>CM026071.1:12497500-13097500 GCA_014839685.1 Anableps anableps
AAAAGGAATTGAAGTGTTTATTTGTATATTTTAATGTATTGCTAATGTTTTATAAAAAATGCTTAAACGAAAAATCAGCAGAATGTGCTAATTTTTTTTTTTTTTATCTAAAAATAACTAAAATGATCTTTAAATTTTATATTTGTGGTTTTTGTTTCACCATGACTTACGATAAAGACCGTATTGCATTTTATCTCAATAGCTTTGTGTACATGTGGACTTGGATGAAAATAATGGAACTGCTTGTCTTTCTGTCAGTTTGTGCCGAGGCATTCAACCCAGACGAAGACGATGAAGACACTGAGCCCAGAGTGGTTCACCCAAAAACAGATGAACAGCGCTGCAGACTGCAGGAGGCCTGCCGAGACATCCTCCTCTTCAAAACACTAGATCAGGTAAATTGTGTTGTAACACAGAAAATGTATGTACTGATGACAGAGAGGAAGAGTAAAATTTAAAATAATGCAGCTTCTTTTAAGATGTGCCTCCATCTTAAAGGAGGCACATCTGTATATGTACAGATATACATCTGTATATCTGTATGGATATACAGATGTATCTCTGTATGCCATACAGATATACATGTAAAATGCCCACTCTTTTGGTGGATCATCTAAATTCGCTGGACATGTTAATCAGAAATGCACAAATCAATTGTCCAGGTCTGAATCGGCTGGGGTTTTTTTTCCCTCCCTCTCTCATTTGATTTTGACACAGTTGACTTATAACTCCCATTATCAGTCTATAAACACATCAATCAACAAGTTTTTTTTTTTTTTTTTTTTAATTCAAGAAAAATAGATAAACTTAATGGATGCTTGCTTTGCATAAATTGGCACAATCTATTAACTTTTTTAATTTGTTTTTTGGATTAAGAATGGTTACCTATATCAAAGACTTTTTTTTTTTTTTTTTGTATGTCTTATAGTGCTATGAAAAAATTCAAATTGGTTAAAGTTGTCTTAAACAGAACAGGTATCTCTCATTTTGATTTAGAAAAAAAAAATTGAAAAAAAGTACTTTCCATTTTCTCTTGATAATCTTTTTTTTTTTTTTTTTAGCTTAATCTTTTTAGCCTCATTGGCTAAAAACCTCATTGATTGAGTTTTGATATAATTAGATTCATGTGTGTTTCCTAGTAAAACTTTCTTTACTAGTTTAAGAGCCATTTAGCAATCCCCAAAGAAAACTTGATGTGTGACTACACTGGATTGTTGTATGTTATGGTCACAAAAATTGAGTTATTGAATTCACATCTTTAAAATCCTGTTGTCTTTGAGGGAGCACTTGCATTCAGTATTATGCTAAATATATTCTAGAATATTATAGACCACAAATGCACTCTTCAGTTCCAACCAGTCATTCCCCTGTTTTGTCTCACAATTCCTCTGTTAATGAGATTCTAAAATACCATCTTTTTTATACTCAAAAATGGTGTCCATGTGAAATTAAATGGTTTGGGTTTTTTTTTTTTATTTATTTTTTTTTATTATTATTATTGTTTGGTCCTTATTTCACTTCCTAATTTCTGATTTTTGCTTTTATTACATCTGCAGGAGCAGTTCTCACAGGTGCTGGACGCCATGTTTGAGTTGAAGGTTCAGCCCCAGGAGCATGTCATCGATCAGGGGGATGATGGAGACAACTTTTATGTCATAGAGCGGTAGGACTCATTGATTTGTTAAAATATAGTACTTTATTAACATTTAAAGACACTCTAGTTGCTCTAAGGAGCTTTGATTTTGCGCAGGGCACATGTATGTAAGCATGTGCCTCTGTATTTTGCTCCTATCTGTGTGCAGTAAAAGAGGTTGAGTGCACGGTTTATTACCACAATAAGGCTGTAGTTTTATTACGCTTTTCATATCCAACCATTAAAATACCTAACTGTTTTTGTTTTGTGATTGTTACGGAATGTGTATTTTTTACTAAAATATGTCTGAGTTTTAAACCATCCATTTAGGAGAGTGTATTATAACCAGTGTTTGGCCGGCGGCTGGTTTGTTTGTCGTTTGCCTCTATTCATTCTTGACACATCAGCTCAACACATTGTTATAGTTCCATTTGAGCACAATCTCCCACACCTTCTCCCACAGCCTGCCCCTCATACAATACAAGCGATGACCTTTAAGAGTGGCACGCCTGCCTGCCTGATCATATACTGTCCTGGGGTTTTCTGTGAACAAAGTAATGAACGGTAGTTAATGTCATCGACAGGGTGGGATGTGAACATGTATACACAAACAGATACTGGGAATATCAAAGACAAATGGAATACAATAATATGTTGTTTAAATAATTCCTGTTTTATCCCTATTTAGTCAGTGATCACATCTCCTCCACACTTCAGTGTATATCAATTTTATTCAGCAGCCTCTGGGTAGCTTTACTTGTCCCTGCTTTCAGCTGATTCTAAAGCCAGCCTCTTGCCCTGCCAGTGTGCTGCCATTTGGCAGCATTTCAGTAAAGAATAAACAGTCTTCTCTGAGGCCCATAGAACAGGAAGTAACTGAAAATCCTGTGCAAGCCCGCAGGGAGAAGCGGGAATATCATTTGGAAGGGGCATGGAAAATGTGACGAGGATCATTGTAAAATATTATCAAGCAAGCTAATGTAATCTGCTTGAAGATTTTAGTTTTTAAATCAGCAAGTCATCCTGTTGTTTCTTTTTTGGAGCACATTTTTATTGTCCTAGATGCTTGCATATAATTGAAGTTTAGCAGTCAAGATCATATGTTTAATAAAGTGAAGATTTTTCATATTGCATTAGCGGAGGGCTAGATAGCAAATGATTTTTTTTTTTTTTTTTTTTTTTTTTTTTTTTTTTTTTTAATGCACACATGCTCTCCATGCAGCTTCCATATGCCTTCTGTCACAGGACTGCACCACTAAGTATGATAGTGACTTTGTGTACAAGTCAGTGTGTTAAAGGAGTTGGTGAACATCAGGTCACTCCATTACAATGCTGATTGATTAATCCTGCCTCGTCTGTCTCATTCAAATATTTATTTAAAAAGTACTGATCCTTCCTATTTAAAATTAACTCTATGTTGACAGATTTATCATCAACCATGGCTTTCTTTGGATGTTGAATTAAAGGGCAAGAAACATAGCCATACAGTAGCACACACATACTGAGAACACAAGCGATCACTGTCCCCATGGTTATGGTAATCCAAAGTAAGCTAATACTCCAACAGCAACGAAGGCTTTAGCCCCTCTGCACAACCAATGAGAGGACAGGCCTTCTTAGAAAATGACTGGTTAATCCTGCCGAGCAACATCAATGCAAATTCCCATCCTTATGTATAATCCTCATAGAGAAAGAAAGAGGAGGGAGTACAGAGCCTCTGTGATGAAATGTTGCACTCCATTAGTATCCGCACTTTGAGGGCTTTCCTTCTCTGTAAAGTTAGTTTTTGTTAAGAATTTAAGCTGTATTAATTGAACAGACCAGGTTTTAGTCAGGACACGTACAGTTAAGACCAAAACTATTCATACCCCTGGCAGATTTAAATTTAAAATTATTTTCTCTCAATCAGGAAGTTTTTATACAATAGGAAATGAGACGGACATCTCTCAAAATGTAATAAAACTGTAGGAGTATTGATTTAAAAAAAAAAAATTAAGTACACGTTAAAAAGTATTCATACTTTTCTCAGTAATCAATGGAAAAGTATTTATTAGCATTGCCACATTCAAACCCTGCTTATAATTGCTGACCATCTTTTTGCAAGTTTCTGCTGGTATTTCCTGATTTGTCTTTGGTGATCTCCAAGTCTTTCAGGTTGGAAAGCCTCCTTGCTTTCACCTTAATGTTTAGGTCCCTCCACAGGTTCCCTTATTAGTTAGGACCCTAAATGTGCCTGGGGTCTGAAAAAAAAAATGGCTTAATATATTAAAGGCACTATCCTGCATAATTCTTTTTTTCATGAACAAATGTACACTGAGAAAACAAATGGAATTGAGTAATGAAGTATAGATTTCTACTGCAGGATTCCACTAAATATTTTTAAAAGGTGGACTTAGACGAAAAACTGCAGAATCAGGTTTGTTTCGGTTGGTAACGTCACAAGTGGTATAAGAATCAAGTTGATAAGCCCATTTTTGGTTGAATTGGTCATAGATTCTAAACAATGTTGGTTTCATTTAAGTTGTAAGAGGTTCAGGTTTAGGTATTGGAGCCAGAATTTCACACAAATGACCCCCAAATGAAGCTGAACAAACATTGATGATGACTGCTTTCACCTGTAATACAGTATATAAACTTAAACTCAATTATATTGTCATCCCTTCTCCAGAAAAAATGTTTTTATTCAGAGCTGTTGATAGTTAGTACATGGTTGTATGTATAAAAAAACACATTAGGTCAGGGTACAAAATGACAGTCTGACGTAATATTTTGCTAACCTTTTGTTTCCTTTTTGTTCCAATTCTGCGTCTCTCTAGGGGTGTGTATGACATTGTGGTTTCAGGAAAATGTGTGGGTCAGTACAACAATAAGGGCAGCTTTGGAGAGCTGGCCCTCATGTACAACACGCCACGTGCCGCCACCATCGTAGCCACCCAGGAGGGCGCACTTTGGGGCCTGGTAAGAACACAAACAACAAGCTAAATTGTAAAAGATGAAATAAAAGCAGAGGAGACACCATTTTAAAATCCAATCATATGCATTATGTTTGCTCCTATCAAGCGTTGAGTTTCATAAATCTTTATTAATGTCAGTTTAGACCTTCGTTCCCTTTATCCATGATGTGAGCTGTCATGCCTGACAATGTTTTCTTCACCAAGTCCACCGCTGAGCTCTGATGCTCAGACATGTTAAGAATGGAGTCATGTAATCTGTGAATGGAGCCCTGCTTTAGTCTGACTATTTATGCTGCTGCAGCTCCTCCTGGTGGATAAAAACAGAAAGACAACAGCCAAACATCCAGTCTATGCTGAAGATACTTTTTTTTGTTTTCTCACAATTTTGGGGGTGATTTTGTTTCTAGGACCGTGCAACATTTCGACGACTCATTGTCAAGAATAACGCCAAGAAGAGGAGGATGTACGAGACTTTCATCGAGTCTGTGCCGTTGCTTAAATCACTGGAGGTAAGTTTAGATTGCACAACAAGAGTAAAATTGCCAAACAGTGAAGAAGAGTGAGTGATCAGTGAGATGATCCTGACCGCTTCCTCACTCTGCTTTCTTTCAACATCCCTGTTTTTTTGTTGTTTTTTTTTTCAGGCAACAGAGAGGATGAAGATAGTGGACGTATTAGGAGTGAAGCAGTTCTCAGATGGAGAACGCATCATCACACAGGTGGGGAAACTCCAGGTTTCTAGAGTTTTTACCCATAACTGCATGTTTGACTTATTTAAAACATTTTTTTTTTTTTTTTCTTTTTAGGGAGACAAGGCTGATTGCTTCTACATCGTAGAATCTGGAGATGTCAAAATCATGATGAAGAGTAAAGTAAGATGCAGCTCCTCATCATCTTGATTTGTAGTTTAATTGCTCTACATTCTCATTCTTTCATTGCTTTGAGAACAGTACTATAGCTGATCATGGTGTTTTACTAACCAGTTCCTGTTGAGCACAATGGATGACTACAGCCCACACACTCAATTAAAATCCACCAGGCTGCAGGAGGGCCTCCAGGTTTTGCCTAGCAACAGCAGGGAATCCACCACAGCCTTTCAGCGGCTCTCGCTGTGCCAAGAACAGGCGGCACTCAGGGGCTCCTAACCTTTTCATTCTGTTCTCTGCTCATCTTCCTTCCCTGCAGACAAAGGCAGACCATGCAGACAATGCTGAGGTGGAGATAGCACGCTGTAGCAGGGGCCAGTACTTCGGGGAGCTGGCCTTGGTCACTAACAAGCCCCGGGCCGCCTCAGCCTACGCAGTGGGAGATGTCAAGTGTTTGGGTAAGACTGAAAAAAAAAAAAAAAAAAAAAAGTCTTGGTGCTGCTTGTATGACGCAGCTTGTGGTCAAAAGGATGTTTTAAAGAATAGATGTTGAGCATCTAAAACTGGAGAGCTAAATTGCTCCACAAAATATGAAGTGGTTCTGTTCTCCACTAGTTATTACTAAATGAAAGAATATGATATGGAATCGAGAGCTAAATAAGCATCTAATGACTTTGGCACCATGTGTGCTTATTTCGCACTAATTGAACAGTTTAAAGCTGTTCGTCATGCATTATTAAGGGGCATTTCAGCTTCAAATTGATTTAATTTCATGTTTGGCTCGTCTGCCATAACCTTGTAGTTTCCAGCAGCCGAAATTTGCTTTGTGAGCTGATGTTCAGATCCCGGCTGCTCAGTGGATGAGCTGCTTTTCAAGCATCAGTTTCAACAGCTGCTCTTCAGCTTGTGTCATATTTCTGTGAAATATGGAAGCAGCTTCCTCTTCCTCACCAGTCCTGAGTGGATTCGTGCACCTTTACACACATACCTGTCAGCGAACCGAGCTGGCAGTAACACCGCGTGCCTGCCACAACTGCTGCTTGGCTTGTGAAGCAGAGAAAATGCAACTCAGCTGTACTGGAGCAATATTGTTTGTTGCTCTGTTGTGTTTCTTACCGTTCTCCCAGCCTCCTGCTGCTGTGAAAGACTAGGAGTCATTCATTTTGTCCCCGAGCCTCCTTTGAGACTGAGAACACTTTATTCTGTTCTTCATGTTGGGCATTAGAAGAGCGGTAATTTTGTTGAATTAAAAGTAAAAATATTACTGTGTAATTATAAGTTACTGGAAGACATTGTTGACAATACTTAAACACACTACTATAGAGTAAAAAGACAAATAAAAAATAAATATCTATTTCTTGCACTTCTGTTAAATCCCAATTAAGTAATCTGTTATTGGATCCTAAAACATTATGCAATGCTGGTCACATTCAGAGCCAACCTAAGGCATAAATGAACTAAGCAGCTTCTGAGGGCCTCCCAGACCTTCAGGGGCCCCCATAAATGCTCATATTTTAACACAGACCATAGATCTAGAAGTTTAACATTTGTTTACTGAGAATGCCAATGCTATTAAATTTGATTTAATAGTTTCAGGAGAGATAAATGAAAAGATCTGAAACAGTTTAACATTTAAATTTAAGATTTAAACAAGCTGGAAAGTTTACTTTGTAAAAGTGCGAAGAATAATCTTCATACTTTGTAGCTATGGTAACAATAATCAATCTGATGCTATGCGTTTAGTCTTTGTGTTTAAGCTTGGTTTGTTCACAAATACATTTCAGCAAATGATAACCAATTGTCACTGATTGCTTTTAAACTTGGCCAATTAAACGGTGCCCCCTCTCCCAGATTCTGCAAAATCTGTATTGAAACGCCTTTAGTGGTGGAGATGTTCTGAACAGGAAGAGGGGGCCCTAAATCATATTCTGCTCAAGCCACCATGAATCTTGAACCAGCCATGGTCACATTTAAAAGTAAAATAAATAAGGGAGAAAATACCTAAAATGGACAATGATAAGTATTTGTAAAATTCAAGTATTTCTTGTATTAAGTTTTCCTTGTTGAGGGAAACCTGCAGCTTGGTGCACTATTACGATTTCCTGGTTGTGATTTGGCCAAGCTAATGCACTATTAGACCTGTCTGTGACTGACTGCTGGTGTGGCTCATTTCCATACATTTTGATCAAGTTGTGGAGCAGACGCAGAGCCAAGCGCCGCCAGAACATGCATTGAGCGACGTGCGAGATGTAAACCCACACGCCACACGTTATTCTCCGTTCATAAAGATATCAGTCTCACCGCATGCTCAACCCAACCTCTAAAAGCACGACTATAGGTTTTATTTGCGGTTCGCATTGATCTTGCGCAAGCAGAGCAAGCGCTGTGAATTTTATACTTGACGCCTACCTTGGTGCAGCATTCGCCGAAGAAAAATGAGCCCTCAGAGGGTTCATATAAATGCTGACACAGGTGAACCTGCTCTGCAACAGCACCTTCCAAATCATCCAGTGAGCGATCCATGCCAAGGTAAACTTAAGAGAGGCAAACACGGCAGCACACGAGCCGGCAAACGCGCAGAGGCGCGGACGGTGTGATTGGCTATTAACTCGTCTTTCAGGAACGGCTCCGCTCCGCCAGTGAATGCACTGGGAGAAACCCTGTAACACATCTCATATGTTTTTATATTGTTTTAACATTTTTTTTTATTTATTTATTTTTTTTTTTTAAAAACAAAACTTCATTCTGAAGGTGTGTTGGTGCGCCACGATCAGTTACGTGTAGAGGAAACCCTGAGGTCAGTACTTGGGGCAACTGAATCGAGTGTAATCTCCCTTCTCCTCCTTTCTGTGCAGTAATAGACGTGCAGGCGTTTGAACGCCTCCTGGGCTCCTGTAAGGAAATCATGAAGAGGAACATCGCCCACTATGAGGAGCAGCTGGTGGCTCTGTTCGGCTCCAGCATGGACCTGAGAGACTGAGCCTCCCCCACCACCCTCCGTGCCTTCTTTTACAAACACACCAACAAACACACACAAACACACAGACATACGTCCTCTCCAACATCAGGAAGTGGTTAAATGGACTCATAAGCTTTACACATGGTGCAAAAGCATGGGAAAGCGTACTTGGCTCACCTGCAGGTACATAAATCCTCAGTTTTCAAACACCTAGCCCTGTCGCTCACACAAACACATGTGGTAGGCACTGAGAGATGCACGCTCCAAAATGTGCGCACACCCTCGAGCACATCCAAGCTAAACAGATTCCTTGATAAGCTGACTTTGGTTAGATGCACATACTTAAAAACACATCCTGCTACAGGCCACCCAAGTTGTTGTTTGAGTTAGTTTCAACCTCTCAGTATGAATGTCTTACCTGCAGTGACCTTCTGCAGGCAGAGCAGTGTAAGCACATGAACTACACACACACACACGCACACACACACACATTCAGCATCACACCATGAAGCTTCATGCGTGCAGGCTTTACATTCACATGAGCACTTGAACAACTCAGACTTGTTCCAAGCCTCAGCCAAGGACACATCGAAATCAGGCGCACACATGTGGTGACAGGTACAGATGCTCAAACACACACCCCCACATTGACACCTTGGAGATGAAAATCTTTAAAAATCTCAGAAAAGGAAGACAAAATGCAAAAAAAAAAAAAAAAAAAAGTTTAAAGACAGATGAGTTTTAGAAACATTTTATGAAGATAAAAACGGAAGCTTTGATAAAATATTATTTAAATAAAAAAAAAAGTGTTTCCTCTTTGGGAGGCTGGGGTGCAGAACTTTGTGAGCACACTCCGTTTTCTTCCTCTGCTGTCGTTGATTGAATTGAGTTAGTGCTGGTGATTGTTGCAGTACCATGGAGGAAGCAGTGAAAACAACAAACCTACACCTTCTGGGTCATTGTTATTCTGTCAGACGCCACACTTCATTGTATTGAATTAATTATTAATGTATTATTATATATTCATTTTTTTGTTTGTTTTGTTTTATGTTGACAAGTTCTTGATAAAAATTCTCCATCCATCTCTGACAAAATGTAAAAAAGAGACAAAATCTAATAAACATATTAGTGCTTAATTCTTCTTGATTATTCTTGAATGAGTTGTCTTGGATTAAAAGAAAAGATGAAAAATAAAGTAAACATTTTGGTAACACTCCTGCCTCTCTTTACTTTCTGCTGAAACGCAACATTTTCAGTGCTCTGTATGTAAAAGGCGCAAATTCTGACAGTGGTTCACCCACACAAAACTAACAAGCTCTGTACCTTCCAGGATAGAAAACAGTATTGGATGTTTTTTCTATTATTTTTTTTTTATTTTATTTTATTTTATTTACCATTAAGATGTTCCAATTTTGGACACATCTGCCGTGTTTTAGATTTAAGCATTTTTTTTTTTTTTTTTTTTTTTTTTTAATTATTATTTTTAAGAATCCATTGCTGTGTAGAACATCTTGTGGTAGAACATTACAGACCAAATCCTTTTCAGTGATTTTACCGATTATCTTTTATACAGTTTAGTGTGTTTTTATAAAAATAAAACACAAACACAAACCTTGAGCTGTTATCCTCTTTAGGATCCATTGGATGTTGATGTTCAAATGTCCCTGATGTGTATATATTAAAAAAAAATCAGTGTAAAGATTACACTTTAGGTGGTTATGAATATTGTCTTTGAGTGTACACCAAGGATCTTAGGATTTTACTATCGGTTTTGATGGCTCATGTGCAACAGAAACCCTTTTCTAGCATAATAGAGCTACAGGAGCCAAAATTGTTTGGAGGCTACAGCATCATTTTTACACAACATAATTCAAAGAAGAAACTAAGACGCACATAAACAAATACAGAGCCGGTCATTTGCTGGCATTCCTGATGATCTGTAAAAGGACTTTTAAAAAAAACTTCATCTTGTTGCTGTTTTTGCAGTTTCAAAAATGAATTAACTTGAGTGCATTTTCTCAACAGGTAAAAAATTCCCATTTATATATATATTTTTTTCATAGGTTTAACAGGGATGGTGCACATTAATAAACCAGTTGCAGGTTTTTGATGTCCAAGTCAACCGAAGAGCTATTTTTCATCTGTTGACCCAGGACAGACCAGGAAAAATTAATTGAAACCCAAATAAAGAAATGGCTTTAGGTAAAAGCACAGGTTTTATGGTTGTTGCTACCCCTAATGATCCCATTAACATGAATATTACTAAAGCTCTTTCTGATTTTTCTCTAAGCTCTCCCTAGGGTATGGCAGATTATTTCTTTTAGCTGTTGTGGCACTTCCAGTGTCAATTATTTCTTAACATGAAATCCCCCTAAAAAAGGTTTGTAGTAGCTTATGAGTCTGGTAAGGGGTTTTCAGAGGTCTCAAAAGAATTAGAAATGTGCTATTTTTCTTTATGCAAAACAGTCTACAAATGAAGAATTGAATAAAACAACTGCGAACATATCCAGGTCTGGCCCCACAAGCAAGTTCACCCTGAAACCAGACCAAAAAATGCTCTAAGAACTCTCCAAAATGTCTCTAGCTACTGTTGATATGAAAGTAGAGACCAGCAGAATAGATAGATTGCACAAGTTTAGATTTCATGGGAAGTGTGCAAGGAGGAAACTTTTGCTGTTCAAGAAAAATGTTTTGCATGAACCAGATGCAGAATTCAAGTAAAAGAACCTCATACCGTCTGAGAAATATAGAGGTGGAAGTTTCACGGTTTGGACCGAGCCAGCTCACCATCTAAGACTCCCACATGAATTCTACCACCAGGGTACATGAGGAAAATGTGAGACCATACGTAAAAATAAAGCTTAAGCATGTACTTGGACCAGTAAATCCACCAAGGATGGGATGAGAATTGAGAAACTAAAATTTGTAGGGTGAATCGAAGCCCAGATCATCCTTAAAATACTGTGGGGTGACTTAAAACGGGCATTACATGCAACAACCACCCATCTCCCCAAACATGTCACACATTTATTTCAGCTAATAACCAGTTGAAATATTACTATTAGGCGTAGAGTTTCCCTGTTTCCCTGGCTTTTCCACAGTTAAAATACATTTTTTCCTGATTTTCAGCCTGATTTCATTTCAGATGTTCACCTGTTGTTTAATCGCTTTTTTCTGGGGATAAAAAAAAAATAAAGGTTATGCATCAATATGTGACCATTTCTTTTGAGAGAACTGGATATTTAATGGCGTTTTTTAAATTTTTATCAAATGGCTGTAAATGTGGGCACAACTATACAAAGCTAAGAACTAATTAAAGGAAACCATTGTGTAATACCACCCCAATCCGCCGAGCGGCAGGCTTGAGCTCCGCAGTCCTCTCCAGAAGAGAAACTATCAAAATCGGGTGGTGTTTTTAATTTTTAGGCTGACTCTGAATCAGTTGCTGCTGACTGCCATTGCCTTTCGCCGTTACCGACGCTGATTGGGGACCGACCAGTTGTCTGTCCAATCAGAGCGCTTTGACAGGAGGACTACCAGCGTCTGACCGCGAGACTGAAAATGTAGGTAGCGTTTAAATGACTCTAAGCTTCTAATTGAGGTGAATTAGAAGTTAAATGTGCGGTTTCTCCTGCTACTTAACCCACACCACGAGAATTAATCCAATTTTAAAGCTGTAAATGAACAACTACGCCAGCTGGAAGTCATGCAGCGGCTAATTTCTGCTCTGACCTTACATGGAAGTGGCAGCCATGGAGACAGGAGATGAAATATTAACTGTGGGAGAATTCAGTACAAATACGTTCCCCCTGCAATAGAAACGCCCTGTACAAAATTTATGTTTGGTACTAAACAGTTTATGTTTGGTGCTATAAAAAGAACGTGAAATATTTCCACTTATAGTTATGACATTTTTAACTCACCTTGTCTTTTCTATATTCACACATTAATTAGAAAAATCTGCTGCCAGCTTAAAGAATACAGTTTTCTTTCAGGACTGTTAAAGTATATACAACTCCAAAATCCTATTTACTTAAACTTTGAATAATCTGATCACCATGTTAAAGGAATATGTTTTAGGTATTTTGTTTGCATTTGGTTTTTTTTTTTTTTTTTTCGAAAATTGTCTCTCAATTGATAGATGTTAGATTGAGTTGAGACTTCTTCGTTCTTAAAAACGCCCAGTGCGCAAGCGTAAATCTTTACCACATAAAACGCTGACTCTAACGTCTTCTAGGGAGCCTTAAAGGCAGATAAAAACCTGATCGCTTCGCTGCGTTGTTTAAAAGCGCACAACGTTTTCATTTCTAAAGTACATGAAGCTCACGCGAAAAATAAAGTGGTTAAAAAGTTAGAGGCGTGGTCAGCTTCGTTGCGTTCCCACAATGCATTGTGTCCAAGCGGATTAATTTTTAAGTTATGCTTTTAACTCGTTATGTCGACTTTTTTTACTTTGTGTAGGAGAAGTTTTCAGTCCGCCTAATGAACGACAGTAAAGTCTTTGAATTTTTGAGACTTAAATGAGTTCTGTTGTTGCGCAGTCAAGTAGCACCGTCAACGAAGTGGGTATGTTGACGAAAGACTTTAGGCACTTACGCCTATGGATTGTTATGCACTCTTGTTTCTCTTCAGATCGTATAAATCTTTCGCCTTTTACTAAAGATTTCCGTGGAGAGGGACAACAAGAGTTTATCCCAATTTTTTGATGCCCTGCCTTTAGGTGGGGTTCCTAACAATGTTCAAGAAATAATTTATGAAAGTTGCAATAGAACAAATCACTGAAGGGAAGAAGAGGACGACGTCGAAAGTGATTTATGTAGTTTTAACATTACTGTGCATGTTTTTTTACGTAAGACTTATATTTTCAAAACTTATTTTGGATGAAACATCCTGCCCGATAAAAATAAAAAATGATTTTCTGCAGAAAAAGATAATAAAACTCTGTGACACAAGTAACATCATTTATACCTAACTTGATTAAATGTAAATAAAGTTCATCTGTACTAGCCGGATTGTTTGGATATTTGCTCATTTGTATCCTTTATCTAATGCCTTAATGTACAGAGGTTCTAAATGATCAAAAAGATCACATACAGGTCAGGAGATGAACTTGAATAGGAGAGCAACAGCGCCACCTGGGCAGGAAGGACACTAACTTAACTCCGGGCATACTGACGGTCTTAAGATCTTCATCTGACCACAGCTCAGTTTGTTTATTGCATACTGAAAGTATGTCCCTACTTGGTGCTTACTACCTCTGCAGATGAGTGAAAGAAATCTATCACAACACAGAAAAAAAGTTCAAATGCTTTATAAATTCAGTCCATTTTTCATATGAATCCTGGGCTATGGTCTTTCTGCATGGAGTTTGCATGTTCTTCTCCCTGTGCGTGGGTGCGTTCTCTATGGGTACTCCAGCTTCCTTCCATAGTCCAAAAACATAACTGTTAGGTTAACTGGTTACTCTTAGGTATGAGTGTGTGTCTGTGGGGTCTTAACAACCCGTCCAAGGCTTTTGATGTGAGCGATACGGCTCACCACCCAGGGTGCCATTCCTCCAGGAGGTAGCATTAGTACACTTTAAAAAAAAGTGCTCTGTTAGCTGCAGCCAGAACAAGTTTTCTTCTGCTTCAGCGCCCCGCCGAAGGAGGAGCTCATCCAGGGAGACCTTCCTGCAAGAACCGCCACTGAATAAAACACTTTCTCAAAAAGCATGAAAGACCACCAGATTTATTTTATGGTCATTTTACTGTCCAACGCTAGCTGTAACAAACAACCAACCAGGAATCTTTGACTACTACACATTCTTTTTTAGGTACATAACTGTTTTGTGACAGTGAGATGTCAGTCCTAAAGGTGGACTTCAAGTCATCTTAGACAAGAGTAAGCTTCAATAAATATTAATTACAAGTAATTATATTACAAAATTATATTGTGAGATAAATTGATAAAATCAGTAACATCTTAGGGAAGAAAGAAAGACTGAAAGTTTCGCAGAAATTTTAGAAGTTTTTCTCTCTCTGGTCTCAGAAGGGACATCTGCATTTATCACAAGTAAAGATCTGCTGCTGCTGCTTCTTCTTCTGCAGCATGTGCTAATTAGCCAACAGCCAGTTTCCTGTTACAAAGCAGAATGTCAAATGGTCCTGTGTGGTCAGAGACAAGTTAAATACTTGTAGAACAGTCAGCGATTAGTCTTCAACTTTTTTCTCTAGGTGAGTCAATATTTTCAGTTTCTTTTTGTGTGTGTTTTATGTTTTTTTTTCCTCAAAGGTTAAATTAAGTGTGTGTGGAACTGCGGCATCTTTCTACCCTTAAAACGAGCTCTTATTCATAAAGAGACTCATTAGTAGTTGTTTGCAGCTAATTGATTTGATCTTACAGTTGTTTTAATCTTTGTGACTTTTGGAACTAAACAAAATTTTGGTAAAAGTAGAACATCATTGGACTCGGTCTCTCATTGTGACTTTTTAAGTGCATGTTTTGTCTCATTCCTTGGTTCAAATACTAACGTTTAATTTTGGTCAAGTTATACAGCTTTAAATACAATGTTTCTGTGGAAAAAGCTTGAAAGTAGGATTCAGTACATGCAGCTGAGCTGCTTTCAGTGTACTCTTTTTATTTGTCTTGTATCTTTGTGGGGATATGTGTCAAAAAGCTGCCACTCCCTATTAGCAACAGTGTGTTAACACTAAGAGATACTGGCTGGAACACATCCTGATAAATCATACTTGGTAAAAGTGATTACAGTTATCTTTCTTGTACAAAGATCATTTCTGTAAATATGATGTGAGTTGAAATTGGATGGTTTTTCATTCCTGTTTTTGCCTGGTTTTAAAAGCACGTTTTCAGAGCCACGCAGGTTGATCCACCCATCACATAATTCATTAAACAGCTTTCATTTTCTGCACACCATGAATCCATTGGGTTTTAGCCAAAGATGACACCGTGCTACAGCAGGTGACATGAAATTATATGAATTATCTGAATTATCATACAGAAAATTACAGTTTTTATAGCTGAATCAGCCACTCTCTGTCTTCGGGGTCCTGCTGTAATTACGCTGTACTGAGCTGTGTGATATATTTACAGCATTAAACGCATTTTCCACGTGAAAAACCTCTCCGTATGCAGTTCTATCCATACATCTCAGATATACTTAGAAATAAATGCTGATCTGAGTCTGGTTTTTTTTATTCAAAGTGTGCTATCTGTGGAAGCTGTAAAGAACCAAGAGGACGTGTTGCAATGAGTTGACAAGCATGTCTTCCACTTAGAGCAGCGCTAGTTATGTGGAAATGTTGACACATCTCAGTTTATGCAGGCCATTAACAAGAAGTGGTGAAAGAGGATGACAAAAAGCAACTCTACTGCTGAGTATGTCATGTAATATGGAAACAGTATTTTGTAAATTGAGGGCTGGTTAAAAAAAAGGTGTATACTTCATGACTTGTCTGTTGATTAAAACTTTCCATCTCTCTGTTCTACCTGGTGAAGAAGTTGTTTTGTTTGTTTGGTTTTTTTTGTAATTTTTAAAATTGCGCTAATTCCAAGGATAAAAACAAGTTAGGTGAATCCAGTTCTCTTTCTTTCTGTAAATCTAGAAAATGTTGACTCTGTCATATTTTTAAAGACAATTGATAGACAAATAAATGTGAAAAATATTTTTTTTTCCTTTAACAGACATCCTCTGCATGATACCCAGGTTTTGTAAATGACGTACCAGCGTTGTCTTTCTGTGCATGTGACACTTTAGCCTACGTACCTCAATCTCCAGCTAAGCCAGGCTGCCATGGATTTTTTTTGGATCATGTGCCACTTTATGGAAGCTCTATTCAAATGTTTCAGCAATGATGAAACAATGTTGTTGCTTAATGTCATGTTACGCTGGTCATACACTCTGTCTGCATTGATGAAGATTCAGACAGATTTCAGCTACCTCAACATGCCCAATGCTTGGAGTTGCTGACACGGCAGGAGAATTGACTGCAATTTCCAAAATAATTAAGCTTTGAATACATGTTACCCACGGAGAGCTCATAGTCCATCCATCCACTGTCCATACCCACATATCCATCACATCCATCTATGCCAGTCCATCACAGGACAACATAGAGAGACGCAGGACATATACATCAGTTGACCTAACAGTCATGTTTTTGGACTGTGGGAAGGAACCGGAGTACCCAGAGAGAACCCACACATGCACAGGGAGAACATGTAAACCCCATGCAGAAAGACCCCAGGCGGGATTCAAACCTAGGACCATCTTGCTGCAAGGCAACAGACCTACCAACTTCTCCATCATGCTCATAGTATGAAGTAGTATTATGGTCAAAGGGATAAAAAAAAAAAACATGCTGGCTGTGTTTTGGTGGATTTATTTTTCTTTTCCATTATAATAAAAATCAAATCAAATGTAGATTTTAAGAATAAAGTTATGTTGGAAAAAACTCAAAATTCTACCAATTTGCAAAACTGATCAGAATCAATACTGCTGCTAACTTCAAGCACTCCCAGGCATAGAAAAACTGTTGTTTTTTTAAAAAAGAAGTTATTGGTAAAACTGGCATTTAAGGGATTAAACATTCAGAAAATTCATGAATATTTATTATGTATGGTAAGGTGGGAAGGCAATAATGACAAATTCCTTCCAGATTAATAGTTTGTGAGAGAAATGGGAGCAGAGCAAGAAGGTTAAAATAAGAAGCGCAGACATTAAAGAGATCAAAACTGTAGTTTTATCCTCCTGTCTCCAGCAGATAAAAGTCTTAGAAGCTACCAGTTGTTGAAATGATTAAAGCTACTGTCCAGAGAAAAGAACATTGATTAAAATCAAATGTATCTTCTTTATTCAGACCTCTTGGCTCTACCTACCGGTTGCATAAGGCAGACTTGTGTGATTTGTTTCACAGGAAAATTGAGAAACTATACGTTCAAACCTTGTGTAACATTTTTACAATCAGTTTCAGAGCTCAGACTGACTTGAACCCTGATCATCACAGGTCTGAAGCTCTAACGGCCTCAAAATCCAAACCGGAGAGCAGAGACCAGCTGGATGTTGATCCTCAGTCTTTTCCAAAGTCACGTTACGCTGAAAAGGTCTCGCTGCTGGATGGAGACGTTCGGGACCACAAACACAACGACGATGAGGAAGCGGGGAGGATCCGTGGGGTTCCGATCCACCAGCGTCCGGACCTGCTGGTTCCTTGCGCTGACCTGGTCAACTCAGAGTGGCAGAGGAGCCAGGCAGCCCGGATCCACTCCCTCCAGAAGTCCTGCTCAGAATTTCCCGTCTGCCTGGTTCTCCTGCAGGGCCCCAGAGGGACAGAGGAGAGGCTCCTCGGCCACGCCCGGCTCTCCCGGGTCGTGGGTCACAGCAGCAGCCTGTTTGTGGAGTCGGTGGTTGTGTCCAAACAGGAGCGGGGGAAGGGCTATGGCCGGATCCTGATGGAGGAGACTGAGCTCTACGCCAAACGCAGAGGCTTCAAGCGTCTGTGCCTGACCACCCACGACAAGCAACACTTCTACGCCCATCTTGGCTACGTCCTCTCCACACCGGTGCAGAGCGCGGGTGCTGTGATGGCGCTGCTCCCGATGGGGATGCTCATGAGACTTTCCAGAACTCCAAATGAGGAGCGAAACCTCATGAAACAAACTCTGACAAGAATGGAAGACTCTGAAGGTGCTTGTGTTGTTGGGTCACCTTCAAGTTTTCATAATCCTCTAAGCCCACCTCCCACACCACCACCACCTCCTTCCCCCATACCTCCCCCACCACCTCCTTCCTCCATACCTCCCCCCCCACCACCACCTCAGTCTGCAGGACAGCTTATAGTTCAGACTTTGATGGAAACTCCCTACAGAGACGCCAGAGGGGTTCCCATCTTTTGGATGCACAAGGACATTTGATGAACAGTCGGATGTGTTTGGGAGTGCATTCGTACACTCCCAAACACATCAGCAATAATGCTGACGTGTGTGTTTCTGTCAGACACACACAGGGAAAACTGCCTTAAACCTCAGAGACAATGTTAGGAAACCAAAGAAGCAACGATCAATACACTTCTTACACAAGCTGACATTCAAGATCCAGAACAAGTGGCAGAAGAACCACAAAGATGGACACCAAAAAGGAGACAAGAAAAAACTGAAAATGGTTACTATCCACATACTGGGACAGAATACCAACTTTTACTGAAAAAAGGGTTAGAGCTTGTAAGGTGGAGTGAGAGAGGAGTTGCAATGTCCTCCTCATCTATCAGCCTTTCTGGAGGAAATGTGTAAAAACAAAAAACCCTTTTAATTAAGCTAATAATTTATCACAATAGCATGATTTCAAAGAGATATTTACAAAAATCCAACTTTTGAGAAACTTAAATCTTTTTTTTTTAAGAAAAAAATGTTTGAGCCCTTACGGTAACCATGCTGTCAATAATTTTTGCAATCACCTTTGGCAGCATTCAGACAGAGACCTTTCACCATTCTTATTTGTACATGGATCATGGATCCCTTACCATCTTTCACAGTAGTTATGAGGTGTTTTACTACATATTCATCATGTTTCAAAACTAACCTGCAGTTTTTGTTGCCAAAAAGCTCGATTCCAGTTTCTTCAAAACACACAACTGGTTTACCTTCCAGACAACTTGTTTTCATGTAGACAGCATCTGATGGTTGTTATGGATACCTGGTGGTGATAGATATTTGATGGTTGTCATGGATATCATTTTTTTCACCTCCCTCACCATCCAGATGACTGTGTTTGGTGGCAAGGTAAACAATAATCCACCTCTGGCCTTGTGTCCAGGGCTAAAAGAAACGGGCTACAGGTTATAAATGACTCTTTTGAAGAACTTTCTTGTACATTTAAAAGTAAAATATAAATTCAAAACACTTCAGTTACATATTTATTAAAGTAACTGATAGGGTTCCAACCACTGTCGCCAGTGACTTCGTCCAATTACTTCTCGACATCAGAAGCTCCCCCACCCCCCACCCCCAGATTAAATGGATTTTAAGATGGATTTTTCTCTAATTTTCAATGTGACATCATGCTGCTGTGATAAAAGATGAGCTGATATGAAGGCGCTTTAGACATCTTTACCAGGGATAGCTCACAATTTGTGCTTGCGTTGAGCTACAGCCAAGGGTTATATGTGTTATTGTGTGTTCTGATGTGGTAGTATGAAAGTACTGAGAGCTATATGCAGATCTGGATGTATAGTGATTATTGAAGTTGCCCCCCAAACATATCCGATCATGTTCATATCTTGTTTTTAGTATTTAAACTCATTTTGAGTTTCCCTTTCAAAACTGCCTAATAAACTGAACTTTCAGCGCATGTTTCTGTCAGACACATTCCTGTACATCTGTAAGGAAACAGCTGTTTGAGGTGCTCTGTGAAAGCCTGTTGATGTGCAGTTTCATGATATCTCTATCTTAATGTTTACATTTGATTTTTTTTTTTTTTTTTTTTTTTTTTTTTTTTTTTTTTTTTAACCAACTCAGAAATCAAAACCAGCCTGTTTTTCAGCTGCTCAGATCATGTGATCCTGAGATGTTAAACTTGTGGCTGCCTTTGTGCCTTGTTGAACTGTCAGACAGGTGATGACTTAATAAAGTTTGAATGCTTCAATAAAGTTGTACTCCAGCAGATTAGAATATTGGTCCAATTTTTGCTCAGATTTGAGGGCGGGGGGTGTGGGGGATCACATAATCCACTTTTATATTAGGAAAGTATTTGGGAACTTTTTTTTAAAATCGAAAATAGCAACCAATATTACTGAAGGTTAATAAGATGGTGCACATTTCATACTGCAATCATAACCTGAAGGTGCTTAAAAGGAGTATTAAATAACGTACAGAAATTAAAAACAAGAGCAGTTCATAAAGATAACATCAATAAAATCATGTGAATAACATTTGAGAAGGCAAAGAACTTCTACAAACGCATTCTCTCTCTGTGAAGGGATTCTAAATCATGAAGGTTGCTCTGTGTCTCCGGTCAGGAAGGACACACGGACCGATCAGCAGCCATGGTGCTGTCTCACCTTCGTCTGCTCCTCATCCTCACCGCGTTGTTGCCGTGCGCCTCGCTGTCGGAGAACCTCTCCCTTCCTGCTGTGGCTGCTGCTGGTCCGGTCCTGCAGGACCGACCCTTCATCGTAGTGTGGAACATGCCCACAGCTAAATGTCAGAAACGCCACAACGTCCAGCTGGACCTGCAGGATTTTGGGATCGTGGAGAATCAAAAGCAGCGCTTCCAGGGACAGGTGATGAAATGTTTTAGACGGACTGAAGCGATGCAGTGATAATAACCACTGGCATAATTACATTCGTAACCACCCATAACTCTACCATAGATTTTTGGTTTTGGTCAATAGTTCTTCATAGGGTTGGGATCGTATTGTTTATCATGAATAATTTCTTATCGTGATAAGAATTTTAATTTATCGTGGTCTTGATAAATTTCAATTAATTAAGAACTACTGATAGTTTTATCAGAAAAGTTATTTTTTTCAATTTTCTCCACTGTTTGTTCCATGAGAGCATCAATAAATATCAGTAAATTGGAAAGTATGATTAAATGCAGTCACTTCATGCAGTTTAGTGATATAAATCACACTTCTTTAAATAAGCAATCCTTCTTCAGCATCCTGAAGAAGCCTGTTTCAAATGGGAATGTTTCTCAAGAGCAGTATTTCTGTTTGTGGCACTTTGAATGTTGTGCCATGCAATCACATCCATATAAAAACTTTAAAAAGAAGCAATAAATAGTGTATTAACATCTTTTTTTTAATCATTATCACAACAGTACCAAAAAATATTATGATAAAATACACCTACACCCACACCTAGTTCTGCATGATTTTTATGTGAACAATTTTCCTAAAGAATAGACCTGGAAAAAGGCTGAAGAGATCCTCATCCGGACTGGAAAGCTTGGCACCTGGAAGCAAACTGCAACGAAGGATACCTGAACTGTAACTGAGACCTGCATAGATCTGCATCCTTTTATTTTATTTTTTTTAACATTTTCAGAATGTGACCATCTTCTATCGGAACCGCCTGGGGAACTATCCGTACCTCTCCCACGACGGCAGACAGGTGAACGGAGGAATCCCTCAGCTTGGTGACCTGGCCTCCCACCTTTCCCTCACAGAGCTGCAGCTGAATGTCCTGCTGCATCCCAGCTTCTCCGGTGTGGGAGTCATCGACTGGGAAGAGTGGCAGCCGCTGTGGGAGAACAACTTCGGGTCCAAGATGAAGTACCGCAGGCTGTCCAAGCAGCTGGTAAGACAGGAGCGGCAGGATTTGTCCGAGAAGAACGTGACGCGGTTGGCTCGGCAGGAGTTTGAGGAGAGCGCTCGGCAGTTTATGGAGGAGACACTGAGGCTAGCGGTCAGGCGTCGGCCCAAAGGATTCTGGGGCTTTTATGGTTTCCCCTCCTGCTTTAATAAACACAAGAGAAAGACAGGTAGAGAAAACAGAAAGTGGATTGTTACTCACTGATTTGGATTCATAGTTGTATAGTGCATACAAGTTAATATGTGGCTTAAAAATGCATTGTTCATTGTTCTAATGAAAAAGGGATAAGTTTAGTCAGATATACAGTGGTGTGCCAAAAATATTCATAGTCCCTAAACTTTTTCATTTTGTCCAAAAAGGGCAACAAACATCAGTGGGTTTTTTTTGTTTTTTTTTTTAATTTAGATTTTATGTTTAACAGCTGCAGGTGTTTTGGGGGTATATCTCTACCACTGCATTTACAGACTGATTTCTTTCTTCTATAGAAAATAGCTCAAGCTCTGTTTACTGGATTTGTGGATCACTGCAGCTTTTTGCAGGAAAGCATCCCCACAACATAAATACTACCAGCATCATATTTTCCAGCAGGCAAGATGTGTTCAGGGTGATGTGCAGTGTTCATTTTCTGCTACACATAACATTTTACATGTCAAAACTTCCCTCGTTTTTATTTTTTATTTTTTGCAATGCTGACTTTCTTCTTGCTACTCTTACAAGAAGCCCAGATTTGAGGAGTGCACAGCTAATACTTGTCTTGTTATTAGTTTTTCCACACTTGAGCTGTTGCATGTTGCAGCCCCTTCAGAGTTACCATGGGTCTCCTGGAAGTGCCATACTCTTCCCACTTTGGAATAATGGATTTAACAGTTCTCAGTGAGATGCTTAAAGCTTGGAATATTATTTTCCAAACTAACCCTGCTTTAAGCTTCTTTGCAAGTTTATCTCTGAGACATCTGGGTGCTCCTTTTTCCTCATGATGGTGTAAATTTGTTCTCAAACAAACCACTGAGGCCTTCACGGCACCGCTGTAATAATTCTAAGAATAATTTACAATAGATAGGCTCTGTTTACTCTTAAGTTATTTATTTAGGGGTATCAGAGTAAAAGGGAGTGAATAAGGATGCGTGGCAAACTATTCAGATTTTAATTTGTATAAAATATAGAGCACCACTTATTATTTTCCTTCCACATCGCAGTTATCCACTGCTTTTTGTGAGTCTATCACATTAAATCCCAATAAAATACACTGATGTTGGTGGCTGTTGAGACAAAATATGAAAATGTGTAGCAGTTATGAATACCTTTGCAAGAACTTTTAAATTAATTTAAATAATGATGCATTTGAACTTTAAAATTGATCTCTGATATAATCGATTATAAAAATTGACAACAGTGCGTTTTATTTCATGTGTGAGACCAGATAAAACCTACACTGGACGTTGCCACAAGGGGACGAAGAAGAAGAATGACCAGCTGTCTTGGCTGTGGGCTCAGTCCACAGCTCTCTATCCCAGCATCTACCTGCCGCAGAGGCTGGCAGGGTCCATGGATGCAGCTCTGATGATCAGGCACAAACAGACACATTTATTCCCAGGTTTACCACAACCTTTTTCAAACCAAAGAAATAAACTGATCTGTTTTCTATACTTAGACACAGACTGCTGGAGGCTCTGAGAGTGGCATCACTGTGGCGTCATGACAACAATAATAACCAGGCCACACCTGTCCTTCCATATGCTCGACTGGCATTCACACATACTCTCAATTTTCTCAATGAGGTAGCAGCTCATTCAAGTCAACATAAAATAGTGAAATTAAATTTGTAAGCATAACAGAACGTTTGTGCTTGCAGACAGACTTGGAGCACACACTTGGAGAGAGCGCATCACTCGGCGCAGGTGGAGTGGTGCTGTGGGGAGAGATGAAGTTCGCCAGATCAAAAGTGTGTCAATAACTCAATCATCATGCATGTGCGTTTTCGAAGTCTGTATGTAACCATGTTGTCTTCTCTCATCTACCAGCAACAGTGCATGCTTCTCAGAGACTACATCCACACCGTGTTGGGTCCCTTCATTCAGACCCTGAGGGCCGACACGCTGCGATGCAGCCTCCAACTCTGCTACAGTCGTGGCCGCTGTGCTAGGCGACGGCCCAACTCTGATCATAGGCTGTCATCTGCAGCCGTCTCTGACCCTCATGATGAAACTGACTCCACCAGCAGCAAATACTTTCAGCAGCATTTCATGTGTCAGTGCTACTCAGGCTGGACTGGGCCCCAGTGTCAGAAGAAGACGGTTGGGAGTGGACAGAACGAGGGATGATGATAGTTCTTCAGTCAGAGAGATGTAAACTAGAGTTAGATTTAGTAATATATTAATCTACGAAGTTTATAAGTTTATTGAAAGTAGAATTATACTATTTTTAAAGTTACTTCAACATGGCATCTCAAGCTATTGAAAGAGAAGTACAATTCTTTTTTTCATTTCAAGAATCAAGCACCAGATAGAATTTTAGGAGCCTTATTTTGCACCCACACAGCATGAACCCCAGACATCTTCATGACAACTACCTTGCTCACTAATGGTTACTCTGCTGAATGGTCTAACACAACTTCATAATGAACACATAAACTAGATCAATAACAGATTAATCACGAAAAGAACAATGCTATGCAACTAACTTAATGAAGCCATGTGACAGGAAACCACAGCACAATGCTAGAAAACTGAAAAACTGTGCTCGAGTTTCTTTAAAATTGCAGCATTTTCTTGTTTGCAACATCTGCTTATTGGTGTTAGCCAACATCCTAATATTAGCATTTTAGCAAATGTTTGGATTTTAGCTGATGATTACCTATAAGCTGCTGTTAGAAAATACTACTTGCTATACTAATTAATGTAAACATATCACCTTACCTTTATCTTAATATATAATGAGGACCCTTTCTTGGTTAATTAAAGTAAAAAAAGAACAAGCCAATGTTAGAATTTTAACTAATTTAGGATTTTATTTAATGATGGTACATAAGCTACTAGCATAGTAGCTAACAACAGCTTATGTGTTAGCTACCATGATTTTAGTAGTTTGTTAGATAATGCTGGATTATGACATAATGTGAACACAATACCTAACTTTATTGTAGTGCTTGCTATCACCAGTAGCACACGGAGAAGACTTGCATTACTGATGTCAGCATTTTTAAAATAAAGGCCTTGCTTTTTTATTGTTTAATATAGGTCATTATATTTGGTTCCAGATTCCCAAAAGGTTTTAAAGCCCAAAGCTGATATATTTTGGGACTGACATGATTATATTATGTGAAAAAATATAAAAACAGCAAAATTAAGAAGCATAATAAAATTCACATTATAATTTAGGATTTGATCCCAGCATCATCATTTCTGCCTTTTTGACTGAGACATTTGAATTGTTGACTCTCATCTACTATGTACTTAAGGATTTAAGTTGGTTGTTTTTAATAATAAAGTGTATCATGTGTCTGGACAGCAGGTAATTGAAAATTTTCCTTCACAACTTTTGATTTCTATTTGGAGAAAATAATTAAGACAAAACAGAATTTTATAAATTTTTATTAATGAAGAGGTTCTGTTTTGGTATTTTTCAACTTTTGTCAAAATAGAGAAAACAAATCCATTTTTTTAAAATTGTACTGTTGTTTTGTGTAAATGTTTAATGAATGACACTCCTTTTCTGATAAACATCCAAAGAGTTGGCTTTAAAAGACTGTTCCCTAGAGTGGCAACATGAGACAACATTATAAAACTATGGAACACCTTACAGCATTTAATCTAAATAAAATACAAAGTATTAAAATAAAAGGAAGCAGTATAAATCTGAGTTATTTAAGAATGGTAGCACACAAGTCCACGGTGCAAGTTTATTTTTGGCTCTATGCAGTACCATTTTTATTGACAGCAGAATAATGTTTGAAGATGTAGGGTTAGGGGAGCAGCATGGAAGGGTTAGGGACAGCATTGCTTACTGCTGAGGAAGCAGCTCAGTGGTCCACGTGAAGATGCACATGATATGGTGTGGTTGCTGGCGAAGGCTGGGCAGTGCAGCACTTAGCTAACAACCAACCCATATAAAACAATGTCATCATCTCTTTTCCTGGCCCCCTGGATAAAAGTATGGATTACCTACAGCTACAATGAGGCCTGCAGCATGTACAGTCCACCTAAAAGTAAGACCAAGGAGACACTCGGCCTTCTTTGGCTGCTCCCCCGAGGTTCTAATCCCCTCTCAAGTGATCTTCTACATCTGAAAGATATTTTTTCATCCCCTTTTAGGCAAGAGAAATGGAGTTTTGTTTCATTTACGCAATTTTATTATACATGAAAAGACAAATAATGTACTTGTTACATTTCAACTCAAAGCACAGGCAGTGTTTAGAGACAAAAGACCGAAACCAACATGGAACAAGGTTTTATACTTTACATTTTAAAAGTATTTGGCATACTCTATAAAACAAGCTTGTGTGAGTACTCTAGTACAGTGCTGATGATTCTGTGCATATCCTGCTCATGTCCATCGTCTCATGGCTGTCATATTTCGCCTCAGTTCTTGCAGCTCCTGGATCAGCAGCGTCAGCTTGCTGGCTGCAGCCTCCTTTTCCCTCACAGCCTCAGTCAGCATCCTGATTGCACCGCCCTGCTGAACTGGAGGGGGCACAAATGCAGATATTGTGTTTATTATTTTTAAAAAGTCGTTACATTTTATTAGCTTTTCAAACAGCACAATAATGATTTAAATAAAAGTACATGTCTACTCCATGCCTGCATTTACATATAGGGCCCCTAAAGGTAGAAATGGGCTGAAATTATTTCACAAATGGAATTGTTGATGGTATGCCTTTCTAGTTTTGATGCAGGACAATTCAATCAAAAATGTGATGCCCATTTTAATCCGATTCACTCATTTTTATATACACTGTATAAAAAGACACAAAATCTTATTTTTCTTACTGTCTGACATCAGATCAAAGTTTTCTTCTTTAAGGCCTGTTTTTCTATTTTCTAAATTCCAGGAAAACAAAGTGAGATTTATGAGAAGTTTTTCTTTAACTTATTTAAAGTCAAACATTCAAATTCTAGCATTTGCTAGAATTGCCTTTTAAACTGCACAACCTGGGTAAAACTATTGCCAAAATTTAAGCAAACTATTGTGACAAGCTTCTCGCAATAGTTTGCTGAAATTTTGGCAATTCCTCCAGTCAGAACTTTTCTCACATGCACTGTTTCAGCTCTACCCACTCATGACTTTGTTGTTTATGAGCCATTATGTAGCTAATTTGGTGTTATGGTTACGATAAGTGTCAGTTTAGAAGACCCGATTGTGTCCAAGCTTTAACTTTTTGGCTGATCTGTTGAGATGTTGCTTCACTATATCCACATAATGGTCTTTCCTCATGATGTTATCTATTTAGGGAAATGGATCCGTCCTTCCTGCAGCAAAGCACAACATAATGCTGCCATCCCCACGCCTCACAACTAGATGATGTCCTCGGGCTTGCCAAATTCCCTTTTCCTCCTCAAATGTGACATTGGTCTTTGAGGCCAAATGCTTCAGTTTGAATTTCATCAGTACACAAGATGTATTTCTTAAGGCCTTTGTCCCTGAATGCAGTTTCAAATTATAATTTGGCTTCTGATGTTTCTTTTGGAGTATTGACATCTTCCTCACTGATTGGCCTTTCAGGTCATGTCAGTACAGGTGTCCCAAGATTACAAAGTGAATAATGACTCTCTTTGCCAGATTCCACCAGGATCTTAACAAGGTATTTTGCTTTTGTTTCAGGGTTAATTCACACCAAAGCATGTCCTCTGGGACATCAGGAAATTCTAATGTCCCAGAGGAATCAGCCCAATAGCTTGTCTGATTCCTTTATTTTTTCCCATGATTTCACAAAAGGAAGCAGGAGGTCTTGACCTGAAACGTTCCTGAAAGTGTTTAAAGGCAGTTTAATCTTCACGTATGTAAACTCCTGAATCTGAAGAAAATCGTATCTCATTGGGATTTAGCAATTTAAAAATATGTTAGTTATTTTAACTGACCTAAAACACTACTAGGAGCCAGGTCTCATGTCAGACAATTAAAAAAGAAAGGTTGTATTTTTAGACAGTTTCTTTAAATATCACCTATATGGATTTCTTTACTACATGTGGGCTCATACGAACATCCTGTTTGAGCCCACTTAGTAATCACACTGAGTAAAATCCATGTGAGGCCCACAAGCACGTCTTGGCAGGGAAAGCATGAAGTTATACTGAAAACACTGTATGAATCTTAGCTTGAGGTCATAAGTTGAGAAAATGAACTGTTTAAAACTGAAAAACAACAACAAGATCTTTGTGAAACACATTTGAAACACAGATACTACCTAAAAAGTAGAAGATGAGCAACACTGTGAGCAGAAGCAGGGTGATAATGGCACAGCTCATTGCGTAAGCTCTTGATGAACTTGGCGTCAGCATGTCCTGAAGACGTCGCTGCCATTTGCTGCTCAGTGGGTGCCCTCTTTGACTGACAGCTGCTCCGTCATGTGTGTACAGATTCCCATTTGGGGACGGTGTGTATGCAGGGCGAGGAGGCCTCATCCCTGAAAGGACACAGGGTGAAGTGAGTCAGTTTGGCTAAATGTGGATGTTTGAGCTGAGACTGCGCGTACCTTTGTGGCTGTGCTCGGGGTGCGTTCGGTGGAGGTCGTTGATGGAGTCGACGGAATGCAGCTCGATCTCTGTGAGGTCTCTCTCGCTGACCCTGTAGAACTGAGGAGTGGTCTGGGACGAAGGAGGCCTCGACATATCTCCCTGTTCTGAGGGAAAGATGTGACTAGATAAGACAAAAAGATCTCAAACAGCCAAATCCTCCTCAGAGAACATTTATAGTGCTTCAGGTTTCTCCTTCTTTCAGTGTGTTAAAGCTGTTTTTTCTTTTTTCTGCTGTGAGAATATTTTTGATTTGTAGCAGACACCAGTGTCCCAGTTAGAGAAAAGAATAACTGGGAATCAAAAAATAATCTGCCACACTTCCTGATAAATCTGAAAACACATCTTACTACTTCTGTTTCAAGTCAATTCAGTTTATTCATATAGCACCAGTTTACAACACGTCATCTAAAGGCACTTTACAAATAATAAAAAGAAAGTCAGTTCAATCCAATCATGCATACATTTCCGCATTTGCCCTGAGAAACCTTAGATATGAGCAAAGTATGCCAGATGCATGCTATGAGCTTCCGGGTACAAGAGAAAACCTTCAGGTGATCGTGCCCTCTTGACATCAAAGTTGTGGTTTCTCTTCATGCATTGGTCTCCATTATTCTGTTTTAAAATTAGAAACATCTTGAGCACCAGAAATCTTCCAAATGTGCCTGGTGTGCTGTTAACCCACCTGAGTCCTGACTGTGCATAAGTAAAATGAAAGTTTTGGAGATTGTTCTCCACAAGAAAATATCTTCAGTTCTAACAACCTGGCAACCATTCTCTTTTTCCTCTTGTTCTGATAGGGGTTTGATTATTTATAGCTGGATGTGATAGCGTTAAATATACACCTCCAAATTTACTGTGACAAAAAAAAACAACTTGTGGGTACAGTTGTGGATATACACGTTGTAAATGTAGAATACTTACACTGCCTCAAGGACTAGAAAACATTTGGCTATTGTTTTAGGGAAACTCAGGAGGTTATAAACTTGACATTATATAAGTAAAAAGTTTAAATCATAGTCTTTACTTCCTCACCATGGCAGTATGACTGAAAAGGGTCCAAGATAAGAGCATCACAGTGCATCGAAATAACATCTTTAACAACCCTTGGTAAAAAGTTACTGACAGTTATCAAGATGTGATATAAATCTAAAGGGGGCTTAAAAAAGAATTAAAGTATTTAATGTGATGCACAAATGCAAACTAATTTACTATGGAGAAGTGGAAGGAAAACTTTCTGCAAATAAAACTCTGAAGAGCTTTTCTATGTATTCAACACCTTTTACTCTGATACCCCTAAATAGAAAATTCTCAGTGGGATTTAGACCAGGACTTTCACTGGGCAATTCTAATAAATATATCTTGATTTAAACCATCCAATTGCAGCTCTGGCTACATGTTAATGGTTGTTTTTCTGCAGGAAGGTGAAAAACTATCCCTGTTCTCAAGTCTCTTGCAATCTCCATTTTCCAGGATTCCCCATTATTTTCACTCTTCTATGAAGGCCAGGTTGATGAAGTGCTCCACTAATAGTTGTCCTGTCAACAGATTCTTCCTCCTGAGAGATCATGAGCCTCTTGTCTGTTTCTCTGACTAATGCTCTTCATACCCAACTTATCGGTTTAGGTAGGCGGTCATGTCTTGGTAGGTTTGCAGTTGTGTTACATTCTTTCCATATTACAGATTATAAATTGAACAGAACTCTGTGAAATGTTCAGAGCTTGAAATGTCCTTTTTTTTAAACCTTACCTTACTTTAAACTTCTCCACAACTTTCTCCTTGACCTGTCTGATATGTTCTTTGATCTTCATGATGCTGTTTGTTCAGTAATGTCTTCTAACAGAAACCTCTGAGGCAGAACAACTGGATTTATGCGACTAATACAGTGACTTCTGAATGCAACGGGTTGCACTGGATTTCATTTAAGGGTATCAGAGTAAAAGGGAAAGAACACATATGTATGATTTGCTTTTTAGATTTTTAATTAGCAAAAATGTTAAAAACCATGTAAAATTTTCCTTCCGTCTCTTGGTTAAGCACTAACTTGTTTTGTTTTGGGTTTTGAGGTGGAGTTTTTTTTTCCCACCTCAACAGGGGTTGTTGTTATGGACGTATGATTTTGTGGCCTGTTTCTAATCATATCATTGCTGCTCTAATTAAACATATCTGCCCTACTTAATTGCCTATCTGCCGCACCGCTCACTGCTACAGCTTCCACAAACATAACCGCTGATATCACATAAAACGCAACACATAGTCAAAGAAACTGATACAAGAGGATGACTCCCTTTGGGAGGGTTAAGAGTGAGGCACAGATAAAAGCAGGACTCACGCTCCACTTGTTGCTTCATTTGGTTCATCCTTAAGATGGGCTAAGTGGAGCCCAGTACCGAAGGTGAATGTCACTCTGTATCTGTTTCATTGTATACTCTGTACTTTGATCATTTTGGTTTAAATCTTGATTTTTATACTTAACCATTTCTCATTATTTCACAAGGTAAATTCTTAGCTGGTTTTATTGGTTGAGTCTCGGAACTGGAGAGAGATGAACCCCGTGATGCACGGAGGTGGAAAAGGGCGCACCGCCTTTGGTGCAACAGTTTTACACAGGACATCACAGAAAGACACAATAAAATGTGTCTATTTAATGTTGAAAAATGTGAAATAGTTCCCGATTATGATATTAAAATAAAGAAACAGGTCAGTTAGAATCTATTCCTTTGTCAAAGAAAAGAACAGATTATTTCAGTCTGTTTGATGACAAAACATGCATGGATCTCTTAAGTATCAGACCTATTATTAGAGCTGCTTATCAAACTTGTGAAGGCATGATGCTGCTGGAATTTGAATCAAGGGGTAAAGGACAGAATGTGCTCATGACTGATAAATGACTGACAGAATAAATTAGTAAATTAGTACACACTTACCAGGCGAATTAGTCTGATGCAATACTCAGCCACATAGTCTGACAATAAAAAGACTCAACAGAGCAGAAATGTTTTCATCTCAGAGCTCTTACCTTATGTCACTAGTAAAGAAAATCCTGTTTGCTGGTTGTGGTCTTCTAGTCTTCTGATTCACTTCTCACATGTTGACAGCAACCTGCCAAAACATGCGCCTGAGCCAACAAAAGGAACAAGAAAATGGATTTCAAGTGGACACCCGCATTCCAGGAGCACTATCAACTGGATCCAGGTTAATCCGGTTAAGTTTGGTCCACTTTAATCCTTCACATATTGGAAGAAAGGAAAAAGAACAGCTGTTGCTTCTGCATACAGACTGGCAAAAGTCTCAAAGCAGTTGCAAACACTACAGAACCAGTTCCTCGGAGGCCAAACTGGGCTTGCGTCCGAATTTTTAGATTTAACCCACCACAGCTGCCCTGTAGGAGACATAAAGAAAGAGATATGAGCAGACAGAGGAAATTTTTTTCTCTGCCCTAGTGCTCCCCCCAACATGCACATGCTTGGCTTTGCAGGCCCTCACAGCCCAAAATAGCACCAGAGACATGAGATTATTATTAGTTCCTCTGGCCAAAAAGATGACTGGATGACCTGGGTGGAAGGCATGATGGACTACACAAGGATAAACACACACAAACACTGACACAGACAAATATCAGAGCATTTGACTGAAGAAAGCATATCTAAAGCTTTAAAAAGACTAAAACTGTTCTTTTCCTGTTATTTCTGAATTTGCTTCTTTGATTACTTGCAACTATTTGTGAAGCTGGTTAAATAGTTACAGTTAAATGTTATAGTTATAATTAGATGTCTAAACTCACAGAAGTAATCTCGTTCCGTCACTTGAAGAAGATTGTCATGGAATAAGTTTTTGATCTGGAAGTGATGAATATTGTACAAACATCTATCCCGTCATCAGGAGAAAGTTATTTTAACAAGAGCCATTCATTCTGTTGAGAAAGAGTTTTATATTAGCTTATATCTTGGTTCCATCATCTCATAAACTCTGTTCACCAGACATTTTTAGCAAAACTTCAGGGATAAAGCTGTGGAGCAGGTAAGGTTTTTCATCTCACAGAGCCCTGTTCAAACTATCATCTGATTGAAAAATTGAAAACTTATGGCTCAACAGCAAAACCTACCAAGATATGGTTGTCCACCTAAACTGAACAGATGGGCACACAGAACGTTATTCAGAGAATCTGATGACATGATAGCTGCCCACTCCATAAATGTGGCCTTCATGAAAAAGGGGCCATTTGGGACCAATACTCGATTGTTTGGCTTAGGTGTAAAACTAGTGACACGTATCAGGCTAAATGCAAGGTGGTGTGAGCATCATGTTGTGGGTGTAATTTTCTTCTGCAGGGACAGGGAAACTGGTGGGATGGGATCATTACATTCATATGTTGGGATGGCCCAGTCAAAGACTAAAATTGAGAATCTGTAGCAATAAATTGATGCTCAAAGATGCTCTCCATCCAATCTGGCAGAGCTGAACCTGTCTGCAAAACATGAAAACAGAGCTTCTTTATTTTTTATTTTTAGTAAAAAAAAATTAAAAAAAAAACACCAAACCAAAACAAAAACAACAAAAACAAAAAACACAAACAACCTCAAAAACAAACAAACAAAAAAAAATATTTCTCTTTAACCTTACGATTATGCTCGACTTTGTGTTCGACCATCACTCTTTAAGATCATTGTGGCTGTAACGTGACATGTGAAAAAGTTCCAGTTTTCCATAAGAAAACCAAGTTCCTTTGCATTTTTGTCTTTTCCCCGTTGTTCCATGGTATTATGATCTGTCCTATTAATGTAACAATTACAGCGTAATTTATTGCACACTTTGAGTCTGGGACACGACCAAAGCATCCTAATCCCATCTCTCAATTTTAAAACGCAGATTTCCATTAAAGTAACATTTTTAACTACGTTTCCCACAAGTCTTTGCTCCTTCCCCAATCGTTATCTACGCTTCACGTGTTTTTGCCAGGAAAGCAGGAATCCCAAGTTGTTGAGTTCAATGAGTTTTGGGGCAGAGCGGAAGTGCTGACACGGCTGGAGCATTGAGCGGGTCTAAGTTAGACACTTCAGCGGGGATCAGGCTGCAGGATGTGGGCTCGGGTTACGGTCGGGGGCTCGGGGCTCGGGTTGCGGGCTTCCAGGGAATGCTTCCTGCGGGTCAGTGGTGCTGGATGTGCGGGAAAGACGCCGCAGGAAAGACGGGATTTCAGTGCAGAGGTATGGGATAGCTTGAGATTGATTTTTGCAGTGCTTCCAGTCTGACTGGAAGATTATGACTACTTTGAGCAGACAGTTGCTTTGTGCTTTAATATGCAGAATATCATATATTTAACAATTTCAGATTTGTCATCACAGACAACTCTTTCTGTTTGAATGCAGTCTGAACCCTCTTTTGTGGAAGTGTTTCAGTTTCAAATGTACATGTTTTGTTTTTCATTTTCCAGGTTCTTTTTTCTTATCTGCGAGTCGAAATTGTTCGGGCCCTTAATGAAAGATTCCAAGTGCATCATGTGCTTAATGAGTGGCGAGTGGCACTTCTGTTTCAGTCCAAGCACTTTGAACCAAGCGTATCGGTTGTGTCCTGCTCAAATTCAGATGAACCCCTTCACCCACGCTCAGTTTTAAATGCCCTAATCCACACAAAGAATCTGACCAAATCTGATCGCCATTGCTAAATCAGAAATGTCTTCGCAATGTTCAGTGACTGAGCATGTGCCAAAACACAGTGGAGTGTGTCGACATTTCAGTTCACCTTGTGTCCATGTACAGTCATGCTTTGAGTTCCATCAGGAAACCATCAGAGTGAATCTGGGTCTGCGTTGCTGCATGTTCCAGAAACAACAGATGCGTGCTCTCCCGCAGCAGCCTGTTCATGCAGACATCATGTGCATGGGTCCCTGCAGAATCTCTCTCTCTGTGTGTGTCTGCTTCACTTCACCCAGCTGCACAAAATGATTTTATTGGAACCACAAGTCACTGCTTCTCCAGTGTTATCATAGCATGCTGATAGCTGATAAGCCCACTAATCCCTCTTCAGCAGGCAGTTCAAAGGTCATCATCCCCACTCCCCCCAGCACAGGAGATTGGATTGTGACAGAAGAAAGGCTATCAGCAGAGCTGTTTATGTATCAGAATTCTGTTTGATTACACATATTAGCTCAGTGATGTTGCTTATCAAGCAAATTTGAACTTTCACTCTGGTTCTATTTCCTTGCAAAATAAATCCCTCCATCTGAGCTTGGATGCAGTTTATAGCTGTAAAAGAAAGAAGTTCTTCTGAATTTTTTTTTTTCCTTTAAGCCTTTTCTACTCTGATACCTCTAAATGAAATCCAGTCCAATCGATTGCCTTCAAAAGTCACTCAGTTTAAAAAACAAAAAAAAAAACAAAAAAAAAAACCATCAACCAGCTGGGTTTAATTTAGTGTCAGCATAAATCTAGCTGTTCTGTGAAGGTCTTAGTGGATTGTTAGAGAACATCAGAAAACAAATAGCATCATGGAGACCAGGGACCACGGCAGGGTCAAAGTTACTGAGAAATTTAAAGTGCGGTTAGATTATAAAACAGTATCCCAAACTTTGAACACCTCACAGAGCTCTGCTGTCATCGTAAAATGAAAAGAGTGTGATACAACTGCAAACCTACCAAGACTCAGCCATCCACCTAAGCTGACAGGACAGGCAAAGAAAGTATTAATCAGATAAACATCCAACAGGCCTATGATGACTCTGAAGAATGTCCAGAGATCTACAGTTTAGATGAGAAAATTTGTTGATGGAACAACCATTAGTTGCACTCCTCAAATTTACTCTTTAGAAAAGAGCGGTGGAGTGTTATGCATTTTCCAGGCACATAGTGTCGTTTTATTGTACAATCAAGTAACAAGGGTACCTTCAGTTGTTATAAACATGCTATATATCAAACATAACTTAAAAGAAAATGACTTCACAATTTGATGTTTTGAAATTGCCCTCGGTTTCTTTAAGAAGCTCCTACTCTTTCCATCACTCCTCCTTCAGCACATCATCACAACAGTGCCCCTCCATTTTCCGTTTACAACCCTTCTTAGGAGCGTTGGACTGAGAAGTTGTTTGTATGATGAGCTCAGCAGACGCACAGTTCCATCAGGTATTTGCTAATTACTGCTGCTGCTGGTCTGGCGGAGTTGAGTGGGGGAGGGGTGTTCTGTGAGGTGGATCCTTGGCTGGGGAATGCGGCTCCGAGGAGGAGCTTTGGGAAAATAGGCAGCGCTTTGTATGAGAAAGTCTTTAGGCACCCCCTGAATGGCTGCCACGGGAAATTCAAGGATTCCTCAAGCATGCATGAAAGAATCAAAGCAACACTCATGGTCAGTTTTTGATGAGGGAATAACATTATAACATGATATAAAGCTCAAAAATATTGATTTTGACATAATATCCCCTTTTAAAAGAAGCCAAAGGAAGTCACTTTTGCAGTTGTCTATAAACTATGTTGGAGGGACAGCAAATGTGAAGGAAGGTGCTCTGGTCAGATGAGACTGAAATCAGTGTTCCTGTCCTGCATCTTGAAATGGTGAAATAAGGTGGTGGCAGCATCATGCTTTGGGGATGCTTTTTATTAAACAAGGACAGGGAAGCTGGTGAGCTTATAGGAAGATGAATACAAGACAATCCTGAGAGGAAACCTGCTGGAGGCTGACTTGAGAATTGAAAGCTGGTGCAAAAAAAACCACCAAACCACTTCCAGCTAAGTCGATTTCACTTAGTTTCGACTCAGGGGGACTGAATACAAATGCACACCACACTTTTCAGGTTCATACCTGCAAAAAACATTGAAAAGTATAAATAAGTTTCCTTTCAATCCACCACTGTGTGCTTCTTTGCGTTGGTCTTTTGCAACGTTCTATATTTTTGCCGACTTTCCTGTCATCACGGTTTCTGTTAACTCTGCTGACTTAGTCTGTTGTTTTCTTTCCCCCTTTCCGCCAGGCTCCCTTAAAGAAAACCCCACTCTTTGACTTCCATAGGAACCATGGTGGAAAGATGGTGGAGTTTGCAGGCTGGAGTATGCCCGTCCAATACAAAGAGAGTCACATCACCTCACACATGCACACCAGAGAACACTGCTCCATATTTGATGTCAGCCACATGCTCCAGGTGAGGCAAGCTAAAGCTGAAATGCAGGAGTCTTGACTTTGCTTATCGGTTTGAAATCAGGACAAGTCAAATAGAGATTGGCCTTTATAGATGTACGACCCAATCCTCTAGATAACAGTTTTTTGATGCATTTAACCACTGTGTATCCATTTCCCTCTGTTTCTTGTGTCAGACCAAAATCCATGGGAAAGACCGGGTAAAGTTCATGGAGTCTCTGGTGGTTGCTGATATTGCAGAGCTGAAGGACAACCAGGTAGCTGGAAGATTACCTGTTACCAGTTCTCACCTTGTAAATCTGTGTTTGACGACTACAAGATGATCTGTTGCTGAACGACCATAACAGAACTTTAACTGCTTTCCAAATGTCTTTCTACTGCCAAATACATGAGAACAATGCAGAAATAAACTAAAAATTTGACTGTAATGCTTCTTGTTTTTTGACTACATAACCCTTTATTTAGCTTATAGAAGTCCTGACCTTTTAACAATGTGTTTAACTAAGAATTTAAGTCAACAAGATAGCTTTAGCTTCTTTAAACTAACAGAATAAAGTTTGGCTTCTACTTCCTTCTGTTTTGTGACGTCGATAATCCTAAATACGTAAGAAGATACATCTGCAAGCTCCATGTCTGGGTGATTTTACATCTGCGAATAGCATGTTTATACAGAGAAGCAGAGCTAATTATATCATCCTTAATGTACAGTAAATTCTTACTTTTATCGTTAAGTCCTCTCCCTCTCTTCCTTCTGCTCCTTTTCTCCCCACCTCTCAGGGTACGCTGTCCCTCTTCACCAATGAGAAAGGAGGAATCATTGATGACCTTATAGTGACAAAGACCGACCAGGGTTACCTCTATGTGGTCTCCAACGCTGGCTGTGCTGACAAAGACTCGGCTCATATGAAGGTGAAGGAATGCGTGCAGGCAGACCAGCCTGGAATGGTCTGGGAAATGTCTGATGGGTGTTTATGTGTGTTTTTATGCTTAGGCCAGACTGGCAGAGCACAAAGCTGCCGGGTTTGACGTGGACCTGGAGTTCATTGACGAAGCCCTGATTGCTTTGCAAGGTCAAACGCCCGCTTGGTCTTTCTTCCTTTGCTTTAAAGTATCCTCTATTCTTTTAATTCGTTTTTTTAACAGGTTTCAGATACATTGCTTTACTTTTAAGTGTAAGATAAGCTAAAGCTGTCTGTGCAGATCTTCAAATGTCCAAGTCACTTTGTGTCATCAGGTCCCACCATGGCTCAGGTGCTTCAGGCAGGGCTGAAAGGAGACCTCAGCAAGCTGACCTTCATGACCTCCACCCTGGTCACGGTGTTCGGTATTCCTGACTGCAGGGTGACCCGCTGCGGATACACCGGAGAGGACGGGGTGGAGGTGAGCGTCTCCACTGACGACGTTAAAACTTTGTTCTGAGTTTTGTTCGTTTCTGTCCATTCTTTTCTCAGACCTTCCCCAGACCGTTCTGACTGGGAGCTGAATGTGTGAAATGTGTCACCTCTGGTCAAAGGTTGTATCCGTAGTGATAAGTCTTTGTCCTGAAAACAGCAGTTAATGTGTGCATTTTGATCATGTCTGATGAGAAACACTACAGTGCCTTGCAAAAGTATTCATACCCCTGAAATGGTTCACATTTTGTTGTGTATTCAGCTGAGTCAGTACGTTTATAGTGCTACATTTGCTGCAGTCGCAGTTGCAAGTCTGTTGATTTGTTTCCACCTGCTCTTAAAACCTAAAGGCTGACATTTTTGCCTATTGTTTGTGAAGTAGCTCAGCCTTTCTCAGATTAAATGGAGGTCCTCCAGTCTTGCCTCGGAATAACAATTGGATTTAGTTCTGGGTTTTGACTGGACCATAGGAGTATGCTTCTATCTAAACCAGGGGTGTCTAGGGTTCCATTTGATTTTGAGAGATTTAAAATCTTCTTAAAATGGAATATGTTAGTAACAACATGTAACACTAATGGCCAGGAACTTGCAGCAGGGGTTTTTGAAGAAACGGTGATTCATGTCCTATTGTTGTTGTTGAGAATGGACTGGACGATGAAAGGTGAAAACAATGGATAAATTAGGAAAACATTTGAAACTGCTTTTTTATGTTGACTTACAGATCCTGTTTTCTCAACAGTCAGGTTAAATTGTTAACTTAATTTGATATTGCATGTGTAATTCATTATTGAGCATATAGTATATATATTAAAAATATCACAAAATGTTGCTTTCTTCCAACTAAATGACTTTGGCCCTTGTGGGAAAACCTTTGCAACACCTCCATTGTAGTTTTGGCTGTTTGTTTAGGGTGATGTTCCTGCTGGATGGTGAACCTCCAACCTACTCTCAAGCCTTTTTCAGCCTTTAACAAGCCTTTCTTCCAGGCATGTCTTGTTTTTAGCTCCAGCCATCAACTCTGATCAGCTTCCCTATCCCTGCATAAGAAAAGCATCCTCACAGCATGATGGCATCACCACCACCACCATATTTTTCCCATGGAGATGATTTGTTTAAAGTGAAGAGCTAAGCGTGTCTTGCATGAAGACCCAAAAGTTTAATTGTGGTCTTTTATGACCAAAGCACTTTCTTGCACATGTTTGCGTGACTTGTGGCAAACTACAAAAGGCCTTTTCTATAACTTTCTACCCCATTCTCCTAAAAGGATCATATCTACAGAGCTCCCAAGTCATAGTTGTCCTGTTAAGTCTTCCACCTGAGCTGTGGATCTCCGCCACTCCTCCTGGGTTGGTAGATATAGGTAGTCCTTTGAAAAAGATTATTGGAGTTTGGGTTTTAGACCTTTGTCTAAACCTGTAGATCGCTGGCTTTAAACTTACTCCTCTGTCTGTCTGTGTTTCCTAGATTTCTGTTCCTCATTCCAGAGTGGTTGAGCTGGCAGAGAAGCTGCTTAGCAACAACGAGGTGAAGCTGGCCGGTCTGGGAGCCAGAGATAGTCTTCGACTGGAGGCGGGACTTTGTCTCTACGGCAACGACATAGATGAGACCACCACGCCTGTGGAAGGCAGTCTTGTTTGGACGATAGGTTAGGTTTTATTTCTCGTAACAGTCTACTTATTGCTGTGAGTACGTGCATATATCAACAAAAACCTACATAGACACTTTATGTATGTGTTACGCATGTGTTAGACATACATTAAGTGGGTGCATCTTTCACTTCAGTCTGAGCATGGCAGCAAGGAAGGCTCTTTCCCCTCTATCCTTTTGGATAGTTTCTAATACTTGATGAGGCCTATCTTATTATATGTAACAGAAACAGAAACATTCTGAAAAGGCTCCATTGCTTTTTCTTCTCACTCGCAGGGAAGCGCAGGCGTCAGACGAAGGATTTCCCCGGTGCTGATATCATTGTACCACAAATCAAAGCCAAGACAGCCAGGAAAAGAGTCGGACTGGTGTCCACTGGTCCCCCAGTGAGACAGCACACCCCCATCCTCAGCCCTGATGGGCAGGTCATAGGTGAGGGAGCTAAAGTGGTGTGAGCGATAAGGAGCTGAGCTCTTTGGTACTTCTGAATTTCAAATTAAGAGTAGAATAATGCGGAGAGAAGAAGTAATACAAAGAAAGTAATACAACTGCATATTACTATTAAATAGGGAGAACTATTTATTTGTTGAATTAATTATTAAAGTATTTGAATCACCTTTGTGTTTTCTTGTCCCAACGGGTTTAAATAATATGACCACTAGGGGTCACCAAAAACCTTGCATTTTCCTAAACTTTAATTCTTCACAAAATGTACAATTTAATTTAAAATCATACATTACATTTTTTAATTGTACAACATTTTACTAGCCATGTCTTAATTTAAATATTTGCTACTTTACAAATAAATGACCGGTAATTCATGATCTGGAGCAAAAATCAATATCTGCATGTTGTTATTTGTTGTTTTTTTTTTTTATGACACTATTGCAGGAGGTTTTTCTTAACTAATGGCATCACATAGAGTTTATTTATTTTCACTCACACCTTTCTCGTTCTATGTAGGAGAAGTGACTAGTGGCTGTCCCTCTCCCTGCTTGAAAAAGAACATCGCCATGGGTTATGTGGATGCAGCATTTGCCAAGAACGGAGCAGCCATCCAGGTTGAAATCAGAAAGAAAACAGTCCCAGCAATCGTCAGCAAGATGCCCTTCGTTCCCACAAACTACTACACTGGATAGGAGCCACACATTGGATCACTCTGCCAATGTCTCTCATCTGCTGCTGTTGCCCCTGGTGTTTAACTCCACAAATACAAGACCGATTTAGGATTTAAAAATACTTTCCAGTAAGTGTGGAAAAAATGCAACACTGTAAATGTGGTTGGTGTTCGGCTGTGAACAGCCATATTCAATGCAGAAAACTGATAGGTTATAGCAGATGTGAAGAGAAGACTCAAGATGAAGTTTTACTACTGTATAGTTGACATCCTGACTTGGATGAATCCATACTTTGACAATATGGTTTAACCTGTGGATGGATGTGTTGGTAATGAAAAGCAGGTGACAGATGAGAGGACATGTAGCACTGATGATGTGAACGCAGTTATGGTACCATAACAGAAACTTACAAAGAATATATTTTATCTGCCAAGTCGTAATGATACAAACCAAACTGGACAAACATATCATTGAACCAACAATTTGGATGCTAATCTTTTTGCCTCTAACCTTCTTATTTTTTTTTTATTTTTTATTTTTTTTCTGGTACCAGATGAAGCCATCTTCCATGGGACATTTCATACTATTTGTACCCAATCTGACAACAGTTAAAGTAAATTTCTACATTGGTCTCCTAATAGAAAGAAATGTTGTTACATGATTCCAGTAAATAACATCTACCAGCTGAAGGTCGTTCTGAATTATTATGCTTTAATCAGAGATTTTGTTTTGTCATGTTTCATACAAGCCAGCTGGCCCAAACAGGAATCAGAACCACAACTGATAGAAACTGGGAGTAATAAAAGGTTTTCAGCAAATATATTGAATTATATATGATATTTTAGCCATTTTATGACCATCCATCTTCATAATTAATGTAAATGCTTGACTACAATGAAAAAATAATATCCACATTGGTTGAAATATGAAGGTACAAAATGAAAAGAGACAAATGTCACAAAGCCTTATAAGTGAGACTGTGTGTGACTAACAAACTAATATTGTATGAATTAGACTATTTGTATGTTTTGATAATATCAGTTCATAAATCCTGATGGAAAAAATAGTGGTCTAAATTTATAGAGATGTTTAGTTTAATATTGTGTCTTCACTTTGGCCACTAATAAAGCAAATCAGTACCTAATTATAGTTTTCTGTTTTGACATAAGGCTTCTTAGTGGCTAAGATGAAATGTTCTACTGTCTTATAACATGAAATTGTGCTACAATGTGATTAACTTGGGCTTTCATGTATTGCCGAAAGTTTGTGTGAACTTCTTATGCATTTTACAGTGGAGAGTTACTTTTGAATAAATTTGCTTTTCTAGTTGCCTCTGATGATTTATTTTGTTTCTGATTATTAAAACAAGAAGGGTTAAATTGGGAAATGTTTTACAGCTTTAGTTGTTTCTATTTTGATATGTAAAATTTCCAAGCAGATGTCTTCAGGGTCCTGAATGTAGGCTTTTCTCTGAATTTCTATTTTTTTATACCATCTTGAAAATACAAATTTTCTTAAACGTTCTATGTACAGTGCCTCGCAAAATTATTACAACCCTCTTTTTCATATTGTATCACATTTCAACCTCAAATTGGAATTTTATAACAGATCAATACAAAGTAGTGCATTAATTATGACTTTGTAGACCAAATGGTAGAAGTTTTTAACTTTTTTTAAATAAACATGAAAAGCCCCCCTGAGGCCATGCTTTGTAGGGCCATCTTTCACTGCCATTAGGCCTGCAAGGATTTTGGGGTATGTCTCTGCCAACTTTTTTCATATAGAGACCTGACATTTTTTTTTAATTTTTTTTTTTTTTTACATTTTTCTTTGCAAAATGGCTTGTTTTGACACCTATCCAGTTGTCTTTGTCAATTTTGGAGGCTCGCAGTTGAGCAACTTGGAGTTGGGAGCTGCTGTTTTTTATCACAAGGAGGCCCAACCTCCTTGGAGCATTCCCAGTCATGTAAATCAACGACCCCCTAGTCCCTCACCTGGCTTGTTTGGGTCTTTTGTTTGGAGTGCTTTGTGAGCTTGGTCACTTGAATCATGATAGGATGTAGTTGATGCTTGAAAACTGAGATCGCGACCCTCCTGCTCAATTCAGTGTTGGTGTTTCCCTTTCAATAAAGATGGCTTACTTCACCCTTCTTTCAAATCATCCATTGTCTCTGTCCAGAACCTGGACATCATTGTCATCAAATGTGTGTCCTTTGCTCTTGAGGTGCAAATGTACAGCTGAATCTTGCTCCGAGCTGCTGGTTCTTCTTTCTTGTGCCATGCATTGTTGTAGTTGTTGTTTGGTTTCACTGATGTCAGTCTTGGAGTATTGGGGGCCTATCCTCTTTGGAGCATTCTCCATATGTGTAAAAAAAAAAAAAGAAAAAAAAAAAAACTGCAACTGCGAGCATACAGAACTGACAAAGACTCCTGGGTAGATGTCAAAACGTCTTCAGGAAAAAAATGAAAGTCCAGTTGCCTTCGATTTATGCCTGTTGTAGTAAACATGACTCGGATGACTGGGAATATACACAGGCTTTAACTTAATTTATACGTTGTGAATTAATCAGAATCTTAACGAAGCCATGTCATTATTATCTGTGGTGTTTCCAAATTGTTTTAAGGTGTAGTAATCTTAGTAAATGAAGACTTCCTAATTTAAGAAAGTAATGGAAAAAAAATATTAAAAAACAACAACAACAACAAAAACCCCAGTCAGGTTTATTATTCTCGGATCTAGCCAATAGAAAAATATTGGTAATCCTAACTCACCTAAAATTGGAGAAGTTTAGCTGAATTTAATGTCAGTAACAGATTTAAGCATTTCTAAAATAGTCTTAGTTGTAATTTTAGAGGCTTTAAACTGCAGATCCATGTAAAAATTTGAGTTAGGGATTCCACTTTATGACGTTTTTTTGTTGTTGATTTCGACCGTTTAATAATATACAAACAAATACACACAAGTACATGGGAAAAGTTCTTGTAGGCCTAGTATATAGCCCTGGGTATGGGTAAAATAATATAACAATAATAATTTTTAACGGTGTATTTTAAAAATAAACGTTTTGGTGTCGGACCTACCCGGAAATGGGGCATATCACCAGAACCAACCAACCTGGCAACCCGAGTAGCCGGTGGGTTCAGTAGTTACTGTGGGGAAGATGGTGGACCTGGTGACAACAGCGTGCTCCAAACTCCGTCCTAAACACTTAGAGAAATATTTACCATCTCAACCTAGCGTTAGGTATAGATTACCTGGGGACAATCACAGATAATACACAGAGAAACCCAATAAACAGCGGGACCTGTCCCGCTCTGGACAGTTCTTTTTTTCCGGGATTGAAGACGGCAGAGAGTTGCAAAACGTGGTTGGTGGTGCTCGTCACGGACGCAAGGCAAAGTGTCAGCAGAAGTGTAAAACGTGTGTCTTTTTAATCGCCTTTGACTCATAAACAGAAGTTTAGACAACAGGGATAGTTTAGACAGCCGTCTCTCTCTCCGTCTCCAGCTGTTAAATAACGGCGGAGCGGACTCGAAGGAGGCTAACCGCCGCTGCTACCTCAGCTAGCTTTGTTGTGACCGGGAGGATCTGCCCGACATGCCGCGGAGTAAAAAAGGGAAACGTGGCTCCAGCAAGCCGGGTGAGTAACAGTAGCACGGAAACCCCCGTCCACCTTTTATACACACGAAAACAACAGAAATCAGGAAGCATAATCCAAATACAGGCTTGACATCCTATGAAACGTAAGCGTAGTAACATTTATGGTGTCCATGTGGCAACAGCAGCCTGTTGCTCCTCTGGCTTGAGCGTGTAAGCCTCACTGTTCAGTGTCAGTGTTGGACTTAGCAACCATTCCGTTTTTAAACTATTTTACCATTTATTATGTTTTGTAACATTTGAAGAATGTTCTGTGTAAGGTTTAAGTACGATTTTTGGGGCTATTATCCCTTTTAAGCATAAAAAGTCAGGACTTTTGATGAAACATGAGCATATTTACAGATTAATGCAGGGTGAACTTTTAGTTTAAGCATGAGTATAATAGGTGTTAGAGCTGCATCAGTGAGTTTTTGTGGCCAGTCACCAGTTTTGTAAAGCTGCTAATACTGATTTTAGCCAATTCCGATTTCTGTGTAAGAACTCTAAAAAAAGAGGATTTAGAATATTTCTTGAGAAATGAAGAATGAAATGTTTAAAACAGGAGGAAACGGATTTTTTTTTCCCCCTTTACAACAATCTTCTGTTTACATTGCTTTTTTTTTTCCACAGAAAAGCTAAACATGAAATAAAATACTCCACATTGTACAGAGCTATAGGCACACCTACAATCAACTACAGATGCGCGCACACAAAAAAAATTACTCAGAAAATTTAATCGGCCATTTTTTTCCTCAGTACCTTTGATGCATAATTTTCTTGTTGGATTGAAAACTGCAACCTTTATAAAAAGAACCCCCAGTGTGTAACTTTGTTTGTTTTGTTCCTATGAAAATATTGAATAGGTTAAAATTGGTACCATCAAGTCAGACCTTAAAGAAAACTAGAAATTGGTATCCATCAGGAAAAGCTCATTGGTGCATCACCAAGTGCAACATATCGACTTTAGAAGACAGACTATGGCTACCTAACGTTTGCACACCTGATAATATAGCAGTGTTGCACATCATAATATATTGAACTTTTTCCCAGAAGATCATTTAAAAGTACATGTGTTTAAGCCTTAAGAAACTTTACTGTCATGAATGATTAGTACTAATATTGGCACCAGATGCAATGTCCCACTATGTGGATTTCACAAATATTTCCAAACAAAGACGACATGGTGGTAGGGTTGATATTTTAAACAGTTTTTAACATCTTTTAATAGAGCTCAGCATAAATAGCCAAGCAGTCCCTGTGTGAATTCCCCTTAGCTGACCCTTACTTTCACTGTAAGGTTTCCACATAATTGGAGGAAAAACTGGATTTTCAGGTTCTGAAAAGCTGGTCACCGTCGGGGCTGGTGTAGTGTAAATCTACCTGATTTAAGTAACTGAAAGCTTAGGTTTTTGGGTGGATCTCTAATGAATATATTCTGGAGTATTTTTCTTCCCTTGTGTTTATGAATTATAACAATTCTTTCCAATGACAGGATTGAAATTTCCATTTATGTCTTAAAATTAGGGCTTCTCGGATATTTACGTTATTAACATGGCGTACTCTTGCATCAGGACACATGTAGGATTACGGTAAAGTGCATATTATTTTTAGCAGCAGTGATATCATGCTACTTAAATTATGCACAGCTGGTTGTACAGTTAGGTTTCAGAGTGCTCAAAGTCAAAAAGCCGTGCACCATGTGCAAGTGAGTCTTTTCCTGCAGCTCTAAATAACTACACCAACAGGTTCCTGACATTGTATGACAATGATGTGGATTTTAAATGTTCCTGTTCCAACCTGCTCAGGTTTAATGCAGTGCCCATGCTTGGGAAGCGTGCATCTGTACACACAAGCTCAGTTGCGTAGATTACCAATGGAAATTACAAGGAGGGAAGTCATGAGGAAATAAACTCATCTATAGAATCATTAAATCTGGTGCTGCTGTGAGATCGAGTATTTGAGCACTGGTGTTCATATGCAACGTGGTTAAGAAATAAAGCTCACTTGTGGTGTTTTTCTCTCCATCACGGTCATCCCTCCCTTTCCCTTTTGTTTCCCTGTCCACTATTTTTATTCCCCATCTACATACATGTCAAACATCCTTTTGGTCCCTTTGCCCATGCGTCTTCCGACTCCATTAGGCTCTCTGCGTCAGGAGGTTCTTCAGCTGCAGCTTTCAGCTAAAGGATCGTTGAAAGGTAACTTCTCTGATTCCTAACATCAGATCCCTGTTGAGCTCAACCCAAGTCCAGAAGCTCTTGAATCTCAGTAACTGCATGCAGTAAACCTAACAGCAACTGAAATGCTAAAGCGAGATTTTTCCAGAAGCACTGAAACGATTTCAGTTCTTCACCCCGTATACCTGACCTGACTTCTATTTTATTGAAATGTTATTTTGATTATAAATATTATTTTTTAAGGGAAGACTTAACAAGCATAAAAAAACATGGAAAAAAAAAACAACCAAGAAGATATTAGGAAAAGTGTCTCTTTCAATTCACTCTTGTGGACTCCAAGTAAAATACCTGCAAATAACCTGCAGACCATCAAGATCTCCACGACTGAAGTCGTTTGCTAGGATCTCAGATCGGATCTTGTGTAAAACAAGGATGTTCTCAGGCTTATAACCTGCTGGCATCGTTTCAACCTCACTGTGTTACACCAGCTTGGCTGGCTTAGACCTTTGCCTGAGGTTCTAACAGAGGAGCGTCAGACAGTAGAATGATGCTGATAAACTGGAAAGGCATCAAAGGTGGGGCTGCAGTGCTTAAAACCATGCTGTGTTATGGAAAAACTCTCTCTGTGATGACACTCACCTGACCCAAACTGCAAACTCCCTTCATCCAACCTATTTCACTGTTAGCTGCTGAAACCCTTGCACAGAAGAACCTAAAATAAGGTTTTTTGGGGGGTTTGGGGGAGGCACCTGTAATCTGAATCCCCGTTCTTCCTAAAGCAGCGAGTATGGTTCAGTGAAGCTGTTTCCGGCTTATACCAGAACACGATTGCAGTCTTTGGCCACTGGCTGATAAGGGGTGGAGGAAGGGAAGCAGGCTGCAGTGAGCTGTGTACACGTGTTGCTTATTTGGTTTCTCTGAGTGAGGATAAAATTAGAGACGGTCTTTGTCTCCAAGTGACAGTTTGCATGTACAGTCATTTGAAATCACAGCAGTCGCCTTCGTCTATTGAAATGGATTCATGGTTTCAGATGACAGATTATTTACAAAACAACTTTTCAGGAAGCCGTCCAGTGATATTTGGGGGAGTGTGACCGACTGCTGGAGCCTTGTATGTGATCGATGAGATGACATTAGAGTTGTGGCAGGCGGCTCCCACTGCAGATAACTGAGCTGTGTGTGTGTGTGTGTGTGGGTGGGTCTGCGTGGGAAGGTGTATCGCTGTATGTGGGGCTGCAGTGATCAGGAGTTCAAGGATGATGATTGGGAAAACTGCTGACTGATACATGCTTACAGAGTGCATTACCTTACCACCGAAGCAGTTTGTTGATGTGTGTTTATATTACCACTGAAAGCACATTACATTCTGGTTTATTGTTTAAACCTTTCGAGTTGGGAGAATACATTTTGGAGGTCGGATCTGGTGATCAGATTGGAGGAAATTCTGGGTTTGATCTTTAAGGTGTAATCTATTTCTGAAAGCACCAAGATTTGAAATGATTGATTTTTGTTCTTGATCCCATGTTAAGACAGCTCAGCGTTTGAAAACAGATTTTAAGCAGGTTCTCAGCAGTCGATCAGTGATAAAGGCTGAAGCCACTGTTAGGGAAACAAGCAGATGATGGGAAGAGTGTGTCATGTAGTGTTCAATATATTAGTTAAACAGTAACAAATCATATTGTATGAAAACAGGTGCAAATTCAGCAAATTGTTTTCAAGTTCTGATCCAGTGTTTTTAAAAAGCTTTGACTTCCCGATCCACATTTTTAGCAGTTTCCGATTTATCTTTGAGAACTATACAAGAAGATTTTATAGCAGCGTTAAGTTTTGTTTTTTTTTAGCCTTCCAGCTGTGAACAGTTATTTATATCAGAAGAGGAGGCATCATGAGTCGCTGTTAAACATTCTTTGACTATTTTATTAACAAAGACAAAATGATAATGGAGTTTAGCAACTTACATTAGTGACTACCTCAGCTCACATTACTTAACTCTTTTCTTGTTTAGCCCTTCAGATCCTAACTGATAAAGGTTGTACGCTCAATGGGATACAACAGAGAAAATGTGCTGTACTCTGAGTCTTTCTGTTATCTGCTGAAAGTCTTATCACAACCTGAATAAACCACAGACATGTCGTAGAAACTTCACTTTCCTTTTAAATGGTGTCTTACAGCTGTGTTATGCAGTTTTTAAAGCCCTCGCTCACAGTGGAAATAGCGAACATTGAGTCACTTGGATATGGTTTGTTCACTAATTGGTAAAAGATGTTTTTCAGTTTCTTGTCTAATTCCAGTCACTAGTTGATTTCTCAATGCATCTCGATATATGAATGTACTTTTATATACTATTAGTGGATAAATTTGTTCGTGGACTTTTAATAAGAAGGCTGTAGAAAGTTTATGCTTAAGTTTAAATAAAAGACTTCAAACAACAATGAATCCAAAAGTGGGTCAGCTCAGGTTTAAATAGCTGAACTTCCCCCTAACTTACTTGGGTTACACATGCTCGTTCCGGTTATTCATCGGTTGATTATGAACTACATTTTTTTTCTCCTGTATACAGGCAGAAACTGTTTAATAATACAAGAGATGTTGCTGAATTTGTTATTCCTGCCACTTTTGTGGTTTCTATTCAGTTTGGAGTGATTGTCAAGTGTTCATTAACACTAAATCACACACAGCTGGTATTTAAAATAAAACTGCTTTGCATTCCTGCTGTATGAGTGACCTCTGAAACACTTTCACCGTACTAGTTTACTCCAACATGAACACAAATGCAGCATGACCATTCTGGAGCATGAGCACCAAATGAGGGAACAGATGAATGGCCTCTCTGGTCTTCAGTAATCCCACCAACAGTAGAAAGTCCTGAGTCAGCAGGAACCTGAGAGTTAGCTTAGCTTAGCTTGCCTGCCTCTTCTTCCTCCACCACACATGGCAGAGCTATGCTGAAACAAAACTTCCTTGTGCTAATAAAAGCTTAAACCATGATGTGGTACTGCCTGTTGGAAAAAGATTTCCAGATCTGTTTCCTATTATGTCCTGATCACTAACCAAAAAAAAAAAAAACAAACAAAAAACATCTGTTTCTGTGGTGGATGTTATACCGAAAGCTATTTTACTTGATGTGTATCATGCTCTGTATAAGCCTGACATATTGGCAAATTGCAGCCATGGTGCATGGGAGTGTGTGCAAAATATTAGCTTTCAATATAGAGTTTTTAAAACTACCGATGCAAAGATTGTAGGTTTAGGGACTAGTTTCCAGTCACTACATTTTATAAATCTCTGACCTGCAGATTCCAAATTTTGCGGATACTAGCCTCTTTAAGAACTATAAAAAAAAAACACCTTTTTTGTCTTCTCTATGTTTAAAAGTCATCATGTTTAAGTAGAAAATACAAAATACAGCTTCCTTTCTAGAAGTTTCTGTGCTTCCTCTGACTTAACAGTTAAACAAATCATTGAAACTCTAAATGACTAACGTTCAGTCTTCCCTTGGTAAAAACTTCGGCACCGAAGGGGGTTGCTACCAGTTTGAGCTGGTAGCATCTCACTGAGGTGCATTAACTGATCTGAAAAAAGGTTGGATTTTTAGTGTCTGACAAGATCATGGCCAGTTGAGATTAAAATGATCCAGTTCTGGTCAGCAGCTAATTTTTAAAAAAAAAAATTTGTGTTTTTATTTTAAACTATGGTATACAGCGGACCCCCGTTATTCATGGAGGTTATGCACCAAACTCACTAGCGAACCGCTAAAGTCTGCAAATACTTTAGACCCCTCTAAAAACGCTGTTAGCTGGCTATTTATATCATTGTGAAAGGAAGTAATCTGCATTTTTTTTTCTCTGTGAAGTAATTAACTCTTCCTCTCACACTCGCTCTGCAACTTCCTTTGGGTTCCAAGTCTTTTCTTGGTCTAGCGCTGCTCCACTAAAGCACAAACCTTTGATCTACTCTGACCTGGCACCAACATGTGCTGGCAGTCATCTTGTTAGTTTCTCATTTCCTGTCATGAGAGCTCCTGATTTTAGTGCTTTTCTCCTGGCTTGTGCAAATAGCAATCACAGCGGCTGATTGTGGTAAAAGCGTTTGTTGGCTTCTTCTAGAATAATTCTCACACATATTCACAACCCATTTTGTTCTGACTTAGTGCTAGAAAGATTTCAGTCGGTTGTTGGTTTTTGTCCAAGTGTTTCATGTTCTGCGGATGTTTTGTTTTTGTCTCCAGGTGTTAAAAATGGGATGAAGGGAGAGTCTGCAGCCAGTGATGATGATCTGACATCCGATATTCTCAGCCACTACAGTAGTGCCAGTGAAACTGCTTCTGTGCTAGAAGAGGGCACAGGTCTGTACAGACACAGTTATAAGCAGGTTTAGAAAATGACAGAATTACATCATAAAAATTAGCTAAAACAAGGTTAGTTCTTGTTGTTGAAGTGCATATAAGTAACTTTTATAAGTTTTCTGAATATTTTAATAGGATGTCTTAATTTTTTCACATGACTATTTTGATCAACATATAAGTGTTCTCTGGTCACACTCAGGGGGTGAGCAGGTAGATGAGCAGACTGCACAAGAAGAAACAGAAGACAAACTCAAGCAGTGTATAGACAACCTGATGGACAAAAGGTGAACATCCCTTAGCTTTTAACATCCCTTTTTCATCTCCAATGCAGAAAGAATGATGAAAGCACAGTGGTCTGGTAGGACTTGACGATATATCCTATGAACTGAATGTGTTCCATGGCCCGACAAGAGTCAGTGTGCAGAGACAGAGATAAGTTATTGGACCAACAACTTTTTTGGATCTATGATTGGTATTAAGGAAGAAACGTTAATGAAAAGTTTGAAAGCTCAAGATTTATGGGCTGCAGCACGTCTAAAGCTGGAAGACTCATGGAAGTGTGTTGGGGGACCAAACCGATCCTGCGAGCACTCCTAAGTTATAGTTATTAAAGAACAAAGAGGTGGGATGATGTAATTTGTCATTATTAATGCTTTGATCAAAGGCTTAGCAATAAGATCACTATATAAAACTGTTCAATTTTTCCCTGCTGGCTTTTACGCTGAGTCAGATGTTATCTGGAACAATCATGTGACGCACATTGCCTTAAATATTCCATAGTAACATATGCACTATATTTTACACCTAAAAACTAACCTTTTATGACTGTGTTCTCTTATAAAACGTTGTTTTCTCTAAGATTGGTTGAATTAATGCAAATACATTCATCACTCTAACCTGTGGTTTTTACAGTTTGGTGGGTTATGATTTTTTTTTTTTAAGGGCTGTGCATTGAACTCTGCTTTACAATATATATTTAGGTACTTGGAAGGACTTTTGCTGTTCATTATTCCCACAACGGATAGATATTGTAGCAGCCAACATCAAAATGCTCTAACAGACTGATGAGGAGATTATGATGATGGAAAATGTGATCAGGATCGATATTTTAATTGCAATATTTAACAAAAATGTTGCAATGTCTTGTGTTCCTAATACTGTGTAGCCCTAATTTTATCCCGTTGTTAGGAGGGTCAGAGTCTGACTCACTGTTTGCGTCCACATGATCGGGTTCATGTTTATCATTAATAATATAATGATAAACAATAGATTCTAAATGTTGTGATAACTATTGTATAGCTATATTCTTGTATTATTCAAGTATTATCACACCGTCTCATTCTAACGTGTCGTTTGTTTCTCTCTTCCAGTGCAAAGACTCGTCTAGCAGCCTTGGAGTCACTACGACAAGCTTTCTCCTCAAGAGTTTTATACGAGTTCCTGACAGGCCAGCGTCTGACTGTGCGTGACTGCCTGGAAAGAAGTCTCAAAAAAGGTTCTGAAAACAAGCAAGTTAATTGATTTACATTGTCATTATTGACGCATCGTGTTTTAGTCGCGTTCGTACCCAAACTTGCTGACCGTTTGATCAAAGTTTTGTCCCACCTTGTCTGATGCAACATAAAACATTGTCGTGAACCAGATAGGTTGTCAGCAGCAGCTGTCCAAACTTGAATTTCTTCCTCTGTCCCCTTCACGCTTGCAGGCGGCGGAGAGGAACAGGCCGCGGCAGCAAATGTGTTCACCCTGCTGTGTATTCAGCTGGGAGGTGGGGATGAGGCTGAGGAAGGTTTCAAGTCGCTCCGTCCTGTTCTCACCTCCATCCTGAATGACAGTAGTGCCAATATAGCAGCTCGTCAAAGCGTGAGTAATGCCCTCTTTCATGCAAATCGCCCTTTAAAATGTAATCTCTGTTCCTGATAGGAAGTCTTTTGGGAGGGGGAGGGGGGCTGAAATTTCAAAAACATCTGTTTCAGACTTGACTTTATCAAGTAAAAATTATAGTTATTTTTCTCGCCTCTTTTCATTAATATATGTTTTATTTTTAAATAAAGATGGCTGCTTTTTTTTGTTTGTTTGTTTTTGATGTTTTAAAAAGAGAAGCACTATAATAACTGTTTCAGTTCAGGGTTACTGTTTAGACAACAAAAAAGATGTGGACAAAACACATTTATGTTCATCAGTAAAGAAACTGATCTTCAGTGTTTTATTGTACATCTGCTTATTTTCTGCTTGTTCATTGTCTCATCAGTGTGCCAGGGCTTTGGGGATGTGCTGCTATGTCTCCACTGCTGAAGAAGGAGAGGTGAGACACACAACTACTTTATAATAAACCTGGTAAAAAAAAAAAAAAAAAAAGCTCAAAAGAGCATACATGAGTTTAGTCCATGTTGGGTTTTCTGTTTAGTTTTTTTATTATTATATTACATTAGATCTATGATCTTCTTTTACGACATGTTCAATGTACATTTTTAATATGGTGCTTGAACTGTTGCAGGACTTGGTCAAGTCACTGGCTCTTCTGGAGAGTGTCTTCACATCTTCCTACCCTAACAGAGAAGGAACGCTGCCTACACCCAAACCTGGTACGCCCGGCCTCCACACCGCAGCCCTGCAGGCCTGGTCGCTGCTGGTCACCCTCTGTCCCGCTTCCAAGCTCAGGGAGCTGCTGGAACTGTGAGTGGAAATGAAAAATATATTTAATATTAATATTCCAAATAAAAATGGATATTTTATCTTTTTTTGTTTTGATAACTTCTTTTCCCAATAATAAACAAATAAATATAAAATATGAGACAAAATCCAATTTGTTTCCATCCCCCTTTTTTTTTTTTTTTTTTTGATCTAGTGGTGAGAATTTATGAATGTTCACGATTTAAAAAAAAAATCCACCATAGTAATTTGCCTTCTCATTTATAAGTCTGTGTGGAGTATATATTATATTAATTATGTTATGGACAAATACTTAAAATACACATTTCAACATTCTGCCAAACTTTGCGGAGGAAGTCTACAGACAAAACACAGTTGCCACCAAAACATCTCACACAGTCTGATACCTTGTTGCACCGTCTTTAGTTCTGAATACTGCATGCAGTTTTATTCAGTTCTAGCATTGCCATCTTGAAATATCCCCGTTTCATCCAGGAAGAAACAATCCATTGATGGAACAACCTGGTCATTCAGTATTCAGGTAGTCAGCTGACGACAGTCCTCGACAGCCATTGTCCTGCTTTTAGAGGTGTCTGAGGTCCAGCTCACATGAATGTGTCAAACTTGAGTCCTGCTAAGGATAGTTATTTGATTCAGGCATGTTGAGCAGACGCCTGAAATTTGGAGAACGCCGTCTCTTGATGGCTGGAATTTTAAATCTCTGACTCTGTCTAGTGTACCGGACTCCAAAGTTATGGTAAAATATCATTAGTAGGAAGGAACCGTTACTTGATACTAATTCTGTATTTAATGCGTTCTTTGTAGGCACCTTCCTAAGCTGCAAGCCTGTCTTCAGAGCAGCGACGTCAACTACAGAATTGCAGTGGGAGAGACGATTGCGCTGCTGGTGGAGTTAGGCCGAGATATAGACGAGGTAAACGCATACAAATAGTAGCTGCATGACAGCGGATAGTGAAACTTTAGATGAATACTCTGTTGAACCCAAATCAGCTGAATCTAACTTTATTCACAGTAGGGTTTTGCAGCACCTTGCAAGTATCCTCTCTGCTCCAACTTTTTTTTTTTTTTTTTTCTTTTTTTTTTTTGGTGTTTTATTTGGATTTAGTGTCGTAGACCACAAAGCAATAGTACATAACTGTAAAATGGAATGGAAATGATAGTTTTTAAATGTTTTCCCACTTTACTCTGATGCACCTAAATAAAACCCAGAGCCCCCAACTGCCTTCAGAAGTCACCTAAACAGTAAATATCATGCAACTGTGTGTATTTAATCTTAACATAACTATAGGTGCTTTGTAAGGTTTGTTAGAGAACATTAGTGAACAAACAGCATCATGAAGACCAAGGAACACAGCAGACAGGCCAGGGAGAAATCTGTGGAGAAGTTTAGAGCAGGGTGAGGCTATAAAACGATATCCTAAGGCTTTAAACATCTCACAGAGCACTGTTCAATCCATCCTCCTAGACGTCGTCATCCACCTCAACTAACAGGCTAGGCAAGGAGTATTTTTAGGGAAGCAGCAAAGAGGGGCTTGGTAACTCTGCAGCAGCTGCATAGATCCATAACTCAGGTGGAAGAACAGCTGTTAGTTGTGCACCCCACAAATCTAGCCTTTATGAGAGCAAGCATGGGGTGCAAGAGCCGTTGTTGGGGGGGGGGGGATTGTTTTAAGTCCCAGCTGTAGATTGTTGCATGCCATTCAGGGGGCAGAGCAATCATTTTTTTATAGAATACTTTTCATACAATCAAATGCAACACAAAGTGCTTTTCCACATGTTCCACAGCTTTAGTAACACGCTTGCTCTTTCACCCATTCGTGCTCTGGTTAGAAGAAACCTAAATTAAACTCTTTGGCTAAACATGGCACATCCCACAGAACCTACCATCTTCACAGTGAAACATGGTAGTGGCAGAATCATGGTGTGGGAATGCTTTTAATTCAGCAGGCACAAGGAAACTCCCAAAAGTCCCGCAGCAGTAATTGCAACAAAAGGTGGTTCTACAAAATATTATTTCAGAGGGTCTAAATACAAACGTGTGCGCCACACTTCATTTTTATTTCCAACAAATGTTGAAAACCAAATCTCATATTCCTCCCACTTTGTTGTTGTTTTCGTTTATTACTTAAAATCCCATTAAAATACACTGAAGTTTGGGGTTGTCATTGACGAAATGTGAAAAAAAAAAAAAAAAATCAAGGGATGTAAATACTTTTGCGAAGCACTTTAAATGCATTTGATGTAGCTTAACTCATACGCTGTCGCTCGTGTGATTGTGTGTAGGAGTTTGAGGTGGAGGACACTGAAAGTCTGTGCGAATGTCTGAAGAGTTTAGCCACAGACGGCAACAAACACAGAGCCAAAAACGACCGGAGGAAACAGCGCTCCATCTTCAGAGAGGTGCTACATTACATAGAGGTTTGTACCCGTCTCAGGTGTTTTCAACTTGGAGGCTTTGAGTTTGTTTGGTTTTCTGTCTCTTTAGTTCCTGACATTCTGTTATTGTCCCACAGAACGACGATTTCACAGAGGAGAAGATCAGATTTGGGGTGGAGAGCGTTTACATCGATGGGTGGATGAGGAAAAGAATCTACGATGCCTTCAAGGAGAGCCTGGAATCTGGAGTTAGACACCATCTGCAGGTATGGTAACTGGGAGAGGAGATTAGATTTTGGGTCATTGATCTCTGCTTGTTGGTAGACAGATTTTTTTTTTTTTTTTTTTTTTTTTTCATCAACTAAAAAAACAGAAAAAGTGTGAAATCCAGCTGAAGATACTGTAGAAGCTGGGTTTGAGAAATGTAAGCCTGTATATATCCAAACCCCCAACACAATAAAATACGCTGTGTGGAACATTGAGGCGGTTTGTCCTCAATCAGCCTCTATATGAAACTTTTCTTTTGTGCAGTACAACCAGCTACTCCGAGACATCTTTGGCCTTGGACCCCCCCTCATCTTAGATGCTGCTACTATCAAAGGCAACAAGATCTCACGGGTAGAGAAGGTAAACTATGATGCATTTTTTCAGTAGCTAACTCTCAGCTCTTAAAAACACCAATAGTTGTTTTCAGAATAATAAGAGTGTTTGAAAACACACAGCTTCAGAGACGTTTCCTCTTTAACATAAAGCAACATGACCTCTTCAAACATTCTCAACAAGTGTGTATAGCTGTTCAGTCTTAGTTTAAGAAATAGTCTTTTCTTTTTTTTACTTCTCCAGGAAGAAAAATTTTCTATCTGTTCAGGAAATCTTATACTTCACAAGAACTCCCTGTTACTTTAGCGTAACAGTTGTTGGATGCCACACATAAAAAAAAAAAACATTGCTCAGAAAATATCAAGAACAAGCTGCATGAACAGAACGGTGTCTGTTTTGTTCTTGCACCCCTGGATTAGAGAATACATTTCTCTCTTCTAGGTTTTAAATAGACTGACACCACAGTGTGAGAGCCACCACACATCAGAGTGTACTGGCTGCAGGACCCCCCCCCCCCAAAAAAATGAATCTCGCTTCAAGTCCATAAAATGTTGCTCCATTTCACTTTAGGTCCATTAATGCGGTGTTTGGCAAACTACCCTCTTCAGTGGATTGCTCTTTTCAACAATGGGACTTTGTGGGATCTTCTTGCTGATATCTTAGCTTGAATGATGTCTTAGCTTAGAATAATAGTTTTGATTTCCATTTTAAAGTTTTTGAGAATGTTTGAGCTGAGCGGTGTAATGTGGGTTGTTTTTTTTTTTGTTTGTTTGTTTTTTTTGTGGACATATTTAAATGTTTTCCCCTCTCCAGTCATTGTTTTGAACACATTTGTGTCAGTTTGTTGCTAAAATTCAGTTATTGTTCCCTGACAGAAACACTCTTCTTTATTTTTACTTCCAACAGCATTTATTCAACTCAGCTGCCTTCAAAGCCCGAACAAAACTGAGGAATAAAGTCAGGGACAAACGCGCTGATGTCATGTGAGGGACGGACGAGAAGGGAGTGGATGAGGAACTTTTGGATCTTCACCCATCAGACACAAAAAGACTGTTTTTTCACTTGTGCTCTTCATCTGCTCTACTAAGAGCTTTACATGCTATTAAGTATTTTTGCAAGAGAAATTTTGTGGTTTTAATAAAAACATTTTGATGGGGTTTTTTTTTTTTTTTTTTTTTTTTTTTTTTTTTTTTTTTTTTTTTTTTTTTTTTTTTTTAATTAATAGGGAGCAGAACAGGGTTGAAATCTGAACCAATCTGTTAAAGAATCAGATTCTGTAAAGGGGAAAAAAAAAAAAAGAGCCAAGGAAATGTTCTGCTAAGTCTTTTTACTGCATGGGACGTCCGATTCCTTGTTTATTCCCCTGAAAGTCCCATGTCTCTCACACAGAGCGGCTTCTTCAGCAGCCAAACTTTTACAAACAATGCAACCTTTGGGAAAAATGTGTGTGGTGTATGCGTGTGAGTGTGTTTTATCTGACGTTAATTTAACCATGAAATAAAACACTTACTACATGTATACAGAAGATGCCTAATTAAAAAAAATGGAAGTAAAAATCATTAATATTGTCATCTCTGTATTGTTTTGCTTTTGGAAAGGACATTAGCTTTTTCTAGTGAAAAATTGTATTTTACTGTTTTTAATTTATTTTAAGAGTGTTTTATTTTAATAAGTGTTTTTTTTTTTTTTGTTGTTTTTTTTTTTTAAGAAACTTGAAATTATAAACTGTTTACAGACACAATTATGGTTAAAGATGACAGAAGTTTGTGGAAGTTTTCTTTCTGAGGCATTTTTAACAAGGGTTATGGGGTCATATAATATTTACATGTATGTTATACAGAGCACGTGGATTTATGGACATATGTGTATATGAGATGTGAGATGAATTAAATGAATAATTTTATTCTCTAAAGAACAGTAAATCCATTCAGAGCTGCAGATCAACAAGTTTGGCAATGCTGTTTTTGACTTACAAAGTTCACATTAAAAATCTGTCTTACTGTTTAAATTATTTTTGATTTAGTGAATTTAATGGCCACCAAACAGTTCAAAGTAGTGAAAAACCAAAAGAAGCAAAAATGTTTGCAGAGTCACTGCCAACTTTTACCAAACTGTCTTGTTGATCGTCGTGCTGCAACACGAGAAGGAAATCAAATGAGATAAAAAGCAGTTCAACATCTAGATTGTTTTCAGTTATTCCAAATTGTTGACAGGGTGCATCATTTTTGGTCTAGAAACCAGTTTTCTTTTTAGTCAATTCAGCACAAGGCTAATAGGTGATTTTAAAAATAATCATCATCAAAGAGAGAAAATGCTGTCTTTGAATTTTACTATCCCAGCATTTCAAGGTTCCTTTTGTTTTGATTTTCCATCTGAAAATATGGATATTATTTAATGGATCAACTTTTTATTTAACATGTCCAAGAGGGGAATCTGACAATGCAGGTCACATGGTAAAAATACGTATGGGGGGGGACTTTAAATAGCTTCATGTTTTATTGTATTAGCATAATTTCACATTGAAAGCATTTTTAAAAATCCAACCTTTGAGCACATTTATGTAATGGGATAAAAATGATCATATTAAAAAATTACTAAAATTACCAGAGGCACTATTTTGGTACAAAGTATTTTTGATACTTTGTACCATCCCGATTTTGCAGATAGGACCACAAGTAATTGACTACAATAGTTCACAAAAGTTTGAGGCATACTGAACGAATGATCTTTGACAATTTCTTGTTGCACAATCTCTCGAGACTGCCCATAGTCCTTGGTCCTTTCTTATGCTCTGGAAGGTCACTCCACAGGTTTCAGTCTGAGAAAGACATGGAAGAATTATGATTTTGTGTCTGGTGAACTGTTGGGTGTTTAGACCAGATGTGTTCGATTCTTATCCTTCTGAAAGATCCAGTGATTAACCACTGTCAGAAGTCATCATTTTATTTAAAATGTCTAATAAGGCTCCCAGAAAATTAAGAGAATGGGCCCACAGCATCACACACACCACACTATGCTTAACAGTGCTTTGTTTTATACCAGACCTACCAGGACTGCTATATACAGGAATGTTCAACATTTGTCTTGTTTGGCCAAAGTAGTAATTAAACACCTGCTACCATTTTTGCAATGGCCCACACTTATGCTTGTGAGATAAGAAAATGCTTTTTCCTGGTGTCCCTCCATAGCAACCAGTTGGTATGTAGATGGCATCTAATCTTTGTTATGGAAAGTTATTGACCCCTTGATGCCTTGTTTTTTTTTTTTTTTTTTTTTTTTTTTTTTTTTTTTTTTTTTCTGTACTTCTGGGATATTTGATTCACCTTGTCTTTTACCTCCCTGCTCACTAATGACCTAATGACGTCTAATGACCATTGGTTAAAAAAAATGGCCTCTGTGTCACGTAATATCAGAACCACTGCAAGGTTCAATTGGGCAAAAACATCTGACAGGATAGTTCTGTATTTTCTGAACTAATACCAGATAGTGAATTCAAGCAATCATCTTTAAGTTTTAGTGTACATTTGGGAGAATCCAATTTCTTCAGGGACCCCAGGGAATAACTGGATGTGGATTACTAAACACAGTTTACTAAAAAGTATGGACAGCCTAAAATACAAGCAAGATATGAATGGATTTGCTATGCATATACCAGTAATGTTATTTCTGCTGCCCCCTCGTGGTTACTTTCATCACTACACCCACTTCCAGCTAAGCAAGGTAGTATAGTCCCGTCAAGAAGTCAACATGGAGGCGCAGGTAGCGTGAAAATCATTGAGGTTAGGTGTTGAAGCAGGTCTATAGGATGCATTAAAATCATTGACCAAGGGATGTGATTAACTCTTGGCCTGAAATAGAAGCCTTCGCTCGCGGTTCCTGAAAAGGAACACTTTAATTCAACGACTGTGGCATTATCAGGCTTGTTAGCCGAGCCTGGTGGTTCATAGGGAGCCGTGAGTCCTGCCGCAGACCCGGATGGACTCTGACCAAATAACCGGGCTGTACGGAAAGGTCAGCGGCCTGCCTGTGCCTGTTTCAGCTCATGTGAGCGAGGAGCAGCTTCCGGAGGTCCGGATCTACACCGTGACAGCAGGTGAGCTAACTGCAGCTAACACCTTTACAGCCTTCCTCCACTGCATACAACATTATTTATTAGTAAATTACACCTCTGAAATAAACGGGTTCAAGTCATCTGCCTGAAAGAAAGCATAATTTATTATTATTATTATAGTTGTCAGAGTTCTTAAAAATATTTAAAATAACGTAATACTGATAATAAAATGAACTAACTCTCACTTGATGCTTTATTAGAAATACTTGGCAAAAATTGTATTAATAAACACTTAAAAAGTCTTGGAATCAGAAAAAACTTACTTTAAAAAAAAAAGAAGACATTCCTCCAAATCGTATTGATTTTTCTAAAACAAGTAGATATTAAAGGGATAAAACTAAACATTATTATTATTATTATTATTATTATTATTATTATTATTTGCAGTTGATCACACACCACCAATTAGCATTTTCCTTCTTTGAGGATGTCAGCTGTTGCCACAAAACATGGAAACTTTTATTATCGCCTCTTAAATTTGCACTTACCCCATCCAATGGGAGACCCTTAAAGATTATGCTGTACCACTGAGCTGTGGCAGGGCTTTGGCCTTTCCTACCCACGAAGAGTAGTTTGCAGATCAAAGTAAGTTTTTCCTCCCTTCGTCTACTTATCTTAAGGAGGGTCAACCTGATAGAAACTGCCCTGGGTCCTTACAGATTGCACTTCTCTCTTAAGTTACACACCTCTAAAAAATATGAGGGCAATTCCCAAAACAGTGGAGACAGTACTATAAAAATATAGCCAAGTGTACAACAAATAAAAAATCTCTCTTTTTTTTTTTTAGCAGAAGGAGTAGATGTTCAAACATGCTTCAGCTATGGTATTCCTTTATCGTGCGCAAGAAGCTGCAGTTGCACAGTAAAACACATGCAGTGCTGTGAAAAATATTTGCCCTTGTACAAGTTTCTTCTGGTTTATTTATTTTTTTGTTTCGTTACATTTAATACTTCAGATCATTGAACAGATTTTATAAATATATCCTAACCAACCTGAATCTAAGAAAAACTATCGACCCCTTGACCCTAATAATTGCTTGGGCCATGCTTGGTGACAACAACTGCCATCAAGTGTTTGTGATAACTGGCACATCCCTGTGGAGGAATATTTCGGCATGTAAGCGTGTTTAATGTCACATCTCAATAGGATTTAAGTCCAGACTTTGACTAGGCCATTTCAAAATCTTCTCTATTTTGAGCCGTTCAGAGGTGGACGTGCGGATGAAGATGAATGAATACAAAATTTTATTTTTCAAGTGATCATTTCATTTATTGAGGGGGAAAAAAAAGATGATTTTTTTTTTTTTTTTTTTTTTTTTTTTAAACTCTGAAAAATCTGAGGTGGACTTGCAAGTCTGATGGTGGGATCATTGCCCTGCTGCATAACCTAAACTCAGGATCTTCAAGTCTTCAGTCAGAGGATCTTCAGTCCAGTTTGATTCTGTTCTGGTTTCATCCTGTCCCACGTTGATGTGCCCGTGACTTAACCTACCGATCTACGTGTTAGTGTGTTTGTCTATGCCTAATGCTAGGCTAGAAACAAGAACAACACATCAGAGGATTTTCAAAATGACTGCCATCACTCTGTGGACAGTCTCGACTTGTAACAAGATGGCTGCTGTGGCTACAGCAAAGGAATGAGCAACAAGATGGAGAATCTGGTAGACTACATGTTGCAACTAAAAGCATGTGCTCTGTACACGATGGTGTTTCAACAGGCGGTACACCCTGTTCTAACACAACTTTAACCACTCAAAGAAAATAACCATTTAGATAAATCACAAATATAAAATAAATCAAAGCAAGAACATGTTGAACCTAAATTTAGGATGATTGGAAGACTCAGTGTTATGCTTAGCCGTGTGTTTAGCGCGAATGATATGCTGTTCCCAGTTAGTTTCTTTTGTTGCCAGGCTGGGCGATTTGTTTCTCTCCCAGTGCAAATTTCCCTTGTCATGTGAACAGCCAGTCAGCTGGTAGGTTTGTGTTCTTTGAAGGAGCAACCATTGTCCTCAAAGAGTTAGGAGTGGTTTCACAATAAAAGTCCTTATTTCATAGTAAACGTCCTGTTTACTGTGAGCAAATGGTTCTCAGGTGATGAGTGCACAGCAAGGCACCCCCAGACCATCACACATCCTCGACCGTGCTTGACACTCAGCATGGTGTTCGTTTTCTGAAAGGCTGTGAGTTTTACACCAGATATAAAGGGACCCTTCCTTCTCATTAGTCCACAGAAAATTTACACTAAAGTTTTTTTTTTTTTTTTATTGAAAAATAAATCCCAACTTTTCACCGTGTCCTCATGCAGAGTGGATTCAAAGTGACCTGGTCCGATGCTCCAGACTTCGCTACTCGCAGCAGTGGACTCTGATCGCTGACAGCAACAACCACAAGAGCATCAGGACCGTCCTCCCACCTGGACCATGTGCACCGGTATCTGGAGAGTGAGTGGTGCTTGCTCTTCATATAACCGTTAATATAACCGTTTTATCCTCAATTAGATTTACAGTTGATATTAAGACTTGAACATGAAACATATACAGATGTTATGTGTTCGACTGATAGCTGCTGGAGTAAAAGCATAATTGAGGCTTTATAAAACTTTCAGGAAAAGGAAATACTTTGATAAGGCAGAGCAGATCCAGCTTTATATCTAAGACTGAACCATATTTCCAGAAATATTTCCTCCCACTCTTTTAACTGGAACTGACCCACGAGTTTACATAAAAGGAATGTATACATTGGATTTTACTAAACAAGAATAAATATATGTATTTTTAAAGTGACATCGACCTACCTGCTCTTCAGTTTGTTGCAATCATCGACAAATATTTAGCAAATGACCCACCAGATCTTGCAGACAATACGTTCTGTTTTTCACAGTGTGTGGGATCATTAAAGGTGAACACAGTGTTGCAAGCCGTGCTCGTGAAAACAGGCAGTCTTAGAAAGTATCATTATCAGTTATGATGAGTGATTTCCAGTTTGTTTTTCTTTAGATGAAGATGGCGTCCATCTTGTAAAAGTATTCCTTTCTGTTCTTCAGATTGTTGAGTGAACTTTCGCCTATTCATGGCCTGAGGGCTGTTGTCAGGGAAACGGGCAGCCAACAGCTCCTAGAGGTAAGAACGATGGCCCTCAGGCATCCCCAGTAACATCCCTACCAGACTGCAGTTTACGGTCGTTTCTGCTCAGATCTGGGAGCGTCACGGCCTCAGGAAATGCCTCAACTTGTCTGCCCTGAACATCCACGGCAGAGTGTACGACGACAGTAAGAGATCGGACTGAGCATCATCAGTGAGTCTGGTCCCTAAACATGCCCCTCATGTGTCACTGTGTGTTCCCAGCTCAGTTTGGCTGCCTGTCCTGGTCAGAGTGTGAGAGCAAGCTGCTGTACGTAGCTGAGCGTAGCAGGAGCTCATCGCCAGAAACACGTTCCGGAGAAGCCGCGAGGAGAGAGGTTAACAGACATCACTGCAAAAACACGCTCTGAAGTCGAGTTTGCTGTATGGAGACGTTTTTGTGTCCAAACAGGACAGGAGCGTGTACTGTGAGGACTGGGGAGAGGCTCTGACCAGTAAGAGTGTCCCTGTTCTCTGCGTGGTGGATTTGCATCATGGTGCAGTCGATGTGCTGCAGGGCGTGCCGCCGGACGTCTCACCCGGACAGGCGAGGACGAGAACCTCACATCTTCATCACTGATCGTTTTAATAACAGCAGAAACTCGCTTGTTTATTACGGTTGATCAATATGTGGATGTTTTTTTGTTTGCTTCTTGTCTCCAGGCTCTGTGGGCTCCTGGCACCCAGTCTGTGTTTTTTGTCGGTTGGTACCACGAACCTTTCAGACTTGGGCTGAAATTCTGCTCCAACCGCAGGTTTCAGACTTTATTTTTCTCACCTTGTGTGAAACAGCATGACAGAAAGAAATCTGAAATGAAATCAATAAAATAAATCTGTTTTTTTGCTGTGCTGTGCAGCTTGATATGGAGGCATTTTTCACACTACCAAGTATTTATCAGCAGGAACCAACCGCAGTCTGTTTTATTTTAAAAGCCTCATCTAAGTTTTTACTTCCCGATTAAAATCGGTTCTTTAACTTTTTTGAGCCTCGACTCTTGAGTTGTAGCTTCATAAATTCAGTAAATTTTAAAATCCCACTGTTGTCTGTGTTATTTTTTTCAAATATTATCCAAAACCTTTCTAGAAAGGGTGTATAAAGCGTGATTTATTACACAAGAGAAGTTAGGGTTTACCTCTTCTATGCCTTTTTCTTTCTTGCCTGTTTCAGGTCGGCTTTATTCCGACTCGGCCTGGATGGACGCTGTGGTGAGACCTTTACCTCTGTCTCTGTTAATCTGTTCATCTCTGATCATCTGACCCTTGTCCTCCATGATGTGCACCCTCCTCTCTCCTGTCCCAGAATGCATATCAGGGGACAACCTTTCAGTGTCCTGTCCCAGGCTGAGTCCAGATGGATCCGTGTTGATCTACCTGCAGGGTAGGGTGTTTGGGCCTCACAACCAGTGCCACAGTGTGCAGCAGGTATGGTGTGTGTGTTGTGTCGTTTTGTACTATTCTGTATATTTTCTATCTGTTAACAGTTAAATGTGAACCCTGCACAGCTGGACCTGAAGAGCGGGAAGACCTCAACCGTGCTGGATGTTGTCAGCAGACCTCAGGCTGGTGGGTTAAAGGTTATTCAGGGCACACAGTCACTTACTGGGTTTGGAGTTTTGAATAAGTAAATGTCCAGATTTTGTTTCGATTTGTAATCTTATGCATTCGTGATGGTTTCAGGTGAGTTTGCGGGTGTGTATGAGGCTCTGCCGTCCCACTGCTGGTCTGCAGACGGTCAGAAAGTCGTGTTTAGCAGCGCCGTCAGAAACTGGAAGGTAACTTTCGTATTTGTCTACAACTAACAAGCAGATGTTTGTGTCATACTTTCAAAATACAACAAGTTGTGTTTTGTATTTGAGTTCGGGCCTTCTGTAATCAAGCTAATCTGTCTCTCCTGTCAGGATGTCTTTATGGTGGACAGAAGAACAAAGAAAGTCACTTCCCTCTCTGATAGTAAGAGTCCGTCCTCTCCTCCACCTCCTCCTCCTCCTCCCCCCTCTCTTCTGTCCTCATCTTCATCTTTTATTTTCCCTCCTCCTCCTTCCCTGCCTCCCACTCCTCTTCTTCCTCCCCCCCCCATCCCCTTATTGGTCTTTTTATTCACCTCCCCCGCCACCTCCTCCACCGGCTGTTCCTCTCTTTCCTCCTCCTTCGCCTCCTCCTCTGTTTCCTGTTCTTCCACCTCCTCCTTCTCCTTTTCTCCAAAATTCAGCTTCTCCTCTTCCTGCTGAGTCTTTCTTTCCAATTCCTCCTCCTCTTCCTCCTCCTCCTCATTCATCATCTCATCTTCATCAAGAACATCAGAGACAGTTGAAAGGTATGAAATTTCAAAATAAAAGCCCCAAGCTGCGAGCTCTATAAATGGAAGAAAATTTCTGACAGTGCAGTTATTATCTATGTATCATGAACTCATATATGGCACCTTGCAGAAGTATTGAAACCCCTTGAACTTTTTCACATTTTGTCACATTAAAATTACAAACTTCAGTGGATTTTATTGAGATTTAATGTGATAGACCAACACAAACTTGCACAAGAGTCAGCAAGAAGAAGGTCATTGTTTAAAAGAAGCTAGAAGAAGTCCTGTGTGCAGTTTGTCTATCTCTAGTTAGGCGAGATGTGGGGTCCACCCTGGACAGGTTGTCTGTCCATCGCAGGGCAACACAGACACACACAGGAAAGGCAGCCATGCACGTGCACAGACACTCGTACCTAAGGGCAATTTAATTGGCCAATTGACCTAGCATGCATGTCTTTGGACTGTGGGGGGAAGCCAGAGTACCAGAGAGAACCCATGCATGCACAGGGAGAACAAGCAAGCTCCACGCAGAACCCAAAACCTTCTTACTGCAAGGCAACAGTGCTAACATCTGCGCCCTTATTATCTGCAGTTTGTAAAAGACGTGCAGGATTTTTTTTTTTTTCTGTTGAATTTCTTTTCTTTTTTTGTTTGATGCTACTCAGTTTGTTATCATTGCCACGGCTCACTCTGCCTCTCAGACTGCAACACAGTTGAAAAATATTAGCAATGATACCAGTGAAAGCTCAGCTGTCTTCTGTTGTTAGAGATGTAAACGTGGAAATGAAAACATGAGATGTTGAGCTGTTGTTTCATATGCAGATGTTTCGGTATTCAGCAGAAAGGCAGGGATTGGCCTTGATCTCCTGTTTAGTATAAAGATGGCTCCTGTCTCTCTCCCTCCCCTCTATTTCTCCATCTTGCTGCATCTCGGCTGCAGACCTCTCTGATCTTTCTAAGGTTTATGGCAGCTGGAAGCTGCTGACAGTCCAAAGAGACCTGATGGTCGTCTGCTGCTCCAGCCCCAACTCGCCTCCCACGCTGGTCAGACATACTACAGACACCCCGATACAGACACGGGCATATTTGCTTAAATACAGTTTAATGTATCTGTAAACAAGATGAATGAGTTTTCTAGGTCACGTGTATGTTGTTTTGATGTGTGCAGAGGGTGGGATTCCTCCCATCAGCAGGTGAGACTGTAGCCTGGAGAACTCTGCAGCAGCCTGTCGTGACTTTTGATCACCTCTGGACAGTTCTAGATGTTACACCTCCATCAGAAGAGGACAACCGATGTTACCGTGAGCTTTCAGCTTCTGCCTCATTAGAAGATTCCCTTGGGGGTTAACATGATCTGATAAATGTGTGATTTAGTCTGTCAAATCTGGATTCACACACCTGTTGCAACATTTCAAGATACATCCTTTACATGCGGAGCTGAAACCAGATATTTACACTGTAAAAAGACACCTAATCTTGATCTCCTCACTGAGGAGATTAGGATTACCAAAATGATGTCTCTTTAATGTTAGAATAATGGGAGAAATCATTTTAATTACTTTTGTCAAATTCAGAAGTATGTACACTCAGATTACTATGCCTTTAAATAATTTCTGAAAGCTCAGATGATGACGTTGAAATCAGATGAGATATCAGGAAGAGAACTGTGGACCTTAACAGGTCAACAATTGTACAGTTATCAGATGCCTGAAGGTTCCATGTTCATCTGCTCAAAAGATTATATTGTACACAAGTATAAATACCATGGGAATGCCATGGTACTGTTCAGGAAGGAGACAGTGTCTGTCTCCCAGAGAGGAGTGTGTTTTTTCAAACATGCAGTTTAACCCCACAGAGACAAAGAAAGCAAAAGACCTTGTGAAGAAGATGCTGACTGGCACTGATAAGAAAGTGTCATCCACAATGAAACAAGTCCTGTGCCAACATGAGCTGAAAGGCCACTTGGAAAGGAAGAAGCCATTACTCCAAAAGCAATATAAAAGAAACCACATTACAGTTTGGAAAAGCAGTCAGGAGGAGAGACCTTCGTTTTTGCAGTCCTGTGGTCTGATGAAAACAAAATGAAATAGCTTTGCCATAGTTTGGAGCTTGCAGGCTTCAGAACGGGGGAGGTCGCATCGTGTCATGGCGGGGTTTGCAGCTGAAGGATGTTTTTATACAGTGTATGTAGACATCTGGTTTCAACTGCATTATTTGTACACTTAAGAGCTGGAATATTAATATGTATAATAAAATAACAATGAGAACATTTGAGATTTTTTTTTTTCATTTGTGAATTTCTGTAAGGTTTAGAAACAAAACACTTTCCAGAAAACTACTTTTTGTTTAAATCAGTTTTGCTCTCCATTCTTCTTCACGGTCTCTTTCTAAACAGCTGGTTTAGATTTCGGGGCCGTCTTGGTCAAACCATCTCATCTCCTCTGTGGAACCGGAACACCTCTGGTTGTCTTCATCCATGGTCTGAACCTCTTTTCAGCTTTACATGGGAATTTTTTTTATATATAACAGACAGTTTTGGAGCAGATATAAACACCCTGAATATTGCTTTGCTCGCTTAGGTGGTCCTCACTCCCAGTTCCCTGCAGAGTGGAACAGCACCACCGCTGGACTGGTTGAACTGGGCTTTGCTGTTCTTATGGGTGAGATGTTTTGATTCCTGCTTATCTCCAGGAATTCCCCCAGAAACACACAGATGCTGACTTCCATAAGTTTTCAAATATGTTTTAGGAAAACATCTGGAAAGATCCCGTGTCTGTAAAGTTGCCGTTTGGTCAGTGATGAGTTGTGGAAGTTCATATCAGTAAACTGTTTTACCATGAGGCAAAGTCAGCCTGAGTTTTTGTTCTGCATTTTAAAAGTTACTTTAAAAGTTTTGCATGTTTATGCATCTTTTATTACCCTAAACTAAGTTAGTTTATTCTGACAAACTCTTCTGACATACACGGTATGCTAGAGATGATCATAACCAGATTTTATTATTTTTTTTGGGTCCATGTGTTTGATCCCTCTGTGTTTCTGTTTTGATTCAGTCAACGTCTCTGTCTTTTTTTCTATCTCCATCCAGTGAACTATCGGGGATCCACAGGGTTCGGCCAGGACAGTATTTTGTCCCTGATCGGTCAGATTGGGAGTCAGGATGTAAAAGATGTACAGGTATCAACTTTCCTTGTCTGGCTCTTGAAATGAACCTATAATGAGCGATGCCCTGATGCTCGAGCAGATGAATAGATCCTTCACCATAACACCATAAAATTCATGTGGCTGTGTTTACCTAGCGGGCTGTTATGGCTGCGCTGCAGAGTGATAAAACCCTGGATCCTAAACGCTTGGCTGTGATTGGTGGTTCCCATGGTGGGTTCCTGTCCTGTCATCTGATTGGTCAGTACCCAGACTTCTACAGAGCGTGTGCAGCCAGGAATCCAGTCATTAACGCTGCTACTCTACTGGGAACCAGTGACATAGTGGACTGGTGAGGAAGACTGACAAACACTCAACATAATATTCACAGCAGCACTACAACGCTGTGAAAAAGTTTTCACACCTCCTGGATCTTTTCACATTTTACTGCATTACAGCTTCAGTGAGTGTGTTTCTTTTATTATTTTTGTACGAGCAACATAAAAACGTGCAAACCAAGTGAAAGACAAATGAAACATGGTGTACATTTGTGCTCCCCATTTACTCTGATAACTTTAAATAAAATCCAGTAAGCGCATTCAGTTGCCTTCAGGAGTCCTGTAAATATTGAATACTTTTACATGGCACCATAATAGTCATTTTATGACATGAGTTTTGTTTACAGGCGATACACAAGTGTAGGCTTTCAGTATTCATATGACAGCGTCCCTACTGCTGAAACCCTGGCTGCAATGTTACAGAAGTCCCCCATCACACACGCAGCACAGGTAAGACTCATATAAACATACTTTATTTATTATCTTATTGCGTTGATGTAACAGATAAATAACTGTATTTAGACCAGAAGTTATTTCTATTTTCAAATATGGTTTAGTACAAAAATTAAATCCTTAACATGATTTATTGAGCATTTTAAAGCTCACAGTTTTACCAAAAGTGCCCTGTAGGGGGTGCTAAAATTCTTACATAAAAATGTTTACATACACAGTTTTAAGCTTTTAGAGATGCTATAAAACATGACTTTCATCAACAGATAGGATTATGTGTTGTTGTGCTAATGTGTGTAGATCAAAGCTCCAGTGCTACTAATGTTGGGTGGGAAAGACAGAAGAGTTTCTCCTCATCAGGGTCTAGAGCTCTACAAAGTGCTGAAGAGCAAAGGTTCACCTGTCAGGTACAAGAGAGTAACATATAAACCAAAAAGGTGGCCCAGATCCATGGATTTCTGCCATTTCATTTCTCTTTCCAGGTTGTTGTGGTTTCCAGAAGATGGACACTCTCTATCCAGGGTGGACACTCAGGTCGACTGTTTCCTCAACACCATCCTGTGGCTGAACCAGCACCTCTGAGCAAATCCTCCCAAACTCTGTGACGAGGCTGTTTTGATCCTGCTGAATGCTGCTGAATTTTTGACACTACTCATTTGTAATAAAACAGAAGCCCTTCTTTGTACTAAAATGAATCTTAATTTTGTAAAATGTATTTGAAACAAAAGCATGCAATAAACACTGGTCATGAAATGCAGATTTGATCATTTGTTCCAGTTTGGTTGAGTCAAAGGCTGAATCCCATTTCCTAGGGTTACCCTTAAGCTTTGGCAGTAAATTCAGATAGAGATTATTTAATGCTAATAGTTGAGATCAGCATTCATCATTTTTATGTTTGTTAAGAAAGAACAAAAAATATAATACTTAATGTACCCTAAAAAAATACATCTGATTAGATGTGATTAAAATATAATTTGAATTTTGATAATGAAGTAGTATTTGCCCCTTTACGGATTTCTTGTGTCTTGGCTTTTTTTGTGTGTCTTAATTACATGACTTTGAAGATAAACTGATTAAATAGAAAATATAGTTTTCAAATATGTTCATTTATTGAAGGAAAACAATCTTTCCAAACCAATTTAATTCTGTGTGAAACGTGAGTCTGGACTTTGACTCGGCGACCCCAAGACATTTAGGACATTCTCCTTCAGGGTTTTCTGGTAGAGAGGAGTTCATGCCTCTATCAACTGCAGCTGGTCATCCAGGTTCCTGAGCAATAAAGCTCCCACTTACCGTTATACTATTATCAATGTGCATAAGTGGAGATTCGATTTGTTTTGTCTGAAATGCTGTTTCTTTTACCTGGGGAACAACAGGAAGCAGACCTTCCAAAAAAGTTCCACTTTTTCTCATCAGTCTGCAGAATATTTTCCGTTTTTGGGAGGGTGTTCCTTTTGGTCAACTGTCGATTTTGCCTCGGTACTCTCTTCATGGATGCCATCTTTACATGAACACAATTTTTTTTTTTAATTAAATCAGACAAAGCCTGCAGTGCTTTAGATGTTTTTTTGGGTTCTTTTGTGACCTCCTGGATGGATCATCAAAGTGCTCTTTGAGTAATTTTGGTAGGTTGGCCACTGTTCCATGTTTTCTTAATTTGTGAAAAATGGCTCTAACTGTTGTTCTCTTGTACAAGGCTTCCCAGGTTCAGTCCTCGAAAGGACTGCTACTGTCCTGCAATTTGTAGATGCATCCCTTCTCCAACACCCCTGAATCAAACGAATGGGTTGTTACCAGGCCTCTGCAGTGCTGAATGACATGATGATAAGAATTCAACCATTTGGTTCTGGTGTGTTGGAGCAGGAATTCATTTACAAGTTGTGGGATAGTACCTCTTGAGGATTTGATTTGAGCAGCCCCGCTCTAGAGCCTCTGTCTTAAAAATGGCATTGTTACCCTTTTAATTTTGATAGACATCAGTGATGTTTCTTTCTTTGTTCTTGAGTTTCTTTAGGTTAGGGCATGATGTGTTGTGTTTTGTGACAACAATTAACATTAACTGAATTAATATACCGGAGCACTTCAAATTATAAATCACAGTCGTTAAAATATGTTAACTTAGAAAATATTTAAATTTCTGTGTGAATTTACAAGCTTAGCTCCAAACACTTTGTTTTTTGAAGTGCAACCCTGGAAAACTGTATTTAGGGCTAGAAAACCTTTATCTCTACCCCTAGCAATTGCACAGAAACAGCTGGGAAGCCCTACCAATCCTTAACATAGGGTTAAGGATTAAGAATGAATGAGTTACTTTTGCTATGCAAACATAGTAGTAATTCTAAAAAAATTTGGAAACAAGGGTTAAAACAGCACAGTGAATGTAGTTCAGACAAATGTACAGCAGATGGCAGTGTCTATGTGTTGTATTTTAAAAACCTTTGCAAAATGCCCAGTTGAACTTGCAGGTTTATCCTGTGTATCCTTGGATTGCTTTAGTGAATCTCTGAAAAAACAATAAAGATGCTGTAATTCAACTGAAAAAAGAAAATCTGCAGTACCTTGTTTAAACAGAAGCAACACCACTTTTGTTACAAGGAAAATAAAGATGAAAAAAGTATTAGTATTCCAGAAGATACTCAACATCAGAGACTTTGTAACCACAGAGACTGGTTGCATGGTTCTAGACCAGCTGAAATTTAATATCCTTTTAATGAGTCTCTTGACTAGCTTTCTCATGGGACCGGCTGAGCACGTAGGACTGTTCTGCTGACCTTCAAGTCAAGAGACTGAAAGATGATCCAAGAAAGCAATCTAGTTGAGAATGAGGCCATGATAATCCAGTCTGTACAAACCATTTATTTTTATATAGCTTCTAACCTAAACATCATCTCATTTGCAATTGTCTTTCAAAACAGTAGGACTTACAAGTAAGTTATGGCTCAGATTTTACCATGACAAAAGTTTATAAACCAAATGCATCTAGATTTCATTAAAAAGCCAAATATAATGCTCTAGTGATACTTTAGGCTCATGAGCATGTCTTTGCATTAACAGATTTTGATATGTGTGATATGTCTCATGCCCAGGGGCGACAAAACCTGTTGGGTGCCATGAGCACTTGAAAAAAAAAAAAAAGCTCTGTCAATTGCCCCAAAGCGAGTTTTCTGTTGCGTTTTGCATGGCTTGTCAGTGCGGAGTGAGCACCTGCCTTTAGTGTTCTGCTTTATAAAAAAACATGATCATGCACCACAGGCATCTATTGATACTGAGGTTAATATCTGATTCACAGCCTATGATTCAGTTCTGATTTAAAGGGGTATTTCAGCAATTTTAAGGAATCTAGACTGGGGCAGCACAATTGTAGGAAAATGTGGTTTACAATAACTGTAACGATATGACTTGCGATAAATTAAAAAACACTTAACAGTGTGAATCTTTCTGCCTTGGTTTCATTTCAAATACACATACCACAGTTTTGTAATGACTTTACCACCTTACCACCACTTTACCTTCTAAAACATTTTTATGCTCCATTAATCATCAACAATCATCAATAAACAAGACAAGTAAGTCTACAAGCATAGAGAGCCTGAATGCATGGTACTTAAACAGTCAGCTAATATTTATTGCAGCCTCAGGAGTTCTTTGATATTGACAACTCAGTATTCAGTATTATTCCAAAAACAATATTTTTTTGATATGTTATACATCTGTAGTATGGACTGCATTTAATAATTTCTAATTTGGAATCCAAAATATATCTACAAGGCTGGTCTGATGGATCTGACAAGATCTTTTTGTTTTGGACTGATTTTACTATTTGGTGGCTGAGACCATCACAGACCTATTCAGAAAACCTAACTTAGTACAGATGTAAAAAAAATAAATAAATAAAAATCCTGGCCTAAAGGGACAAGAGAGTGCTCCGAGACAGTTACTGATGGAGCAGAGTCCTTGCTGTTACTCAGTAATGGCCATGAACAGTGACACCACTTTGATTGGCCACACGATACTGGCGTAAAATACTGATTTGAAAATGCCTCAGCTGAGGGACTGGCTTGGTTTATATTTTCTGTTATCCAAAAGATATCAGCCAGACACGGTGGCAGCATTAATTATGTTCTCCACCAACACCCAAATCTGCGGCCTTGACCACAGCTGCTGGATGATGAAGTCACTGTGATGTGGGTGCTGGGTGAGGTCATTGGTTTGGGAGATGGATGGAAGGCAGAATGGAAGTGCTGATGACGAATTGACATATGAAGAAAGAAGAGATAGACAAAGATGAGCGGGTGTTGGAGACAGGGAGAGAGCCAGATAATAGGAAAAGCTCAAGGCGCCCCTCTGTGGTATTCTGACATGTGGGATGGTGCAAAGAGATGAAGTATTGTTTAAAAGCCAGAGGCAGGGGGGAAGATTCATGCTCAAAGCTTGGTGCATGTAGGAGGTATGGAGACAAAGGGAGGAAAGAGTGAAAGTGTTGTTTTCTGAGGCTGGTGGACAAAGAGTCCTTTGGTGTCAGTTTGTTCTGGTGCTTTCCCTCTTTAATTGCCTGTAGAGAAAAAAAAAAAACAATTTTAGCTAAGATGAACAAGAAATACTCAGCAAAAAGAACATGTGGGGCTAAGCTGTTGGAGTCACAGCCCTTTAGATTTGACTTGTCACAAAATGACATATAGAGATCTTATCTCACCATACAACTGCTGACCAGCTTTTTGCATATTTTAGCTGGTTTTTTGTCAATTTATCTTTGCTGATGAGCTCCAAGTCTTTAAAGTTGAAGGGCCTCCTTACCATCACCCTAATTCTCTAGCTCCATCTCCAGATTCTGTTTCAGATTCAAGTTGGGAATCTGGATTGGCTACTTAAAAATTTTAATTCTTCTAAGAAAACTTGTTGGTAAGAATTATATGAATAACTTGGGCTTAAGTGTATGCTTAAGCCATGGGTCTTAGCTGGGTCTCAACTATTTATTGCAACGGACGTGGGATTTCACAACCAGAGTGGTGCTCTGGAGAAGCATGTGAAGTCTGTAACAACTGAGAATTCATTCTTGCACAAGTGGAAACCCTGCCTGCATTGTTGCACTGCACCCATCATCAAAACATCAGTAGTCGAAATACACACTTGAAATATTTCATGGCGGACTGGCAGCTGCTGTGGATCAGCTCCCTTGAAGTAAAGAAACGGGTTGGGCGCCGAAGCTAATGCCAGCAGGCTTTTAGCTCAGCACGACAGGAAACAGTTGAGGGAAATAACAAGCCCGGTTTTGTCTAAAGTCAGAAATATCTGATTACCAACACTAAACTTGTCATATTACATGACATAGTACGTCTTGCTCATTTAATCCTTTAAAGGTAACATCTGATAGTTTAGACCTCAAATGGTAATCTGAAGCTATTCCATTCAAGTGTTTTAAAATGGGTCTTAATCTGATGAAGGAAGAAATGTTTAGGATATTTTAATGATTTGAATTCAGGCTTGACATTACTGTATGGTGTCTTTCCAAGGAGTGGAGTTCAACCCTGAAAGATTGACTGAAAACGTATGTGTGTTATTTCTAAAGGCCAAGAAGACCTTAGATCAGAACGACATTTACGTCATTTGACTTTAAGAGTTTATCTTAAACTTAATTCCTGGTTGGCTAATGTGAAAGTTGAATTTACAAGATGAGTAAATCTAATTCTCAACAACAAAGTTTCAACATCTGCATCTCCTTACACTAATGCTGACTTCCCCTCCTTTTATTCTAATCCTTGAACCATGACCTTCAGTTAGAAAACCTGGTTGTGTGCCGAGATGCTACGCCTTTCTCAGAAAGTCTCTGTGAGAGCAGACTATTTCTTTTTGAGAGTCTTACTACACACGATTCAATAAAAAGAGCACTTTCTCTTATGGCTCTTTTATACTTCTTTTGCTTCTTTTACATTCATGTCCTCTTCACCAGTGAGCTCTCTTCCTGCCTTTAATCCCATTGTCTTTGTCTTCTGGCGTCCACCATGAACAGACATTTGTAGGTCTGTGTACAGTGTTCATTCAAAAGCCTATTAAAGCAGCCTTCACTGAAAGGAATCTCCTTTTTGATTTATTATTTAGCTGTTGAGGGCTGTTTGAAGAGAAAAGGTCGCAGTTTGCAAAGGAGTGATTTAGTATTACGGCATTGCCACTTTTGTTGTCTCCTTTAACTTTTATCTTTTGTCTCATTATTTTTTCTTTTTTTCTTAGGCTAGTCTTTTTAACAAAATGTTTCCTTCCAATAACAAAAGAGCAGGTTTATCATTGCTTGTTTGTGGCTATGATGGCTTTGTGTTTCTTAGAAGGTAGCTATTATATACGTTTTGGAGCTTTTCAGTGGTGAACTTGTTTTTAAAGAAAGACTTAAAAGACAGTGACAATTTACAAATCACTCCTTTTTTTTTTTTTTTGCTAATTCCTCTTTTCTACTTTTGTTAAAACAAGTCCAATACTTTTAACGTCAGTGTTCCTACCAGGTAACAACCATGTCGGTTTTTCCCAACCAATCAGTCACTATTTATTCATTTTATTCTGGCTGTCTGGCTTTTTACATCATCTTGTGTCTTCCATGTGTGCTCTTTTCATAAATTTGCCAACACAATTGTTTTTTTTCCATATCCTGTGTCCTGCTTTCATCAGGACTTTTGCTGCTTATCTGATCTGACTTTATATCTGACTTTAACTGCCAACAATGTCTCATTTCTAGGGCTTGCATCTTACAAATGATTATCTTCTGATGTCAGCAAATTCTTAACTTTGCTTTAGAAACACATGGGAGAACTAGAGCAATGCTTTTTTTTTCCTTCACAGATTCTTTGGAGTTACTGCTGTTGTAATATGTTAGTGTTTCCAACCCATAGATCAAAGTATGTATTTATCTATTCTAGACAAACCACTAAGACAGCCACCACCATTATTAACCCTGGATATTTTTTCTTTAACACAGAACGTACACCTGGACCAGTGCTTCTGTGTTTTTTGTGTCTATGCTCTGTCTTCTCAAACCTCCAGTCGGTCATAGCGGATGGCCGCTTACACTCAGCCAGGTTTGGCTGGAGGTTTGTTCCTGTTAATAGGAAGTTGTCCTTTTAACTATCGCCACATGCATGAACAATATGAGGGATTTCTATGAAGTCACGGACTCAGTGGACGCAACTGTCCACTATTGCTCCATGCTCGCTCTGGAAGAGGAATTGCTGCAAAGCTAATGACTCAGTGAGTACTGTATTTGACTGCTTTGTATTATAACTAGGATCAAACAGGAAAGTGTGTAACTGAAAGTGAATCTGTTTATGTGACCAGATTGATCTGATTATGTATTTGTGCATGTACTGCAAATTGGACCTGTTTTTCCTATAAAGTGCATTCAGATAATATTTGTTGAGGGCAATATGAAAAAACTGAGTTGAATTCAAATGACTTTGTTTCAGTGAATAGAGCTCCTATATGCTACTAGGTGCATTGGTTTATAAATGTATTTGACCAGGTTATGTTTGAAATTGAAGTTGCCACAGTTGGACTGAATTTAGCTTCATTTTCTAAAAGCTGCTTGCAGAAAACTGAATTCCAACAAGTGGTCACTGTAGAGCTTTTTGAAATAAATGCCTGAAATATAACACTCTTTGTAAAGTATATGTATAATGTGAGCTTAAATTTTTGCAACAGATGACTCAAAGAAATTAACTTTTCATTGATACTTAAATTCTTTGAAAGGTCTCCGTAAAACAACATTGAGGTTATAGGAATAAAAGGAATCATATCACATCCAATTTGTTAAAATCCAACAAATAGTGATGCCTGCTCCCCATCCCAAATGAGGTTGTGTATCCAATACAAAATCCACAATGATAAAGATGTTTTTAGGGTCTGGTATAATGCCAAATTCCTATAGCTTTTACAACTTTCTGTGGTGCTCCACACCTTATGAATTTCCCCCAAACTCTTCAATGGGCTCACACTCCTCTCAAGGCTGTGGTCATCCCTGTTGCTTGTACACCTTTTTATTTACCATAAAAAAATAATTTAAAAAAATCAATAGTTGTGGATTTTAGCTTGCCTGGCCGTTACCTTCCTATGCATTTTCATTTGATTCTCATCTCCCTTCAGTGCTCTGTCTGGGCTTTCTCCCATTAACCTAAGAATTGTCCTTCTGTTCACCAATCAGCGAAGAGAAGGAGAAGTTGTGATTGATAGCATCAATTTTCTGTGCTGTTTTAGAATTGTAGTCTGCCCGTAGTTTGACAATGGCAGCAGAGGAAGTGAACGAAGCCATTCAGTCCGTGTTGGCCACACATCCAAACACTCAATTAACATTAACAGCCATCTAGTTCAGCTCAGCACTTCTCTCTTCGCAGTGGGGATGGTTTTTTACAGCACAGGCAATTTCAGGTAAGCTTCATAGCATTTGAAATGTTAGTGACTGGACAAAATTTAAAACTACAACAGAGTCCACATCTCCAGTAAGGAGTTGTTTCTCAGTATCTGAGGGTCCAGACCCTCTGTATGAAGCAAAGTGTAGAACAAGGGGCTGGTTTTTACCAGGCTAGATTTTAGCACTTGAATGTATAAAGTACATGTAAGTTAGGATCTAGTCACAAAATTTGTTGTGATGCTGTGAAAGGGCCGTAATGTTGTACCTATTTCCTCTGTGAAAATAAAGTGTGCTATATATAACATCTACTCTTAGGGTGTATTCACACCAGGAAAGTCCTTTGGTCCGCTTGTTTGGTCCGGACCAAAAGTGGACTTTATTTTTTTCGTTTGGTGTGGTTAGCTTTCACTTTGTGCTTTTTTGCAAGCAGACTATAATTTGTAAACAAAGCCATGCCGGTGATGATCATTGCTCTGATTTGACAGAAATGATGGGGGCGGGACAGATCACGGACCTGGAAAGAACAAAAATGGAAGTCTTGCTTCTGCATTTGTGCTGTTATTATAACTATAATATCATTTTCAATGTCAATAGCAGCTCATTAAACACAGGTTTCATGATGGGATATTTCTAATTTTGAATGTTGTCAGCAAATGTGGGTAGATGTTTTTTTCTCCTTTTTTAGATGTTTTAAAAAATATAGAAAGCATGCTTTGTATCCTCTAAACTGAAAGGCAAGGCATTCTGACATAAAACACAGATAGAAAACACAGATACAAACAACAATCTATCCACACACTCACACCTAATAGCCTACAATGCATGTTTTTGGAGCAAGGGAGGAAACCAAAGAAAACCCATGCGCCGGGATAACATGCAAATTTCACACAGAAACAATCCAGTAAACATGTCTTTTATTTGTAAATATCAAATCAGCCCAGTTTGGCACTGTTTTTGTTTTCGACTTCTTGACTTGTAAATAAAGCATCATTGTTATCCATACATGATACAAAAAGGAATTCTGTCTCCTGTACCATTCAGAATCATGGGAATATCCCTGCTCTGCTCTACTTTAGCAGTAGGAGCTGTTTGAACTTCATCACAAACAACCCTCATTTATCTCCCTTCATCCAAATATTTGGCTTGCCTCCATCTTCCTTTTGTCACATTTGACTATCTCTCAATCCCCATGCTGTGTCCTAAGCTACTTTTTGTATCAGTGCCATGCAGGATAATGGAGCTGAGAGGAGGAGTTTCCAGCTCCTATCTTGAAACCAACTTACACCAGAGAACGTGAGCAGTACCAAGCCCCTTGTTCTGTTTAAACAATAAAATATTCAGCGATTCTGGTGCAAAATCATGATCCGGAGAGATAAAAATTATACTACTCCTGATCTTAGCTAATAATATTACAATCCATTGCAATATTTCTTTTACAGATCCTTCAACCTGACTCTTAAATACAACATGCTGGTAGAGACAATTTTTATCTGATAGACCTTAGTTTGCTGATTTAAACAGAATGTTCCCATAGTGGAGTTCTAAACCTTTGCACAGTAGCAAAAAGATTGATTGAACTGGATGAAGGTGTATTTTTGTGTAACTTTTACCATGAAGTGATTATTTTAGAATTAGGTAACCGGGTATTCCATCTACTGAAGCCAAATTATTTAAAATAATCTTCTTTCATGTCAGATCAGACTTTATACAATAGTGCTACAGATACTTTAGCTATTAAAGTACTCCAATGTCCTTAGGTGGATGGCTTAAAGGCTTGCTTCATGTTTAAAATGCTCATATGTGTTGCATTAACTTTAGCTCTGAATTATATGTAAACCATCCTGTTGGTTTGTAGTGGAGCACGTTTAGAGGACACCTTTTGGAACTTATTTAATAATGTATAACTAACAATCTATGAGAGCTACTTATCCCTTACAAGCTAAAGTATGCTTTAAGAGATACTGTCATTGTTTGTTTCTATGCAATATTAAAACCCTAATAAAGAATTATTTTTATTAATTTTTTTTCTTGTTGTGCAGGTTATTAATTATTTTTGTTCATGTCAGCAGTTTTGTGTTTGTGTCAGCGTGTATGCCTATCTGTCTACATATGCAGAGTGTGTGTTTTTGCATGAATAATCTATGCAGTGGAGCATTTAGTAATGTGTGTTATGCATAATTCATCAATAAGAAATGGGATGGACCTTCATTAGTCAAGTTTGAAGCTGCTGTGAACACCACCTGTTATTACACTGCTCAGTGAGTCGCACACTGGGATCATTTGAGTGTTGCATTGTGACTATATGGTGTTTATAATTCCTTAATACTCTGTGATTCCATTAGAAATGGTGTTTCCTGCTATTTATTTATTTTATGTATTTATTTATTTTATAATTATTTTTTGCTGTTTAAAGATTTTACACTTTTTTAGTTTTTGGCACTTGCATCAGTCAACTGATACTTATGTATAGCATCCTATCATTTCCTATCATTTTCTTTTTCTTTTTCACAAAGTGCCAGATCTGGCCTTTCTCTTATCCTAAGAATATACCCGTTTAACACTTCTCCATTGTAGGTAATGCTTTTAATAGCCATTGTGTTTGCCTACACCAGGCATGTCTTCAAAGTGAAACACCAGGTTCCCATTTTTCTAACAAGGTCCTTCTAATGCCTAATCCAAACAGATTTACCTGCCAAACCCTAATCCAAGATCAGGCAAAAGCAAACAGTGATGAAAAAAACAGATCTTAAACACATTTAGTCTCAATTTGCTGACTTATCTACAACTCCAGCTTCCTCCCACACTTTTACAACATGCAGGTTAGGTTAACTGATCACTCTAACTAGTCGTTAGGAATGAGGGTGTACAAGCATGGCCATCTGTCCTGTGGCTGTCCATGTTGGTCTGACTGGCAACACAATCCAGGGTGTCCCTCACCTGTCTAACCATGCAACTCTGGTCTTTGGGACATGTTCAGAAAACCTTCAGAGGAAAGCATCCTATCGGATGTCCAAACCTCTTCAACAAACTCCTTCGATGTAGAGGAGCAGCAGCTCTACTCCAAGCTCCTCCCAGTGGACAAAGCTCCTCATCTCTAAGGCGGAGTCAGCCAGCCTATGGAGGGAGCTAATTTCAGCCACCTCTATCCAGGATCTTCTTTGTGTCATGAGCTTTGTAATCATCATAAGTGATACTTGTAATCCAAATGGACTCAACCAACAGGAAGTGCCACCATTATTCCAGACAAGGTCCCAATTCATTCTTCCATTTCTTGCTCCATCCTACCATCAGTCATGAACAAGACAAGACACCAAGGTACTTGAACTACTCCAGATGAGGCAGTGGACCGGTCTCAAGGAGTTCTGGATGTTTCTCAGTCTTTAAGGTTAAGAAAGATGACATTAGAGGTAAAAGAGGAGACTATCATCCTGGTTGATTAACTCTTGGCTCTGAGTCACTCTAAAGCATGATGGTCATGACTTGACCATCCCGACAAAACCACAACTTGTTTTTGTCTATTTACAATAGGTCACCTTTGAAAATAATACCTCATATCTCAGTGAGATTTTAACATTTTCACCAATGTTAAAAATGTAATGCTGTGTTTATGTTAACGAGTTGTGGATAATTTTTTTTACTGTAACTATCAGACTCATGCAGCACCTAGTATTTTGTCATCTTTTCTTTATTTTTAACATGGAAATATGTAGCTCTGTCTCCTTTCTTCTAAAATGTCCATTTCTTGGTCTGCCAAGGTTTCTGCTACTGATTAATGAAACCCAATGCAGTTTATCCATCAGTGTTGGCTTCTGCTAACTACAGAGTGCAGAGAATGATGAGAAAATCAGTGTGTGAAGAATATATGTTTCCCTCTTAAGCATTTTCATATGTGCATGTGCATTAATTTTGGTTTGCAGGAGTTGCGAGTAGACGTGTGTGGGTAAGCTGGTTTTGGCTGCAGCATGTTAGCCAATCCATGGTGGGTTTCAGGGGCTCAAGGTATATAAGGACTAACTTAATGCATGATTCATAAATGAAGGATTAGCCTTAACTTCTCATACTCAAAGATAAACAGACAGTAATCGAATACCCCAAAATTAAATTCACCACCAGTGTTATACATACCATTATAAGTCTACTGAATGTGAGCTTTGTTTCTTCTCTGAGTCTATTTAACCTTCAATATAAAATGCACTTGTGCAAAAATAGTACATATGGTCTGAGCACCAGCTTTACACTTTGTCTACGTGTCTGTTTACGTTGCTTGTTTATGACCTCTTCTGGTAGGTAGGTTCACTTACTTTCTGAAGACTGATAAGTCTTGAAGAATCCAATACCTGGTACTACTGTGGCAGACTCCCATTTTTATAGTTAGTGGTAAGGGTTAGGAATGTATGGATAATTGTTAAGGTTTGTATAAATATTAGGGTTAGCCACAAATGGAGTTATTAATATTATTGTAAGTCAATACAAAGTCCTAAAATGGTTAGAAATCTAAACTTGTGTGTGGGCAATTATCCTTCATGCTTGTTAAAATTCAGCAGATGGCCTGTGTGCTGCAGCGTCCGATGTAATATACTCCTGTAGTTAAAAAGAGCAATGTGTAAGTGCGTGTTGTCTAGATGTCCCACCTCATGTTTATTCATCAACTCCTCAAACTTCTTTACAGTACTTACTTAACTCTGTACACTTTGATCTACAGATCACTCAAACTGCTGAGCCAGGGAAAAAATGAAGAAACTCTCACAAACATGCTGTAGAATGCAGACTTTGAACTTGCACCAGTGCTACACATATATTAACATTCATACCCACTTGCAGATCCTCCATTCACTATTCCAAGTTGGTGTGAGAAGATTTCAGATTTAAAATACAAAACCAACTAGACCTCATGATAATGCCATGATGCCATGATACCTCATGACCTCAAATTCCTATCTCATTTATTTAACTTTACTTTAGATTTTGAGTAGTTTCAAGTTCATTATGTCACAATTAAGAGGTGTTTTGTTCTCTGTCTATATTATTGCTTAACAGGTCTTGCCATACTAGGTTAATTAGTTGTTTTGGTTCATTTCTTTGTATTTAGTTTTTTAAAAATTATTCTTGTGTTCTGTTCTTTGTGTTTTTTTGATTTTGTTCTTTTTGATTAGTGTTACTCTTTCTCCCTCGATTTGTTATCCCTTGGAGTCCCTGTTCACCCCCTTCTATGTTGTCATTCATATTTGTTTAGTCTGCCTGTTTGTCTTCTCTCCGAGTCGCACCCTCTTTGTAATCAACCACCTGCATCTTGTCAACAATCACACTCAGAATTTAAGCTCCTAGATCAGGGTTGTCCAAAGCTGCGACCCTGCAAGGATTCTGTGTGGCCCTTGTCCAGAATTCAAGAATAGCACAGCTTTATTCCACCAGACTGTTGATAATGAAAACAAATTATAGTGAAATGTTCACTGATTATTAAAAAAAAAAAAGGATGCAGACAAATTAAAATAATCTTTAAGAAGAGAACTCAAGCAACAACACAAACTATTCATCTTTTAATAACCACATTTTTTGGTTTAATTTTAATTTGATAGTACACAGCACCACAAACATTCAATAACCTTTACTCCAAGGTAGAATTGGGTGCATCTATTTAGTAAACTACACTAAATAAGAAGGTTTTTTTTTTTGTTTTTTTTTTTTTTTTTTAAACAAACAAAAAAGAACTCGTACCATGTTCTTGTAGCCTAGACTAAATCTAAAATGATTTACAGATACTTTCTGTATAGACCTCAGGCTAGTACATTTAATTCAGATTTTGTGTATTTAGTTTGCTTTTACAATATCATTGTTTTTGCATTTTTGATAACAAAAGAGATACAATTTTTTGGGGGCCATGACTACTTTTAGCATCAGTTGTGGCCCCTGTTGCAAAACGTTTGGACACCCCTGTCCGAGATGTTCATTATTTGTCACTGGATCCTTCTGTTACCCTGCCTGTTTCTGCATGGGACCTGTGCATCCCTGTGTTAGTTTAGCTGTAAGTGTTTTCAGTATTTTATTAAAGAATTCATCTTTGCCACAGGCTGCCTCTGCACTTAGGTCCTCTTTTACTACAAATGTGGCACATTAGGCCCTCATTTGAAGAGTTATATTAAGGTTGATAATCTTAAAGGGCTAATTTGTAACTCCAGATAGCTTTGAGATTATATATAATTAACTCTAAATTTGTGAAGCTTTGAATGTGGTATTTTATTCAGTGAAGTGATTGGAAACTTCATGTGATGGATGTGGATGTAGTCTATCATGCTAACTACTTTTGTTAAAGCGATATATTGGTGTTAGTTTTTTTTAATATTTGTGGAGCATATAGTCGTGCATGCTGTCCTTAAGTCCATATTTGATTGGTCAACCAACTCCCATTATCAAGTCTATCCGAGAAGTGAACACCTCCACTGAGCTGATATCTGTGGAATCAACACTTGTCTCCCTGCCATATTCTCCACTGGAACTGTCTTTGATGTTCTGTTTGTCACATCATAGGTGTTCTCTGTTTGTCTGTGCCAGAGGATCCAGTGCCACCTTCCATCTTTTAAGTGACCTCCAGGCCAATTGGACAGCGTTCTGGGCAGAGACTCAAGCATCTGCTGAACTGAGAGACCTGCTGCACCTGTACATCCACAGAGACCAAGCCAGCTTTGTGAAAGTTGAAATGGCAAGAATCTGTAACCTTGTTTTGCACTATTTTTTTTTGTACTGCGATGTAGACCTCTGAGACTTTTGATTATTTGTCAGTCTCCCACTCTTAGAATTTTGAATTTTGATCCCTTTTCCCTTTGCCTGCTGGAAATAGATAACAGCTCCCAGCAGCTTTTTAACTTTTAATTGTAGTTTTCAGTGCTCCTTGCGTGGTCATAACCTATTTCTTTCAGTACAGTAGTGTGTAGCTTTTTTATTAGTGTCTGTTTTTTTGTCTTTAAGTTAATCTGTAGTAAGTAGTCATTGGTTGATTTTATTAATTTGTTATTTTCAGTGTCTCCAAGCTCTTGCCAATTTGTAGATTTCAACCTGAAGAACCAAATCTTTGGGTTAATTTTAAATAAATTTTGATCTTGAGGAACATAGAGAGATCTCTTGGTGCTCATGGTTCTTACAAAATCCTCAGGCCAGAAGGATTTTCAAGAGCCCACAATGTTTTCCATCACCCATTTCAATTTTCAATTTTCTGTTACTTGCAAGTGGTTAGGTTCAGTCATAATAAATACAAGACTATGACAAAAATGCATGCACATGGTTACATGTTGTAAAAATCATGTTCATGGTCAGAAAATCATACACAAGGGCTCCTATCATACATGGAAACACACTATGGAACTGATGCCATCACATATTTTCAAATGACTTATCACACATGTATGATGGTGACTCTTCTTGAATTTAAAGATGTGGACGAACATGTCTATCCCACTGTGTTTGTAATGTTTGATCCACCTAAGTGTCCTATTTCACAAGTATAATGAAGCAGCTCTAACACATCAATTTATGAGTGGGTTAGATAGCTATTTAGAACTTTAATGTTGTATTTAGTAAGTAATAACTATAACAAGTCATAGCTCCAAGAAAATTACTTCTTTTACATTTTGGAAATATAATGTTATTAATATTAGTTATCTTGCATAAAGACATAAAAAAGCAAAACCTCAGTTATATTTAGTTCTGCAGAAACTTGCGAGTCAGTATGAATATAAATGATTTCTCCTTGCCAAATCCCCTGCAGGTGTGTTCGCCAGTGCACAAGTTATACTTTCCTTTGGCATCAGTAACATTTATTCTTATCAAATGGTACCTTGTATTTTTACATGTGGAATTATCACTATATTTTTGGTATTTCATGCTTCCACAACACATTATTAGCAATTTGTAGACAACAGAGCCTGAGGCTGAGACTCGCTTCTCTTTGTATGTTGTGGTTATAGACTCCTGCCAGCAAGCAGAAGAAATTACAAAATCAGCATTTTGATTTAAGTTTCATCTTGGGAATTATTGAAGCTGTCTATAATGCTTACCAGTCATAAAGCATTGTCTTTCATCTTACTGATATATAAAAACATGGATATATTTCAATTGCTCCTATTATTTTGAAGTTTACTGGGTGTCATCTCATATGAAATGTACTATGATGTGAGCATGGTAAAGCCCAATAGGAGTAGCTTCAACAGTGCAGTAAAAAACGATTTGCACTATACAAGTTTCTTCTGTTTTTGCTTTTCTTTCACACTTGAATGATTCAGCTCTTCAAACAAGTGTTAATATCAGACAAAGATTACTTGAATGAATACAAAAATAATTTTTCAAATTATTTAATTTACTAAATAAAAAAAGTTACCCACCCCAGCCTGACACTGTGTGAAAACGCAGATGCCACTTAAATCTAAAAACTGATTGCACCACCCTTTTTTTTTTTTGGCAACAATTGGCTTCAACCAAGTTTGGTAAATGGCAATGAGTCTTTTACGTCAATGTGAAAAAATTCTGGCAGGTTTTTATTTGCTGAATTGTTTAAATTCAGCTACATTGGTAGGTTTCAAGCATGAATAAAATCATGTTTAAGGTCATGCTACAGCATCTAATCTCAGACTTTAATTAAGCCAATCCAAATCCTTACTTTTTTGTTGTTACAGAGCAACATTCATGGTTCCATCAATTCCCAAAAGTCATCCAGGTCCCAAGTGTTTCATTGAAAAATGTGTGATGGGTCTTTGTGTTCTTTTCAGTCAACTGTGGTTTTCTTTTTGGAAAAAAAAACACTGGTGTTATAGAAATGGCATCCATCACATGGGTGCTATTTTTGCCCAGTATCTTTCCTAATGTTGCATGATGAAGACTGATTTTACCTTGTAAAAGTGAAATGCATCTAATATAGGTTCTTTTTTGACCTCCTGGATGTGTTATTGATGCACCCTTGTAGTATCTTTAGAGAAACTTGAGGTTTGCTGAAATTCTGTAGTCTTAGATTGCTTTGTAACTCTTTCTAGATTGAAATATGCCAATGATAGTCAGATTAAAGCAGTGGTGTCCAAAGTCAGTCCTCGAGAGCTGACATCCTGCATGTTTTAGTTCTCTCCCTGGTGGTAGTGACTTCCTCCTCGCATGTCGGTGTTCTGTAGAGGCCTGCAACAAGCCATCATTTGATCCAGGTGTGTTGAACCAGGGAAAGAACAAAAAAATATGCAGGATCCCGGCTCTTGAGGACCAACTTTGGACACCCCTGGCTTAAAGGGATAGGTTTGGATCTTTTGAAATGTGGTTCTGTGAGGTTATCATTCGTAGTTCTCTTACTCATAATGGAAAGATGTCATATTGCGTTGAGTTTGTGGAAAAGTGAAGAAATCCTCAGAGATGCAAGACTAACAAGTTGTCAGATGGAGCCCCTGTTTTGGCTGATTTTAGCAATTTGAAACTACTCCAAGTGGAAATGTTCATATTTGTTTGATATAATGTTAGCAGAAATTAACTATTCACACCTTTACAAGAGGTAGATGTAAAGGGAGGAGATGTGGGAATGTTGTTTTCCTGTGACATTGTGTCTTCCAGTGCCACTGAATTACAGGGAGATACGGAATAGTGTGACAGGGTTTAAATAAGGTATGTGTATGTGTGTGTGGGGTTGTCACATCTTCTTAATGGTACCTTCTACAAAAAACAAAAATGATGCTCATTCTAAGGCCCAGGCAGATAAAATATTGTAACCTTTATATTTTCATAATACAAAGAACTAAAACATAAGCTACAACAGGAAAACATCTTTTATTATGAGTAAAAAAATACCACTTTAAGAATGTCTATATTTTAGAAAGTTACAAAGAAGTGATCTAAGCAAGTTGGGTAAATCAGGGGCATTCAGGGATGGTGATGATGTTGCAGGCTTCACTTTGTTCTGTTGCTGGTGCGTTCATTTGAAGTGCTGGCCCATGTTTCTGAAAGATCTTCAGGCCCAGAGCAAAATCTGTCCTCTGTTGCACAAACAATCCGCAGAGAGAGCTCCTGTTACTTTTGTGTGTGTGTATATCTTGGTCAGAGTTTTTCTAAAAGATAAACTAAGATAAATAAATACAAAGGGAGATAATGGCCCCAGAGGCCACATTCTCTGAAGCTTGTTGGAAATAACTCCTACAGATGAATGCTGGTTTTATATTAAATAACAGGAATTTCAGTCAGATGATCTGGTTATATGACCACTGCATGTATTTGTTTCATTTAGCTGACAGAAAGTATTTGCATGTTCTTGTAGATATTTGGAATAATAGCTATAAATGTATTCTATTTTCAGTCTAAGTATTTCCAAGCAGTGTTGAGAGTTGAGTTCTTGTACAGCCCACAGTAAAAATTTGTCTTGGCTAAAGACCATCTAGGCAGCATGACATGCAAAATACAGGAAAAGTTGATGTCAGATTCCATGAATCATACCAAAACAGGTTTGAATCAAAGTCCAATGAGGTAAGGCCTGTTTTTGAAACATTTCTGTATGTTTGTTGTACCCATGTAACAGGCAAGCACAGCCTGCAGATACTGCTTTAAATCCTCAACTGATACAGGAAGGTTCAAACAATGGCATTTGGAGTTCAAATCTAAAAATGTCACACAATCAGAAGCTTAAAATATGAACAGTTTGGACCACGGCATGTATGGAAAGCCACAAGTGCCACAACTCAGCCATTCAAAAAGTTCAGAAATTGATATTTATACGTGTTAAAATGTTAACTATTAGCGGTTGATCACAGGAATGTAATTTAGCACCTGTTCAAAAGAAGAAAATGTAAACTTCAAAGTATGGAGCAGATAAGAGGGGGGTGAAAGGAAGAGCAGAGTAAGGGAGATGGTTAGTTAGGTCTTCAAATGGTGACTATTAATTAATTTTCTACTAGTTACAGAATGCTGTGGGTCATGGGCCCATCTACGATGATCTTGTCCTAGGCTCAGGCAAAGCTGTCAGCTGGCAGGGACAAAATCTTTCAATTAAATGTTAGGACTACCCTGAAAAACAAACAAACCGTGTGATAGGAAAATACCCATAACAAGGTATTTGTTCAAACTTGAAAATCCAACCATAAATCTTCTTTCCAGTGTCCTGTTGTCAGATCATAAAAAAGATTTATTTTTCATCTCTGATTTGTAAAGCTCTGTTTGTACTCTGAAAAAGTCACATAAGCTTTTGAGTGCAGTGGGAAAGTCCATTGTTAAATGCTTTTACAGAAGTTGTGGGTATTTTTGGGCTTCCAGCCCTAATCGGCATTGATATGAGCACTGTATCTACAAGCAAGGAATAATTTTCAGTGAGGGGTGCTGAACTTGGTGCTGCAAATATGGGCTTTCACATGTTCCTTTCAGAAGCAGACTATTTATTTAACATGACTCACCTGGAGGCTCTACATTTGACAGCAATTAAATTTTAGCAACCAGAAACTCAAGCTGAACATTTTATGTTTACTTTGTGATTTACAGGGTTTACAAATTTCAGCAACAATTAACAGAGCCCAAATTATCTTGCAGTTTCTGTTATTCAAACATTTTGGTGTAATGCAGCATGATACAGTTTTATTGCATCTTTTAAAGTTACACTCATGTGATTCATGATGGAGCATGTTGCAGCTGCCACAGTAGAAACTTTATTACTATTAACAATTGGATGGAACTGATTAAATTTTAAGTATGAAAAACAATTTCTCCCATTTGTGGAAAAATGCTAGCTATATCATTAAAGAGTGAATTTAAGTTATTAACTTTACATGAATTTATCTGATTTAGTCAGGTGTCTTCAATAATATAACTAATTGGTTACTGCACTTCAAGCCAATGAGTTTTGTTCAAATCCTACATGGGACGTTATATGTGACTTACACTGACATTTGCAGTGGACATTGACAAGTTTGCTGTTCCATCTCATACTCTTTCACAAGCACAAACACCTCAATAATATTTTATCCCCCTCAGCAGTTTTCCTTCTCCCAGTTGGACTTTGAGAAACACATGACCCTCTCCTCACTCATATCATCCCATCTTTCTCCTCTGATTACTTTTTCCATCCGTCATCCTTCCCTTCCTCCTTCAGTTCAACGAACTGTGAAGAGATTTACAGCTTACAAGCAGGAACATGGTTTACTGCACCTCTGTATCCACGCCAAACCATGTTAGGACCTGCCAGTCCAAATAGTTTTCTTTTTATCAATCAGAGCATCAAGAACGGCTAAACATAAATAGTTAAAAAATTCACAAAAAAATGAATACAAGAAGCTGTTAATTTATCTTATATGTTTTAAAACAAATTTGTTCATTAGTTGAAGAATGAAGGTGAATCACCAAAACTTTTCAATTACCTGCTACCAGATTGAATATGTGCAAAAGCCAATGTAATTTCAAACCTAAATAGAAAATCAGTGGAAAGACTCCAATGGAAGCAAATTCTTTGCCAGCACTATTATGACTCAGCCAAAGAGGTTTCAATGTTTTTAAAAATACGTCAACTAAGGCAAAAATCTGGATGCGTGTCGAGACCTAATGACTCCTCTTACTTATGCACAGAGTCAGAAAGTGGTGGGGGAAGTAAAGGTATTCACTATATACCTTGAGGTGTAATTGTTTAGGTTTTGAATTAGAGATGATTGAATGGAGTTCAGACTCTTAAGAACAAAAAAAAAAAAAAACAAAAACAAAAAAACCCCAAAAACCTGAAGAAACCACCTTTTTGGTTTAGTGCCAATAGGAAGCTATGAAGGAGATGCCAATATTAACACAACAGTTAGGCTGTTGTGCATCAGTGTTTTCATTTGGATTGTGGCGTCACCACAACAGAATCTTCCTTTCAAAAAGGCTCAAATACAGATACAGCAGGGTGTCAAGCTTAAAGCACATATTTATATGTGTTAGGAGTTTATATCACACCTAACAATAATTACAGAGAAAAGAGGAAAAAAATTCATAGTTTTTTAGAACCTTTTTTATCTGTCAGTTTTTCTCACCAAAAATGCCAAGATGGCAAAAGAAAAGAATGCCCACAGGGGTCTTGAAATCAAAATCTTGGTTTGGTTCAGTTTGTTGGAGATACTGGTGATGCTCTACTTGCTGGGTGATATAAAGTAAAATAAATATCTTACAGGAATTTTACTCAAAAATTAGATGGATGTGGCAAACCGTATGATGTAAATAAAAACATTTAGTTAGTCAGACTTCTCATTGAGAAAATTTCTTGCTGGTACAGGTTTTGTGTGTTTCAGTCACAACTCCACGACTCCTTGAGAACTACCTGCTTCTTGGGAAGGAGTTGTCACAAGAGGCTGATCAACCAAGACTTGGAAAACATACAAACCATGTTGGGTTAAAGAGACAATCAGAAATATCAATTAATTTATTTTATTTTGTACTGTGTGTGTTTTTTTCTTTTAATGAGAGAGACCAAGAATATAAATGATCCAGTAATAAGAGAAAAAAACATTTCCTGAATTAAAACCAGTTTACATACAGAATACCACACATTATTCACTTTTTAAAATTAAATATTCACACATCATTTTAAAAGCTGAAAAAATTTATTTAATTAGTGAAATTAAGTAATTTATAATTTTTTTTAGACTTTTTGAGAGACATTCAGACAAGTCTTCTTGTGAGCACTCCTCTTCAAGGTGCTATTCATTGAACTGCAATATTATTGAAAAGTTTAACTTCAATTACTCAATTACTAAATGAAATGCATTTCATAGATAATGACAGATTGTTTTCAAGCCTTTATTTCACTGAACATGATATATAAGTTTAAAATATTACATCACAGCAACAACAAAAAAAGGTTTTTTTTAAATACAGAAATGGGAGCTTAAAGAAAAGTATGTGTAATATCTGCTTAATGGCTCCTGACTCCAAAAGGTACTTTTAATTTGACCCTAATCTTTTAACAAGCCTTGTTGGAAGGCATATCTTGATTTATTGAATCTGAGTATAAACATGGACTTTTTACAGACAAAGGATGTCATATATGCAGGATAAGATGATGCATCTAAAGCTAAGAGATCCATTAAGAATATTTTTAACAGATTTTGGTAAAGGCACTTGTTCTTGGTGAGAGATCAGACCTGTGTGTTTTCGCTCACCCCAGGTACCATAATGGTCCTTCAGCTTATTTTTGTGAATCTTTATGATATTTCAAAAAATGTTAATTAATTTGAAACTAAGGCTGTACCTTTTAATGTGAGCAAATTGGCAACATTTTTGATAGTGGAACAAGGACTTTAGGTGGTCTGGAGGTTTAAGTTCATATCACAGTGATTTATTTTTCTTTTGTACTTGTGTATGTGTATATTTTCTCAGGTTAAGTAAAAGTCAGAAATAATGAAATAAAAAGTAAATTTGTCAGTCAGCAAGCAGAGTAGTTCTTTCAAAATTGCAGAGAAAAAAAAAAATCCAGTTTCTAGTTCTTCTAAACTGTGGTCTTTTCCTTTGCTCAGGTACAACTGAAGTGACAAAACATATAAGTATGTATCTGTTTTTAGGACTTTTGTTGCACCCTGATTTCTCAGTGTGTTGTGGTGTAAAAACTCCACCATAGCAGCACAAGCTGAGCTGCCATGGTCACATGAGCTCACACTAATTCAGCTTAAACCACTGTTATTCAGCCTATCAATCTCCAGCAACTGTGGGTGAATCCATACTGGAGGCATGGGAGGAAAACAAGGCTGTATAGGAAAAATATTTGTGCTTTCTTAGTCAATAATTTAATGTACTCTGAACACCTAAAGTTATTCAAGGTAAATGCCAATCTATCAACCGGATCAGTGACTGATAATGTAAACTAGAAATCTATTGATCTGACTTTACAGAACACAAAGACAGACTAACAACAAAAAGAGGAGCGTTGACATAATATTGGTTCAAGGCCTACAAATAAAGATAGTCTTGAGATTGTTGTGTAAAATTACATTAAAGAAAACTTTTTCTATGTAATTTGAAGGATGGTTTGTGATTTTGATCCCTTGGTCAGCAGTTGTCTGTCGGTAAAACAAGATCACAGTTAAAGGAGTTGGTTCTCTGACAAAAGACCTAAAAGGACCATCCATATTATTAATGACTAAATAAAGGTTGCATAATATACAGATTTTCTTTTCTGCCTTTGTGTCATCATTTCTGTTTACATGGGTGTTTTTCAAATGATGAAAATGTGATTCTGCTTGAGTTAGAGAGGATTTTCCCCTTATTGCATTTGACAGATCAGAAAGGTGACAGCATTGGAAATGGATTGTTGGATGAAGTAATGTGGGAACAACAGGATTTACTGACTTTTTAAGTAAACACGACAGAAAAAGTTGACAGAAAAACAAGCTGACAAAAAGGAACAGCTGGGTTACAAGTTTACATAAACATACTGTTATGTCATGTTCCATGTTTTATTCATTCACTTACAGAGCTGACAATTACTCAACTGCATCAACTTATTGAGCGGTCTAAACAAAACATTTTCAGTAAAGCTGTGGGGCACAGAGCTGAATAACAGCTGGGTGAGTGTAGCTCTGGCTTTCTCTTACATTTTCTAAGTTATGTAAAGAGTGTCTCTGCGCATGGTTGCCTGTACAGCTGAAATCCTTCCTTTAAAAACAAAATAAACTCAGAGTTTGTGATTTCTTATTGACACAAAGAATCAGACTGAGGATACCATGTCATTACAAGATAAGAACTTAAACGTCAACGTAGTTGACGTGAACATCTTGCCTCATTTTTTTGTGACTGGAATCTTTTGCTACTCAGTTATGCTTACAATTTCTGACAAAAGCTAATAGTTTATAGCGATAGGATGAGAAGCTTTATCTGGGGGGGACTTGGTTACACTGAAAAATCAGATGAGGTAGTTGAGGCATCTGATCAGGATGATGCCATATGGTGCTTGCCTTTGAGAGTTTTTCTGTCTCCATCCCATTGGAAGAAGACCCAGGGGCAGACCCAGAACTAGCCAGAGGTAACATGCATCTTTTCTGGCCTGTGAATACCTTGGCTTCCCCCAGAATGAGCTAGAGAGGAAGCGAGGAAAGCTTGGCTGAGGAATTTCTCACTGCTTGATCTGTTTATCTATGATCTCATCAGGGATAAGAGGAAGACAAAGGAAGGATGGATGAAATAAGCCCTCGATTCTACATCTGTTTATGAACATTTGTTTTTCATTGAGATTAAATGCCCTATGGCACCTTTGAACTAAATTACGGGTTGTTACATCAAACCAGAACCATAGGAATATGATAGTTTTGAGGATTGACCATTGAACCACCAACAAACAGCACCAAAGAGGAGTAGGAGTATCGACTAGGTTTTCAAATGATTAAAATTTGAACATCCCTGAAAAAATTGCCAGACAGATGTCTCTTCCATAAATAGCTCTTGATTCTATTCATAATCTTACAGATTTTCCAAATTGTCCAAGGTGCATATCATCATCAGGTGTTGTGACATTCCTATTTTATATATATTTTTAGATTTTGTTGTGTTATAATCACAAACTTCTATGTATTTTATTGAGGCTTTGTGCAACTGACCAACACAAGGTTGTGCATAATATGGGTGTAGCAATAAAGCTTTGAAAAGTGTGGCATATATTCATTTTGAGCCCACCAACTTCAACATATTGAGCAGTTGTATACATTTTGGGACATGTCTCCAGCTGCTTTGGACATTTAGAGACGGACTGTTGCCTAATCTTGTTATCATATTAGCTGAAGTTGAGTGACATTGGATGAAGAGCATCTGTAAACAGCAATTTTCAAGTCTTGCCACAGATGTCTTGGCCATTCTAATGCATGAATACAGTTGGCTCTAAACTATCCCAGTATTATTGTCCTGCCTGATGTCAGGGGTTTTTTGTTGTTTTTGGAGCCTCTAAGAGGTTTTCTTCCAGGATTGCTCTGTATTTAGCTCCACTTGTCTTCCCATCAACCATGAGCAGTTTCCTCAGCATCCCCACAGCATGATGCTACCACCACCATGTATTACAGTAGGGGTGATGTGTTTAGGGTGCAGTGTTAGTTTTCCACCATACTTTGCATTTTGCATGTAGGCCACAAAGTCTGATGTTTGTTTCAGATGACCAAAGCACCTGTCCCACATTTTCTCTCCACAAATTTGTTTATTTCAACTTGGTTTTTTTCTTTACACAAATCAATGTCTCTTTGAGAATTTTGGCACAAAGCTCTTCTTTTTAGGGTTTTAAAAGAATGATACTTTTGAGTGCCTGTCTGATTTGCCTCTCAGCACTCAGCTGTCAACAGTGACCAGAGGTGAAGGGAAGATGACCCTAAAGAAGGAGGAATAGATGGACAGAAGGATGGATACAGACAGAAACTCATAACACTAAGAGCTCTGTGCTGTGGTAAAACACTTGAACAGGGATGTGATTAAATCATGTCTAAGATGGACACTTCCATGTGATGATAAATTATCTGTAAAGTTAAGTGAAAAATATTTACTGTTCATTTTCCTGATTCAACACTCTGCTTATTATCTTAAAAGCTACAGATTTATAGAATAATTTCCATGTTCCTCTTTATTGTCTTCTGCTCTTTTGACTCCTGCTCTTTCTCATTTTAATTTAGCTGATGTTGCCAACACCTCCTGCATATGCTGCACCCCCCTCGATTCACTGCTCACTGCTCCCCATGACCTTTTCCTGCAGAAGATAAGCCATAAGCTTCCTGGCTGTGCATCCCAGATTTCATGACATAATCATAAGACTGTGTCAGAGTGTTGAAGTCATGTAGAATATGCAGGTTTTTATCTTTCATTTTCATTTCATAAATCCATGTTTAAAAGCCAGCATGATGAATTCATAAAAAGCCTCTCTTAATCAACCTCAGTCACTCGACACTGATTATTGATTTAAATATGATGTCATACATTTTGCATCTGAAATGTTTTGGAACTTCCTGAAATGTCTTCATCTTCCCCCAACACACTGAACCTGGGTGATGTTACGGTATGCTGGTAATGTGTTAAAGTGCATCAGACAGAGTATCTTCCATCTTGTAAATGAGGGAGATGAGGTGCAGTGTTGGAGATATCTGTCCCAGGTGAGATAGGGATCAGGTCAGGGCTATGCAGGTAATTCTTCAAAACCAAACATCTGCACCCTTAGGTGTAGACCCATATACTGTTTAAACCTTGGGTTTACTTCATTTTTGGCATTTGAGTTGAAGGTGAACATAAACAGAAAATAACATAAATACACACAAATGAGCTATTTTTCACTAACCATTTGAACACTGACTTAAAGGAGGGGTCTGAAACCTGTGGCTCCAGGGCTTCAAGTGGCCCTTTAGACCAGGGTGTCCAAAGTCAGTCCTCAAAGGCTGGTCTCCTGAATGTTTTAATTCTCTCCCTGGTGGTAGTTATTACCTCCTCAGCATGCTGATGTTCTGCAGAGGCCAGCAACAAGCCATCATTTGATCCAGGTGTGTTGAACCAGGGAGAGAACTAAAACATACAGGATACCAATCCTTGAGGACTGACTTTAGACACTTCTGCTTTAGACTTTCCAGTGGCTCCTAATAACTTTGGCTAAAAATGATAAAGGACCAACTAATGCTTTCAAATACAGATGTAATTACAAATGCAGGATTTAATGCTTTTTCATGGAATGATTGCATTGAATTTCCACAACAGAATGACACTAAAAGTGCGAGCAATATTTTTTATCTTGTTTTCTCATCATAGGTAGGAAACTGCCTATTTCTGGATCATTGGATCAACTTTAGTAGTTCTTAAGAAGTTTTATTTAGCAGGACTGAGGGCAAAAAGGGGTCTTTCAGTTGTAAAGGTTGTTGTTTCATGGCCCAAAGGAACCCTCGTCTTTATTGTTTCTCTTCCTAATACAAGCAAAGCTGTTGTGCACCATCCTTAACAAATTATCTACATCAGATTCTACTGATTGTCATACATTTCTCAGATCAGATGCATATGGAGGAAAATCCATTGGCTCCTCTCTGTGTATCAGCGGACTTGTAACTATTGCTCTTGCGGTTGTTTTGTATTTCCTTTGGTGGATGAGGGATTTAAAATTGGCCAGCTGACTTCAATCCCCAATTCTGTGTCTTCAAGACACTGGTCATCATCATTGGATGAGGACTGATATTTATTTTGCCACAACACAGTGAGTAGAATTGTATAGGAGGGAATAAAATCTCCAAACTCAGTTTTGGAGAACAGAAGGAAAGAGTGGCATACTGGGGTCCACCTACCTCCATAACAGCCATCAGTCTCTATGTGTCTGTTAGTCCAAACCGAAATCCTATTGGAAACCTGTTCAAGAGACGATATCACAAGAGAGGACCCAGGTCAAAGAATGATCAAAGATTCTTTTCTCTGTATGTGCCAACCTTCTGAAATGTTATAGGAGCTCGTTGTCTACTAATCTGTTCATTTTTTCACCCCCTTAAAGACATTTTCCCAAGTACTTAAAGATTGCAGAGGACAGAACAGTTTTTGTTCTTGAAGTAATTCTGAAACCTGGACTAATGCAATCTATCTATTGTAAAAATATATATTTAAATTAAAGCTTTAAAGGTTAATTTAATTATTAATAAAATCATGTGGTGTTCTTATACAGAGAGACTCTCCTTGACACAATCTTCCTTATGTTTTATATTACAGTCTTACTATGTAGAATGCACTGGTTAGCGCATGTTTCTCCTGGAATTGCCCAACAGCTCGGTTCTCAAACGCATCACAGAACTTCTTCAGATCACGGCACATTATTGATGCCATAAACCAGAGCTGGCGGCAACAACATGAAAAGAATTCAAAGAGAAAAGAAAATCTGACTTCACTTCTATTAATAACCACCTTTATAGTTTCACTGTGTCCAGATACTTATTTTCTTACAAAGAGAGGCTCACAACAATCTAAGACACATAAAGGATCGGTATGCCTATAAACTTTTACACTGTGGCTGATGGACACTTGCTTAACTTCACACTCGTGAGACACACATACATGAATGCCCTGCAGGCTCACCCACATGCTCATCACAGAATACTGCAACACACCTGGAATGCAGAACTGGACTGTAATCAGGATCTTGATCCAAAAATAGAATAAAATACTGCTGCTTTAACCACAGAAAGAATTTCTGAATTTTTATTTAAATTATTTCTGCTCATGTTTTCAAACATGTTTAACATTAAATAAATAGTTTTGGCCAGCTCAACATATCTAATTTGTAGAAGATTTATTTATTTATTTATTACATTTACGGCAAAAAGAAAATCCAAAGCATTTATATTTTATCCTTATTCCCAGAGTGTTTTAACTCTTGTTCTTGGCTATCCATCTATATGTTCCCATATAGCTGTTGAATCTCATTATAAATGTACACTAATGTGACAGTTTAATGTTTTATCTGCTTGTACCTTCCTACCATCACTCTGATTTCCACATCAAAGCAACACACTCTATCTCCGCCCGCATATGACTGCATGCCAACAGAAGCGTTTTGTGCAGCTTTTGCTCACAAGTATTCATGCACGTGGATAAAAGCATCCTGTCCTTACCTTTCTTTTTTTGATCTTACTTTTGTTGTATTTTTTCCAGAGGATGAGAAGTTGTTTTTTGGCATCAGGGCAAAAAGGATTCACAATAAACAGATGCTGCCTTCCAGCCTGTCCATAAAGATCAAGCTAATTGGTTACAGTAGACATGTCCTCTTAACATAAAAACACCCCCACTTATTTTGTTCTACTGATATGATGGATGGAGAGATGTGTTTAGTCACGTCTGCTCAAAGGCACAGGACCCTCTTTGTTGTGGTTAAGATTTGTGTGTTCATAGAGTGGTTGACAGATGCACCCGTCTTGATTAAAGACACACAGTTGCGTGTGTCTATTTCTGTCCCTATAACATATTTAACTGTGAAGTTTTACATACATCCATTGAAGTGACATCCAAGAGTTTGAGCTTCTGATATCGAACCGCTGGTGTTCCAGGTCTGTAACTTGGCAGTAATTTTCTGCAGAGCTTCCCGTGTTATTTTCCAGATAAATGACAGATGTTCTGTGCGTGAAAAAAGAGAGCACACCTGCCATGTCAGGAAAGGAGATTTTCAGCCATCACTCACCCCAGCTTTATCTCCTCTATTTGTAACGTATCACACAGCTTGTTTATGTTGAGATTGACTTCATGTGTGGGCCCTTTTGCTTCTGAGGAGTAACTCTTGCCAGTTGGTAAGTTTTTAAAGCATTAGATAAAATGATTTCATTTATTTTGTGAAACTAATATCAACACTATGTAATCAACAAAGATATTCAAAACCTAAATGGAGATATTTATCCAGATTTTCCACAAGAATCATTTGAAAGAGACCACCAACACTCGTTTCATAGACAGCACATCTACCTGGGACACGACATGGACTAGTACAAAATTCTCAAAATATAACAGCCTTGGGTAAAAATACAGCCTTTTTTTCTGTGTTTACACAAATATTTCAAACAATGATGTGTAACATAATCTAATTCCTTTTATTTATAAAAGAAAATCAACATTTATTTCAACTGCTGCTTGAAAAATCTTGAGGGTCATTTTGTTGTTGACAATTAAGTGTTTATTTAGAGCTGTTGTAAAGTTACATATACTAGTAAAAATATTGACTAAACACCCAACCAAATTAGTATTTTTCAAGTATTTATTGCACATAATATCATATCCTTGTGCTGTTCTCTGTAGACTGTGATGGACTGGCGATTTGTGTAGGGTGTAGCCTGCCTCTCGCCCAGTAACCTCAGCAGTCTCCTTGTAACCCCGCAAGGATGAGCATCATAGATAATGGATGGATGTTCTCTGTAGAGCAGTGATGTCCTATTTCAGTCCTGAAGGACCAGTTCCTTGCATGATATAGATATTTTCATTTTTTAACACGCCTGAATTAATTGCATGGTTCATTGCCAGGCCTCTGCAGAGCCTGATTACATGCTGAGAAGGTAATTCGGTGGTTTAAAGTCATATTTGACTTTCGTATTTTGTAAAGTCGTATTTGAGCAGGAACAAATCTAAAACATGCAGGACTCCAGTCCTTGAGGACTGAAGTTCGGCACCCCCGCCAGTAACACAAGTATAAAAGACTAATATTTGCTGATTAGTCAGGATGTTAGCTTTGTCAGCAAGCCTGCATTCAGCTGCTGCACATAAATTGCTCTGCGTTGCAGGTAGCAATTTTATTTTGTTAAGAACTGGTGACTGAGTGTCTTGGTTTCCACACTATGACACCTGTTCTTGTTTCTTATAACTGGAAATCTCTCCAAACAGCCACATTTTACCTTCTTTTAAGACAGAAGAGTGTAGAAGTTTTCTTTCATCTTGCTGACCATCAGTGAGCAGTGACAAGGGAAGAAGGAACAGTTGTTATAATTTTATACCCTTAACCAATTCATGCCTATTTAGAACCTTAAAGGCTTGTTCTGTAATGTTAATGCTTTCTGAATGGGAAGTGTTTCGAGAGAAAGTACTAAAGCAAGCGCCTATTAATGTGTTAACGGTAAAAGGCAAAGCTTCTCACTTTTTAGACTAGTGATTGCATCATGCAGAGTTTTCCACTAAGTTGGTTTCAATAATCAGTATCTAACCTACAGTACACAGCACTCAGAACATTTTAAGCTTGGTAAAAATGGAGAAAGCTGTTAGTAGCGAGTTAAGATAATGACTAATTCGATAAAGTTACTAAACAATTAATTTAATCACTTGTTAGATTGTGGCCAGTTGCAGGTCTAATAATCTAAAAAAAACTCAAAACAAAAAAAATCCATAGAGATTCAAGCAGATTTATCAACAGTGTCACTCATGTGCAACAACATTATTTTCATAGCAGGTTATGGCGATTTATACTAATCTGTGGTTGCAGTCTGTTGTGCAACATGTGCTACAAATATGTTAAGCCTAAATAATATATTAATACCTTGACCTTCCAGTCAACAATAACAGATTTAAAGCATCAATGTTGTCACAGTAGCATAAACAGATGTTTATCTAACATTATCTAAACACAATATTTTACACTGGATCTAATCTAGAAACTAACAGAAAACAACCCTCCAGAGGTATTTCTGGTAGCGGGACTGAGACAGTATGTACTGTAGTTAAGAGTTACTTAAGAGGCAAACATTGTGTGGAGCTGCAGCTCTGAAACTGTCCATGCATGTCAACTGCGATGTTTCCTGTGAGACCAGATAAAAAATTAAAGGTCAAAATTTTGTCTAGAGAATAAAAGCAGATAATTCAAAGTTTAAAACAAGATAATTTAGATTTTTAAACCTATGCTTACAGCAACAAATATAGTGATTTTATAATTACTCTACGGTAAACATAAACTAATAAATAAAACTTGACAACTAAAAAAGGGGAGACTGGAGCTAAAGAAGTGTAAACCTCTGCAAATGAGAGGAATGTGGGTAAAAACACAGAACAGCTGTTTCTGAGTGTGTTAACATTTGCTAGGATGATTGGATCAGGACAAAGACGGGCAGACTGAACACCATCTGGAGACTGATGGTAACATTCAGCCATTAACAGGGCATTATTACATGTATGTGTGACACTTGACTTATGTGCATGTTGTTATAAAGATATTCTTTGTGGTGAAATCATAGATGAATGCTGTCTGAAAGGCTGTGAATAGAGAAACCGACTTTCAGACTGACCGACCTGTTGTCATCAGGATTCAAAGATATGTAAAAAAAAAAAGTTTTGCACTACATCAAAGATATTTTTTCACTGTCCCTCTGTCTTTATTTGCAGCTTTTCCTGAATTTTCAAGATACCATCTGAAAGTCATGAACATATTTCTTCTAAATCATAACCAGCTACTGCTGTAGAAGAAGAGCAAATTTCTTAAGGGGCATGAACTCTGAGATGCTTCCATCATTTCCTCAATGAATACCAGCATTTCCTGTCCTTGTCCTGTCCTGTTGATGTCCAGATCCTATGGATCCTGTAGGTGTTGCTTTAATTCCTCATTTTTATAGCAAGCAGACATCAAAGAAGCTAACTTTAATGTCTGCTGTTAATAGACTTAACAGTATGGATCTGTAAAGTCTGGAGTCTGGTTTTTATATATAGTAAACTGGCTTCTATACATAGAAGTCAGTTTTGAAACACAGCAACCTTTTCACAGTTCTTCTAACCATTTAACTGATTTCCCCTTCTTTTTTGTTTTGGTAAAGTTTTTATTAAGCTGTCTTTATTTTTAAAGTTTTGTGTGAGGAGTTTTTCCCCCCTGATGAATAGTAATTCACGAGTCACTTGTGCAGAAGACAATGTCTTAGGAATCTGGAAGAAAACACAGAACTGGACCATCAGTAAAGTGCAACCTTTATCTATTTTTTTTCTAATTTCAATTTAGGTTTCAAATAATCACAAAAACAATGTAACCAAAAAAAAAGCCCCCTGCAATGAACGAGCAGCGAAACAGACTGTGTTGGTTGTTGTAGTTTCCTGTTTGCGTGATGTGACCTGGTCAACTGGCTCAGGTGGGGGAGACACAAGCACAATTTAGCACACAAGTGGAACATTGGTCATTATGATTAACTGTCTCAGGTGCTTTAGCTTTTTGTGAATTCAAAAACCTGAGAAGCTGGGAATTGTGCCTGTTTTTCCTTCAAAGAATCTCAGACTCATCAGCAAAGTGGCACCACCGGCCGTCAACCAGTGTTAATAAAACTCAGTGTTCCTGGGCATGGCACTTTGAGTGTAACTGCTCATATAACTGTCCTATCTTTGCAGATCTTAGGAACTCTCAGGAGGTCCTTAAAACAGCTTGATCTGAAAACACCTAGTTTTTCTTCTCTCTTCCAGGGCCAAGTCTCTAGTCTATAGCAGTGTCTAAGGAGCAGTGGACAAGCAAAAGATAGTGGAAAAAGGGCAACCTTTCACGATCACTTCCACATTTAACTTTGTCCTTCATTTTTTTGGCCTACACTCTATTCCTAATCCTTTTCTAATGCATTTTTTGGATGATTAAAGAGTTTATTCACAGAACATGACGTATTTTGCTTCCTGAACTTTTTTGTATAGAACTGAAGACTGCAACCTTATCAGCCTAAATAGCCATTTCTGCTCTCAGGCCAGCTAAATAAAAGCTGTTTTGAACTGCAAATGACACAAGATTTTTTGAAAAAAGACAACTTATGATTTTAGATAAATATCTACTCCCAGAAATTTGTCATTTTTTAAGAACCAACATTTTATCTCTATTTTTCTGATTGAAAATAAAAATAAACATAAAATTTACCAAAAAGAGGATAGATGTTTTCTTCTGTGGGATGGAAAATGATGTAACAAAAAACAAACAAACCACATAAATTCCACTTGATTTCCAACAAACAGATCTAAAACCATAGCAAGAAGAGAGTGAAAAAAAAGTCAGTCTTTGTAGAAATTTAACACAAATATTGCAGGGAAAAAAAACAGAAAAAAGAAAACCCAGTAAAAACCTGTATTTCTTATCATATCTATATTTTAAAGCATTAGTTAGTTCTTTATAATTTTTAGTCAAAGTTATAAAGAGCCATTGTGGCAGGTCCAAACAGCCACTTGTGGCTCTGTAGTCACAGGTTGCAGACCCCTAGTATAGAACATTGCTAGGACAGACTAATGACATCAATGATTATGTCTCATAAATAAATCTTTAGTTTAAACAGAGTGTTTAAACAATAAGGGAGTTACATGATCAAACATGTTTTAACTTATTACTTTTCAAAACTTAAAATTCAATTACAAAAAAGAATAATAAGCATAAGCACATTTCTAACCACCAAAAAGTCATTATTTGTTCTTTCTACTATTGCATTATTGCATTATTTCCATTGTGCCTGGTGGTTCATTCATAAATTCTGGCCCACTGTTGGGAATGATCAGAGAAACCTTTCCCACACTTTGTTGTTCTGCTGCTGAAAAACAACCAACACACAACCAACTCCAGTACTTTTCTTTTCCATGCATACTTTGTAGTGCGGAGTACAAGTTCATGATAACACTTCATGCTGTGCTGCGAGCCATGCTGTACTGGTGGGGCAAACTAAACAAGGGCACTCAGGCCTAATTATGAAGGAAAAGGTTGAAGACGGAATAAAAGCCTAATCCCCCACTAATTCAGGCTGGAGATAAGGGTATCAGCAAAACAAAGAATTTCATAATAATAAGACAATTTCTCTGGGCAAATTTCCACTAAGCTTCTCTGAATCCGATTATGCTCCATCTTAAGAGGTTCTAGAGTTTTTCTTTCAGGGGAAAATTCAACTCCTCCTCTTTTTCCTTCTGCTGTCCTCTGGTCACCTCATGGATTCCTGTTGTACTTTATTCTGATTGGATCAGCCCACTCTTGTGACCTTCTGTGCCATTGGTCAGTTTTAGGACATAAGGTATGAAGCCACCAGCAGAACTGCAGAAACTGGACTGGAATTCTCTCTCTCTCTCTCTCTCTCTCTCTCTCTCTCTCTCTCTCTCTCTCTCTCTCTCTCTCTCTCTCTCATTCTCTCTCTCTCTCTCTCTCTCTCTCTCTCTCTCTCTCTCTCGCTTTGTCATATGTAATTTCCAGGGTCATCAAAGGGATTTACAGAATTTTAACATCTTGGATTAGCTGAGATTTGAGGATTTTTAACCTACTCTGGTCCCTTTCTTAACTGCATCATATAATCCCTCTATGCTTTCTCTTTTAAAAGGAAGGAAAGAGATGATCCCAGGACGGAGATGGTGGCTAGAGGACAAAAAAACAAATGAAAAGAGTGGTGGGTTTTTTTCAGTGAAGTAACATCTGCATCATTTACAGACATTAAAACAACTAAAATAATTATTCATCCTTTCTTTGTCCTGTCACTATGGTTCTTTCTCAGCTGTCTCAAGTCAAAGGACAGGGCATACCCTGAAAAATCACCAAATATCTGAGAGGGCAAACACACCTACAAGCTACAACCACACTCCAAAACTCAAACCTAGATTAACATTTATTTCTGAATCACTTGTTTCCTTGGGTTGTAAGAGAAAGCTAAATAACAGATACAGACACATACAAGCCCTGCCAAGTTTCAATCTTGACAGCTTTCAGTGAAACATGATAAATTAAAAGCAATGTGTATTTGGTTGTATTGTGTTAAGGCATGGCTTTATATCCCCTCTTAGCTAAGTTTACCTATTACTTTCTATTTCTGTAATGGCTCTATGGGTTACAGTTGCATGCAAAATGGTTAGACGTTTAAAATTTGGTGCTGAATGCTTAAATGAATGTCATCTGAACATGTATCAGAGCTGAGATTGCTTCTTTTGTTCTATCAGGTTTGTAATAATGTGTTAAATATAAGCTCAATGCAGGTGCATTGAGTTAGGGTAGTAGATAAGAGGAAGGTCATTGTTTTTGCTTGTGTTTTTTGTTGGTCTTTTTGTACAGTGCTGTAAAAAAAACACTCCCTGACATTTTTCTTCTGTTTCCCCTAAAATATTTCAGACTAAGCAAATTTTAACACCAGTCAGAAATAACATAACTAGCTGTAAACACAGCTTGTAGTTTTCAAATTATGATTTCGTTTACTGAAGGGGAGTGGGGGGGCTTTAAACCAACAAAGTCTCATGTGAATAAGGAACCTCCACCCCTCCTTGTTAAATCATGAATTAAATGTTATTTCTCAGAACAGCTTAGTTCCATTTTACTACCACCACCCAAGCCTGATGACCACCTGACCTGTAAAGGTTTGGAAATCACTTAAATCAAACCTGTCTGGGGCACTATGTGGCTCAGTGGAATAGAAGGTACACCGTATACCGTGGCCACAGTCCTCGGTTCACCTGTCTTGGATTTGATTCTAGATCTGAGCCATTTATAGCATATCATCACTCTCTCTCTGCAATTCTTCCTCTCAAACTACTAATACATAAATCCCAAAAGTGCCACAAAAGCTAAACAAAACAAAACAAAAAGCAGTCAAGAACCTGCTTGACAACATAAAGTTCCCTAAATAATCTCAAAAAATAACACATCACTCTCCCTTCAGTAGAAATTATATGGCTATCTATGTCTGATTAATTAATTAGTTTGATGATCAAAAACATGTGGAAAAAAAGTCAAACCAGAAGAATTCTGCAAAGGACCTCAACTTTTTCACAACACTATATGTTTTAGGGCTGTGGTTTGTGCAAGCTTTGTGTTTCCCATGCTTTGTTTCAAAGAATGAACTCTACACCATGTCATCAGGGTGTAAAGGCAAACCAGTGCAGACTTGTCCTTGCAGCCACACTCATCCTTTGACCTGTGACTCCCAACCTTTCACCCCTAATCCTTCACTATATAGGCTGAGAGGCAAGCAGGTTAACCTCAGGGACAGCGGATTAGTTAAAACCCTCATTCTGATTTAAGAACACACTGAAACGGATGGTTATTTTATTTATCAAAACAATAATACTTAATACTTCTTAAACTCTAGATGTTGGGTAAGTTACAATGTTTTAAAATGGATAACACAAACATTGTTGACAGATGATAAAAAAATAAAATATTATAGCTCCAACATGTCTCCCCCTTTTCTTTGCATTTTAACTTCTTATTCAGTTCATCTGCATGTCTTGATGTCTGTCATCCACCAACCCCAGGAAGTTTGACCCTGTTGCTCCAGGCAGAATGAGGTCACAGGTGAGTTTCCTTCATCTATATCCTCTTCCTGTTACCAAACAGGTCTCTACTTGAACAGACTATCCAAAAGTCCAGTCACTTTAACGCATAACACACTGCCTTTAAGAAACTTTGGGCACTAGAAAATTTTTTTGAAAAAGAACCTTGGATGTCTCTGTCATAGATTTAGCAGCAATGCAGCAAACAAGTTTTATTGTATATTTTTTGGGGGTTTTTTTTAGAATCTCATGAGTCAAAATAATTATTAGGACAACACTTGGGGAACAAAATAAAGTTTTCTGTTTTTCTGTGTTTTTGTAGTAAGCTACCATGATTATGAGCTACATTTATATAGTTCTAGAAGTTGCATTGAAAGTTATTTGTTATTGATTATATCTACATGTGAAAAATAACCCTTTTGTAACTTTGTTAGGAAATCTAATTATTGGCCCAGTCCTTGTTTTATGTTCAGTCCATTAAACCATTACATTTCATGACCAGGAGCCAAATTGTTCCCTTCTGCTTTTGAAATCTGAGTAGATTTTGCAATGTTCCTTAAAAAATTTCCAAGTCAGATTCTCTCATTTTATCAGTGACGGGGATCTATCCTCAAAAGAGTTTGACAGGATCCAGTTTCCGTCCTGCTGTTTGAAATACATTAAGCTTGGGGCCAGTCTCTGGGGTTTAGTTTCGAGGTTCATTGCTACACAGCTGTAAGAAATGTGGCATTGGAAAGTTTAGGTCTTTGTTCTTTTTTATGGTTCTTCCCTAACGTGTCATTATTTTAATACACCTAAACATTATCCACAGTTGTAGCAGTAGCAGCTTTCTTTTGGAAAACTATTTCTCTGTTTTGAAGATAGGTCTTTGAAAGCAGTAGACACTGTTTCATATCTCATCCAAATTGTTGTATATCTAAAAAATTGTTGCAGACTAATGACAGTGGTGTTATCTGCAAACTTCAAGAGTTTCACAGACAGGTCTTTAAGGTAATTAAGCACATTTTGCAAAACATTAAGTCCTGTCATGTCTATGAAGTCCATATGTTGCTTATATTGCACATCAGTTCTGTATATTCTGTATGTATTGGTATAAATGTTATGGGAGTTACAGTGTGCCACAGTACAAGACTTTTATAGTCACTTTTGTCTTGATCTCGCATTCTTGTTTTTTCTCCTTTTGTCATATTTAATGATTACCTGACCATTTGAGTTAAAGGTCAATGCTTTATATACACTATATGAGTTTAATTAAAATATAAATACAGCCCCCCTCCTCCACCCTTGCAAGTTGTCTCACTAGCCATGTGTAGCTACGTGTGTCATTTCTTATTAAAAATAAACTCATGAATAATTTTGAGTCTAACTGTATGTGTATGCTCAGTTATAAGTGTAAGATTTGGACTATAAGGCCTGAATTTTGTGAGTATCATCATTAAAAAGTTAATCCAAAATTGTTTTATTTTTTTGCCTTTGTTCTCTTTAAATATTTATGTTAGATCCCAACTTGTCAATTCCAGGTTCTGGTGTACTGTCTCCCTCCATTTCCCTCTTGCTCGACTTCCATCCCCTGTGTTTCATGTCTAAACGGTAATTGCATGCAAAGTGAGCTATGTGAAGCTGTGCTGGACTGAATTGCCTCAGGGTAGAAAACAGACAAAAACACTGAGAACAGTTTGGGTTTCAAATTGTAGGGTACATTGGATTTTATTTTGTGAGGGTAGGTTTAGAAATTTGGTAAAAAACAAAAAACAAAAAACTGATTCATAAGGTAAACCACTTTATTTTTGACAATGCAGAGAAAGGCTTTTTGTTTTTTGTATGTCACCTGAGTAAGCTAGCACTTTTGTACTGCAAAGCACAGGTTTAACCAAGGCAACTCTTAAGTCTGTGTCGATAAGCACAGAAAAAAACCTTTTTTGTTCTAATGCTTTATTTTAAACCACCTAAGGTTTGGACTGGGATCATTGTGAAAAATTAAATGTAAAAAAATGTAGTCAAGAAAATAAGTAAAAAAAAAAAAACAACTTTTATTTTTTCTAATGAAGGCTTGTCCAGTCAGTCATTTACTTTTCTATTTTTTTAAATTACTATTGTTGCTTTTGTAGAATAAGGCAAATGATATGATTAAATTTCCTGATAGTGGAAGTGAATACTCGATTCATATTTTTAATATATTGTTTAAGATGAGCTTTAATGTCTGAAGGAACCTTCAGCAGCTTACCAGGCTCACAGTGCTTCCCTCTACCTGTCATTGGATTTCCAGCTTCCTGACTGACTAGCATCAGCAGATGAAGCTGGAGAGCATCTTCTCCCATACAAGAACCATCACTGCAAGCGCCCCCCAGAGATGTGTTGTCTGCCTAGTCCTCTTTTTTTCTGTGCACAAATGACTGTACCTCAGCAGACTTGTCTGTGAAACTCTTGAAGTTTGCAGATGACACCATTGTCATTGGTCTAATCCAGGACAATGACAAGTCTACACAGAGACAGGATGTAGATTGGCTGGTTCACTGATGTAGTCAGAACAATCTTGAGCTCGGTCAAGACTGTAGAGATGACAGTTGACTTCCGGTGAACACTCCCCACACTACATCCCCTCATCATCCTCAGCAACACTGTCTACCATTGATCTTCCAGTTCCTAGTAGCCACCCTTTTGCAGGACCTGAAATGGTCCTCACACAGACACTGTTCTGAGGTAGGCCCAGCAGAGACTGTGTTTCCTGTGGCACCTTAAGAAATACAACCTGCCACAAGAGCTGTGGTCATCTTCTACATTGCCATTATTCAGTCTCTCTGTGATTACCCATCACTGTGTGGGATGGCTCAGTCACAAAACAGGATAGGTCCAGACTGCAAGGAACAATCAGGTCTGCAAGGAGGATCATAAGAGCTGACTGTCCCTCCATCCAGGATTTCTACAGGTCTAGGATCAGGAAAAGGGCAGCTAACATATCTGCAGACCCCACACATCCTGGACAGTTTACACTCTAAGTTGGCACTATAAAGTGCTTTTTGCAAAAAAAACAGCCTCCACAGAGAAAGTTGTCTCTCTGATGAACACAATGAACACCTTACAACCTGAGTAGCCAGCTACTCTACTGTGAAGCAAAATATGAATGTCAAATTCATTGTTTGTGCCACAATCTTGGCCAATAAAGCTGATTCTGATTTTAGAATTACACTGTAAACACACTGCAAAACTTCTATCAGCTTCAGTTTTCTGGGCAAGTCATACATGAAAATGGAATATATTGCAGAACAAAGGTCTAGAAGCAAGATTAATTATGTACAAAAAATATATTCCTGTTTCACAAGGTATACTTTGCAATAAAATAAATATGACCTTTATGGAAAGAAACACTTCTCACATTTTTACCATTATTAGCAGGTAGTTTGAAGAAAGCAAAGTCTAAGCAAGAAAAACCCAAAGTTATTTCCTCTGACTCTGACAAAAGCCTGGAATCCTTATAGTATGCAAAATATGATGATTTGTTTTTTACTGTTGGTCTAATTTTGTGACTTCTACAAGTCGTCTCAACCCTAAAATTCAGCCTTTCTTTCTTTTGCTAACATTTATTGAGCAATGATTTGGTTAGATCAATGTACAACTAACGGTTAATTGAAGAAATGGTGCATATCAATGAACTTGTTAGATTGCCAGTGTTATACTAGCAGAATGACAAGAAACTATCATATTCAGACCAAAAAGCTTACGTTTCTGCATGCATGAGTAAGAATCAGTCTGAGTGATCATTCCTTCCCTGAAATTGACCCCACTTAAGGTAAAACAAAAACAAACAAACAAAAAAAAACCTTCCTTTAGAAAAATGAATAGGGTGAAAAGGTTTACAAGAGATTTGGGAAGGCTTCTCTTTCAATTTTGGCTGTGCTGGATTACCTAGCTGCATGTCAGCCATCTATAATGGGTTTTAATCATAATCCATGTTTTATCTGGACAACTATACATTACATTAAAAAAACATGAAAACAAACCAAAAAACCCCATCAAAAACAATCCAGACTAGGTTTGGGCAGTGTTATGTTTCAGGGCTAAATCTTAGTGTTAGCATTATTAAAATTTGACCTAAAACTGAGTATAAACTTGCATAACGTAGCAGCCATACATGCTATAGGTGTTTCCATACACTGAGCTAACTTGATTCGTGTGTAGATATATGTGTACTTATAAGATAAAACACAGGCTTATGCACTGAGCTCTACTCATGAATCTGATCTATGAGTCTTGATCAGTGTTATCTCCTCAGTGTCATAGCACTTGTGCAGTCATTGCAAATATAAGCAAAAGGCTGTTCGGTCACTGGATGTGGGACGGGGTACATCCTGGACAGGTTGACTGTCCATCGCAGGGCAACACAGAAACATACTGGACAAATATCCATGCACACACTCATACCTAAAGGCAAATTAGAGAGACCAATTGACATGACCCCGGCTCTGCCCGAATGCGGAAGTCGAGCAAACCTCCGACAAACAAACAGTGTTCTAATGGCAGATGTAGTGAAATTCAGTGCGTTACCTGAGACATTTTGTGAGTCATTTTTGCCTTATCAGCCAAGACTAAGGCAAAGATGACAGGCAAGAAAATTCTCTAATGAGTCGTACATCAAGTCTGTAAGGTTATTTGCGAGAAACAACGGAGAAATCAATGTTAAAGCCCAAGTCTTTTGCAGCCAGAGGAAGAATGACGAGAGGCACAAAGTCTCGTTGGATGTGAGTATTAAAGACGTATCGGACACATTTTGCACTTGCAAAAGTGGGTGAGTAACGACAGATTTGTGAAAATCTGAACTATATTTTGATCACGTATGTTAGAGTGTGTATGAATATCTGAACTGCAAACCTGAAGTTACTGCTTTACAAAGAAACCATGCATAATGAAAACATACAAGCTGTGTTTACATACACAAAATTTCTTGATAAGATTGAAATGTATTCAGATTAAATAATCCGAATGTATCATTTACATGGGCACAAAATGTAGAAGAAGAAATTGTTTTTAGTCTGTAAAAAACAAACAGTGGTGTGTTCGTTCAGAGCACTCAGAATGGACCCGCGCCAGGTTCTAATAACAGTTGAGAAATTACTGCACTTCCTAATTAAACCTCCTGCTGTCTCTGAGGGGTCAAACTGACCCCATGTGCTCTTTAATGAGATTTTTTCCCATAGTTTCGGGAACTGAAGGGCTGATGGGACACCCCAATCGCATCCCTGTCATCCGACTGTGACATCGTTACGTTAGACCATGATTTCCTATTATTTTCCTTGAATCTCTATGACAGCAGCACATTTGCAATAATGAACCCCAGCAATGTTGTCTGAATTTCAGTTCTTCAAGATATGGGGTGTATACTTCGGGACAAATTGCAACCACCGATTGGTCAGTTGCTGACAAACCCCCTGGAATGATTGACAGGTGGCGTCATGTCAATTGACCTAACAGTCATGTTTTTAAACATGCAGAAAGACCCCAGGCCAGGATTTGAACCCAGGACCTTTTTACTGCAAGGCAACAGTGCTATCTCCACCGTGCAGCCTCAGGACTACGAAGAGAACACAAAATGCATCAACAGCCAGTATATTGCTTTTACTTGTAAGCTCTGCTTTTCGATCACTTCTAAAATTTATAGAATCACGATACTTTTCTGCTATCACTTTTGTTATTTAGTTTGATCTCTGAAGAGGATCTCAGTGCCCAAAGTTTGCTGATTTTTGACCCCCAGTGGGGTCCTAACTCCAACTTTTGGATTCACTGTTTTAAGTGATGAAAACCACAAGGGTATTATTTTCTTTCAAAAAATCTTTGCAGAAGCACTATTACGAGGGATGGGAATTGATAAGAATTTATCAATATTGATTCCATTATCAATCTCACTTATCGTTCCTCTTATTGATTCGCATTGAGTTAGGAAATAAACTCTTTAATTCAAAATATGCACCATGTTGTATTTGATTCAAACAAAATTAAAGCTGGTTTAAAAAAAAATCCTTTTTCAGATTAACATTTTAACATGACATGCAACTTTTTGCACATCAACAGTTTTTGTGAAGGCAAATCTGCATGTTTGCCTTTTCAGGAAGCATCTTTCAAGACTTAGAGGCTGTTTTCAAAAGGTGCTTTTAATCTGACAAACGAGCCTTATCGGAACCCCTATTCTAATTTATTGAACATGACTGTAAATGTTGTTATGAGATGGATATTATTCATATATCATGGTGCTAACATTAATACAATAACCAGGACGTGGAGGAGTTTAACATTACCTAGACATTCATGGCAGGAGATGATGTGCTGGAAGCTCCCCACCTCAAGAGTCACTGCCGTAGCTAAGCAACATATCAAACACTTTATTCAGTTCAATTCAAATTCAAAAATACTTTATTTATCCCAAAGGGAAATTAAATGTTGATGTTATTCATTTAATTAAGGGGTTATCGTAGATTGTGATGGCTATGGGCAGGAAAGATCTCCTGTAGCGGTCCCTTTTACAACCAATCTGAAGAAGCCTCTGACTGAAGAGACTCTGTATTCCAATAACAGTCCAATGAAGAGGATGGTCAGGGTCGCCCATAATTTTCTTGATTTTATATAAAATCCTTGTGTGTGCCGTCATCTCCACAGGTTCCACAGTAATCCCCAGAACAGAACCAGCCTTCTGTATCAGGTTATTGAGTCTTTTTAGGTCTTTGGCTCTGATGCTGCTGCCCCAACAGATGATGGCAGAGGAGATGACACTCTCAACAACAGACTGATAGAAGAGCTGCAACATTTTGCTGCAAATCTTGAAGGGTCTTAGTTTCCTCAAGAAATACAGTCTGCTCTGACCCTTTTTGTAGATGGCTTCACAGTTGAGTCTTCAGTCCAGTCTGTTGTCTAGATGAACACCGAGGTATTTATATTCCTCAACCACCTCCACTTCTCCCATGATGGAAATAGGGTTTGATCTGACCCTGTTTCTCCTGAAATCTACAATCTTCTCCTTTGTTTTGTTCACATTCAAGATGAGATGATTGTTTCCACACCATGCCACAAAGCAGTCCACCAGCTCTTTGTACTCAGCTTCATGTCCATCTCTGAGACACTCAACCACTGCGGAGTCATCTGAGTATCTGTAGATGACAGGAGTCTGACTTGTGCTGGAAGTCTGAAGTGTACAGAGTGAAAAGGAAAGGTGAGAGTACAGTCTCCTGTGGTGCTCCTGTGCTGCTGACCACCTAGTTAGACACACAGTCCTTCAGTCTCACAAACTGTGGTCTGTTTGTCACGTAGTCATGGATCATGTTGAGGGCTCTACCTGGCTGTGTTCCAGACGAAGCAGGTCAGGCTGAATTGTGTTAAATACACTGGAGAAATCAAAGAACATGATCCTCACAGTGCTGCCTGCTTTGTCCAGGTCCAGTGGGTTTGTTAAAGCAGGTGTATAATGGCGTCTTCAACTCCAACTCCACAGCAACAAGCAACCTGCAAGGGGTCCTGATATGGGGTGGTTTGCTTACTCAGGTGGGCCAACAGGAGTCTCTCCAAGACCTTCATGATGTGGGATGTCAGGGCGATAGGTTGATAGTCGTAAATGACTGATGGATGAGTTTTCTTTGGTACCGGAACCAGACAGAATGTCTTCCACAACAGTGGTACCTTCTCTAGGGTCAGGCTAAGGTTATACTGCCGTACAAATCAGTTGCATGCGATGTGGTCAGCTGTTTGAGGATGTTGCAGGTATTTCATTATGTGGTGTTATGATCAAAGCTCTGCACATGTTACATCCAGCCCTAGTATTGTCTGTTTGTGCAATGTAATCATACTTTGGAGCGCTTCTGCCATGACATCATCTTGGATATTTTCTAAATCAAAATACAGAACATATACAAGACATCATCACGCAAATGCATCACATGTTACTGGAACTGAACAGCAGAATCGTTAAGCAGGCAGGTTAACAATTCCAAGGAATTGAAATACTACCGGTTCTTGACTCCCATTCCTAACTGTAACCAAGCAAAACCTTTATATCTCACCTAAAAAGCTGCTCTCTTGTTTTATTTTTACTCTACGGCATGAATTAAAGCAGGTGTAGGGACTGTTGCAATCTAGTCTTTTTTATTATCCTGATTTGACATATTGTCCATCGCCTGTGGTTCACTGCTCTCACACAGTTAATGAGCTGTGCATACAGCAAGAAAAGGAGAAATTTCTTAGCAGAATGGATGAGTGAAAGAAAACAGTTTGTTTGGAAAGGAAGCGAAGCCTTGCAGAACAGCCAACTGAATACTGATCCAGAAAGGAGAAAGAGCGGAGGGGTGAAAGCATGTAGCGACAGCCGAGGAAAACAAAGTGTGATAAAGGAGCAGCAGGAGATGTGCTTCAGGGGTAAAACCAGTGGCTCAGGGTCAAACCTCCCCCAAGGAGCTGTACAACAAGACCGTCGGCAAGGCAAGAGGTTAGACCACACATACATTCCGACAAATCACATACTTTAAATTGCTTCCAATTTGAAAAATGGATGAGTTAGTTAGACATGGGGCTGCCCTGGAGAGGGTTTTCCCATTTCAAAGGTCAGCCTGTGTGGGAAGATAATTTAAACACTTCTCAAGTATAAAAGTGGAGATGAGATGAGATGAGATGAGGTCAAAGAATCAATCACCTCCCTTGCCCAAATTACCCTCATTCAATCTGCCTTGTCTTATGAGTGGAGACATGGCTAAAGAGAATATATCTAAATACAAACCTGTCTGAACTGAGGCACTTGCCAAAAAAAAAATAATTAAAACCTAAAAAAGGTGGTGTTTTTTTTTTTTTTTAGCTTTAGTCAGGTTTGATCATGTGTGCAGCGTGTTAGTATCTTAAAAATATGGGAGATGAGAAAAAAATAAATTAAAACAAATGAACGGAGAAAAGAAAGTGACTGAGTGTGACATCCATCACTACAATGTTAACATTTGCTGATTGATATCTACTTGAAGACGACACACTGTTCAGTCTTTTCTCTGCCTCAGATTACAGTGTGTGTGGTCATAGTTGCTGAGCTTCTACACCTGCACAGGTTGTTCCTGTCACTCTGCAGTGGGTAGTTAAAATTGAATGACCACTGAGAGACATGTGCATACCTGCTCATGCATTTTCTCAGCACTGCTTATTTGTATAGTAGGAATGTGTCCAGAGGTGGGTAGTAACTAATTATATTTACTTGAGTGACTTTTTAAGAAAAACTTTACTTATAAGAGTAGCTGTACTGCTGTATACATTTTACTTCTACTTGAGTAATATTATTTTGAGGCAACACTACTCTCACTTGTTATTTTTGTCTGGATAATTATATCGTTATATCACTGGTTGACTACTTTTTACTTCTACTTGAGTAAAAATATGTTGAACTAGTACTAACTTGAGTATGATTTTTGCCTCCTCTACCAACCCCTGATTTGCCACGTTTCCATGAAGTGACACGGCACTGGTTAGTGCAGTTTGGTATCCTATTTTGTCTGTTTCCATTGTAAAAGTGGCCCATACAACTGACCTGTAGCACACCATTCCTGGGACCCCTTCAGTTTTAGGTCCAAAGGACAATGATGCAGGACGGTTAGGGCAAAGCTACTGGGGTCACACAACAAAGATTGGGGGACATGAAAACATCACTGCTTGTGACAACCATGAGACAGACTAGTTTGTCACATTTGTTGTCAAACTACTATGACGCTACATTAGGCATTTGGGTTTAGCCCTGCCTGCTCAGTGAGATTCTAAGTGGTTGTGGAAATGCTCTCTTGAATATGCCGGACCATAAAATAGTGTACCAATCCATACCTTATCCCTCAGTGAAAATGAGACAGTTGATTGTGTTCATTCAGGATGGATACTGGGAGAGACCGTTTTAAAGCAATAATATCGACAGATTGGTTCTTTACTACCCTGTTAAAACAGAAATTTAAAGCAATCTTCAGAAATCAGCACACCATTTTTGTTCACTAAATATTCTTTAAAGACACTTTAAAGCACTGCACTGTAACTGATGAGCTGCAAGTGTCAAACAATACAAAGCAACAAAAACAGCATATGAATTTTTCACATATTTTTCACATCACTGGACAGTTTTCAAATGAAGTTTTTTTTTTTTCAAGCTACATCTTTCTAAGAAGCACAGGAGCTTGACTTTTAAAGAGCTACTCAACATGCATATGTGGGAGAAAAATCTGTGGGTATCACTGAAGATTTTTTGTCACAATAGTTAATGATCAGAGGAGCCAAACATCTGCTTTAACCATGGGTGGGGATTCCAGTGAAGGTTACTGAGAACAAAGTCATGCCTCTTTATGCAGGGGAACAGAAAATTGGTAAATTCAGAGGTGATGTGAGAATAGGGAAACACAACTGACTATTAAGCACAACACTTGCACTATTATGCAAAGAGAGTAGTAGATTTAAAAAAAAAAAAAAAAAACAAAGCGTAAAGGCACGCTCTATAGGGTATAATTAAAGCAAAAAACCCCAGAAAACCCTAAATAAACCAGGGCATCTGTCCACATTATGTGAACATTTTATTTCCAGTTAACACATTAAAAAAGTGTTTGTTGGGTTAAACTGATTTATTCTAGCAAAGACAACAGAATACCACATCTCTTTTGTTTTTAGCTAACAAAATACAATTATGTGGAACCTGTTGAAAAGACAAAACATTATGTTAAGGCAATGATTGTTTTTTTTGAGTCCAAAGCAGCTTTAAGTGAGAAGTAATTTCCTTAAGGGGGAGGGGGGGAGTGTCTGGAAAATATATAATACTGCTCCCTTAAATCTTGTTTCAGAAAAAGTGAAAATGTGGCAAAGCAAAGGATAAACTAATTCAAGGCATACATTCTTGTTTGAAGCTTTACATCCACCAAGACATCATCTTCTGGTAGTAAAATCTAACAATCCTATCTACATGGAAATCAGTTCAGTATAGGAAACACAAAAAAAGAGGACAGAGAAGGAACATGAACTACAGATGGAAGAGGTGAAACTTATCTCTGTTTTTTCATCATTGACTTAATAGATTAATCGGGTTGACTGTAAAAACAATGCAATGAACAAAGTCAGATTAGAAACACAAACAAGGCTACAATAAATATCTGCCTGCAGAGAGGGATATGGTGGTATTTAGACTGTAGACTGAATGATGCTCCAATAGTTGTAAATGTTTTCGAATGTTCTTGATCCTGGATTTATGGCAGGCATTTTGATAAAGGTGATGTCTTATAAATAGATAAATATAGTAAACAATTGTTTTCTTTTGCATTGTGAGACTCATTAAGGTCACATCTCAAACACTCACTGCATGCATTAAATGACCTAAGGTTTGGGCCCCTTTAATCACAACTGCCAGATCCTTTGGTATTGCTGGGGATAGTAGAATATTTTTCTTAGTACCTTCCAAGGCAGTCATGCAGCATAGGTTGCTATGCTGCATGCTTTAACCGCTGAATAAAAACATGTTGGCTACCAGCATCACTAGTATCTCTGAATGTATTACAGAGCCAGTGAGGATGATATAGAGCCAATCAAAAACAAAAGCACAGTCTTTTAAATTTCTTGTTATCCATGGAATGAACAAACACAGGAAAAAGGAAGCATTGCTAAACTTGTTTATGTTTAAAGCAACATCAGCTAACATCTCTGTTCCCATCCTCTGTCTCCAAGCACACCGTGTTATGTGTTCCTTCCTCAGTCAGCTGGCTATGGCTTAAGCAGTTGGCCTATTAGCTCTTTAATTTTCCAAATACCACCCAAGGTTTATTCTAGTGTTGATTAAAAACACATTACATAGTGTCAGAGCCCTGCTAGGACCTAAAAACTTCCCTGATCCTCTAAGTCACCTCATGTACTAAAAACAAAATCAATTGAGTAGAATTGCAGCAAATAATACACTAAACATCAGTCAGACTGATGTTTAGTGATATTACTTATATCTTTAGCTCATATTGTACATGTATGGTTCCATTCCTCCCTGTGAAGAGCACAATATGTTCAATGCGTATCACAAACGTATTTTATGGCCACATCTCTGTAATATTGTAGGGGGGTATTTAGTTGTGTGATTTGGGCTTAACCATGAACATTTGTGAGTAAAAGCTGAACCAGCATTTTATAAAAAGGTCTGTGGTAATGGTTAATTCAGAGGCTTTTAAAATGAACACACAGGGAAGTTGTTTCAGTTACAAAACCCTTGTAAAAATAAAAGTAAAATCAACACTTTTTTCAAAGAGGTAATCTTAGAAATAAAATTAAATAAAATACAACCAAAATTAAAATATATATATTTAACTGCTCAAGTTAAAGAAAAAGATATAGGAAATGACTTAATCATGAGAGGAATAAAAAACTAATTTGCTGTTTTAATTTCCCAAACCAATCCAAATGGAAAAATCAAAAAAGTAAGTTTTTCAGCAGTTTTGAGAACATGGCTGTCTGAAGGAAAACATTATCTCAACTAAAATACATTATCTCATATTATTTTCAAGATGGCATTTAACTTTAAATTAAAACAGTCTTGGTCATGTGTGACTTTTCTTTCTTTCCCCTCTAGAAATCAGAAACAACTGAACAAACATCCTCAAAGAGTTATTACTTCATATTGCCAGAGGTTTGAATTTAATATAAGTCAGATCTCCTTAACTTTCTGACTTCTAATAGGCAATACAGTGTCTACAGAAATTAAGCTTTGTAACAAAAGTTGTGAAAGCTTTTAATAAAAAACATGAAGATTCATGATACTGTTTTCCCAAAAGCAGCCAATAGTGATGAAACTGGAAATGTGGATTCATTGGAAACTCTTCATAATGTTGCTGATGACAAAATGGTGTGTCCTCCATTTTAGAGTCATGAGGATCTTCCATCCGTGAACGAAGGCAGGAAGAAGGTCAGCATTACTAAAAAAAGCATAGAAATAGGTTTTGTTAAAGCTGCTGACTTGACAACTTCTGGATGTCCAGTTACTGGAGCATGTAACACCACTACAGCACAACAGATGAAAGTTGGAGTTCAGGTCAAATCCACAGCGGCATCTGAACAGTATCTTACATTTGTCAGTGTCAGAACAGCTGAATGATTTCTATTCACAGGTTAATAACACATTACTCTTTCACTGATTATGTTCAAATATTCTGGAACTGAATATTTTAGTGTTTCATTTTATTTTCAGAGAACATTCATTTCATTCAGATATTTTACATATTTCTTTTGACTATTTTAATGATTTTACAGGAAATGTTGGGTCATTCTGCTGAGAGACAAAGCAGATTAGATTGAAATTCAATAACATAAAAATGATATTAGCACAATCCAGTTCAGTCCACTTGCATTACTACTGCTCAGCATCAAGAGGACAGTAGTATTGGGCAGCAGGTATACTTTGGTCTAATTCTAAAAATAGAGTCTAGAGTCTTTTTGTCTTATTCTAAAAATAAGAGTCAAAAGTAAACTTCAAGAGGCCAAATATACAGAGAATATCTCCAACTGTAAGTGGCTTTAAATATTTTTCTTTCCCCTGCTGGTTTAAATGTGGTCATTGAGGGGTGAGACAGAGGCTGCTGAGTGAGTAATTTCCAGGGAAGAGCAGCTTGACTCACATCATGGAATATACCAGCCACACAAGGAAAAACAGCTGCTCTGATGAAAATGAGCAGCAGAAGCTTCAGCCGAGTTACATAGGAGAGAAAGGGGTTAGTGAAAGTTTGGAGACTGAAATTAATCTGGTGGATGAAAGGTTAAACATAGCATCACAAAACCATGACATAAAGTAAACATGAAAAAGGGCTCTAAGTATCTATTACAGTTTTATGTCACTGAAATATTTAATTCAAATTTCAAGGCACAGAACATAGCAAAAGTGAGTGTATATAAGATTGAATTGAAGGCAGTAAAAAGTTTTGGAATATTTAACCAAAGCAAGTCAGTCACTGAATTGAAGTAAAGTGAAAAAATTAACCACGACTTTTAGAAATAAAAGTAGGTTGTGTGTTTGAAGCAAATTGTATCTATCTATCTATCTATCTATCTATCTATCTATCTATCTATCTATCTATCTATCTATCTATCTATCTATCTACCTACCTATCTATCTATCTATCTATCTATCTATCTATCTATCTATCTATCTATCTATCTATCTATCTATCTGTGTCTCTCTCTGTCTCCCTGTCTCTCTCTCTCTGGGAAATAAAAGTAGGTTGTGTGTTCAAAGCAAATTTTATCTATCTATCTATCTGAAGGAAACCTAGCTGTCTTCTTTCTGTGTTTATTTGCATACTGCACAGTTAGTGAGATCTGGATCCATGTGTCTACTCAGGACACATTTATATACCAAGTCTGAATGATGCATTCAGAGCAGGACAGTTGAGATCCAGCCACTCAGCGCTGATGTTGATGCCAGGGCTGAACAGGATCTGTTTAATACCAGGCCTTGTTATACTGTGTTTTTTGTATAATATTGGTGGCTTGTATATTTGTCATGTCATAGTGGTGGATTAAATCAGTAAACTCCCTCTGAAGGCCTGGGTACCAAATGCACAGCCTGCCACTGATGAGATCCACCCATCACTAACAGTTTAAAGACAATTATGACACCAGAAAACACACAGGCACACGTAACAGTCATGGCAATTTTTTTTTTAAACAAACAATTTATCCAGGATTTTCTTTCTATTAAAATTGGGAGGAAAGCTGGAAAAACTACATTTTTTTCTGTTGTGTTCATATTGACCAGAATCAAGAAACATACAGTTGTGTAAACTTATTTTTCTATTTGGTCACAGAAAACCATAATGGCTTTACAGAATGCATCTGCTTTTTGTCTATCTTGACTTGTGGCAAGCAAGAGTGGTATCCTTATGTTCCAAACTTCACCCACATGGCAAAGCTGTAGTGTTTTTGGAGCCATACTCTGTCAGCTAAATAACACTTGTCTAAGGTTTGTAGAAACATTTTTAACAGAGCATTAAATGAGGAATAGAGATTGTTGAAAAAACCCACCAAATATTTAAAATGATCTGGAGAAGGTATTATTCGGAAAAAATGAGAAGGGTAATGAATGTGAAGGTGAGGAAAGCCGTAACAACAAAAACTTCCAGTGAGGGTTTGCTATAATTTTTGATATGAAAAACCTTTTACCCACCCACAACATTAGGTGAAGAGAAAGACGAGTAGAGAGTGAAGAAGAACTCCAGAAGCAAATTAAAGGGGGGTTTGTGTGTAAGCCAAAAAATTTACTGTAAACAGTCTGGTCTTATAAGTACAGAAGTAGTCGGCTCCTATATTGTTTTAAAAGAAATACAGTAGATGTTAACTCACCAAGATTTTAGACAAAAGGCTGGCTGTTACTGTGGTAAACAGTTGGAAATATAAATATATGTTTTTTTGTGGTTTTGAGACACAATTAGATCATACAAATCACAGGGGTGTTGATTTGTATAACTTGTAGAGAAATTAAAAAAGAAAGTCTAAGACAAACATACCAAGCTTATGGACTGCTGAGCTACAAAAAGTTGCCAAACAAGGAGGATGTTACATATGAATCACTGAATTTGGGCATCGATGAATACCACAGTGGCGACATAAGATGAAAATAGTGATAATAAAGACTTTAGCATGAATGCAATTTCACATACTGAATATTTAAACGGTGAGGGGAAGAAAGTCAGAACTGTTATCTAAGAGCAGGTACCTAAAAAATGTTTAAATTACTAAAATTTGAAGGTACTGAAAATTTTGGATTGAAAAGCTAAAAAATATTACAGTGCGGTTAACACATACTGTTTTATGATGATTATGGATCTGCAACTCTCTTAGCACTCAGGGTGAACCCAAACCATTTATTTTTATATAAAAAAATTACTATTGTTTGTATTATTTTAAAAGAATGAAATAGTTATTGTGCTTGAATCTAACCCAGTCATGACTAAAACCACAAGTAAAAACAAAACAGTGGGAAAATCTAAACAAATAAATATAAAGCCTCGTGGAAACATTGTTTCCACAAGGTTATCTAATGGCTAACAGTGTTGCATTGATGAACCTGTTTCCTCCTTATTAACTCAAACTTGTAAAATTTCAGTATTTATTATTAGTATTATTAGGTGACAAAATAGGGTCCAGCACAAACACAGAACCTTGAGAAAATCCTTACTTGGGCTTGATCTTTACTACCTAGTTATAATATGACAGGACAGAGAAGACAAAAGTCTGATTACTGATATGAGTAAAGGGACACTCTTTCTCATATTCAGCCATGTGGATGATGAGCCAAAAAATAACAACTCAGGAGATTCTGGAATAATTAAATACATGTACTTGAGTTGCAGAGTATAAAGTTAACACAGCCCAAAAGACAACCAGCAAAAACCCACAAAAATCTAGCAATGAGCTTGTCCATTGGTCATTTTTTTTATTGATTGCATTTAAGGATTGTATGTATTAAGTAATTCCAGCTAAAGACCTCTAAGTCCTCAAGCCTTTGGTCCAACAAAAGTCTATGCTTAAGCACACGTCGAATGCATAAATTTATTTCCTAAAGGTTGCTGAAAAGATCAAATACAAGACAAGTTCCAAATAAAACAAGACTAGAGAAATCCAGTTTATTGAGGTTTGGCTAAACTTTTGAAGTGATTTATCTTGAGTGATTTATCCAGGACAGATAAATTCTTGAACTAAAGCTTGACAGAAGCTAAATCTTTAGGGGTTTAGCTCATGCATTTACAAGCTCTTTGTTTTGTAAATCTGATGGTTATACCATCATCTTCCCATTGATTTTCTTTCAATTTTCTATCTGTTTCTGGATCTCTGGTATATACAGGCAGAGCGTCTGCAGATTTAAGTCTTTGTCTGAGTGTGTCACTGTCTGCATGTTCTCAGGGGAGATGTCTCGGGTGCTGTCCAGCATGTGTGTGCATTTAAACAGAAATAAATGGTCATGACTCTTGTCTTTCTCTGCAGAAGCATTATATAAGCCTATTTGGTCCCCCAACAGAATCCTCTCATAACTTTTCAATCTCATCTTCCTCACTCCTCCCAGTCTTTTCTTTTTTTATACATGATTCTACAAACACACCCACTCATCCCCTTAGCTCCTCAAATTCAACAAAAGGGTTTACTGATGCTTAAGGGTTTTTGGCAACATTTTTAATCATGTCTGGCAAAAGCTCTGTCTTCAACTATAGTGATATCTATTCCTAGAACCTTTCTATCTTTCTGTTCCCTATCCACTGTTTTCTTTTTTCCCCATTTCTTTTTCTGGCTCATTTTTTCATGCAATCCATCTGGCAGCTACTCCCTTTCCTTTAGGTCACTTTCTTATCCCCTCTGCACACATTCAAAGCCTGCCATCCTCCATAAAATCCCATTCATCAAACCGTTGCCTCGATCCCCTACTCTTCTACCGATTCACCTTCCTCCTCTTCCTCTGGCACCTCCATCCAACTTACTCTAACAATAGTGTGAATCTCTGCTTTTGCCTATTCATAATTTAGGGTGTATGGATCCCTATTGGGGGGTTTCTGATAAACACTCTATATCTATCACTTTTATTAATTCTAAGTTTTTCATTTAGATATTCCCAAATACCACAAATAGTATAAAATGTGGTGTCATTTTAACCTCTATATGGTCCAATTTTTATTTTCAATAAACCTAAATTAGGGCAGACAGATATTTATTTGTTTTATCACTTTCTGACTCTAGTATTTAGTTGGAAATTTGTTTAGCCTCATTTCACTTTTCTTTTTCAACTATGGCATTTGTTAGGTCAAAATTTATCGCTTTGATTAATTCAGTGTGTAGAGCATTAATCTGAAAGTCTTGATACTGCCAAGGTAAACAAAAACATAATTCCTCTTTTAGTTGCAAGATTTTAAGTTTATTGAGCTCTGGAACAGCTGCCAACATTTATAGGCAATCCTCACCAGGATCAGGAGGGAGAACAGGGGCACTCCACTAGAGCCAGGCCCATGGGGGAGCTCACTGGCGAGCATCTGGTGCTGGAGCTTTGGCTCCTGGGGCTAGGCCAGGCTTAGCTCAAAGAAGCATCAGGATTGAGCTTCCAGCTAGGCCTAGCCCATTTAAGGAGTAACAAAACCAGGTACAGTGTGGGCAGGGTGGGCAATGACCCAACTGAATAAACTAACTTTGGAGATATGATGAGTGAACTTTGTGATGGAGAAGGAGTTGGTCTCATCTCCACACATAGCTTGGGCCGTTGAACTCAACTCTTGGAGAGAGGCAGGACTTTCCGGGTTTGTCCAGTGGATAGACGCATTGGGTGGGTGTGGAAATATTAAAAAGCCCAAATCGAGTGCCTTTGTGATGGAATTAAAGGGATGCTGTGGAGGTATAGGATACCGGGGATTCTTTTGAGGGCTTTCTGGTCCTTGTACAGTCAAAAAAAGAGCTAAGTTTGCATCTAAGCTTGGAACAAAGTCAAGCTAGTTCCCAGTGTGGGTTGGGCTCAGCAAAAGTTGCCCCTTTGTCATCAGTCCTGTTTGTGGTTCATGGACAGATTCTGAAGGCTTAGTCTCCCTTTTAAGTGGAGGAGTTAAAGTATTATTCAGGTCTTTTTCAGGAGTGAGCTGGAGATGGATAGTCAAATTTAGACTTCATCTACAATAACGTGGGCGTTATTGTAGTTTGCTGAGGTGAAGAAAGAGCTCAGTCAAAAATTAAGCTCTTAATTCACTAGTCTGGTTATGTTTAAACCCTCACTCTCTTTGGCTATGAGATCTGGATCACATTGAAAGATTCCAGAGACAAGCGACTGAAATGACCTTCCTCTCTGGGGTGGCTAGACTCAACATTAGATAAAGTGTCAGCAGTTCCACCAACCAGTGAGAGCTCGTTCTAGAGCTGCTGCTCCTCCACCTCAAAAGGGCTGGAGGAGCAGCACCTGGGCTGGAGGATGCCCACCTGAACCACCTGAGCAGGTGGTTCAGGTGGGCATCTGGTCTGGATGCCTCCCTCTGGAGGTCACTAGGATAAAGCCAAAACACATCTATCCCATACTTTCCTCCTTTTATTTTTTTCTTTTGCTTTTTTATATTACATAGAAACATTAATTTCTTTAAATATGCAAAAAAAAAAAAAAATAAAAAAAAATCCAAAAACATAATTTTCTATAGCTCTAATAAACCAGCAAACAAGGAAGTGTCAGTGTGCTTGATGATTTCGTACAGAGATAAAACAGGAGAGACATGGAGAGATGGAATGGCTATGGATCATAATTGGAGTGGACAGAACAAAACAAAGGAGGAGAGCCAAGGACATAAGGGAGAGAGATTGAAGCAGAAAGTGGCAACAGAAAAGATGGAACAGAGGAACACATTAAAGCCAAGGACAGGACAGAGAAGGAAAGGAGGAGAGGGAGGGAGGGAATAAAAATGGGGACAGAAGAGTCAATTAGATGAATGTAGAAAGAGAGTTAGCTGTAAGCTTTTGTTCATGTTTACTAGGGCTGGTAACCACCACCTTAAGCTTACCCTCAGTACTTTGTACAATTATCTGATGGTTTGAAAGAAAATAATCATAAGCGAGCTCATTGGCACTTTATATTGTTTACAAATTCATGGAGGCCTTCATTTTTCTTGGTAACTAAGAGTATAAGTGCGTTGAAATGTTTGAAAACATCCACTATATGTGAATACATGTTATCTCCTTGTGTCCCTTCCAGTGGTCTAAAGTGGTGTTCATTTGTCTTCTATTCCCAATAGCAGCCTGTTTTTTACCCATAAGTATCAATTTCTTTCCATGTGTGTATGTGTGTGTGTTTATGAGTTTGTGTGTAAGACACTTTGGCAGGCTTGCTCTCAAGGTTTCCTGATGCAGAGGCTGTTGTGTCGAGCCACTTATCAGTGTTCAAGTATCCTTGAGTCACACTGCAAATCACATACAGGCACAAACAGACACGCCTGTGTGACTCACACACATTCACCTTTGAGTTTGTATTCACCTTCACTGTGTTTTATTTTTAAAAATAAGTGGGACATAAGAACTAAACAAATGAGAAAGCCAGACAATTTAACCATGCCATAGAAAATAAAGACAAACAGACTGTTTTAGACACAGAACACACACTTGGTTCCCACGGTGGCGGGTGAGTGTGTTTGGTCTGTAAGGCTTTGGTCTGGGCTTATCTGTCTGTAATGTCATAACAACCCTGTGAGTTTTTGTGTGTGTGTTGTGGGAGAGATACAAACACACACACACACACACACACACACACACACACACACACACACACACACACACACACACACACACACACACACACACACTTAGGCTCTTGGCCTCTGTAAAGGTCAAAGAAGGCCTTGTAAAGGAAGTAATGATATAGATACAGACAGCATAACTTCCTTGCAGAACACTGGGAACACTCACACATTTCACTTCTTTGAACTGGTGTGATGGTTAAAAAAAAACAAAAAAAAACATTTGAAGTGAGCACTGCAAACTTTCAAAAACCCATTATTTTCTTCAGCATATCTGGCCCCTGCAAAGCAAAAGATAAGGAAAAGTCTCAACTGAAACACTTTCAAATTTCAAGAAAGTGTTTAATCCCATGAAGCTTTAAATTTTGCTCCACAGTCATGGGGGTTTTAACAACAACCTACCTGTTGACACTTATTTAAAACATATCCTATTAGTATAAACTTAAAGTTTGAGGTCTCCATTGTCGTCCTTTATTCCAGGTGCTCAGCACAAGGGTCACACTTAAAGCTTTAGTTATTCAATCGGCATGTAAGGCATCTGTTGGTATTCTAAATTTAAAAAGGTGACAAAATGACTTTAAACAGAGTTTAGACTATTTATTTGAATAGAGAATGAAGTAAAAAAAATTGGCAGACCTCAATAGAAATCCCTTGACAAGTTTTTTCCTGAATAGCATCAGCGCAAGATGTTACTTTTCTTCTGTTGCGCCAAAATTACTACCACTTCTGTCTTATTTTTTTGGCACAATCTGTATAATGTAAACAGTCTGGGTTAGGAGAATGAATAGCTATTTTCTCTGGCTGTGTCACATGAACACAAAAATATGGGTTGGTTTCACTTGAAAGCATGCATGATGCCTCATTTAAATGTGGGTGAATTGTAAAAGTAGAGGCTGTTTGCTGTGTGAAGCAATTTCTAAAGGGGATCATCCTTGGGTCTAGTTTAAGAACGAGAAGCACGTGCAAACTCAGAATCATTTAGCACCAGATAATAGCTTTGTGTATCAGAATATGAGCTCTTTTTCTGAACATTGTTGTCATAAAAGTAATATTATTACCCTTTTGATATGGGACAGTACTATGTCCCATAGCTCCTTGACCACACACTTTTTAGTAGCCACTATCAAGCTCCTGGCATGATTCAGCAGGATTTTTGATCAGTTCTTTTAGCAGAATTTATAGATTTCATTATATTTTTACCTTTGTACTTGTGGCTTGGAAAAGGCCATTCTACAATCCTAATATCAGACTTCTCTTCCCTTCAAAAACCAATTTTAATGTTTTTATGGGGACTGTGTCCTGTTTAAACTCCCAGTTGTGTCTGAATTTGATTTGAGGTAAATCTGAAGAATTCTGAGGCGGTCCTTCCTCTTTGTCAATTTGCACAATGCTTCAGCACCACTGGGAGTGAAACAGCACCACAGCATGATGCTGCCACCACTATGCTTCAGAGTTAGTACACGGTTCTTAATTTTAAAAGTCTTACGTCAACTTCTCCAAATTTCTTCTTTTTGTCATTTTAGACTAATAGCTCACTTTTTGACTCATCTGACCATGACACTTTTTTCCTGAAGGAATATGACTTGTCTATGTGGTCAGCTGCACATTTCAGACTAGCTTAAAAATGGATTTAGGGGCTTCTTTCTTGGTTAGCACCCACTCATTCATGGAGGTTTAATTTTGCTTCACTGTGGAAAGGAGCTGGTGTTCCTAACTGTTTATTATGGGCTTGATGTCTGTTTTTTTTTTCTGAACCTCCTAATTTCCCTTTAATCAGAAAGTCCAGTCTGGGTCTTCTTCTGAACCTTGGCAAAGGGGTGACACATCAAAATAACATTTACTTATACAATTGTTTAATTGAATCTGCATGTGCTTAAAATGACTCTAAAAGAATTTTTCAACTTGTATTAATCTGAAATGCTGTTTTTCAGAGCTTCACTGACTTCCTTGTACTTTGCCATTCTTCAGAGAGTTGGTTATTTCAATTAGAGCTGTCAAGCAAATTATTTATTTGATTGGAACGTAATAAGGTGTGGTCAGGGGAGGCAGGTGAAGCAGTGCCTCACCCATAATCCTGACAAGTAAAGTAGGTACTTGAGAAGTAAAAGATATTCTAACAACGATGAGAAAAAAAATCATCCTGAATTTTCTATAAATCACTTTCTTTATTGGTATTATCAATATTTTTATGGTCAAAATTGCTTCATTTACACATTACCTGTTCAAATACATGGAAGAAGTCCAGGGTGAGGCAACGCAGTGCTGTGCTCTGGTCGCGCTGTGTCACACATATTAAATGAAGCAGGCAGTTGGCGCATGCCTATTGCCTCTCTCTATATCACCAGTACACCTGTTTAATTACACATGTTCTACATATGTTGACATTCCACAGTCCGTCTAATATATCTAATGAATGTGAGTGACATATTTAGTCTTTGTGATCAGCCATAAAGGCGCACTGAAAATTCGCAGGGTGTGGGAGAAAGTACCGTATCTTACTGATAGAGGGAAGTGCTGAGCCCCATAAGCACAATAGGCCGCAGGTTCTCTTCTTCTACGCATTGAAAATATTGAAAACAAACAAAAACTGCAAAAACACAGTCAGAACAGAACCGTTTAAAGCCATTCTCCTCAACCCCATTAACTCTGCCAGATTTTTAAAAATGAAAGCTAAAGGAAAGACAGTGATGTTTTTTACACACTGAGAGACATTCGTGGAGGTGGATATGTGCATGGACTTCATATAAAAATAAAGGTACGATCATACACGGTTTTCAATTTTAATCTGAAAAGGGAGTGGTCAGCCAAAGACAACATTTAAATAATAATAATAATTAACCTTGTATTGAATATTATATTTTATATATTTTTCTATCATATTGTTGAATTGAATGGAATTGATTAAAGCATAATTTGTAGCTTTAATCAGTTAAGGACAAAACTGAAATATAAGCTTCTGTATTGGATTTTGGATTTGTACATCCGACTCTGGGGGATTTGGTGCCTCACCAGTCATGAATCTCACTGCACGCCACTGTTGCAAAGAGAAACCACCAGCTGCAATCAAACATGAGCACTAAGGAGAGGATAAAAGGCCTTGTCATGTTAAAACATTTCAGAATATTTAGCAGCACTGATTAAAATATTTAAGGTGAATGTGAAGATACATTTGAGCCTGTATGTGCATTTTGACCCTTTATGGATTAGAGAAAACTCACAATAGTTTCAGTTGTGTTTATCCAAGATTTGGTTCTAAAAAAGTTCTGCCGCTGTTTGTTTATATCTTAATTTAAGACTGGAAAAATAAAGGTTCAAATAAATTATTAAGAACCTCAAATTGATATGACAGTCATGCATATAATAACAGCATGTAAACTTCTGACTTTAACAATGTCTAGAATAAGAAGTAAAAAGAGAAGGTGATAGGGAGCCGGTTACAACTAAACCATCCAGTATCCAAGCTGGAGCTTTACTGAAAGAAATATAAACGTGTCTGTTTAAAATAAAAAACTGAGTTCACCACTTCAAAAAGACAGTTTGATTATGGCTACATTTTTTATTTATGCAACAACTGCCTGCTAAATGTCTTTTGGTAAAAAACACATGGTTAACACTGGCAGATGTTTCAAACTTCAACATTAAAATTCCTTCATTTTCTCACAGGTTCAAACAAAGGCAGCAGTCTTTTGTGGTTAAATCAAATCTCACCCATCCATCAAACCCAACTACTTTCCAGCTGCTTCAAAACCGTACTGATTTACATAAATGTTTTTGCATCTAATTATGGGTTTTATTCTTTTAAGTTTGCTTCCTGTAAGAACTAAAGCCTCTTCTTGGAAGAAAACATCTCAACAAGGGAGCTAACATGTGGGAGAAAAGAAGCCAAAGGTCAAGATTAGGAGAAAAATCTAACAAAAAGACAAAGAAGAGAGAGGAGGACCAGAACACAAAGGGACGAGTGAAGTTTAGATACAGTAGTTGGTAATTCCACTTCCTGGACAGGCAGTTTATCTCATTAAAGGGGCCCTGTGCAGTGAACTACAGAGGGAGTGAAGGATAATCAGCCAAGTGTTTACTTTAGAACCATTCTAGATTCAAGTCCTCTCTGAAAGGAGAAGGTTTTGAAAGAGAGATAAGAGGGATAAGTCTATTATCGAAACAGACACGTGATTTTACAGTCTGACATGTTTGCATGTTTGTACAGAAATGTTTCTTTTTCAATAATAGTACTACTTGTATTTGTTAGTATTCTTTTATTTAAGTCTTCTGACTTTTTTGCACCTGAAAAGATCTGGTGAAAACATGCATGTTTTTAATTCCAGTAAAAATGGAAAATACCAAGAGATAAAACAGAATTATCTTTAATGGCCAGAATGACTATGATCAAAATCCAATAATTGTGTCAAAAATAATAACCAGAAATCAAAGACAAAAATTAAGTCTCTCTGCTTGAACCTTTATTGGAACTTTAAATTTCCTTCAGAGTTCACGGTCATTTAGCCCAGGTTCTGCCTCTTGGTTCTGGTTCTTTGTCGATCCCCAGTCCTGGGAGGATTGCCCAGGACTTTGGGATTCATAGAGCAACACAAGGAACACTTTGTTCTTTCCCTCTGGTTTCCTTTTTGTTCCGTCGATTTTAATTTGTCCCAGCTTCTTTCTCTGTTGCTCTTTCACTTTCTTTCTCTTTTTTTGTGAATCATTGACAAATTGCTGTGGGCTCAAATGTCAAAAAGTCAAGCGTTTCCCAGCCAAGCAATTACATCCAGCAGAAAACAGTACTACACACACACACACACGCATTCATAGAAACACATTTACATACAGAACATTAATGCCATGAAGACTCACACTTAAAGAGAAAAAAAAAAACCCCTAACAATCCAAATGAGTCCACACACACACACACACACACACACACACACACACACACACACACACGCACACACATCGTGGTCAGGTGGTATTCAGATCAACGCAGCTGTGTGCTCTCCAGAGCAGTAAAATGATTTTGTCTCCACTGTTGGCAGCCTTTGATGGATCTAACACACCACTGACTTCTGCTTCATTCTATCTGCCTACTAGGCCCCAACAGAAGGCTGCTTGACTGTTATTAGGCAGTTCAGATGCACCTGTTTGGTGTGTGTCACCATACCCACAAACATACATTCATACACTATCAAGGACATCTTGTGTACTTTTTAAATACCATGGAAAGACAGAAGAGAAAGAGGAGTTGTTCCATGCTGGCCAGAAAAAAATATCATGCCATAACTAAAGACAGAATACCTTCAAAGTCTTTGATAGAATGGCTATCTGTAATAATAATTAGGATAAGTAAGGCATGCATCTTTGTGACATATCATTTAGTCATTTATTGGCATGAAAATATGGAGTGATTGTTGGCATAACGGTTTATCTGTTTTCCTGGAGCATAGATCTGTTGCATATGTTTGCTATGAGACCATTTGTGGAAAAACTCTGAATTAAAATTAAAAATGTGTGATTTGACAAAAGGTATGTTTTCTGTATTAAATCATTTAAAAGAAGTCACAGTTGGTACGTGCTTTAATTACTTATTTAATTTATCATCATCACTTTTTAACAATTTGTTTTATACCACTATGTAACAAAGTAGTATCTACCTTTTAGTTTTAGGACACCAGTGAGCTCTAAGGAAGGGAATAGCTCCTGTCGCAACTCTTGACACTTATCAGATGGATAAGTCATCTTAGAGATTAAAGGGTTTGTGAAATCAAGAAAGAGTTTTATTGGCTCATTGATGTGAAACGTGAAGCTGTATAAATGCTGTAGCAAGGGTGCACAGGTGCTAACATTAATACAATAACCAGGACGTGGAGGAGTTTAACATTACCTAGACATGCATGGCAGGAGATGATGTGCTGGAAGCTCCCCACCTCAAGAGTCACCGCCGTAGCTAAGCAACATATCAAACACTTTATTCAGTTCAATTCAAATTCAAAAATACTTTATTTATCCCAAAGGGAAATTAAATGTTGATGTTATTCATTTAATTAAGGGGTTATCGTAGATTGTGATGGCTATGGGCAGGAAAGATCTCCTGTAGCGGTCCCTTTTACAACCAATCTGAAGAAGCCTCTGACTGAAGAGACTCTGTATTCCAATAACAGTCCAATGAAGAGGATGGTCAGGGTCGCCCATAATTTTCTTGATTTTATGCAAAATCCTTCTTTGCATCATCAACTCCAGAAGCTCCACAGTTGTTCCCAGAACAAAACCAGCCTTCTTTATCGGGTTTTTGAGCCTTTTTAGGTCCCTGGCTCTGATTCTGCTGCCCCAACAGATGATGGCAGAGGAGATGACACTCTCAACAACAGACTTATAAAAGACATGCAACATCTTGCTACAAACCTTGAAGGGTCTTAGCTTCCCCAAGAAGTACAGTCTGCTCTGTCCTTTCTTGTAGACGCTTCACTGTTGAGTCTCCAGTCCAATCTGTTGTCTAAATGAACACCGAGGTATTTATATTCCTCAACCACCTCCGCTTCTTTTCCCATGATGGGAACGGGGTTTGATCTGACCCTGTTTCTCCTGAAATCTACAATCATCTCCTTTGTTTTGTTCACATTCAAGATGAGATGATTGTTTCCACACCATGACACAAAGTGGTCCATGTGAGAAGAGTCTGTTTTCCTGTTACTGCCTCTCACTGCCACTTTGCTGCTGTTGTACAGAAATTTTCCCATCATGGGACAATAAAGGATATTTCTATTCTATTCTATTCTATTCTATTCTATTCTATTCCATTTTGAAATCATCCAGACCAGAAAATACTGTTCCCAACAAGTATTCCTGATTCTTCATTCTGTCAAACTGCAGAATTACATTGGTGCACAGGCTGCTTTAGACTAACATCAATATACATGAGACCCTCTGCAGTATCTGTTTTTGGTCAAGCGAGAGGCTGTAGGAATGTTTTTGGGAGCAGAATTTATCAGCTCTTCTCTTTTTATCCTCATAACATAAATCATTAAAAAGGTATGTGTTTCTGCCTTCACCTCTCCCTGGCCAGTCCTGAGCCTGAACTCTGTGTGTGTGCGCTTCAATGCAAGCTTGTGTATGAAGGCATACTACACTTCGCTTTTATTTGATGAGTTTTGCTATTTGTAAAAATAGGTTAGCTGTGATCATGTTGTAATTTAACTATAAATATATATATGTGTGTGTGTGTGTGTGTGTGTGTGTCTGTGTGTGTGTGTGTGTGTGTGTGTGTGTGTGTGTGTGTGTGTGTGTGTGTGTGTGTTTGTTTGTGTCAGAGAGAAGGAATGATGGATTCACTGGGATCTGTGAAGTGTGAAGTTACATGCCTTTTTAACTTCTGGATGTGAAATATTTATATGAACAGTAGAGCTGCTCTGAGAAGACTATTTGACAGAAAGAAGAGGAAAGAGGGGTAAGTTTATGCGTACACAATAAATGCCTAAAACTCCAGAGTAAACATTTCAGCAAATCCGTTAATTAATGGAATAAAAACATTCGGTTATAGTTTTAATTAATGTGTTATGTCGATATTTTCCCACAGAAGTTTTTTAGAGAGCCCTACAAAAACAAGTTCTGAAAAATATTTCTCAGTCAGTCCAAGCCAATAGATAGGACTGACTCAAAAGCCTGCAGGAACCCCTTCTGTAATATTGTAATATTGATAAAAACATGCTAAAATGATTAAAAAAATGGTGTGCTGCTTTGTAAAGTTACACAGCATTCTAAGATGTCTGCAGCAAAATGTCACACATTCCTTCAACATGAACAGATGCTATCTGAGATTTACTGAAGGAAATCTTTTAACACTTCTCATCTAAACAGCATCTTACTGAGACTCAGGAAATCATTACTGCTTTTTTAAATGCTAAGAAATATAACTAGAGTAAACTTGTACAACACTTTTCAAGTCATACATAACTGCTCAAAGCACTTTTGCACAAGTATCAATCAGCCAGCCACATGTGATAATAATTGTCTTGCAGATGGGAAAACCGTCAGTGGGGCAAGCTGGAATCAAACTCGTAACCAGACAAATACTCTTCCTGCTGGGCCAAAGCCACCCCATGGCGAAAAACCGAATTGAGGAAATGCTATAAATGTTATAGTATACCACCCACCACTTGTAATGCCTTCTCAAATTTTTGAGCATGCACAGAACTTCTGTTTTATTTCTATTTTGTACATGCTTAAAAGGGATTATGCAAGTTTAGCCATCTTAAGTCAAAAATGTAATTTAATAAATTTATGTTTGTTCCATAATATTTTGCACCTGACAGTGTTGGTTCTTTGCATGAATGGCACCCTGGGTTAGCCCCGTCATCTGTCGCCCCGTGCTTATGTACGGCGACATGCGGCTGGTTTAATGACAAAGCCCATTCTGCGAGAAGAAAAATTAAATATTAAATACATGAAATATCAGAAACATTTCAAATGTTAAAATATTACTAGCAACTGATCATGACTAATACTAATTATAATAAATTAATTTCAACAATATTTTTGAGAAAACGAAGGGTCCTTATTTTTATATAGAGATTTAACAAATTTCAAGCCATGCTTTAAAGAATCCCTGTTGAATAATTCACTCCAGTTTTGTTTATTTTCTAGATTGTGCTTTTAAGACTTTTCTCATTAAAGGTAGTTATAGTGGCAGGAAAGTCTTACAAATGCTCACTTTTGGGAGTTTCACAAATACAACAAATGCTTCACAAATTTTTGCTGTGTTATATAAAAATTGTATTCAGTGTAGAATAATGTAGCTGAGGTCTGACCAGTCTAAATTTGTAAGATTTTGAACTAGACCCTTAAAAACCACCAAAGTAGTCCTTCAGTTTTGAGCTGAATCATAACTTTCAATTCAGGCAAACTTCAGTTTCATCAGCCACCTGCGGCATACAAAAATGTTTTCTTACAGAGCTTACCCTATGCACACCACAGGAGGCGTGCATCCATTTCCATTGACTAGACATTCAAAAAAAACCCAAACCCCCCCAAACAAACTGCTTTAAAGTTCAACTCACGTAAGCTTGTTTTGTGTTGAGGCACAACCTCCAAGCCCCTACAAGCCTTGCTGCCCTGGGTAGAAAGCTATATTGCCAACATAAATTGATTTTAGCCTGTAGAAAATCTGAATTGATTTTGTTACGTCAAAGTCTAAAATAAAGATGCATTATTTTAAACTTTGTTCAACAGCATCGCTGTATAATGGTTGTTTTTTTTATTGATATTTTTAAACAATCAGTGCTGCAGTCAAGATAAATAAAATAAAAGCAATATAGGACAATTTTTTTAGGATGTGCTTCTCGATGTTTTGCAGCTGTTTTTAAAACTTTAATATTTAGGGGAGCTACAGGGCTGCTCCTGGAGAAAAACGTGAGTTTGGAGAAGTGTGACATAGTGTTATGCCCCTAACTCTTAATTTTTGTCCAAAGAATATGAAAATTGTTTGCAGTTCAAAATATTTGTTTCATGATAACCCTAGTCATTGATGTAAATGTCAACACTATCCTACTTGCCTGGCATAGTCATTTTTGCATTATTTGAAATTCATGCATTCTTCACTAGACTTTAAGAAAATATCTGAAATTGTGTAGTTGCTAGAGCCTGTGCACACTTGGATCCCACCTAAAGTTGTGGAATTGCTTGTCATTTCATATCTTTGGCCTTTTATACCTTTGCAGTTCTGTTTCATACCGATAAGGTTATCACTTTGTAGTCACCAAGCTGCTTTGAGAACCAACAAGTTAAAGTAGTTTCCTATGTTCTATTCATAGTCTACTGTAAGGAAAAGTGTCCAGTAAATAATATCTACCAGCAGGAGATTGTTCAGTATAATATTGTTTAAGCAGGGGTCTAAATTTCTCATATTTGGACCTTGATATTTTTCATATCAAGGCCCACAACTGATGGAAATAAGTTGTAACTATGTTAAATTATAACAATTGTATTCCTATCTGCATGACTACAAACACAAATAAACTGACAGGCAGTGGTTTAAGTACATGTGTAAAAAATAATTTGCTAACAGGTATGAAAAAGTTCAGGGAAGAAAGGGCAATGCATAGGTATGGTTTTAGAAAATGTGCTGCTGGCCATAAATGAACACACAAAATATAAAGAAAATCTAAAGCTATAATGAAAGGTGAAAGTACTCTTTGAAAAACCACGTTGTATGGTAGGAAGGGAATATCTTGCCAGTCTACATCAGTCACTACAGGTTGAAAAAATGTTTAGTGCAGGACAGCAGGTGAACTTGGCTATTGTGTGTGTGTGTGTGTGTGTGTGTGTGTGTGTGTGTGTGTGTGTGTGTGTGTGTGTGTGTGTGTGTGTGTGTGTGTGTGTGTTAAAGGCTAAGTTGGGAAATAAAAATGAAAGGGCAAAGGAAAGAAGAGGTGGAGACCTTTATGTGTACTTTTTGAATGCATGTTTACTAGCCTGTGTTTGTGTCTGTGCTTGCACGTAAGTCTCTGTGTGCTCTTTTCCATGTGCATGTGCATCCAGACCTCCGTATTGACAATAGCCTAGTAAGATCTGGGAGGAGACCGACCTCGTTAGAAAAGGCCTTGAACAAACAGAGTATAGAGATGGCAGGATAGCGGGAGGGAGGGATGTGTTAAAGGGGTGCTGTTGGAGGGTCACATAGGGAACATGCAGATGCATAGATTTTTTTTTTTTTTTTTTTTTTTTTTTTTTTTTGTGGGTTTTGCTGAAAACAAAGACTAAATGATGGAGTTTCTGAGTTAAATTGGGATAGATGGAGAAAATAGAATATGTGCAACTAGGAGAGAAGCCGTGGGGGATTCAGGAGGTAGTGAAGCAGAGGGGGAAGGATAAACCGGAGAAAGGAGGCATGAAGGGGGCAGATGAAGTCAGAATATAAAACAAAATGATTAAAGAAAGAAGAATTGGGGGTAAGGTGCAAGAGAAGGGTAAGAACAGAAAATTGGGACAGATGGATAGATGGATTTAAAGGGGAGGAGGCAATTTTAGATAAGGCCACAAAAAACTGAAAGGAGAACCACAGAGTGAGCAAAGATTCGCTGAGACAGAAAAAAGAGACAGCAAGGTCAAATGTGTTTGAGTGAGTGTGCGAGAAGACAAAACAAGAAGACAAGGACAGGATTTTCTTTGTTTTGCACATTTCTCCCAGTTTTAGTGGGGAAAATAAAGAAAAGAAATGGTTAATATGTATGGGAGGATGTGCTGGTTCGAAGAAGTTGATCGATAACTGATAAATAAATGATCAGCCACAAAATTTCAAAAGGCATTGACAAAACCAAATGATCCAAGCCCTCGTGAGCTATCAGAGGGGGGTGAAAAAAGTGAGCGAATTGGTGCTTTAGTGTGCACATGCATTGGGGGTGGATACTTCTTTTGTTGCAATGGAAAACATTTGGTGGCTCAGTTGTGTAGGTGTTGATGTTTTCACCAAGGCGTGACAGTTTCACATGCTCATGTCCGGTTTGTGACATCAGAGACTGTTTTACTGTGAGGCTTATCTGCTTTTACGTCAGGTGTCAATTATCAGTTGATGAGAAAAACCCTTTCTGAAGTGTGGACAAGGAAGGTGTTCATTAGTTAATAAAAAAGTAAGTAAAGATAGTGCAAATAAAGATCATTTCTTGGAACAAATAAAAGAATCACAAAAATAATTTCTCACCACCCTAACACAGACATTTTAAGAAGTGAAGTTTTTCTTTCTGCCTTTGCACCTCTTGTACACTTGCTACATGAAATGAAAAACTGTGATTTAAAAAATGCTTTCCAAAGAGTAGATATTTAAAACCCCATCTGTTCATATATTGTTGTAACTGTGTAGACAAGTAAACCAACAATATGAGAAAAGATGACTTACCTTTTTCACACATACTCAGTTTTGTTTTGCTGGCTTAAAACCACAGCTATGATGGCAGTATCTATTTTTACTATTTCTCCCAGCTCTGTCTGGATGACTCTGCCTTAAAAAGATATATGCCACCTTACAAATTTCTTCTGTTTGCATTTTTTTGGTCAAATGTGAATGTTTCAGATCATCAAACAAGCTTTAGACAGAGCCATCCAAACCAAAATTACCCAATGTGGAAAGTAATTGCCACCTAAACCTAATAGCTGATTGTTCCACTCTTGGTGGCAGGAGCTGCCATCAACCTTTTGTGATAACTGACCCAGTGTTTTACATCACTGTGGAGGAATTTTGCACCACAAGTCCAGGTTTCGACTAGATCAGCCCAAAACCTTCATTTTGATTTTTACCCATTCAGAGGTGGACTTGCTGGTGTCATTTGGATTATTGTCCTGATGCATAATTTTTTTGGGAACAGAATTCATGGTCCCATAATTTCTTCAGATTCGAGGTGCCACCTTTAGAGAAAATGTACTTGTTTTGTCTCAACAAATACCTGTGTAATCATTTATTCGTTTGCCAGACTGTCCAAGTCAATAGAGTGCTGGAGTCTATATACAGTCATCATGCAAAAGGCATGACAGAATAAATCTTCTAATGAAACAAAGGGTGAGTGTGGGGCAAAATGGAAAAAATTTGAGTAAATATTTTTAAAATCATGTTCAAACGTTCTTTACAACTTGAACCATATTTAAACTGTTTTTGTAAAACAATGCTTAATCTACTATTTCATTAAGCCCCATCATACTTAAATCCCTTGTTTCCACTGAGCAGTACGGCACGGGTCGGTGCGTTTCGGTGTTTTGTCTGTCTCCATTATAAAAGTGGCCCTTACAAATGACCCATACCACACTATTTTTGGGCCCCCTACAGTTGTTGGTCCATAGGATAATGGTATGGTTAAGGCAGATATGGGTATCACACAACACAGTCCATTGATTGAGGGACAGAAAACCATCAATGCTTTTGACAAGCATGAGGTGGATATGGCTGCTGAATTGAGACACAGCCATACTGTGTGTGGCATCATACTAGTGCTTTACGTTTGTCGTCGAACTAGTATGACACCACGTTAGGTGTTTGTGTTTAACCCCGCCTACATGGTGAGAGTCAAACAGGGGATGGAAACACTTTCTTGAATACGGCGGACCATAAACTAGCATGCCAAACTACGCTGACCCATGCTGTACCGCTCTGTGGAAACGAGGCATAAAGGCAAGCAAGCTGCTATGTGGGCTTTATCTATTAAAGTCAGTGGACTTTTTTTGGAAACTCTTTTTTTTTTTTTTTTTTTTTTTCTCCAATTTTTAAAATCAAAATCTTTAATTCAGACTGTTACATGTGTAGCTAGGGTAAAGTTTTTTTTTGTTTTGTTTTGTTTTTTTAATAAGTTGAGCAATATAACATTGCATTTGTAAAAAAGAAATCCTTGAGTGATTATAACTTCATATAGTTTCAAACTGTAGAAAAAGAAAAACACAAAACTGACCTGATTAATAAAATATTATGCATTTGTTTATGTTTTCAGTATATCAACTAGAAAATATATATTTAGTTAGGTCAAAACAAACCTTTTCAGGGAACTTTGCAGTAGAAATCATCGCCAAGTTAATGCTGCACAGCTTAATAAATCAGAATGCAGCAGAAATAAAGAATATACAACAGCATCTCTATCTTAATACAAAATTGTTATTTCTAGCACTTGTCAGGTTCATGTAACTATAATATGTCATCAACAGATTAAATTCAGATTCCCTTTTAGATTTACTAATTAGGTTTTTTTTGTTTGACATGAGCAAAATTTACATTTGACTACACACATGCACATGTATAAACATCTTCTCCCGGCCCATGGCCTTACTGTGTATATGTGTGCAGCTGTGTGTTTGTGTTTGCGTGGGTGATAATAAAAGGTGCTGACAGGCAGTTGTGATTGACTCCCTCCTCAGTCTCTAGAGATGGCCGTCTGAATGGTGCCAGTTTGACACCAGACAGACAGCACACAGTGTGCTCGTGTGTGTATTTTGCATTAATAAGTGTGAACTGCATTAGTGTTTAGATTAAAATGAAGCTGTTTATGTGCACATAATGGCCTGACCTTTGATCGTGTATCTGCATGGGTGTGAATCTCCAAGTGACAATGAGAATGTCCACATTGCAAGATTCCACAATTGTGTGATTGTGTACTCATCACATTCCACCTCCCACCATTCTTTCTCATTTTGTTCATGCTATGTGTGAATTTGTCCCATCAGGTTCAGGTTTAGCCAGTGGTTGTATTTTTCTTTTGTATCATCTTAGCAGTGTTTCCTGTAAAGTAACATCAAGTAAAGTAAATCATCATTGTTCTCGAGTAAGAAAACATAAGTGCGCAAGAAAGTCTGTCAAAAGAACTGTCTTGACATTGCAAAAAAAAAAAAAAAAACAAAAAAAAAAACAAAAAACTAACTGCAGGTGAAATCTGCAGTCTTTTTTTTAAGTGGAGCTTTCAGAATGTTGTATGAAGTTAATATCTTACCTGCAGAAGAAAACTATTTTCATTTAGTATTCTGTGACAAGCCATAGACCAAAATGGGCTTTTATTGTCTTAAACATTTTTATTCTCAACAATATCATAATGATTTATGCAAATGTGATTCTATAAACCATTAAATCATTGTCAAGTTGAATTGGTATTTGTAAAGAAGAGACAGATTTATTTACACTTGAAAGGGAGGTAGGAGGCAGTGGGGCACCAGTGATCTTCCTGTGTGAAACAAATACAGAGAATGGAACATGCAAAGCATTTCAGGTTGGAGTGACAATGTAACAAAAAAGTAAGGCAGTATAAAAAAATAAAAACAGTTTTAAGTTTGACTGGTAAAATATTTCTGTTTTTTACTCTACTTTGCTTTTGTGTCAGATGGTTAGTCTTTTTGAAATTGTCTCATATCTTCCATTATCCTTTGCATTAACCTCCCTTTTCCATGCAAATAATTAGAGTTTAGACATGACAAAGGTTTAAAAGTTCTATCAAACAGCATTTGTCAATTTTAGTGGACACTAATGCAAAGCGTGGCTGCCTGGCCTTACTACTGCTGGGAACGTTGCTCTTCAGCAGGGCAACCCTCTTCATGATCTCTCACTTGTGCATTAGCTTCAAAATTGCCTGCGTAAAATTATCGCTGGTTAGAAATGATGATGCACATCTGAGGACAATGTCAATATGTCCAACCCTAACATCTGATACAAAAGACAATATAATGAGAACAGAATGATCTGTCTGAATAGACAGCAGTGGGGATGGTGAAGGGAGGGTTGAAAGGAGGAAAATATGTTTAAATGTCAAAATACTTTTATACTCTGTTGTTTATATTGAAGGTTAAAAAAAAAACTATTTAATGACAAAAAAAACCTTTTGCATAAAGAGTATTGCCATTTTTGAGATTGGAGTTATTTTTATAGCTGTAGTAGTCCTCTGTAGTTTTTGTCTTTTTATAACTTGCTGTTTGCTTCACCAACTAATTTGGATTTATACTAACTGAAGATGCTAAAGTATGCTAAGAGTTATCTACTGCTAGTAAGATATTAACTGCTTATATTCTTTTAACATTTTAACAATTATTTTATTCTTAAGCCTATTTTACCCCTTGGCCTCATTTTTACATCTAACCCTAGATTTTCCACAGTTAAATTTGGATCAGGGAGCTAGCTTCAGTGCAGTAAGGGCACAGCTTTATGGCCTTTAAAAATATAAATTTTTCTCTGGACAGCTTTCGAATACACTTCACAGGTACAAAAAATACTGTAATTTTTAGTTTAAAGTGTCCTGATGCATTAATGTGTAATCTTATAGTTGATTGTTCTTAAAACCAGTTTATTTCTTCATTGAAGCATTGAAAGCAAGGTGAACCACAATGTTTTTTTTTTTTTTTTTTTTTTTTTGTCTTCGTCAGTTCTTCTTAGCAAGCATAACAAATGGGAATAGCACGGTATTTCTGCTTTCAAATATTTAATTTAATTATAATTAGTAAATTATTTATATTTAATCAAGCAAGGAAAGAAATTTAAACGTATAAACTGATGTGTTCCAAGACAATAATCTTAAGAAACTCAACATGTTGACATCTGCTGCTGGGGTAATAACTGTTTAACTGACATATGTAGGCATACTGATATTGTGTTTTTATTGGTGACACCTCAAAATTAATCAGTTGCTGCAAACAGTGTCCCATTTTTAGTGTAATACTTTCACTGCTACTTGAATTAAGAACAAATAAACAGTGGTAGATTTTGACATGACTGTAGGTGTAGGTGTGACACTGAGAAACGAGATTAGGGATAATTCATCAACGGTTTTCAAGTAACAAGGAACCAAATGTGAAATAACTTAGGATTTCAATGATTAAAGTGTTTTTGCCTCTTGAATTTCTCCCATCTTTGATTGTAGGTACAACAGCATTACCACAGTCTTGTTATTCAGCGTACTGGACATAAAAATCAATACTGAGGGCAAAAAACATTTATTGTGGCTGACTGTGGGGCCTAGCTTTCCCGATTAGGGCATATTGATGTGTGCATTTTTAAAATTCAGTTGATACAAGGAATGCTTCAGGATATATGCACTGAGAATAGCTTAAAATATAAAAACACAAAAAAAAGGAAAAAAAAAAGATCAGAAGATCAGTCACAAAATGTCTAATTGGGACAAGAATTCTGAAATGCTTTATGTTGATTATTTAAACTTTAGAAAATGACTGAAAGTATTTCATGGAGAAACAGCAGTATGACTGTAACAGGAAATTCAAATCAATAGGGAAACAAGAGGGAGCAACAAGACATCAGATCAAGTAAAAACAAGCTTGCAGGAAAAGGAGTGGCTGAGTTTTATCAGACATGAAAGAGAGGATGGAAGTGTGGGCTACTCATGTCGATCATGACTTAATGCAAGGTAGTGGTGCTTGATGCTATTTTGGAGTAGGGCTCACCAGAGTTGGAGCATCTTTCGGAAGTGAAAAAGTATGTATACCAAACATTTGTGGCTTGAAAATTCCACTCTGAGGGCCACTTTCTCTGGCATGCTAACAAGAGAAGAAACAAAGAAATGGAAGCTAATTTCCAAAAACAACCCGGTCTACAAACCCAGCCTTGGTTCAAACCCGGGTCTGGTGTTTTTGCATTAGCACTTACAGCCCGGTGCCACCCCACTCCCTGGAACCCCAAGAGGTGTGGTTCCATTTGAGCCAGCCAGATGGGACTGGTTTGAAGTCGCTTGTTGATTGGTGCATTGGCTGCGGGGGTGGGTACGGAGACAAGTAATATTCTAGATCTATTAGTCAGAGGAGCATTAGATTTTCTTGATGTCCGTCATTTTGACTAATGGCATAAAAAAAATGCCCGTCATAATCTATTTTTACCTGTCAGTTTTTAAATGATAATGATGACATATTCAATTGTATTTAATTTTCTTTCGGATTATAAAATTTTCAACAAGCTGAACTGAATATCAACATCATCCCTCATTGAGCAGATAAATATATGTAACTTTTTCTCCGCAGTGAAAGAAAACACTGACTGTGGTCGCAGTAACTACATATAAACAATGAAATTAAATGATTGCACTTAAATTATGAGCAATTCATCTGCAGTGGCCTGAAAGTATCTCACAAATGGTCTGCATGCGTGTTCTTAATCAAATGTCTCAGGGTTTTGATGTTGACCTGGAGGATGAATCTGTGCTCTGTGTTACACTGGACACTGGAATTACCAGCGCCACTTCAGACAAAGTTTTGAAATCAGGGAACATTTCTCCAATTGATGCAGTCAGAAATCGGCAAGACTCTCTGAACGGATTTCCGTTTCTCGCTTTGCTTCAGCGAGGGCTCCAGCATGGCTGTTTAATGTAACTTTGAAAAATGTCAGGGCTTAGGTTTGGTTGTTCAGGGATGTGTTTCTGATTTTCAAAATCAGACAAATACTGTGTGTAAATGTATCATAAACTGATATGATAAAATTTCTGGAGTTGTATTTAATACTTCAAAAACTTAATAAACATGTTACATGTAAGATTGTTGGCTTTACCTTCTGAAATATCACTGTTGCAGCCAAAATCATGACATCTGTTTCTCCAGACAACAATACATAATAAACAACTGAAAGTGCATATTCCTCTTTCAATTTGATCAAGAGAGACACATGTTGCTGAAAAATAACTAAAATGCTAACTGCTGCTCTGTTTCGAGTTAGGTTGTTAGGACCCAATGCTTTGCAAGTTGAGCAAATCGCAATTTTTACCTGAGAAAAATACAAAAGACTTGAGAAAAAATTGAATCTTAGGACCAACTTGACATTTTGAATAATATAAGAACATTGAAATCGCTTTTTGATGTCTACAAAAGGACTGACATTCAACTGGGTCAAAGTGTGCTATTTATAACCCTAGGAGATAGACAAGACGATCTTATTTATTTGGCCTTCATTTAACCAGGAACAGTCTTGGTAATATATAAAATTTTGTGGAACAAGAGTGTGTTGTGACTGTGTGACGAAGAGACTTCACCTCTGGACTGTAATAGAGGGAGTGGCATTGAAAGAAAGAGACGGGTGTGTGTGTGTGTGTGTGTGTGTGTGTGTGTGTGTGTGTGTGTGTGTGTGTGTGTGTGTGTGTGTGTGTGTGTGTGTGTGTGTGTGTGTGTGCAAGACACAGGGCTTTGCTTTCATGCCTTGCTAAGCAGTGAAAGAGTATCGGTCACAGAGGGCAAGCCAAAAGACAGAGTGTAAAAGTTGAGGCAAAAGAGACACACAGGGAAAAAGAGCATGGAAATAAAAGGCAGAGGAGGAAGAGATAAAGAAAGAGTTTTGCTAAAAGCAGCTTCTGTCTTCTGTCCCACCCCCTGAGTGTCTTCCCCTCCTCTTTGCCAGGATGGGAGGGAAAGGAGTGCAGCAGAAGAGACGGAGAAAGAGCTCAGCCATGCTTGCTCTGTAGCGCAGGACCCGGGAATTCCAGGAGCTTTGGAGTTGTGAGCACGCAAACACTCACACATAAATACGGCTTTGGTACAAATCTCTACAGGGCTCAGAGCAGTGAAATAGAAAAAAGGTCAGAAAAAAACTAAAGAACAGCTCTTTTCTGTGGACTATTTGACCATGACGGCACCTGCCGAGGGGAAAGTGGTTCAGAGGGGCTGAGGACTGAAACAGGACGCAGGCAGAGGGAAGCCACTGATGAAGGTGAGAATAGGATTTAATTACATAATCCATGAAGCTCCTGCTTCCTTTTGTTTTTAAGATTGTTTCAACTCCAACAGAGATATTTATAGGGATTCTATTTCTATTTTTAACAGATCATTTATAACTATGAATTAAAGCCACAGTGTGTTCAATATACTCCTCCCTGATGCTGGGAATACCCTGTTCAGGTGTATGTTGAAGTGGATTTTACACTTTACACATCACGGTCATTGAAATGTGAAACACAATGGTATTGCTGGAAAAGTTCAAGTGGATTTATTTTAAAAGGATCAACTCCACATTGAAATATTCCTTGTGTTTGTGTTTATTATTGTTCATTTTGATTTCATAAATAACCTGAGGATGAACTGGGGAATCAGGAGTTTCAATACTTGCAGAGAAAACGTGTGTCTTGGATATTTTATTTACTTCTACAAGTTGAAGTGGAGGATTTGGAGACAGTTTTTATTACTTTTGCAGGCAGTTTTTAGTTGTTTTTGTTACATCCCACTTAAGTTATTTAGACTTTCATGCAAGTTTCTGACCTTTGTAGGCCTAAACAATAAAGCATTTTTGCAGTGTTGACTGTATAAATCAGAAACGTTTCTTATTAGTCGTTTCTTTTACACCTGCTAGGACTATGCTTTACCTCTCTTTTCTTTATTCTTACCCCCTTCAACATGAATTCTGCTCTTTTTGTTTCCCGATCTCATTACTTCTGCTTTCTCTCCAGTGTTGTAAATGACAGTGGCTTATCTCATGCCACACTGCTTTGCTTTCCTCTGCTGTCCCACTCCTGCCTTCTCTTTTCATCTTCACCATCTTCCTAACTATTCACATACCTATGTAAAGCTTTTTTATGTCTGTTCTGCTCTTGTGCCATGCAGTGCCTTTTGTTATTTCCTGTCACTAAACATCCTCCTGTTTTGTGTGCAAGGGAGTGGGTTTTTGGCTTTCACATGTGTGTTTTGTCAGTTATATTGTCCCCCCAAACCAAATGCATTTTGCACACTAACCCCTCTATTACCATACCATGGTGCCTAAACATTAACCCCTGAGTAGGTCTAAAAAGAAAATGTCAAAGTTACTTAAGTGAAATACCTATGGGTGCTGCTGTTTATTATGCTTGTTATCCACAGAAAAAAAGCCTACCCTGCCGCCCCCTGCCGCAAACACCAACATTTTCCAAAACGCTATTATGCTGTCATTTGCTGGTTTAAAAAAATACTTCCACAACTACACGGGAGTTTGACTGGTTTGACATGTCTTGGAGTCTGTGGAGGGAACAGACAAGATGCCACAGGATTTATTCCACAATCATGCAAATGAAAAATGCTCACTGGATTGATAGTGGAACATTTATCATGGTTTTGCTTTTCAGTTGCTCCAATTCACGTTATTGCATGTATGCATGTTATTGTGATCATTTTAGTAAGAGCTTCTCATATTTCTACATACAATGTTCTTTTGACAGAAAAGCTACAAACAAAGTAGTGTTTGGGCACTTTATTAGGAAGCACCAGGTTGGACCAACCTCAAAACTGCCTTTATTCTCTGTGTCATTTGTGAAATACTTAGACCACCTCTTAACAAGGAGGTCAAAACATTTTTGGACCATATTGACATCACAAAGAAGATTTGTCAGCTGCACAGCCGATATTCCACCACATCTTAAAGGGGATCTTTTGGATTAGGTAGTGGTGGCATTAGAGGGCCATGAAATCCATCCATTCCATTATCCATCCTTATAACCACGCACCCACACCTAAGGAGAATTTAGAGAGCTCAATTAACCTAACAGTCATGTTTTTGGACTGTGAGAGGAAGCCAGAGTACCTGGAATAGAACCCAGGACCTTCTTGCTGCAAGGCAACAGTGCTACCAACTGCGCCACTATGCAGTCCCATACCATGAAATCCTTTTCAAAAAATTAGTTTTTGATGATTTGAGCTTTGTGACATGGAGCATTACTCTACTAGAAGTAGCCATCAGAAGATGGATATACTGTGGGGGTGAACATGGTCAGCAACAATACTCAGGTAAGCGGATACATATTTAAACATTGCTTCGCTGCTACAAAGAGGCTCAAAGTAGGCCAAGAAAATATATCCCACACCATTATACTACCACAACCAGCCTGAGTTGTTGATGCAAGGCTGGACAGATCCATACTTTCATATTTTTTAAACAAAGATCTGACAATCTGAATCTCACAACTGATATTGAAACTCATCAGACCAGACAACATTTTTCCAAACTGTTACCTTCTAACTTTGGTGAGGCTGTGAGAATTGTAGTTTCAGTTTCTTGTTCTTAGCTGACAGAAGTGGCACCAAATGTTGTTTTCTGCTGCTGCAGCCTATCTGCTTCAAGGTTTGTTTTGCATTCAGATATTATATTCCACATACTTTGGTTCTAACAAGTTGTCATTTAAGCTACAGTTTTTTTTTTTTTTTTTACTATCATCTTGAAACAGTATCAAATCTCCTCTGACATCAACAGGCCTCTCTGTCCACACAACTGCTGTTCACTGAATATTTTCTCTTTTTCTAACCATTTTCTGTAAACCTGAGAGATGGTTCTATGTGAAAATCCCAGGATATGAGGATTTGTGAAATACTTATACCACCTCTTAAGGCACCAACAGCCATGCCACATTCAAAGTCATTTAAATCCCCTTTCATCTCTAATTTGATGCTTAGTTTGAACGTCAGCAAGTCATCTTCACAACATCTAGATGCCTAAGTAGGTAATGTTTTATCCATCTATTAGTGGAAAAAAAGTAGTAAGTGGTTAGGTAGGGGCAGGTCTAGTTTATAAGGAAGTGTTCCTTATTATTTGCTGAGAAACAAACAGAAATACCACAGATGTCAGACATAGCTAAATCTCTTCCTTTATAAACATCTCGAAGTATGTTACAGGCCAAGATGATAAGTACAGACACAAATACTAGTGGTGTTCCAATCGACCGGCCATTGATCATGATCGGATGATTTCCATTAAAAAGTATGTGATCGGTGTTCACCAATCAATATCTTTTGTTGCTGATCAGCTGATCACCAAACCCAGTCATCTGTATCTCATACTTCACAGCCTGCAGTGGTCCTGTGTACAGTGTATCTCCTCCTTTCCTTCACACTGTGTACAAATTAAAGCTAACTAGCTGGAATGGCAGCAGATTAGCTTTTTTTTTTTTTTTTTTTTTTTTTTTTTTTTTTTGAAAAAGAGAGTTATTTAAGGTGTAAATGATTAACCCATCTCATGACATGATCTTGAAATTTTAGAAATATTTTTGGGAAAACTAAGATTCCCCACTTTCTCCACAGATAGAGGTGTCAGATATCACAAACTACCTTTGCACAATACTCCAATCCAGGTTTTACTAGTCCTTATATTGTGATTTTCATGATAGTCTTATTCTAAGGTGGTACTAATGCAAAAAAGTGCTCCCTTCATGTGTTTTCACAAATAGAACAAAGGTTTAAATGTTTCAGATTTAAAATTAGAGCCAACATTTATCGATAATAAGAAATTATGAACATTAATCTCTTTCAGATCACCTTTTTTTCATGTGAATGACAACATAAACTCAGCCCTTTATTTAGTTTCCCTTGAGAATTGTGTGCATTGTATTGCAGCAGTAAATGCTGCAACTTGTGAGCCACACCCCTGTGGTTAAACAATTTTCAACAGCTTCTTGTCTTGATAGACCAATTTCAACAGACCAACTTGTTTAATATGAAAGAAAACAATGTTATCCACCATGGAGGGTTCATGGGTAAATGGTTATTGTGATCTATGATCTGAAAGGTTTCATGTATGCAATTTCCTCCTTTTTTTTCTTGACTTTGTCTTTTTGAGATACTTACCTACAATAATATAATACATTAGCAGTTTAGTGTCCAAAGTTTATGTTGAGTAAACGACACAAACTCATAGGTCAAGGCATTATCCTGTATCTTCCTCTGTGTATTGCAAACACACTTCAGGTGGCTAGGATAAGATCTTGCCCAGGACAAACAGCTTTGGTATATCCAACAAGACATGCATCGAACATTACTTTCATCACATGTGCCACATGGTGCACATGCTGCATTCACTTTTCTGTGCAATCCTTTTATACTAGAAAGCTGCACAGTGGACATTTATTTAACCCAACAAATCTTATGGGTTCAAGGTGGGTCTGCTGATTGCTTGGTGATGAATCGACCACCAAGCTAACTTTACGGTTAAAGTACCTATAGACTGATCCGCTGTCACACTTTAAAACCCATTAACCCCTAGTTCAACTCTGGCTCTGCAGAAAAGCACATTGACCTCCTTTAACCCTTTGCTCAGGTGGAAAAATGTCCACCAAGTTGGCAGAAACCAGTTACCCTATGTGCACAACAAGCAATTTAAAGTTTTCAAGATGTAGGCTATGTTATACTTTCTAATGTGTCCCTATCAGCCACAAGACAAATGTCTTCACTTGGACTATTTCTCATCCATAGCTCTATCTTGGTTGCCTGTTTGCATGCTATGTCAGTTCCCCTTTGTTTGAAATATTAAATGAGTGTCTCTGCTCTCTTGAAATATTGACTTTTTTGCCTATAGCCAGAGGGGACAGACTGTAGAGGAGGTTGTTCTCTCATTCAAATAAAAAGCAAAAGGCTGTTAACATCAAAGTTTTATTAGTTGCTTTTTAATATTCATTTTTGGTTTTCTTTTACCAGCCTTTTGATTTAAAAAAAAAAAAAAAACAAAACTTAGATGCCTTAGCTAATGAACAGTATAATTAGTGCGTTTCTTAGAGGGGGCATTGAAGGAGATTTGTCAACAAAAGGTCTTGCAAAATAACTCTTAAACTTTTTCCCCATTTTGTCAAGTTACAGCCTCAAACTTCAGTGTATTTTATTGCTATAGACCAACACAAAATATTGTGCAACTGTGATGTGGAAGGATAATTAAACATGGTTTAAACTGATTCATTTTCAACCCCTAAAAATCTGAATAGTGTCCATATGTGTTCAGTCATTAAATAAAATCCAGTACAAACAGTTGTCTGAAGATGCATATTTTCTGTTCTTATCTGGGATGCTGAATCTTATGTTTACTTAACCTATGTTCCATTCTGACTACCTTGTGACTTCCTTCATGCAAAATGGTCTGTTTTTCTAGTCCTATCCATATGAGACTTAAGCATACAGTATTTTCAAAGACAAAGAAATCTTTAACCAGCTGCTGAAATTTTTGATTACCTTTCTGCAGACCCTCACATCCACAATTAGCTATGTTATTCAGCATAGAAAACGTATTTTTAATTAATTTCATAGAATTCAGTGCCACTGCCAGCTTACAATATAAGAAAATGTACAAAATAGGAAACAATCTTTGCAAATATGTTTATTAATGAGCATGAGGAGTTTTACCTATTTATTGTATGAATCCTTAATTGATATCTTTATAGGATTTCCTGATCAGGAATTTGGAGTTTATACAAACCTTGGGTACTGTGGAAATAAACAACTCATGCCTTAAAGTTGTTATATGATACATGAGGATAGCCTAACCCAGTGGACGGATGGTTGGTTGGGCAACAAAAGAGTTGAGCTGTGGGTCAAAAAAGTTTCCTAATTCATCACTTTGTTACAACAAGTAGTTAAAATGGTAGACTATTACATGATTGATGTTTAAGTTGAAACTTTTTATGTGGGTAGATCTGCTCAGACAAGAAAGATCACATACACAAATTATGTTTATGTTAAGTAAGTAAGTACATTTTATTTATACAGCACCTTTTACAGATAGAAATCACAAAGTGCTTTACAGATAAAACATGCTAAAACACAGTGACACACAGATAAAACATGATAACAGAATAAAACATCAAGTTAATTAGTTAAAAGCTTTTCTGCACAAAAATGTCTTCAGCTGCTTTTTAAAATAGTCAGTGGAGTCAGTACAACGCAAGGACAGGAGGAGAGAGTTCCGCAGTCTTAGTGCAACTTCCTGAAATGCCTGATCCCCACAAGTTTTAAACTGAGTGTGTAGGACTACCAACAAATTCTAGCTGATTCTAAGGCACAGGAAGAAGAATGGAATTTCAGCAGGTCAGCAATATATTGGGGGATTTGACCATTTAGGGCCCTAACAGTGTTAAAATGAATTGTAAAATTTACTTGCAACTAATGAAGAGAAGCCAAGACTGGAGTAATGTGCGATCTGCTGTTGGTGCCAGTTAAAAGTCTTACTGCAGCATTTTGAACAGTTTGAAGATCCAAAGCTGATTTATTTTCAAGAGGTTGAAAAACTTTTACAATAATCTAAATGTGAAGAGATGAAACCATGGATGATCATATCAAGTTCAGCTTTTGACACCAGGAGTCTAAGTTTTGAGATGTTTTTAAGGTTATAAAAACAGTTACTAACCAACTGTTTAGTGATGCACAAATGATATGGAACGATCACAAAAATTCTAAAATTTGATTTATGAGAATAGACTAAAAAGCTGACATGCTTTCTGATGTCTAGAATCACTTTGTCTGCTATTACCAGTTTCAGTTTTCTTGTTGTTGACTGATGAAAGTTGTTGTTTGACCATTGCTTGATATCTGTCAAGCAATTATGTAAACAAGATAATTTATAAAATTCAGAAACTTTGAAAGAACAATATATCTGGATGTCATCAACATAAAGATGATAAGAAATATAATTGTCCTGTCTAATATCTTGGCCAAGAAAGAATATGTATAGCCAAAAAAGAATTGGACCCAGAGCAGATCCCACAGGTCAGGTCAGCTGAAACAGATATTACTCCATTGTCGTGAATGGTTCTTACATAGGAAGCCATCTATGCCTGCAAAGGCAAGTGCAAAAAGTAGGCTTTAAATATTCCATTGCTGAGTTAAGGGGGGTGGGGTGGGTGAATTATGTAAAATCGACTTTTTTGTGCTTTACATCAAGTTATAATGTTATTCCCTCATCACAAACATACCTGGAGTGTTACTTTGATTCTTTCATGTATGTTTGAGAAATCCTTTAATCTCCCGTTCTGGGTGAAATGAGTGGTGTAACTGAGCGCTTCATTTTCGATGAAGCTCCTCCTCAGAGCTGCAGTTTCCAAGGCAAGCTTCCGCATTACAGAACACCCCTACCCGTGACTTTCTCACTTAACTCCTTCAGAATAGCACCAGCAGCAATTAGCAAACACCTTGCGGAACTGTGCATCTGCTGAGCTTATCATACAAACTACTTCTCATTGAAACGCAGGTAAAAACGTTGTTAAAGGCTTGATAGAGGAATTTTGTTGTGATGACATACTGAAGGCGGCGTATTGGAAAGAGCAGGAGTTTCTTAAAGAGACAGAGGCCCAATTTCAAGATGTTAATTTGCGAAGTCAAGTTTCTTTTAAGTCATGTTTGAGATATAAAGCATTTTTTTTATAACAACTGAAGGTAACACAGTTACTTGATTGTGCTATAAAATGGCACTATGTGCCGGGAATATACATAATACTGCCCCTTTAATAATGTTGATAATATGTTAGAGAACCATTTTCAGAAAGGACTGTGTGTGCAGGTAGAAACAGATATGCTGGGCTAGACACTGGATCTGACCATTATAGACAAAATACAACTTTGAAGTAAAACATTTTTTTAGCATCCAAGAAGACTGGGAAAAATGAGAACGCTTGAACAATGTTCTCCACAAAGAAAAATGCAGATTTTTAGCTGAGAGCAAGAAAGATTTATATTGAACTCAGAAGTAAAAGTTCAGCAATAGGTTTAAACTCTCAACACCAGCTCTTTATAAAAACTTTTGAGAGATATGTAGTCCATGTAGGGAGATTTGAGCTGAGCTGAATGTTTTCCTAAAACAAGTGTTTTCTGTGTTACCAAAACAATACTTGAAAGAGTGTTACTAATCACTCCATACAAATTGTTGTCTATAATGATGTCAAAACCAGATAAGTGTTGCTTTTGGCTGCAAGGTTTATTTCCATAATAGGGCTCTTCTTGCTAGCTGTAAAATGTCTTAGCAAAGAGAAAGGCACTCCAGACGCCTGGATCTGGGAGGAAAAGTCCTCATGCTGTCTGGCATCTGAGAAATTTATAATGCAGTTGATTGATTTTTTTTTTTTTATGGCCATGTTGCCAGAACTGGGAAATGTAGTATGAAGTTGGCAATACCAACATACAGTAAGAATTGACACTATATACTAAACCCCTAAACACAGGGCTTACTGTGTAGTTAGCAGTGTCATTTCACAGTAAGAACCCTGGTTGCTCAGATTATGGACAGTGGTCAGTGCCGCCATGTTGCTCAAGCTCATGCCAGCTGTGACTGGTTGAAACATGGGAAGCATTCTGAAAAGATAGGTTTATAACTTGCTATATAAACTGTCCATGTTATGTTGTTGATGGATTTTGCATTTTCTCCCAGTGCACTCATGGGCTCTATCAGGGTACTCGGGCTTCTTCCCACAGTCCAAAAGCATGATTGTTAGTTGCTTGATCTCTCTAAAACTTGCCCTAAGGTATGAATGGGTTTGATGTGTTTGGTGATTTAATTTCCTAATTGTAAGTGTGAGCTGTACTGTATTTCTGAACAGCAACTAGTGATTTTATTTCAGTCTTTCCTCAGCAAGCATTAAATGCAATGTCTGTACAAGTTTTAGAGCTAATGTATCTAAAGCTCAGAACCTTATTGCATAAAATCCAAGTAATTTAAAAAAAAAAAAATCACAACAATTTAGCATATTACTGCTAACTGAAATGCCTGAATGTTGCAGCATGGTATCTAAAGACATATAGAAAAAACTAGGATATTTCTTCAGATATTAGAGCAAAATCATGTTAGTTAATGAAATACATCTGCCTGCAAAGATATATATATGAAGTTTGTGAGTTGCCACTCTAATTCCACTGAATCTGAAGATAATGTTAGAGGAATGATAATCTGTTTAAAGTTTTGCTCCTTGTGATGCAATAGAAGCACAACATAGGTAGGCAATATTGTGACAGCGGTATTAGATGCTTTTCAGTTTGCTCCAAATTATTTATTATATTTGTATCATAGAAATTAATCTAAAAATGTATGTTTTTTTCAATGTTGATTTTAATGGAAACATCTATAGTGTCTGGCAAAAACTTCAGTGCTGTGATTTCAAGTTATACAGTGTTTTATTGTTCGATCTGGATTTCAGTTACAAAGCTTAACAGTAGGATACTTAAATGTTTGATTCAGAGCTGCTTAAGAAAGCTTCCACTATTATACATTTGCTATCCTTCGTCAGGATAGAGCTATACATTCAAGTTCTTCTTAAGTCTGCAAGCATATCTTATAGTAATTAAGTTTAAAGATATTTAATATCTATTACTGTAACATTGTGCTTGTCATATGTAGTTTCTGATGTTAGAAAATATACGCTTTACAAAAATAACACCACCGGATCTGTTAGTGATAAAAGTGACCTCTACTTACCCTCCACTTTTCAAACCAGCCTAGTTCACATCTTTCTTTTTCTCATATGGGTGAATTTGTCACTAGTGGAGAACAGCCTATCTATTGCCAGGCTGACCAGTAATTGCATTCTGAGTTTGTGCAGAGGTTTCTGAATGCAAACCCCATGCATTAGGGAAACCGGGCCTGTCTTGTCCCATCACCTTGAGCAGTCATCTGGTGTTGAAGGTGAGGGGGAATCAGTGGGCTTTACGCAAGGCAATAGCAAACTAACGAGTTTCCCAACAACTCGTCACACGGACAAGCAGACACACACAGCAAACACACACATGCACACATACATACTGGAATTGTTTCAGGAACTCTCTCCAGCTCTACCCTTATGTCCCAGGGGAAAGCTTGAGGGGCTTATGCAAAGGATTTTGCTGTTCTGCAGTGTGCCTGTCAGATAAGGAAGGAGACACTGGCCTGCCTGGTGACATACTGCTGAGCGTGTGCTGTGCTCTAGCTCCTCCTTCGTTTTTGCCTCTTTAACCTGCCACTCAAATACCTGCCACCCTCTACTGCCCCTTGTGATGATACTACACGCATGGACAGAACGGTATGCCATTTTGGTAAACTCTCACATGGAAATGAACACACTTCCAGAGATTTTCCCACCAAATATTCTTGACACTTCTCTGACAGTGACTGGATAAATTGGCTGTCTTGATGAAAAATCACTGGAGGATATCCAATAGACTTATTTGATTTAGCACAACAGCTAGTGAAGGATTAGTAACCTAGGATAAAACCATCTGCTAAGGTTGTACTTTTAACTTTTCTTGCTTTTAACCTTTGCTGTTGGTACTTCTTAATTCTTTTTTGCCTAAATAAAGGTAAAAGGTATGTCTCTACCAGGTCAGTAGACTAGAGACTCTGATTTATGGCACTTCTTTTCTGCAAAATAGCTCAAGCTCAGATTAAACGGATAATGTCTGTGAAGATCAAAGTCTTGGCAAAGAATCTGGATTTGCCCTCAAACTTCAACCAGAAGATTTAAACTGATGAAATTTGATATTTACCATTCCATTGTAACTTTGGCCGTATGTTTGGAGTTGTTGTCCAACTTTTTCTGTCCCTGCTGAAGGAAACGATGATGCTACCACCACCAAGTTTCACTCTTGGGAGGTTAATATGTAGTATTAGTTTTCTGCTCCACATAGCATTATGGAAATAGACCAAAAATTTAAATTTGGTTTCATTTGACCAGAGCAGCTTCTTAGACAGAGTTGCTGTGTCCCCAACATGGCTATTTGCAAACTGAAAATGAGACTTCTTATGACTTTCTTTCAAAAATGTCATTTTATTTCCATTTTTTTAAAAGGCTGAACAAATGTTGTTCCCTTATGTTCTCTAACAAACCTCTGAGGCCTTCAAACAACTGCTGGATTTACACTGAGATACACAGGTGGACTTTTACTCAATAGGAAATTTCTGAAGGCTATTAATTGCACTGGGTTTTACTTAGGTACCAGAGTAAAGGGCACTAAATACAAAGGGATGTCACAACTTTTTGATTTAAATTTACTGAACATTTTGAAAACTCTGTAAATACTTTTGTTTCCACTTCTCTGTGATGTTCTACTTAGCATTGGTCTGTGACAGAAAATTGCAGTGACAAATTGAAGAAGTAAACTATAACAGGACAAAATGTGAAAGAGTTTAAGGTAGCACAACTGCTTTTGCAAGGCACTGTGTATCTGAAGATGGTATCTTTGTTTGCATTTGTTTTTTACTATCTTCTAAATTTGCAGATGTTCATAAGCTTCAAGACCCCCTCCTCCTTTTTGGCTTCCCCCTTTTACCCTCACCTGTAATCCCACTTACTGCTGCTCTCCAGCTGTTCTGTATTACTGGAAGACTGTAAAAGAAATTAAAGGAAAGCAGAATTTGCAATGGCTATTTACTATTTTTCCTACGTTTCCCAATATTTTTCATGACTAACACTATAGTTTAAAGGTAGTTTTTGGTGCAGTATAGTATGTGTTTCCAGCTGTGATTTGAAGTATTGATCTGGTAGGAAAAATGGCTCTGTGCCAGAGCACTCAGCCTCTCACCATTCTTATTCTATGTTCAGTTTAATCCTGTAGCACAGCTGCTGCCACACCTACACCATCATCACTTCAACCCTCTTTTTCATCACTCCCTTTTTGTGTCTCTAGTGAATTTGCCAGCCCATCCATATTAATGTAAGGGTATCATGTGTATATGTATGATACTCTGACCATCAGGCATCATTTACAATTAACCACCATTTTATTTGATGGCATTTAAACATACACAAAACTGAATCAGCACTCCTTAATTAAAATAGGCATATCTTCTCCACATGTGGCACTACATAACATTTTATATTATTTGGATCCTTGTATCATTCTATGAATATCCTCCAACCTTTGGCCTCGTCCTGTCTCATCTTGTCCCCATATCACCCATTCACACCCACCAACACCCTCTTTATCAGCACCATCCCCCAGCCCCAGCTCCAGCCTCTTGGCAGCTCCTCCAGGCAGGCTAATTGACTCAGTCCCAGGAGGAGGGGGATCATGCCACATTTCTAATTTGGCTTCTCCTTTCCCAGATAAAAGCTATATCCTTCCATCCTTCAGCCCTTTTTTTGTTGAAGTCTTCCCCATCTATCACTTTATGACATTATTCCTAACACGTAATTGCAATCAGCTAATGTTTCTATATGCAAAACCTGTACTTTTTTCTATAAAACTCAGTTTTTTTTAACCTTGCTATCTACCCCAAATACAGACATTACAGGTAAGTAAATGTATGAAAAGCCCCCCAACACACACACACACACACACACACACACACACACACACACACACACACACACACACACTTGTGTGAGCTTAGTAACCCGCCTTTACTCACCATGGGGTTCACTTCAGAAATCCTAAATCTTCACATACACACCTCGGAGATGTAACTGGGTGTGTCTCTCGGTCTTTCCCACCACATGCGTTCATGTGTATAAACCGAGAACCTTCTTTGTTCATACATTCACTCACAAGCAGGCATCCATAAAGAGCAAAATGATTTTGTATCAGAAATAATAAAAAATTGTCAGTTTCAAAACTTTGGAAATCAAGCAATGTGAAGATATGCTGTATTGTTTGTATTGAGATGCTCTTTGGTCCTTGTTTCTACTGTGTGTGCTATTAAATAGCCAATAGATAAGTAGAATTTCAGGTGTAAGGAATGTTTGCTCCAAAGATATGTCATGAACCCTATCAGTGTTAACGCAAGCAGAAGGTCTGCACTCATAACAGTAGTACAGTTCAATGGCATCCTGACAAATATTTGAAGGAAAAATATTTGATATGTTGTTTCTTTTTCAAACTATAGCCATTTGCCAGTCCCCAAAATGGGATTCTCAGATGGACAGATGGACAGCTCAGCGTTATCTGGTTTTGTGGAAAAGACATTTATCTAGTACTGCATGGTTTGTGGGGCAGATTGTAGAAAATGTTTCATCTACTCTATAACTTCACAAAAAACAGTTTAGAAAAATATTTAAAAGCTGTTTACTAATTTGTTTTATGTTGAGATTTCTTTTTTTTCTTAACTGTAGTGGGAGTCAACAAAGTATTTGTACCAGATAAAATACATTTTGTCATACCACCAAAATTGTCACTTTATTTTATAGCTCATATATTTTTATTCTGAAAATAAAGGACAACAAATTTAATATACTCCTATTTCCAATAAAAGCATTAAACATATGAGCAGAGAAATCAGCTTTTTTATTGGAATAATGTAAAAAGAAAGCACACTCTTTGAAGCCTTATGATATAGAAAAACTGAGCCAAAAAAGTTCCCCTTGCGTCAATGCCTCTACCAGGGAGTCAAATCATTTGTGACTGGGATGTCAACTTTGGAGAGCAAAACAAATAGATTTAGGTGCCTAGATCCTTTACTCCTATTGTCCTAAGATCTATTTTAATACCTTTAGAGACACTGATCCTTTCAAGTCTGCTTCATACAGGAATGGTTGACGTGGGCAAACTGGACTAATATGCTGTATTGCATGCCACCTCAGCACACTTCATTTTAACTGCTGGTGCACTTTGTAAAGCTTTTAAACCCTTTTGCACATTACTATATCTCACATTATGAATTGGTTATTGAACAGTCTGAGTTTTATTTTGCCTATATTTCCTTGTTTTACAGCGAAGGTGATTTTTAATTCTATTCCTATATTATCTGTTCACACAACAAATTAAAACTCAATCTTGCTATTTTTTCTTTTAATACTTGACTTTTATGGGGTCCTTAGTCATTAATTTTCGTTCCTAAATGCCTTTGAATTCTCAAATAAAGAATCTGCACAAGAACTGCTTCTAATTGTTTAGATGTTTCTGTCTCATTTAATGTATTTATCACATATATTGCTTATTGTTTTTTGTTTGAAATATTAATGATTAACCCCTCTGAGTAGCATTAAACAAATTTACTTCAGTTTTATATATAGATTCACAATGTTGACAGTATTAATGCAAATAATGACTGAATAAAAATTTTATTATCTTTCTTATCATATTCCATATAAAACATGTTCTGTGTACATACCTGCTTGTTTTAATCATAAAATTAGCATTTCCATATGAATAGAAGAGAGAAAATCTTCAGCAGTGTATTTATTCAACTTACCCAGTTGCATATGGTCTGTGCATTTTCATGCATGTATTTGTGAGGTGGGACCATATAGTATGCCTGACAGATAGCTTGGATCTTAAATGTGACTGCTTAGAGTTGTACAATCAAGAGTTGCAGAGAAAGATGAAAAGAAAATAAGGGAGCAGTAGATGGGTTTTCAATTAAAAGTTGAAAGATAGATGTGTTGTTTTTTTAAAACCAGTGATGGATTAGTGTGAAAGTTGGTACAGCAGGATGTCTTTGTATGAAATAATGTGCATGAACAGCAGTGTGATTACATGTATAAATCAGAGAAAAAAAACACTGGTTGCTTTCTCTTTGTTTACAGCAGAACCTGTTTAGGTCTTTCTTTCTGTCATCTAAATTTTAGCTGTCAGTTGTTGGCTACATGTTCCTTATATATAAAACAAGCAACTGCTTATCTAGTTACTGTTAAAGACTACACAGATGTTCATGTGTTCTACATTACTGTTTTCATGTCACTGACAGATATGTACAGCCTGGAACTGTACATATTATGTATGTACAGTTTCATATTTGTGCATGTGGAAATGTTGGCAGAGTGTGAAAATATCTTCTAAGTTCATAAAAAAAAAAAGGATTCTTGTTTTGATCTATTTAACGCAGAATTTTTGGGTTTCTCTGCCTTTATTACAGTGACTGATTTGCATTCAGTGGAAGAGTTTAATGTGCAAAAAAGTGAGACAGAGGGGAAACAAGTAGACTCTGACACACTGAACACCATCTGGCTCCACCAACAAACCTATACTCCCCAAGAGAAACTATTAAACACCAAGACCAGAACCTAGACAGAGTCATCAGATTTAGATGCAGTTTGTTAGTCTGGCACACCAGTAATTCAGTTTTGCAAAGGGGTAGCTTCTCTTCCACAGAAACTGGAGGGCTTAAGTGGTGGCATTATGTGTGCAGTGTGTTACAGATATTTGGGGGAGCATCTGATAGCAGTGGCGTTTCTTGCACAAAAAGTGTCCCGAGCGAACCCCATTGCATGGAGCCCCACACAAATCCACTTCAACTTAAAGATGTTCCTAGCAGAGGAAGCATTTAAAATTATATTTTTGGGATTTTTACCAGTAGAATAAAGGTTTTATAAATCTACAATTGTGTTTCAAAGAAATTTTTTGTTAGGTGTGGAGTTATTAATTTAAGGTCTGACCAGTCCAAATATGCAAGAATAGGAAATGGTCAAATATCATTTAAACTCTTAAAAAAGAACAAATGATCCTTCAATTTAGCACTGAGTTGTATGCAGTTAATCAGAATCTTTAGCCACCCAAGGTATACAATATTTTCCTACACTGCTTACTCCAGAAAGTGGAATTGACAAATATCCTTCTTTTGCCTCATGGCTTTCTCCAGTGGTGTGCTACCCTGGGGAGAAAACCATATTATGCAAATCAGTATCTGACAACCAATCTGAACAGTTTTTAAAATTACCTGATGAATTCTTTGTAGATGGCTTGGTTAGCATTGGCACCTCTTGATAAATTAGTTTTTGGTTACATTTTGGTTTTGAATGAAAGTGGAATGTCATATTGTGCAACCACCTGACATGTGAAGCATAACGATGTTACGCTTGATGTTGGAACCAGTGGATCTGTGACGGCAGCTCGTGTGTTGGAAAAATGCAAAACCAAATGTATACCCTAAGTAGACATTTGTATAAAAGTTTGAAAATTTGTCTTAAAATAAATTTGTGTTATCTTGAAGTGGATGAAAAAGACAAAGAACTTTTCAAAATCCATGACTATTTTCAGTCTTTTAGTAAAAAAAAAAAAAAAAAAAAAAAAAAAAAAAAAAAAAATCATCTGAATTCCTCTATCAGGCCGCAACACAACTTCCTCCATTACAACCAGATACACTGTCCAAAAACTGTGTGATCAGTCCTGTTGGGCTTCAGTAAGGAGGTAAGGTTTAACAGCATGCAATAACTACATACTCATACACCAACACTTCCTGAATAGAGAAAAATGTCAATCATTGTTATTACACAAGCTTGAGAGACTTCAGTGAGAGCCCATGAGCGGCGGGGTGTAAAAATTAATCCACGTCCATCACATGCTGTGTTTTGATGTCTCAGTGGGATGGCTGTGAGGTCCTGAAATCCATCCTCACTGTGAACTCAGAGGGTTCTGTTAAGTTCTCAGTTACTTGCTGCTATGCTAAGATAATTCCAACTTGAAATGACATTATAAGAAGGAACAATAATTACTTTAAAACTAATGTCTTGTAAACAAAAGTGTTTACTGAAACTTCTCTCTCATTATCAATTAAAAGATGCATTGCACACTATAGGATCATTTAAGTTTTGAACTATACAGTCATATTCAGTAAATTAAAAAATACAATCTGATGAGTCTCGTTAGTCAGATTAAAAGTACCTTTAAAAAGGAACAAACTTTGAGCACATATTAAACATACCTTTTCACTAAGCTAATATTTCTGTATTAAAAATGTTTTTTATTGGTCTGACGCACTATTTCATTCTTAAATGTTCTGTTTTATTAGCTGTTAGCAAAAAGTCATCATAATGAACAGAAATAAGGCTTGAAAACATTAGTTTGTGTGTAGTTAATCTTTATAATATAATGTATTTCACTTGGTGAATTCAGTTACTGAAAAAAACTGATTTTTTGATTATGACAAATTTTTTGAATATGACTGCAGCCACTGTAAAATGACCCTTTTTTGTTAAGAACTGAATCAGAGTACTATGGTACCACACATCTCAGCCTCCCTGAGGAGCAGCAGTGCAAATTTAACACTTTTTTTGTGGAGTAATCCAGATTTTTCCCCTTAAAGGGGCAGTATTATGTTTTCCAGGCAGATGGAATCATTTTATAGCACAATCAAGTAACCATGTTACCTTCTGTTGTTACAAAAATGCTGTATATATATATATATATATATATATATATATATATATATATATATATATATATATATATATATATATATATATATATAAAATATGAGTTAAAAAAAATTTGACTTCATAATTTAATGCCTTGAAATTGGGCCTCTGTCTCTTTAAGAAAGTCCTCCTCTTTCTGAAACTCCACCTTCAGGAAGTCATTACAACAGCTAACTCTTTAACAACGTTTTTACCAGAGTTGTATTGAGAAGTAGCTCGTATAGTGAGCTCAATAGCTGCGCAGTTCCACCAGTTGTTTGCTAATTGCTGCTGGCGAGTCTGAAGGAGCTGAGTGGGGAAGTTGCATGGGAGGGGTGCTCTGTGTGGCAGAAGCTTGGAAGCTGCAACTCTAAGGAGGAGCTGGGTCTCAAAGGAGGTGCTAAACTTAGTGGGTTTGAAGAAGGCTTTAGTCTCTGCCCTGTTCTGTACTTTGCTCCTGTAACACCTCCTACATAGGGTTCCTAGCAGGGCTGGACTGGTAATTTTGCACAATGGCACAATTGCCATTGGTAATTGGCACAATGGTAATTATACATTTGTTTTATGTTAACCAACCTCCCCATAAACATCTTATTCAATCATTCTGACGTTGGGCTAGCACAGTCACATCTAACCCACCCTCCTCAATGCTGCACACCTTCTTACTCTTTCTGAGCTATGTCCTCGTTCCTACCAGAGCTAGGCTGCTAAATGTTTTAACCCAGTTCAGCCCTGGTACCTGGGTTGCTTTTAAAGCTGGGGTTGGACTCCACCAGGGTTACCCCTAGTCACCGATCCTGTATGTGTCTAGTTTGCATACCTCAGGGTCTCGTCTTTGCTTTTTGCATATGATGTGGCTTGTTTTTGTCTTTAAAGCATAACCTTCAACATGGACTGTAACAGTTTGCAGCTGGGGTGAGACCTGGCTACTTTAGGTCTGAGGCAGTGGTTCTCATTGGCAAAAACGTGAACTGCTTCCTGCATGTTGGGGGTCAGTCTCTGCTTTAAACAGAACAGAGAAAGTATTTCAGTGTCTTCATCAGGATAGATGGGTACAGCATATAGCTTTGTGAAAAGCATGCATCAAAATCCCCATAAAGACAGTGTCTACATTGTAGAGAAAAACTGACAGTTCATGACTGACAGGTCATGAACTTTGTTTAATGTAACAAATAATACAGACTGCAGAAGATAAAAGTTCGGAAACAGACATATACAGGTCAACAGAATGCAACCCCATATTTACTTTCTGGCCTCTCGTCCTCTTTGCTCTTCTTTCCATCCAGATATGAAATAGTCATTAGGTGTAGAGGTAATTCAGCCCAGCCGTCTTTGCACATTAGCTAATGTACATCAGAAAACGTCAGAGGCCTGTAGGTCTGTCTGCGGGTGTTTGATGTGTGTGCATGTATATGGTATCTGGAACCTTCCACATGCAGGTCTATGTCTGTCAGCGTTCTACCGGGACGAGAGCTTGGGAGGGCGCTGTGTGTTTTTACATCAGACAGTTCGCATGACATGGTTTTCTGTTCCACGGTCGACAGGTGCTAAATAATAAAAGCAGCCAGTAGAAGCAGGGGAACAGACAAGGCAACATAAGGTACATAAGAGGAGACATGGAAAGGCAGGAATAGTGGTCAGAGATGGGAAGAGGAAAGAACCCAGAAATAAAGAAGAGATGATACAGGACAACTGTTAGTTTGTTGAATTTCAAAACTCTAAACATCTTCTTTTTCTCTGAGGAAAAAAAACATGTTTTTTAGGTTATCTAACCATAAAAGCGTTACTGCTGTTTGTGAGTTGTGCTAAGCAGGATCACAGCTGTCATGAAACACAGGAGAGGAATGAAGAACTGGAAGAAGAAGGAGTATTTCATGGCAAAACTGAAGGTTTATGCAGATATTTCATGGATGAGTAAAGTAATTTATCCTTGTAGACATGAGCTCCACTAACAAAGAGAGAGATTCAATTGTAGGGGCGAGGATCAAAAGAGAGGCAGACACAAGGTGACATTTGATTTCAGTTTTCTTTCTCTGTCGTATTTGTGTCTACATCCCAGATTATGTGTGCATGCATCTGGGATGTAGATATAGATATGCACCTATAACTTTGTTCAAGCTGCATTCCAGAACTCTGACTCAAATCTAAGAGCATATGTTAAAAACATTAAAACTGCAACTGCACCTGATGAAATGATGTGCTCTGAACAGCATCCTGCTGTAATCCTGCTGTAGACAGTAATGACACTGTGTTAACAGTGAGTGTCAGCTGTCTGCCAGTGTTGCATTTCATTGATTCAACCAGATCTGAATAAGCTCTGCTGAGATGCCCTCTTTGGAAACCCTATATGTAACACACAGACTGAGAGGCACACACCTGGGTGGGATGAAGCTTACCCCAAGGGCAGCTTTGTCTGGGGCAACTGTGAGCACAGGAGGCAGCAAAGATAAACAACAAAAAGAGCTACATTTTTATCTTTACTTCTTTGTCTTAATAGCTTCTTCATATTCAACCACTCTGAGACTGTTGATTAATTTTTACTAAAGGTGCAAATTAAAAACACAACCTGGGCTCATAAAAATAAATTTATGTGCTTTTGATTAAAAACAACGTGAATGATGTGATGACAATGATCTTCAAATAATCATTGTCCATTTATCTATTCATTGTCTATACCGGCTTATCCTTGCAGGGGGCCTTGTGCCTATCTGCAGGTCATTAGGTGGGAGGTGGATTACACCCTGGATAGATCACTGGTCCACAGTCCATCATTGTATGCACCCTAATTATAATCTGTGCTCATGTATTATGAATTTACATAGTGGTAAACTACTTTTCATGTACAAATTGTTGTACATGTTGTGATTCATCAACTCTCAACATGGCATGGACTGTTATGAGATTGACGGTATGCTATAGTAATTTTTATTTGTTTATTGCATTGAATATTTGCCCATTTTGAAAGTCTGCTCTTTGTAGACTAACACAAGAGTAAAAAACTCATATTAGCTAAATTAGTTGGGACATCTGTTTGTTTAGTACACCTGCAGTTGCCCACTTAACAGACATGCAGCTCTTAACTTGCTTACTGTAGTTTTAAAACCTTAAAAAGTGCAAGGCTCTTTTAGTTTCAACAGCATGAATATCTGTTTTTCGAGAAAATTTCCTAAAGACCAAGTTTGTCTTTTATGTGAAGGAAAAGTTCTGATTGGCTGATTGGCAGAGTATGCCATCCAATGGGGAAGAATAGCAATAAGAGAAAACTGTAATTGCTTTCTTAAGTACCAAATTACAAGGACCGTAACAATGTTATGGTGGAAAAATGTAGAAATTTTGAAAGCATCATTTTTAAATCCTTTGCATACCCTGATATCGGTAACTGATCTGTTCCTACTCCCCTACTCCCAGTTGTGCAGTAACTCTACATTTACATTGACTATTTTGCCGTGTACACATTGCGTATATATATATATATATATATATATATATATATATATATATATATATATATATATATATATATATATATATATATATATATATATATAAGGCAAGTGTGATTCTGACTTACAGCTAATGAGAACCCCAAATTCATTTTTGTTAGAAAATTTGAATATGACATTGGAGCTATAAAGACTGATTGCATTGCAGAGATGTGATGTTAAGGTCACTTTATGGTCAAGAGTGCTATATCAGATTAAAGGAATATTGATGGAAAGCTGAGTGAAAAAATATGCACAAGCAACATGGATAACCACAGACTTGTGAAGATTATTCAGTGATGATTTGATTTGATGATTTCATGTCATCTGCTGGTGTTGGTCTACTCTGTTTTTTCAAGTTCATAGCCAACATGGCCATTTTTCATTCTTCCTTCTGCTAACAAGCCTTTATAGAGATACTTTTTTTTTAATTTCAAGTAGGACTTGGTATCTACCCACATTTCCAGTGCCAATACCTTCTTTAATGGCTATGGAATCACTGTCCATTTTTGGACAGCAAACTCACCTGTCTTTCGCTTCATAGAGAACCTATGGAGCTTGGTCAAGAGGAAGATGACTAGACTGTGCTCAGTAGTGCAAAGTCCTATTTTCAGATTAAAGTATAATTTGTATAATAATTTGTGTAATAACAGAAATAAAAATCTGAAATATATCACTCTGTGTGTAATAAATCTACAAGTATAATTATTTCATTAAAATACTGAAATAAATGAAATTTCCAATGATATTCTAATGTATTGAGATGCACCTGTAAAGAAAGAGCGGCATTGTCCACTAAATTAATACATACACCAGTTCTCCTTCATGGTACGCACATCAGGATGCATGAATAATAATTCTTATTCCATATATCAAATATAATTTATAGCACGGAGTAATTTTTTTTCAGCCTCAGATGTGAAATGTGTTGGAGGTTGGCAATTGAGCACTTTGAAGACAGAATGACTGGTATGTGTATGTATTGACAGTGTGTTCATTTCAGCATGGTTGAGTAGGCTGCGCACTGAGGCGGGCACAGTTTGGACAATTAAAAGAATTTCTGACTGGATTCTTTGTCCCATGAAATACTCCCATATGGATCAACAATGGCTCAAAACACAGGGAGCAAGTGCAGGAGAGACACTTGATATCCTCTGATTTCCCCCTTCCCCACCTCCCAAGTCTGAATCATTTCGCTTTGACAGAACCACACACAGTGAAGCATATTACCTTCCTATTCGTTACAGAGTGCAATTAGTGTTTTTTTTCTTTTCTTTTTTTTCTACATTTGTTCTTGTTTAAAGCCCCTTATGTCTGTAAATGTGTATCTTCCATATGCACTCAAAACCTCCCTTCAGCTCTCATTAGCAGAAGAGGTGACTTTAACAATAAACAAGCTCATCTGTACACAGCACATTCCTAAAGTGCTGACAGCCAACACTCTGTGGTGTTGCTGAATTTCATTAATGTTGCATTGCGGCATGGGCATTCCTGCATACAGCACTGAGCTACACGTATTTTTGTCTCATTTCACAAAACCAAGCCTCAAATCTTCTTATACTATAACTACTTCTATCCCTCAAGACTTCAAACATGTTGACACTTATGCAAATGAAGTGAGCTGAGGATAAGGGGATTTGTTACCAATCCCATCTGTCATCTTCCTAAGTGGTCTCAAATCCCAGCTCATACTGTTATTTACAGGTTTTCCTGAGAGTATAATGAGCTGCTGTAAGATTGAAATTAGTCTCAGGTATTGACTTTACTTTTTGCTCTTTAAATTACTCTGAATAGAACTTTTCTGCCTTAAAGTAATTTTGTGAAGAAAATCAGAAGGCAGAGTTTTGCTCCAATGTATGACAGTGGTGTTTCTTAGTAACACTACATCACACAGGAAAGAAAATAAACACACAGTATTTTTTTTTTTTATTATTATTTTTACAAAAAACAGATTTAACAAAACATTTACTGACATGATTATACTCAACAATTTTCCCCGAAAAACTGTGTAGCGAGTATTGAATTCAGTTAATTCTCTTATGTACTTGCTCCAAACTGCTTGAGGTCATGGGTTACGTTTCATCTGGTGCAACTTCTTAGAGAGCAATCATATTTTAGGCATGGTGTCACTGTTGGAAAACAGATGATTCAGAGCTGCTTTGATTTGTAAGCTATTTAATCTGTCATATTTTTAAGGTCATTCAGATTTAAACTGACTGTTTCCCCTGAAATGCATGGCATTTTGTAAGCTGGTTTAAACCTATTGAGGCTGCTAGTAATTCAAGAGATGAAAAAAATAAAATTGGTTAGCAATGGAAATTTAGTATCTGCTTGTTTGTAATAAACATTTTTGGTTGATAATTATTTTCTAACTTTTTTTCTGCCAAACTATTTCCTCAAAGGCACAGAGATACTAAAATGCTAGTCTGAATCATTGATTTAATTCACTTTATTAAAATTGTACAAATTCACAATAAATTTTATCTCAAGACAGTTTACAAAACAAACAGGCCCAATTTATATGTCAAAATAGTAAATCCACTCAATTGAACATTTATTTTAAAGGTGAATTTCAATTCAGTTCCCTCCCTTTTGCTGCAAATACAGATGCAGATTTTTTTGAGGCATGGCTAAACCAGCTTTTGACCTGCTAAAAGAAAGCTTCCCCATAACATATTGGTCATGCTGTCATGTTTCACCAAGGTGGTGGGGTAATTAAGGAGATATCCAGAGTTAATTTTCTGCAACAAATTTATTTGCATGTAGGCCAGATAATTCAGTTTTGGTATGCTCTGCCTAGAGCAGCTTCTTCCACACCTTTGTTGTGTCCCCTACATGACTAGTGTTAAACTGTGAATGAGATGACTTATGGGTTTCTTTTAAAAATAATGTTCTCTTTGATACTCTTCCTTAAAGGGCTGATATAATTTGTGGAGTTCACAGCTAATCCAGTAGATGTCTAGTTGACAGATTCTTCTATCTAATCTGTTTGTCTTTGCATCTCCTTCAGCATTACCTTGGGAATTTTGGCTTCTTCTATGATTAATAGTTTCTTTGATGGACCTGCCAGTCTAGGTGGACTCCCAGCCTTGGTGGGTTTTCAGTTGTGTTCCGTTTCTGAGGGATGGAGTTTACAGTGCTCAGTTAGGTGATAAAAAAGGCTAGGATTTTATTTTCTGATCTAACCCTGCTTTAAACTTTCTTCACAGCTTCATCCCTGACCTGTTTGCTTCTTGTTTCTTTGTCTTCATAATGCTGTTCATAAACAGCTGTTCTCTAACAAACATCTGAGGCCTTCATAGAACAACTGAATTTATGCCAAGATTATGTGATAAACAGGTAGTCTTATTTACTAATTAGGTGGTTATTGGTTGCACAGAATTTTATTGAGGACCGTCCAAGTAAAGGGGGCATAAAAAATGTACACCCCATTTACAGGTTTGTATTTGTAATAATGGAATAAAAATGAAACAGCTGTTGGCCTCTTGCCTCCAACTGCCTCTTTAATTTACCATCTCAGATGTTTGCTGCAAGGATTTAAATAGAAAGGGTTAAAGAAACAAATAACCTTTTGAACTGTTCCATTCTGTTCCAATGCAACAACTCTTTTGCATGCATTATTAAACCCTCTAATCTGCAATACCATGTTCTTTGGAGAGCGAGTGAAAGTCTAGCTGTTTCACTGCTCTTGGTGGATCATGTAAAGTTGAATATTTTCTAGTATTTGCTCAGCAGCATCTCTCTTACACTGAATCAGGGATGTATTGCACAGCAACACCGAGCTGGCAGACTCAACTGATTAATTAGCTAATTAACTATACCAATGCCAAAATCAAAGATTAGCATGGGATACATGCAGTTAGACATAACCAATTAGAGGAGGCCTTCAGTCTGAACTTGTTAGGTATGAACTCACAAAGTGTGTTGATTAATGAGGAGGCACAAATCAGAGGAACAGAAGGGCATGGTGCTGTGAAGTAATATTTACCCCCTTACAGAGTTCTGTTTCTGCTGTTTTCTCATACTTGAAATGTCTTTATTGATCTGAAACATCTACTTTAAATCGTGAAATGCATTCTACTATCAGTCAAAGATAACTAGGGTAAATATAAAATGCTACTTTTCAAGTGACAACTTTATTTATGAAGGGAAAAAGCAATCCAAACCAACTTGGTCCAATGTGAAAAGTAATTGTCCCCTGGTAAATCGTGAATTAACTTTAATTTACCAGATTTATGAGGCTTCAGTTTCACTTGCCACACCCAGGCCTGATCACTGCCAGACCTTTAACATTAAGAACTAACTAAAGCTGGGTGTGAGCTGGTGAGACAACTTTAAGACCCGTTGAGTCGTTATATAAATAAACTTTAAAAATTTAAAATGAAAAGTCAAGTTTGGTCTTGTTTGTTTATGTTTCTTTTTGTGTATTTATTCATTTTTCTTATTTTCATTCTGAACTGTTCTTAAGCTTCTTCTTATTTTGATCTCTTGAGGGACTGCAGATGTAAATTAGCTGTAACCTGGCATGGTGCATTAAAACGTGACATCTATGTTTGAGCTGTACACTATCCCTTTTCAACAAAAGTAAGTTATCTTTCAAATATGGTGGTGGTAGCATGATTAGCTGATTAGCTGCTTCAGGAATTGGACGACTTGCCACCATGACTTCTACTCTCGACCAGAAAATCCTGAAACTGAATGTCTGGCCATCAGTTTATGACCTTAAATTCAAGCTCATTTGGGTTATATCTACACTAAGGTAAGTAAGTCCTTTTAAAGTATCTATATCCTTAAAATTGTGAAAATTTATTTGGTTCAGCACTTCAGTCTGTTTTAAGAGTGAAACTAGAGTTAAATACCCAATGTTCGAAATGCTTAATAAAGTTACATGTGTGGCACCACAAGACTGTTTGTTCTGCAGTGGTAATCTCTGTGGTTCAGAGGTTTTGGACTGGGACGTATGAATACTTGGGTAAAACTTGACTCTGCTCAACTCTTCTTTTGTACTTTGTTGTCTTCATTAACTGAAATCATGAGGAGGCCACCAGAGCCATTCAGCCACATCACGTTCTGTTGTGGTTTCCTCTGTCATTGGCACTAAATACTTAGAGGAAGCACTGATCTAACATTGTTGCTAGAGGAAAGGAAAACACAAACAAGCAAAATAAATTGGAAAATAACAAGGGATTTTCTTACTGCGGTTTATGCTGTAGGGTTTCACTTGTCAGCCAGATGCAGTTGCCTCGGCTGTGTTTTGCAAATGTTTTCATAACGCTTGAACTTTTTCACATTTTCTCAAAATATAACCAAAGTTGCAAGGATTTTATGTGAAAGACCAACACAAAGTAGCACGTAAGGAAAATGATGTGGTAGGCAATTATCTTTTCCAGATAAAAACCTGATTAATGTGGTGTGCACATGTAATTAGCAACCTGAATCGATAATTATTAAATCAGTTTTATTGCAAAAACAGCTGCAAGTCTGCCAAAGAATGTTTTTACTAGCTTTCCACTCCTAAAGAGATTTTTGTTTTGTTTTGTTTTGAAGCCTTTCTAAGGTTTTATTTCAGGATTGCTATGCATTTAAATCTATCCTTCATCCAGTTTGGCTCTGACCAGCTTCCATATCTCTGTTGAAAGAAACATCCCCACGTCATGATACTTCCACCACCATGTTTCACTGTGGGGTGATAATGTGTGTAAAGTATGTTCAGAATTTAGCATGTAGGCTTCAAAGTAACATTTTTGTCTAATCTTAAGAGAGCACCTCCTTCCACATGTTTGTTGTGTTCCTGCATTTTGGCACACTGCAAAAGGGAGTTTAAGTGGCTTTCTTTCATCAATAGATTTGTTCTTTTCACTCTTCCATAAAGCCCAAATCCCTTTATATTCTTGTAGGTTTAGCTTTGTCATTTTATTTGATGTTTTCTTTGATCTTATTTATCTCTGATGTTCAGTAGTTTGTTTCAGCTGTGGCTGGTGTAAAAACAAAGCTGCTGCTGATGATGATGTGGAGTGCATCACTGTATGTGCAGGACATCTTGGACTCTATCAAATAATTAGGAAACTTCTGAAGCAAACTGTTTCAAAAGTATTTTATTTAGCAGAATGAAAGGAAATGGGGATGAAAACAAATTAATACCACACTTTTCAGATTTTTATTTGTAAAACATTTTGAAAACTATGTATCAGTTTCCTCTCACTTCATAATCATGTGATACTTTGTGTTGGTCTATCACACAAAAACCCAATAAATGTATTGAAGTTGTGGTTGTAACAAGACAAATGTGAAAAATAATAAGTGCTAAATGAAGTTACAAGGCCATCATATGCTGTTTCCTTTGACAAAATCATGTGAATTTTTGGTAAACTTCCAGTCTTAACTTAAAGTACAGAAACCTACCTGGTTTCTGGGTATTTATTAACTGACCGCTTACTCCAGTTTTGAACAAAGGCATCTGTATTATAGAGTAAAATTTCACACAATCCTTCCTTCACTCATGTAATTATGTGATGTTTAAAACTGGAATTTTGGCTACCAGAAAGCAACAGAACCAGAGAGAAGTTAGAGGTGTTGTTGGACACAGAGAAGGAGGGAAAAAAGAAATGATTTATGAGCAGGCTGTATTATTCTTTCCTTGGTCATTCCTCAGGGTCCTGTCTCTCTCTTCCTTCTTTTCAGCTCTTATTTTTCACTTGTTTTTCAGCTGTTTTTATCATCCAACCTTCTCCTTTCCACTGCTTCTTTTCAGCTGTAGCATTGTCATATATTCATGCAGTTCAGGTGTTGTTTGACTAACCTATTTAACCATCTGGCCTTGAGCAGATATTGTTACTGAAACCCACTCTGGAGAAGATTTGCAGTACTTGTCAATAAGCCGCTACAAAATCTGCAGGAGAGAATAGATTGCAGAATACAACAGTGAGTGATATCTGAGAGCAGTGGTCATAAAGAAAAAAAACTATTATAGCATGCAGCAAATTGTCTTGGTTTGCAATTATGTGGTTTTTACTTGAAAAATGACTTCTCTAACAGATATAATTATATCCCACAGTTCAAGAAAATGTCAAAGGGTACTCTAATGAATTAGATCTTTTTTCCATTTCTGATACACACACAGAAGATTAAAAAATCTTAAAAAAATTTATTCCCATTATTTTTTTTTCCTTGACCGTATGTCAATAAAAGAAGGAACTCCTGAAATTCACAGAAACCAGAGAATATTTAAGTCCATTAATTTTTCAGTGTGAAATTGGTCTTAGCTGGCTTTATAGACCATCACAGGGAGAATAAGTTAAAAAAAAAATTACTTATAGGTCCCATGTACTTTCCTTCTGAAATTTTCATTAACAAACATTTTTTTTTCCTGGTCAGTGTCTACATGGATTTACACTGAGATTCCAATCAAAATTGCTGCAAAGCCTATGCTGCTCCACAGGGTGGCGATAAAGATGACATTATTAATAAAAATTTAAAACAAAAAAATTCTGACCTGGACAAAGCTTAGCAAGGCTAAAGAGTCTCACAAAATGGTTGTTTTCTTTCAGTCATTTCCTTCTTCACCTTATATTTGAAGATTAAGGTAAATCAAGCCAGTGAAGTTTAGAACTTGACTAATGTAGTATTTTGCACCAAAATTATAATGTGCTATTTCCTTGTATGTCCTCCTTTATGGTACAACTTTTTCTGTGTATCATGAGTTTATGTTTGAGTGATGCTCAAAATATATTAAATTGGTTGAGTTTTTCTTTTGCTGCAGCAACATCCTGAGTTAAAATACTCACAAAAATGGATAACCATGCAGGTTACCATTTAGATAGATATTTCTGCCTTGTTTTATGTAGTCCAAGTCACGTTTTATTTTTGGTTTTGGCTTTGTTCACGTTCATGGTATCCACTTCCAATATGAAAACTGATGCCTCAAACTATTTTGTTGTGCATGCTGTTGCATCTAAAATAGGTTCTACTGGGTCTAAATGTGAAGAAGTAAAACACAATCAGCATCAAGTCCTGATGCTATTTGGGACGCTTATGATGTGCCCCTGCTTTTCATAGTCCGTGTGTATTTGTATAGTGTGTGTGTATTGGGCCAAAGGGTGTGAAATGTACAGTACTGTAACTTATTTTTCCTAAACTAACTCATTGCTTGACCATCTTGGGATGAAAGTTCAATGCTCTTTACATTATCTATGAGTGACGTCAACTGGTAAAATATTCTTAGCTGATTTAATCCGAAAACGTGTCACAACTGCCAGCCTGTTGGAGCCATTTAAAGCATTTGACATGCTAAGGGGACTAAATCTTCATTCATACCGACAGTCTGCATGCGGTAACACGAGATTAGTGTTATTATCAAGTGTTTGCATCAACATTTGATTAAGACTGGTAAAAAGAGCATTACAGTAGTTTGGACGCAATGACATAAATGCATGAATAGACTTTAGCCTATTTCAAAATTGGTGGACTGTTCTTAAAAGCTGGGTCTATGCCAGGAAACAGTCCAGTTTCAATTATCTCTGCCATTTCTGCCAATAAGAGCGATCCAGAGTTAAGCTTGTTGATAGCTACAAAAAGCATGTAGTTCAGGTGCCACTTACTAATGAACATTTGTTTGAATACTAAGAGATATTAGAACTTCTTTGAACCTGCATGAATAATTTTGACCCTGTGTTGACTTCAGAAAATCCACAGTAAATGTAAACTTAACACAAAGTTTGTTTTTTAAATTCACTGAAGTAATGTGTTGAATCATCGTGGCACTCAGGAAAAAGAATAACTAAATAGCTTCAGTAAAAGTAAAAAAAATAAAACATTCATATCCATAACTGAAAGTCAACTTCTGACTATAACTGTACATTCAGTTATATTTTCTTGTCATTAAAAGAATCTAATAAAAATGATGCTGCATGTTCTCTTTTTTCATATGTGCCATTGACCGAAAATGTTATGACTGAGCGTCTTTAAAACACATTACAGTGTAAGTAACACCAATTCAGGAGTCACAAAAGCTGAGTTTTATTTCAGCTAGATTACTTACTGTCTTAGAGACATTTCTGTGGCATTGTTGATTTTCCAGACAGAGCTTTGTGGCAGGTGTGGTGTGTTTATCCAGATTTTAGTCAGACTGCAGATAAACCTGTCTGTGAGCAAGAGCAGATGTGTTTCCCATCTGAGGGTTTTGTTGGCCAGGAGCTGCTTGAGGACACAAGTGAGGCAAAAACAATTAACCACTATGGACACAGGATGCATTTACAGTTGAGTTTTCTTTAAACTTGTTTTATTTTTGTGTAATTCATCAAAACTTGTAGAAGGAGGACATAAAAAACTAATGTAAGTATCATGTGACTTGGAAAGCTGATCATCATCTGATGGTACAGCTAGAGAAAAATAGGTGGAGAAACATATAGGGTGGAAGCAAAAGGAGGGGATTATGAAGAATCACTAAAAATAAAAGCTATGATCTTTGAAGAACCAGGTTTTAGTAAAGTGAATATTTTATTGGCAGGAATGAGGAGATAGGACATATTTCTGCTATGAGTTTGGTTTATCTGTGCTTGTGAACTAATGTCAAACTGTGTGTATTATCTTTCCCACCTCGTGTACCTTTTATGGTCCCAGCTTTACTGCTTCATATTTTCATTTCTGCTTGCTGAAGCCTTGGCCACATATTCACATTGTTGAAACTCACCACATATTTTACAGTCTTTCCTCAAACACTTGGCAGGAAACCTGTTTAATATTTCTCAATTAATCCAAATCCTGTACAGTTCATTGTGGTGGTGCTGACATGTCCCCCTGTTATATTAAGATGCAACACAATATATTAACATGCTAATATGCCTGCTTATAATTTTCCAAGTACAAGATACTCTTACAGCCAAACCTTGTTTTTCTGGAAGATCCTATGCAGACCTTCAATTGTGTAAAAAAAAAAAAAAAAAAAAAAAAAAAAAAAAAAAAAAAAAAAAAAAAAAAAAAAAAAAAAAGTGGATCAATAAGGAATTTCATTTTCCCCTCACTATCTTTTGCTGGATCTCCCTGTCTGCCATGCTATATCTGGATCATTACACTACACTGAGATGCAACAGTTCAGCATTGAGCCAAAGCCTTTTCCCTGTAATATACCTAGCTTACGCAAATTTTTTATAAGAATATTTTTTAAGTATGAATACACTGTTGGTTGCAATAAATTGACTGCTCACAATATTTGAAGAAAGGTTATGTTAAACTGTGCAGTAGATAACTCTCCTGGGATATTGATTAAGTAAAAATCCAGTTTAGTTAATCCTGGTAGCTGCAACTGACAGCTAAGAACAATATGCACTTTTCTAATGTGTGTGTATATATATATATATATATATATATATATATATATATATATATATATATATATATATATATATATATATATATATATATATATATATATAAAGATTACAACAGAGGAAAGCCGTTGTTGTGGATGTAGCAATACCAAGCAATTGCAACATCAGGAAAAAGGAACACAAGAAACTGGAGAAATACCAGGGCCTCAGAGAGGAACTGGAGAAGGCCTGGAAGGTGAAGACCACAGTGGTGCCTGTGGTCATCGGGGCCCTCGGGTCAGTCACCCCCAAACTGGAGCAGTGGATAAAACAGATCCCAGGAACAACATCAGACATCTCAGTCCAGAAATGCGCAGTTCTCGGCACAGCCAAGATACTACGCAGAACCCTCAAGCTCCCAGGCCTCTGGTAGAGGACCCGAGCTCAGAGGTTGAGAAAAGACCACCCGTGGAGGGTGAGAAGGGAATTTATATATATATATATATATATATATATATATATTAAAACAATTACACTTGTTTATTTAGGTATCTGCAGGTATTTGTACCATTCATCCATCCATCCATCCATCCATTCATCATATAGTCTTGAACAAAGATCCTCATACCTACCTCTCTTAGCTACCCCTTCCAGTGTTTCCAGGAGAACATCTCCAAAGCCCCTTTTAAGTCATCTTTTCAATCTGCAATTCAGTTCATTCCATAAAAATTTAAACAATCTACACATGTTCTTTGAGCCACACAATCAGCTGAACAGTCTCTTCTTGTAATGCAAGGATTGAAGTCAATTTACACGATTTTACACCTCTGATCCACCTCAGGAGGTGGTCACAAAGCTATCACGACTATGAGCTGAAAAGGTGAAACCTGAAAGCAGAATGAGTGATGTCACTCAAATCAAAGACCAGTCGGTAGGGGGAAACAGAGCAGAGACACCAAAATGATAAAGCAGTAGAACTGAGTACACAAAATAACGTGTTGTGGATGGTATGCTGAATGCAATTGGACAGTCTCCATGAGCATCGAACCACAGAGTTCAACTAGACATAGTGGGAGTCTCCCAAACACATCCTGTGTACATGTATTCCTCAGTCAAATGCTACAAATTGTAGGCTATACGTCTTCCTTTCCATGACCCTGGCTGCATGCAGAGAGCACAGACTGCTTGTAATCTTACTGGTTAAACTTGTATATTATCAAAATGATGCAGGAAGAAGGTGGGGGCTGGGGGGATGCAGTTATGCACCTGTTCTGGAACTGTGATCCGAAAGGCACCTACATCACCTGTGAGATTTAATCTCTCCAGCCAATCCTTCATGTCTCCAAAGGCCTCCTTCAAACTGGACATGTTGAGAATATCTTCTGTAAAAAACATCTGCTGTGGAAATTATCCTTAGCATTTGGCTCAGTCCCCTTAACTGGATTCTTTCTATGTAGACAACCATCCACTCTTCTCTGAGGTTTTCTTGAGTTAATTTGTGGGCAGCCACCTTTAGTAATAGGCTAATTTTAGCCACTTGTATTTGCTACTTAATGTCTTGATTAGTAGACAAGGGTCACAACCAGGTCAAAGGAAAAACAATGATAATTTTGTGTCTTAAGTTCACTCTTCTTTCACCAAATCAGACCTACAAATGCATCACTGCAGGTTAAGTCATTGTCTGCTTGTCCCTCTTTCTTTGCCCTTTGTGTTTGGGAAGCGGTGACAATCCATCACTCACCAGAAGTAACTAGAGTATGTATGCCACGAAGTGTATGGGATTGTTTGAAAATGATAAATCAAGATGAAAGAAAAACTTGCAGCATCAGCTATCACCGTTCAGTCTCAATGTAGAATTATCAGTGTCTGCAAAAAAAACCAAAAAACAAAACAAACAAAAAAAACCATTTACTCCAAAAAGTTTTTAGCAGCACATATAAAATAATGCCACAATATATTTTACATGACACTTTCATTTCACACGTTTTCATTGAAACAATTTATTCCAGCTCCTTCAATTTGAATCCTTTCTGTACATAATCCCAACAGATTGTGGGTTTTGACTGAATGGAATTTCAGATGGAAAACTGAAAGTTTGGATCCCATTCATGAAATAAAGACATTTAAAAAAGGAGAAAATATTTAAATATGACAGAACCTATTAAATAGATTCAAATATGGCAAATGGTAAAAACATAAACGTTAAAGGGGAAAGTGAGGATAAAAAGGCCCTGACGCAAGCAGAGGAACGTGCAATGAGACAGAGAGCAGGACAGAGTGGGTATCACAGGGAGAATCCCACTAATGATGAACAGATGTACAAGCTGCACAAGCCTCATTTCAGTTTTATTCTGAGAACAGTCAGCTGCATGCATTCACACAAGGAAAACCTCATTTAACAAGGGATCTTTGTTTTACCACCAAGTTTCTTCAACAAGAGAAGCCTGTTGGGACTTCAAATGAGACTACTTCTTTACTGTGAAAAAAATGTTTTTCTGTGATACAAATATGACTTGTACAATAAGTAAACTTTCAAAGCATACCAGTTACTAAGTTATTTTTTTTAAATTCAAAGTTGTTTAAATGACAAATCCATGATTGCTTTACTAACCAACTCATTCAGTTTGCAGCTCCTTTTAGCAGAATATTGTAACAGCTTTACTATACTGCAACTAAGGCTACATTCACACTGCAGTCTGAAGTGACCCAAATACAATTTTTTTGCCCTTATGCAACCTGTATCTGATCTTTTCATGACAGCCTGAACAACACTGATCCGATTTTTACAAATGTAACCCAGGCTACTTGGATATGTGGTCCTAAATCTGATACGCATCTGATCTTTTCAAATGTGACCCATGTCTGTACGGCCAGGTCACATTCACCCGACCTGTATGTCAGTGATACTTGCCAAGCGTCACTGTTCTGCTTTTCCTGATATGCGGAAACAGGAAAAAAAAACAACAACCATGGTGGACGACAATGCGGAGAGCAGTCAATGGATGGAGTTGTTAATGTGGTGGCTCCGGTTGGACAAAAACTTTAAAATCACAAGATATGCTCCATCATTACCATCCATGTCTACTTCCGCAAACACTGAGCATGCTTGCTACGTGTGACGTTATTGCGTCCTCTACTGCGCATGCGGGACACTTTCAGGTTGTTTGTAGTTCACATAGGAAATCACATACAAATCGGATATTTAGAAATGTGAACAACCACACAAAAAAAATCGGATTTCACAAAAAATCCGAATTGAGCATTAAGGTCTGCAGTGTGAATGTAGCCTAAATGTCAGACAGAAAAGGGTTTGTGGTGAGCTGATGAATATGGCTGAGCATCAAGAGGCTCAGTGGTGTCTGGAGGATATATCAGCTTCATTCAAAAGAAACTTTACGTGAGCAGAACCAATGAGCAGTTGGTTTATTGATAAGATGCAATGCATTATGGAGGAACACATTTTTGAAAATAATCTGTTTTGTAGGTCTATACATGAGAAAATGATTAGATTTTATGGAAGATAAAGTCCTTGTCACATCTCTGAATTATGTGCTCTGCTTTAATGCACTCCCGTTCTGAATAATACACTATACTGAGATCAAAGCTGTGGAAATCACAGTGGTCTTCTGTGTCATTGCTGGGTACATGACGTGTGCAAAGTCACAGTCTTGATTTTTTTTTTGTTTGTTTGTTTTTGTAGTGAAAACCGACAGACTATCTATGAATGAAATTTAAATGCTCAGATAATTACTGGTCAGATAATAGTCAGATAATTATTTGCCAAATTACTTGGACAGTCAGTAATGACATAAGTCTCATTTTTAGTTTCAAGCCTCCATCAGCGAGTAAAAGAAGCACATGGCATAGTAATAATGTTGTTTTTGGGTCATTGCTGCAAGGTTTATTGGCAGTAGCATTAATTCTATAACAGCGGTGCGAATCTTTGGTATACACAACGTGTTTGGTGCTCATGAAACAGAAGTTTTTCCTAAATGCGTTGGGAGGTATGGATATGGATACATCATTCTCCTATGGTATCATGACTTCCAGTTGAAATGAAAGGCTGATATGCAGTGGTGTGATAGAGTGATAATGTTGGCAGTTACTGGCCACCATAATAATATAGGTTCTCCAGCAGTGCTTCCATGCTTCCATTGTTCTTAGAATAACACAGCTTTATGATGTAAAGCAACCAGAGATATGTACTTATCAAGTACATTGTTTAGAATGAATAGAGTAACCTTTATTTGTCCTTCTGTAAAGACAATTTGCATTGCTTTGCGAGTTTGCACTGTACAGGTCAGCAGTTCTGAATACCCACCCCCCTTGGAATACATAAAAAGTATCCTACTCTCAGGTTTTATGCAGGTTTTGAGCTTAGTGAGATTAAACTCAAACTTTTCTGATTCAAATGAGCATTAGGCCTACTGATCTCAAAAGCCTCATTTGATAAGAAGTTATTAAAGTTAAAGACTAATATATTTTTCTGTGTGGAAGTTATATTAAACCTCTTTTTCCAACTAATTTTGTTGAGAGTTTGAAATAGCTTAGTTTGTTGTTTGCTGTAGTTATAATGAAGGTATCAATTCGTAACTTTAATTGGTTAATGCACATATTCTTCCAATCACTCGATGTGCATTTACTGAAAAGTGCCAGGCCTTTTCCAGTTTCCAACTTTCCAGATGGTTTTGTTTTCCAAACCATCTGGCAGTAAAGATTAGATAGTGATCCGAGATGGAGTTCAAAGGAAAGCAAAAACTGAACTTCCATAAGGAGGCAGTTAACCTGCTTACTATCTTCAAAAAGGTGCACTGCTCTGCTATATGTAAGAATAAATACAGATGACATCTCAGAGTGTAGTGTATGCTTCCCAGCACTGCCTCTTGAGGTTCAAGTGCAAGTGTAATAATAGTATTACAAGTCTTTAACATAATTACAGAATCTACAAAATCAGTTAAATTAAAAAGCCACTTGATGCAAGTATAGTTTTTAGTATGATTTAAGAGAGCAAAATATAAAAGTAGTTGTTTCAAAATCTATTTTTCTTGTGAGGATGTGAACATTTCCATTAAACTTTCAACAACTTATGAAGGAATTATTTAACTCTATGAACACAAGCTCTTTGTTTTTTTTGGGGGGGAGAGTCTCCACAACATTGATTGAAGCTCAAGTGACAAAATGTAAACCTTCAGCTTGAGTCTAAAACAAACTGAAACAATTCCTGACAGAAAAACTGACTTTTAAACTTTTAAAAAGTTTAATTTCAGTCATAATTTGGTCTCATGGACAAATCATCACTTTTTCACCCTCTCTTTATTTATGTACCTCATTCTGAAAGAACTATGAAGAAGTGTTAAATTTAAACCTCATGGAAGTCCTGTTTAAACAAGTGCACACAGGAAAAGTTGCACTATTATATGTATTTCCACAGTTTTTGACCCTTTGCACACAACTGTCACAATTTGCTCTATCATTCTTATTGTACTACATTCATATTCTGTTCCACAAAAAAGTATTTAGACCCTTGTAGATTACTTCTTTTAGCTTTTTTTGTGACACTCTTTTAGATCAACAAATTTTGATATTAAACAGAGATAACCAGAGCAAAGACAAAATTCAGTTCTCTAAAGATAACTGCAGTTATTAAGGTAAAAGCTACCGAAATCAACTGTGCTATATAAAGAAGCAATCTGAGTCTTGCTATATAATAAATTAACTCATTTCACTAGCTATACACAGGTTTGATTATTACCAGACATGCAGAACCAAGAAATCCCTTAAATAGAACCTATCTGATAACATGAAGTAGGTTAAAGCAACACACCATGCCCATGTCAAACATGGTAGTGGCAGTATGATGACCTGGGACTGCGTTGCTGCTCCAGGAACTGGATGTCTTGATGTAACTGACAATTTATGAATTCTGCTTCCCAGTGGAAAATCCTGAAGAAGAATATCCCACCATCAGTTCATGATCTTAAGCTCAAGTATATTTAAATTATTCAGCAATAAAATTCTCCAAAGGACACCAGCAACCCCTCCTCCAAAAGACTTAAAAAACAACCCAAAAACTAAATGAAAGTTTTTGGGTGGCTTAGTCAAAGTCTGGATTGGAATCTGATTAGGATGCTTTAGCATGACCTTAAACTTCTTGTCCATGCTTGAAAACCTTCCAGTGTGGCTGAATTAAAACAATTTCATAAGGAAGACTAGTCCAAAATTCCTCCAAAGTGATGTGAACAATTCAGGAGTTTTCTTGAATTTCAAGTTGTCGCAGTGACCTTTTACAAAGGGCCAGGCCAGTTTGGACAGATTCTTCCCAGAATAAATGAAATTCTGATTAAAATTTTTTGGATTTACTGAGGTTATCTTTGCCTGGTATAAATATTGGCATAGTGTAACAAAATAGCAAAAATTAAAGAATTCTGCAAGGAGAGAAATACTTTTTCATTCCACCGAGTTTATATTTGCATATGTCTTTAGGTTTATGCACTATTAAAAATATTTGTTTGATGTTGTTTTACATATCTGTTATTTTTTCTACACAAATGAAAGAATAAAAGCAACGACTACTGGACGGTGTAAAAATAGACCTGGCGATAAACCTTTATGCTGGTGTATTTAGTTGGGCAGGTGGACTGTGGTTGCAGCCAACATATTCAATACATTGAGGAAAGGTGATCTTCACAAAGGAGTGTGATGGTAAAAATGACTTTGGGATTTTTTTTTTTTTTTTTTAAAAAGGGACCTTAGGTTATTGTACCATTTTATTATCACAGAAAAACATTATGATTTTATCACCGTGTGGATGAAGCCACATGACTATCTGATAGAGCATTGTGGCCTTGTATTTCTCATTTTAACCCTTACCTTACAAATTAAGAGGAAGTCTAAGGTAAAGGGAAGCTACATATAAAGAATTCAAAACTGTTCTTACTTTGTCTACCCTAAAAAAAACAAATGCATCAAAATGCAAAGCTTTTGTTTTTGTTATGGGAGAAAGTAAAGTTAATTCTAGAGAGCAGTGATCTAAAAAGGCTGGAAGTTTACTTTGTAGAGAGCAAAGCCACTTGAATAGACATGTTGTGCAATTTATTGCAGTAAGAGCAAACACCAAAGAGGAAACTGAGTGTGTGTGGCTTTGCTGATGTTTACATAGGATTAAAGTAGCTTTACCCTGTCAGGGATACTGTGTGTGCGTACAGTGTTCTCCATGTGCTTAATCTTTGAGTAGATGTACTGTACTTCTTCATCAATGGCTTTAAAATTAATTGCTTGTTCCTGAATATTGCATTTCTGATGCTGTGGTAGTTAACTTTTTGATTTTTTTTCCCCCACTTTGTTAAACAGATTTATTTTGGAATTCAGATGCTGATTGGTTTGGTTTGATTTATGAGGGGTTTTTTTTATTGCCAGGGTCGTAACCACACATCCAGCCCAACAAAGCAAAGTGAGAAAAAAGATTTGGTTCACAAGAACTGAATAAGATGAGATTTTATCAATAGATTTAGAAAACTAAGGATCAGAGAGAGACTTTTTTTTATTTTCCTAAATACGAAAAAGATTTTTCCAAATCAAAAAAATGTTTTTAAAGAATCAATAACCAATGCTGAATATTCCAGTCGAGGTTTGACTTGTCCACATATTTTCACATATTTTTTAAATTTATTTTTTATGCTCGTCTAATTCTATGTGGGACTTGCATGAAAAATCATTGAAAATGCCAGTTTTGGTAGCCTGGTCAAAACCAGCCCCTTGTTCTACGCTTTGCTTCGTACATAGAAACAATTGCTTGCTGGAGGCATGGAGTCTGTTGAAGTTTTAAACGTTTGGATCTGATTTTACCAAACTGGTAATGTTTGGCCGTGATGTATGTAATGCGCCAGCTCGATGAAGCTTACAGGAAATTGCGTGCACTGTAAACAACCTCATGGGGAGTTGGAACACGACATCATTGCCAGCGATAAATTACTCCTCAAAAGTACAAATAGAAACTAAGGTTGATCACAGACAAACAAGAAAGTAAAAATGCAAACACAGAAAAACCAAAACAACCCAAACACCCCCTGGATATGACAGAAGTAGGATATGATATTATGTAACAAGTATCATATTCAGTGACATTTCGTAATAATTTTAGAGATGTATTCCTATAATAATAGCTGCTAAAAATTTTATTTCATTATATAACTGCAGTATAGTGTAAAGATCACTGGCTATAAAGAGAAAGCCAGGTAAACTGCAAATAAAAAATACATTTTGTCCCTGTCATATTGTTTAGACATTTTTGGGTTTCTTATTCTATTTTAGGAGCAACTTGCTCCTAAAATAAATTTTTTAAATTTGATATTTACCTGACCTTGTGTCACTTAATCTTTCATTTCTTACTACTCTTCCCTTAATTCTGTTTCTTTGTAATTCTCAGTTTCAGCTGCTTTGTTTTTCCCCCATTGACACATTTGCTCTGAAAAGAGAAAAAGGGAGAAAATGAAGGGGTTTCACAAGAAAAAGATGTTGGAACAAAAGAAAGGAAATTACAGTTTGGTCAGGAAAGCTCGCATCTTCCTATAGTTGACTGACTAGCTTTATGTTCAAACAGGATGAAACAGAGCTGAAGACACAGGCTGTGGTGTACAGAATATTTTAAACTAAGAAGTTGTTCTTGAAAATGCTATGTCATTTTTCTTTAAATGTTAGATTTAGAAAATGCTAAGACACAGTTCCAACGCTGGAGAAATTGCTGATTTGCTATGTAAATCTAATAAAGACTGAAAAGATTTAAAATAGCCCAGAGGAAAGCTGCATGTTGCCTGTGATTCCTTAATAAATCCACCTGTTGGGCAGCTGTGACATCTTGAGTTGATGTCCTGCTCCAATTTTTTTTTTCTTTTCCTGTCAATGAGTGGCCTAAAAATAAAACTACATATTTCCTCAAGACGATATAGACTCAGGAAGGTATGTGTCCCCACATTTTTTTGGTATGCATGTGTTTTTTCTTTGTGATTTGAGAGCTATGTTAATGACAGCTGTTGGCTCTGTGATCATGAGGTGATTTCCAATGTTACCCTAGAAACCCAAAATCGCACTCAATGTCCTATACTTTTTGTGTGTATTTATGTGTGTGTAACACAAGCAGACAGACCTCTATTTGCCCTGATTTGGGTCTGGATTAAATATGAACCCAAATGGGCTTTAATGGCCTTTCCTTTCAGCTGCATTTTGTTGATAGAAGCCTTTGTTCTCCAATCAGGATTTACAGAGCCTTTAAATTTTAGAGACATAACAATTCTTAACATGTTCACTTGTTTAGAATAAATGCCAAATTTGCATTATAATTTGTAAGGCCTACAAGTAAGATTTATTGTTTTGCTCAGCCTTATGCTAAAAACAAATATAAAGCATTTACTACACATGCTAAGGAAAATCATCAGAAACACATCAGATGTGAAAACTAAGAAGTAGAACAGTGTGTATGTTTAAAACATGAAAGCAAAGAGCAAGCCATGATGATCTTTGCATATTCTAACACAAAACACATTACAGAGAAAATCATGAAAATCGTAACAAACTACAAAAAGATACTAAAGACAAAGTCTGGACATAAAATATCAGCAAAAATGCCAGTTTAAAAAAAACCCCAACAAAATAATAAACCATGACAGGTGCAATACTTTAAATAATTGTGTGGTCCCATTTGGTGATTAGTAGAGACAAACTGTTGCCACATTCACATTTTGAGATAGTCACGTTTGATTTTCTGATGAAACCATGAGTCTGTTCCGTCTAATTTTTCTTTTTCTTTTTTTTTACAAAAGTATTTTAATGATGCCAACCTCTGCCATACTGATGATTAACCATACTGATTTAAAGTAACAACCAACAATAAAAGTCATCCACATTGGTCTTCAGCTGCATAGTGCAAGTTTGTTTCTTCAATCCCTGTTACTCATATACTAGAACCTGTTGGGTATTTGGGAAAAAATGCCTTGTGATGGCAAAACCAGTGAAAAATCTCACTGCTGCTGCTGGAAAGCCAGAAAGTCCACTGAGATAAGAAATGCTCGAGGCATTTAGGAGTAAAAGTAACTTTGAAAAGATGTTACAGTCTCAGAGGAAGTGGACAGATAACTTAAAAAAAACTTTACAAGTATCACTTATTATTCTTTCACTTTTGGCCTCAACACTGGACAGTAATTTACAATATAAATTTACTGTAAGCCTGAATGAGAGTTAGATCTTTTAACAGGTTGAGCGATTTTAGTACACGGTGCCGACCATATTTATTGGCATACCTGGTAAAGATGTGTAAGAACCCGTAAAATAAACAAATCTTTCAATAGCATAATCCCAGCAACTTTAAAATAAAATCTGCTGGTAATTCAAAGAGATAATGATGGTTCAGTCTACTCTCACAAGGTTCCCAGGGGGTTTAGAAAAGAAGCAAGTCCCTGACATCACAGAATCTCCACTATAGTTACTGTTGCAGTGGATTTCAAGTGCTTTTCCACATACTCATCCTTTAATTTGAGTCAAACCCACCTAGTACATCAGCTACTTAAAAGCTCAGTCTTGTTCTTATATGACCTAAGCACACAGTTTAAGTTAGAGTCCAAATAGAGCTTAGCATTTTTTTATTTGTGGTAATAGGACAGATAATGCACTCTCCTGACATGGATCTGAAAATAATGGTTGTTATGGACACTTGGTCCCTCAAAGACGGCACTCTTTGCTGCAGTTCCCAAACAGTAAGCAGTAAATGTATATTTTTTTAACATCCTCTACCATCTTCCCACCTATATGTGGTGGCAAAATAAAAGTTGCCATCTTGTCCTGCCTTGTGGCCAATGGCCAAATAAAGACAAATTGGCCTCTATATTATGTCATTTCATATCCTAGGGAAACAGAAAGTGTTGGATTACTTATATGAATTATTGAACAATTTACCCAGCTTGAAAAATTACTTCATAAAAATGCTTTATTATTAGAGAATTTCTTAGAGTAGTAATAATTGTTTCAGTAGTGATCTTGTTTAAAGCCTTTTTAATTTGGAATTTGTCCTTAATAAATTTATCCAATTTAAAGCTGAGATTTTTCTAGATTTTTATGTGAATGCTTACATTTATCAGTGGTGTCAGTGAATCTATGTATTTGGCACTGTTTGTACATGATATAAATTCATATGACAATTACACACCACTTAACCTTACTCAGATTTTATAATTGGTACAGCCTCCTTTTTCATCCTCCCATTTTTAACTATCGTGAATTGCTGGTTGAAGATGGGGGATTTCTTGCCCACCAGATAGACCGCTCACCTGTGATGTAGGTGCACATGGCTGTTTGGCTTAGAAGTTAATGAAACTGCTGTTTTAAGATCTAAAAGTAAAATTACAATCATGGAACATGGAAAGTTGGAGCTTCTGTTTGCATGTTTTTATCCGTCACTGGTGGCAATGAGAGGCTGCATTTTTCACATGCCTCTAACTGTGGAAGGGTTTTTGTGAGGGTTTACACAGCCTGTGAGGGTTTACTTTGGGGTTTTGTTGTGTACTAAGGCCATAATTTGCTTGCAACACAGTGATAAATCTCTTTTGTTTTGTTTTCTCACAGAGATAGAAACATCTCTGAAGTTTAGGTAAGTGATATAAAGAAGGGAGGTTTTCCAGTTGTGGGTTAAAATCACAGAAATGTTAAATTTCACTTACCCACTGTGTTAGAAAGAGGGAAACGCAAATTGTATTTAAATTGGTTAAATATGAGAAAGCCATTGCGTAATGTGATCTGGAACGATCCAGTGTCTTTCATCCTTCAGAACTGCATGGTCTATGTTTGTACCTGTGTGTTTTTGGCATATTTATTACATATTGTGACAAGCAGAATCACCTGTGCAAGCGAGCGCCATTAATGTTCTCATGAAATCTTTTCAGCAATAAGCTTGTCTTAGATTTCCCCTGGGGGTCGATCTACACACTCAAACACTAATAACTGCACAGTCTACTGTTTCAACAGCTCCCTGTGGAAGTGTATGTTCCTGGATGTGTGTGTGTGTGTGTGTGTGTGTGTGTGTGTGTGTGTGTGTGTGTGTGTGTGTGTGTGTGTGTGTGTTTGTGTGTTTGTGTGTTTGTGTGTTATGGGAGTGTGTTATTAATCCTCAATGGTGCTGAGAGCAGCCTGTCTGGCTGGATCAGTGCCCGTCAGGATCAGTTGAGTCTGCTCACTGCTATCACATCTCAGGTCTTAATGAGGCAGCTCAACAGCTCTGCAGGAGTGTGCTGGTGTGAGTTTTCATCCTTTACATCTCATTTGCCTACTTTTAGCAAAAAATATTTTTGACAATTTCTAGTCTTTGTAGAGTGAAATGTTTTACTGTTGACACAAATGACAGAAATCTATCATGTGATATTATTTATATTACAGAAACCACCCACTGCTGTTACTGTATTTGTTACAGAATTATTGGGGAAACACTGCCACCATAAAAATTACAGGTGGAGAATCTGTAAAGTGTTTAAACTAGATTACAATTATTACTAAATTTAACAGGAAAAAGGTGGTTGGTAAGAGTGAAATTTACTGATCTAATCAGCTTGATTGGACTATCTTTGAACCTGGACTTTTCTCAACATTTTTTAACTTGTTTTATATTAACTTTTATGACTCACAAAAAGTTAGCAAACAAGCATTTCTGCAGATTATTTTCTAACTCTTAAAATAAATACAAAAATAAATATGCTAATTTACTCACAATGCCACCCTTTTAAAAAGTCTTCCAAAATGTTAGGACTTTTATGAGGCTTGACCATTGAAGTATATTTTTTATTAGACAATGGATGAGAATTATTTAATCTCAATTTCAATTTTAATTAGTTTTATCAGTTTAACAGAAAGCTGGGGTGCAGCAGGTAGCTTCAAAACCCATTATTGTGTATGTATTTCTTGGTGCCTATCTCCAGCAGTAACTGGGCAAGAGGCGGGGTACGCCTTGGACCAGTCCATCACAGGGCAACACAGAGACACACAGAACAAACAACCATGAACACACTAACTTATACCTAAGGGCAAATTAGTGTAACCAGTTAACCAAATAGTCATGCTGTGGGACTGTGGAAGGAGGCTGGAGTACCCAGATAAAAGCCATCCATGCATGGGTAGAAGAGGCTAAATCTATGCAGAAAGATCCCAGGCCAGGATTCAAACCCAGGACCTTCTTGCTACAAGGCAACTGTGTCCCTGGGGCATCCCCTGTGGGATGAGGTTGGGAATAAATTATGTTTATTTTGTTCTAAGATGACCCAAAATTATTTAACACAGTATTCAGTTAGAGAAGCATTGATATGATCATTAATGAGATGCTACAGCAAACATGAACAGAATGTTTCAAGCCATTAAGCCAGTCTCTGAAAGTCACTGGCTAATAATTCAAGTGGAGCCTTTTACAGGAAACTAATGCACATGAGGCATAACACCTGTCCAAGCTGCTGTCTGTAGCTTACACTGTATACTGACATACTTTCAGTTGTGATTGCTTGAGATAAAGATTGTACAACACACTCAAGCCTCAGACCACTAGTATTAGGAAATTAAGTGGGTTTTGAGATCAAGTCTGAATCTTGAGTCACCATGTCTGCCATGCAAACAAAATCCAATACTGTGTGTTTATGCACTGATCACTGTGAGCTGATCACACTGAGTTTCAAAACCTTTAGGTTGTTTTAAGTTTATTTTAATTTGTGAGAGACTTCCACTCTGCTCTCCACTCAGTGACAAGTGACCATGTTGTCTTTGCTAAGTAGCCGAACGAGTGCATGCTACACCCTATGTATCTTATAAAGCATGCATTACATGTACAAGTGATAAATTTGAATTATGATTTAGGGACATTTAGAAGCAAAAATGCGCGCTGTGTGGGGTCTGAAGTTTATAGGCATTTTTTTAGTAGGTGATTTCCCATGTTTTGTCTTTTATCTGACTTGCTTGTGATCTGTGCCCAAAAGCAATGGCATAAAAACAAGCTATGTTTAATGAAGGCATACTCCAGAATTACAAGGTCCTTTGTGATACATTTCCCAAACAACCACAAACCTCCATAACACAGAACACAAATAACACTTTTGAGTTGCTTACTGGCAATTGTAATCATCACTACGCTCTTTTACTTTTGGCAAGGTGTAGAGCTAATACTAAATACCACCAAATGTAGAAAAGTTATTTTAAGTGAAAAGTCCTGCTGTTGAAAATTAGTGTGTAAATGTATACATGGAAAAAGGGGACGAGGCTGTAGTCATGCAAGGTGCTGCAATCCACTGAGAGACCTGGAGAACCTGCTGTTTGTGTGTATGTGCAAGGTGTCACTAAAGCCATGCATTGGTTTGAAGGTGGTCTTATCCATCTAAAGGCCCTTTGAACCAGAAGGTGTTTGACTGCATGCCTTTGAGTGTGTAAGAGTGTGTGTCCCGTCCCTGAGCCTGCTGGTCCTGCAGTCAGCCCCCACATTCATTCACTCATCCACCTACCCACAAAGGCTGCCCTCTGACATGCCAGTCCACCCCCCTTTCATCCTCCATTTTCTAAGTTGGGTGTGATCACATCAAAGTGCAACAGGGGGGATTACAGGTTCCTTTGCCCCAAGGGGTCCTAGACACAACCCCTCTCCCTAACTGAGGCAGACACACACCCTTTTCCATTCCTGACACCGTCCCTGGGGCCCCTGTAATCCGTATGGTGTCATAAGGTCAGGGGACCATGTCAGTGACGTCCATTTAGGACCTGCAGCTATATGCTATTTGTTCTTACTGTTCAGTTTCTTTCTTTAAACTTTTTTCTTTTTTTTTAACTCTGTTACCTCCCCACTGGAAGCATAACATTACCTGTTTTAAATACACCTTTATTCAAGTAAAATAAATGCAGAAGTTGGGCTGGAGATTAAAATGTTCTTTTACCTGCCTCTTGTGAAAATGTAAATTTGTTCATCACATATTTTTATGGTTTTCTCTTCCTAATTCTATTAACACTTTACTGTGAAAGAAACATAGTAGTTTTCTGCTTTGCCAATTTTCCCCATGTTGTCCCTTCACCCTTTCGTTTCTTTTTACCAGTAACCAAACCACTTTCGACTCAATTATTTAAACCATTGTGTATCTGTCTATTTCACTTAGTAGTTTATTATTTTTGATTATGGCGATAGATGAAAAATCATGAACATTTTAAAATCAGACAATAGCCGATGACAGAAAATTACTTTTACTCTTTAACTGGTAAAGTTTGCTGCTCTTGTCAAAAACTAGCCAGTCCTGTAATTCTGTGTTGTTAGTTGTTTTCCACTTTGACTTCAAGTTAATCCCTTGGCATCTTATGCATTACCACCCCTCACAGGTTAGGTCTAGAAATTGGTTGCTGGTTCATATTGTAAACCCACCACTCTACCCAAATGAAAGTAAATTTGGACAGTGTGGGATTTTAATAGACATCCCTGTGCAGTCAAAAGTCTATTTCCCAAAATTTGACCCACAAAGACGAGCTGCTTCTGAGCTTTCCCTGGTCAATCATTAAACACAAGCGGAAACGGTGTTATCCAGCACCAGCACCAGCTATATTTCTGTTTACAGAAATATAGCTGGTGGTGGGTGATGACAGGGGGTGCCGAGCAAAGAGCATAGGTAAAAAAAACTCCAAAAATCTTTTCATGTGCCAAACTTTTTACTTATAGTATAATATCAATGAATCAGAGGAGCTAAAGAGGTTCAAGAGGTATGCCGTCTTGTACTGTGGGTACAGTGACTAGAAGAAAAGCAAAACATGACCCACTTTACTTTAAAAGCATTAAACACTGACAAAAATATTGAAAATGAACATTAATAACCGAATCCACACAGCATGATGAAACCATCAGAAAGTGTTTAACCAATTTAAAATGTGATGAGTCTTTTTGCTGTGAAAAACCAGTCCCTGCAGAAAAAAAGCAATGCATCCAAGCCCAGCTGCTTCTGCAACTGTTGAACTTGGAACTTGGATGCGACTCCATGTCAGATTAATTTCATGGTGATAAAAGGAACTGCTGTTATTTGTAGTATGTATGTTATGTGACGCCATTGTTCCTCCCCTGCTCTTGAAGAAGCTCTCTGGCTTTACATCTGTCCACCAGGATTTTCAGAGCATTCATCATCAGGGCGCAGCAGCACCATAATGTGCTTGTGCTGCACTCTTAAATATAGAAATATCACAGAGAGACCGTGCACAAACCAGAATAAAATGAATAGAGGTTAAAAAGATGGAAGTATGAGTAATGCTAATGGTATGAAAGAACAACCAAGTTATATGATTACTTAATTTAAACGATCACCCTCAAAAATTATATCCATTTATGAGTCTAATGTTGTTCTTTACAGCCACATGAGCAAGCTGCATGTACTGTGTGAGAAGCCGGTCTAAATAAAAGCCTGGATTTAATATTTTTGCTGAGGGGATCTATTCCAACAGCAATACTCTGCTTCCACAGCACTTATGGTAATAGGTGCAGTTTTTAAAGTCAATATGGTATCATTAACTGCAATGAAGCATGACCCTCCAGTACTGTGGCGCTGGTATTTCCCTTTCATTCTGGGTGTTTAGTTCAAGGTTGACTTCAGAAGTGAGTCAATGCTAGATTAATATTTTCATATGCACCCAGTGAGCATGCTTAATTTGATTAAGTGATAAAAAATATCTAATAAGTAATCTAATATCAGTGTTGCTGGGTTTGATTCTGAGTTTTAAAAGCCAAAATCCAGTCAGGCTGTATTTTCCTATTTGGCAGCTGAGGTTGTTGAGACTCTTGGCAGTTGAAACTCTGCTGCTTCGCTCGAGTTGAACTTCAGCTTCAATAGCTGCTGAGTAGCTTGTTTCCATGTTAAATGTTGACAATTATTTGCTAATGAAGATTTATACATATTGATGCTCTTGGAAAAACACAGATTATTTTTAACAGCATTAATATCATCCAGGTTTCTGTATTACAAATATAAACAAGCAACAGATTTTTTTATTTCCTTTCTGAAACATCATCATGATGGTCTTTATTAATGATTAACTTAGCTGTTTGAGCATTAGGGTAAGTAGAGTAATCCAAGGTATATGCACTAAACAAATCTGCATCCACGTTGAAGAACAGAATTTGACTCAACACAGCATAGCTGACCATATACACAGTCTAAGAAAAGTATTCATACCCCTTTAACCTTTCACTTTGTGTTATGTTACAATAACAAAACTCAGTGTATTTTTTTTAATTTTGGAATAATCTGTGCTGGACTAACATAAAGTAGCAAAGAATTGTGAAGTGAAAAGAATTTTGGACAAATAAACTGCCTACTCAAAGGCCAGACATAGATCCAATTTAGAATCTGTGGCAGAACTTGAGAGTTTATGTTAAAAGATGCTCTCCATTCAATTTGACTGAAAATGAGCCATATTTAAGCCATACGTTGAATGGGCAAAAAGCAAATATCTAAATGTGCAAAGTTGGTAGATACCTTAATGGAGCTGTGGTTCAATGCAGGCACTGTATACAAAACCAGTTAGGTTTTCAAAAAATGAAAAAACTTGCATTCAATTTACAGCAGTTATAACCTTCACTCTACAAATCATTAAATGTCACAATATATTTGTCACAGCACGGTTACTGAGAAGAGTAATAAATATATGATACATTAATTTGGTTTCAAGAAGTATATATTCCTGGGAGCTGTGCTGGTTATATAATACCTGGTATGAATATTGTACAACCTTTTGCTGCACCTCCGGAGTTACATGACTCTGTCTTGAAATATGTACTAAGCTTATTTCAGAAGCTGTCCTAAATTCATTTAATCGGGTTAATTCAGGACTGATTTAAGGTCTTTTTCTAGAATCTCTTTATGAAACTGTCATCTATAAAAAAAAAAAATCTCCTTAAGAGGGACTAAATAGCATCAGTCCAGCTGAAAGGGCACGCTCAAATAGTCACATAATTGGCATTTCTGAAAATGTCTAAAAGATGAAGTAATTAAAGCTGCCATGTGAGTGTTCTTGCTTGCCAGATTATGTAACATGAAACATATGATAAAGCAAAACAAGGTTCCACTATCCATTTACAAAACACAATCCAGCTGACCCATGTTACCTTAGCTGCCCTAGCTGTAGTAGCATATTTAATTTTTGTTACAGCTTAGTACCTCCTAGTGTATTTTTTTGTTTTTGGATACTTACCTTTTGATACTCTCACTGAGGAATAAATAGATGAGAAGACCCTAGGAAAAAGCTCTGATATGAGGACACTAGTCTAATGGTCAGTCCACTCCAATATAAAGATCATTTTGGTTCAGTGACTGACAATATAACACAGATTCAGATGGAGACTATTAGGGCACTGAGCCCTCATCTGTTTCAATAGCACAGAGGCTTTAGCTGAGACAAAGGCTTTTGTCATGATCACAGAGCTTACTCTGCAGCCTGTTGAGACATCAGGCTGGTTTAAGACAGACAGGTCAGCAGGGGGTGGGGCAGGGGGTTGAGACATACATATAACTTTAATTGTGGAAATGCCAATGTGCATGAAAGTGTTGAGAGCCCTAGAGATGAGTATGCATTGTGTGAAAACTGCCCTGCAAACCTGGGGACAGTGCCCACCCTTGCTTTAGTGTGCCCCCTGATGTGAGACCCCTGATTTGGTCAGAGTGGGCTATGTGTGTTAGAGAGCGTGAGTGAGTCAGAGTTGCTGGGTGCAGTGTGGCACCTGCTGCTGGAATGCTGGAAAACAATCAACACAATATTGGTGGACGTGTAAGATTTTAACCAAGATTTTACTTCCAGAACTCTGTTGTTGGCACATCTGGTCAAAGAAATGATGATTTCATTGTTGTTCCATGTCACTACGTTTAAACAAAACTTACAGAAAGTTGTTTTCCTGCTTCATAAACTTAGTGTTTGACTTCAGCATCATGATATTTAATGACTAGCGTTTCAGCTCATTTCTGTGCAGCTTTTCCCTATATTGTCAGCTGTCTGAACACAGCTTTAGATTAAGTCTACTCTTAAATAAGGAATTGGCTGTCTTTAAAGTCTCCAAAAGTTGCTAAATTTCAAATTTGCGTATTTGTACATGTGCATTTCAGTGGCAACTGATACTGTAGGGGAGAATAATCTCTTCGGAGTGAAAAAAGTGAGCAAAAACAATTTAAATATGTTATAGCTGCAGTTTAACTTTTTACTTAGTTTATGTATACACAGTTAACTCCAGATTTAGATTTAAACTTTTCATTCAGCCAAGCTGTTTGCTACTGATAGGAGATGACAATGTAAAAGGAGTTTAAGTTTTTTTTAAAAATAATTTAGCTCTCTTAATTACATTTTATAGAAAAAAAATATTAAAGATTTCTCAATAATGGGTGGAAAAAAATCTTTTTTGGCATTACTACAAACCTTTTTATGACTTCTAACCAGCTTTTGCATGCTTCCAGTCAGATTTATGTGATTTATGTTTGGTGATGATCCTCCAAGGCTGATTCAATGAGGTGATATGCCGTATTAATCAAAATCAGACAAAATAAATAGTTTATTTTTGTGCTGTGTTTTATTTTAGACGAAAAATGTCTGCTCATTATTGACATTATTGATTTGTTGACATAATAACGTGTTTCCTCAAGTCTTCACAAGTTTCCAATAACACAAAAAATCACTACAATCTTCACTAGTTGCTTTTTTAAAACAAGAGGCAGAAGGGTATGAAATGTTGAAAAATATACTGAGAATGTTGGTAAGTTGCCATTCGTGATCACATCTCACATGCCAGAAGTGAATATCATTGCAAAGGGTAAAAAACTGTTGCAGAAATTGACGCTGTTAGATTAACAAAACAGTGTGGATTGCATATAATACAGTTTTTCAAGCCTTTTACATGAAAGGCTACGAGTCTTAAAAAGTTACAATTCTAATAAATTTTTAAAACAGTTTTCATGATATGACTGTGGTATAAATGCTGTAAGGGGCATTCTTGAGCTCTCATGATGTCACTTTTTTCAGCCAAAATCCTTTAGGAAGCAAAGTGCGACAAAAGGCTGACCCACATCTGAGATTTTGATACGACCACAGGATGATGTAAACCCTCATATGCCACAAACGTATGCCAATTACCCTCGTACTGGGTGTGTATCAGGTTGTGAGCCAATGTAGTGTCAGCGTAAATCATTGTTACTTGTCTGGAAAGCTTTTTTTTATCTCTACATGTTTACAAAGATTTTTATCCAAATGGTTCCGCTATCTTAATACATCAATATACAAAGTCTTTGGAGGGAAGTCTTGTGTCAGTCAGAGTAAGTGTCAAGTCACGTCTTCCAGCTATTACAGCCAAGTTTTTAAGCCTTGACAGATGAGAGCTGTGCAATGACTAGCTTGTTTCCTCGCATGTCACACTGTGTGAGGTGATTCTAGCAAAATCTTTGTTGAAAACTTTGTCAAACAATATCAGTTAGAGATGTGTTGGTGTACTTGGCAATTCTTAAAAAAAAAATGGTCACGTTCCCATCCAAATGTAATATTGATTTCATCCAAGTCCTTAGAATTAGATTTTTTTTTTCTTTTTTCCACAAACCAAGTCTGAAGTTTCATGCCACTAAGCCACTGCAGACGTCTTGATTTAAAAAGCAGCAATAAAACTAAAAACAATGGGAAGCCACGTGGAAAGTATGATGAGGTTATTTTGGGAGAACTTTTTTAGATTTTCCGGAGCCTTTCTTAGAGCTGGGGAAAAAAATCACAATGTTTAGCAGTGTGTGCTTTATTAAGGGAGTTTTTTAGTTGAGGTTTTCTGCCTTCAGCAGCGGTTTGTTAAAATCTCTCGTCACAATCAAGGGCAAAAGAGGAAACAGTTTCACCCAGGTAGCTACATAAATATACAGTAGTATTCATACACATACAGACGAACAACACACCCCATGTCTTTGGCCCTTTCCACGCCCCTCCTCTCACCTCCCACCTTTTTTCTCCTCACTTCAACCCCTCCCTCCATCTATCTCTCCCTACCGTTTTCCCTACCCCTTTTGAATTAAGTCCATTCTTCCAGCCTGTTCTCCCTCTGAGCGTTTCTGCTCCACTCAGCTCCTGTGAAAACTCCCTGTGCATGTGTGTGTGTGTGTTTGAACTCCTTGCGTGTGTGTGTTAAGAAGAGTTTTATGTGTGTGCACAGCACAGTGTGTTTTTTTTTTAAAGTGGAGCTGAAGTGCAGCCGTTCATCAGTGTAGCTGACTGCAGTCAGGGGAATACTCAGATCTCACAGCGTCGCTTTTCAACTTACTGCTGCTTAAAGGACTTTTTTTGACGACTCACTGGACTTTTATTTTGCACCAAACCTGGACTGTGCTGCTGCTGTCTTTTTGTCCCACCTTTATCTTAAACTGGAATTGCCCATATTCATTTTTCCAGAGGTTCTTCAAGGATTGCAAAATTTTGGCTTATTTATTCTCCTACTTTCTGGGTTGTCAATTTCTGCAATTTAGAAAATTGCAATTCCGTTCTTCTTCCATACTTTATTGACTTGAGACATGTTTAATGGAAAGTAAGGGCTCAGCAAGAGAGTAAAGGTGTGCATGAGCCATAACTTTAACAGTATTTACAACACAGAAAAGTTTTTCAAACAATGGAAAGCATCAGTGCAACAAGAGGCATGATGGGCTCAGGTGGATGCTGAGTCCGACTTGGAATGGTCTGAGCCTTTGCAGATTTTGTTCTCTTGGAACTGGATGGGAAGGTAAGTTTTATTCATTGCACACACAACCCTCTAGTGTTTTCATGTATGACATTAGCTTATTAATAGGGATATTAATAGAGGCTTTTTAGGGATCCTGAATTTTTTTGGGTTTAGCTCAGCCTGAAAATCCTTTAATTTACCTCGACAGCAGAGTCATTTTTCTGTCATTTAATATTAAAATAATAGCAGACATGTTGTATAAGTTATGTTCTGCCTGGCCTGTCTTTTCCTGTGTGAAATAAATAAAAAATTACTACAATCTTATTTATTTTTTTTTTTGATAGCGTATATGGAGTGAAACACACACAAAAAACCTTTCTGTTTTTACTCATCTGCTAAAGCAGAAGACTTTTTCAGTCTCTTTTGTAAATGTTAACAGACACATCTCATATCACCTTAATGTGCAAAGTTAGATAAAATCAACCTGATTCTTGTAGAGGAAGCAGTTCCTGTCTGCTGTTTCAACACTTCATCCTCCATCGGACCCGACCTTTTGATACTTTAAACCCAAATACATGAAATTATTGACAGAAAGCATCAAAACTAATTCTTTAGGCTTTTGCTGTCATGCAGTTTTCATAAACAAAAAGTTGCATTTTTTTTGCATTCTAAAAGCTTAGGAAATTTTAAACAGTATTTATCACTTTTACCATTTTGAAAACTCTTTGCAATTTTTTACCATGCATTTAGCATTTTTGTAGAGAATGTGTCAAATACATTTAGAAATGTATTTACTTGATATAACAGATAAAGCAAATACTAACTGTCAAAAAGATAGACATCTCATTGGATGTTTTAGGCAAGATGAGGAAATATCTCGTGGCAACCACATGCATATTAGGGTGTGTAACACATGTATGGCTGTCATAGACAATGCATAGCGCCAGGTTTTGTAATGGACACTGATTGTATGAAATACAGAGATAATGCATGATTTTAGTAGATGCGCATTGATAAATTTTATCCCACATGTAATAAGGAACTCCCCACAACCCTGCTTCGACAAGCTGGTATAGACAATGGATGGACGGATGGAATAAGGGACTATTCACTAAACATCAGGGGCTGCAACCCAAATGTCTAGGTCTAAAAACGCCGATGATACTAGTTGACAAGAATGAGCAGAGAGGAGATTGTACATTATTTATGGATAAACTAAAAGTAATCTTTTTTCACAAAATAGATATTTCAAATCATAAACTGTTTTTTTTAAGTGTGTAGTTAGTGTAGAATAGACCAGCATGGGTTAATTTATGTATTAAGATTTTTTTTTATGCTTTTTTACTTATAGTGGAGCCCTTGTACCAAAAGGCAATGAAATGATCCATTTTTAGGTTTTTCAGAAATAGAATAACAGTTTAAAAATGCTTTTTAAAGATCTCTTAGTAGTGTAGGTTTATCTAGAACAGGTTTGATGAGTCCAAATACTTCGGATTTTCAAAAAGAGAAGTATTGTCCAGACTGTAAGCTAATCCTTAAATTTAGCACCGCACAAATCAGAGACCAATGGTTAGCTAGCTGTGGTATTCTCAATTAAATGTGGTTAAGTCTCAAGAATTACTTCCATTTATACTTCAAAATAAGAGTCTAAAACTTGAAAATTCTGGGTATCAAGCTTAAAGCATGGCCCTTCACATTTGTAGCTCATATCAATACCTTAATTATTGGATTAAACATCTGTCAGAAGAAGGATTATACTGAAAGCAGCAGTCTGTTTGACAAAACATATTGTGATAATTTAATTCCACAGCACCCCTAATGATTAATGTAAAATGTTGTGGCTTTAGCCAGCATAAACTGGGCCATTTGATGAAGACATAACAGCTGTTAAAGCTTTACTCAGCCAGCTGTCTTTAGAACCTGACAGTGTACAACAATACTATTCCTGAGCCATTACAAATCAAAGTCTTTCATGTTTTGCTGATTCCTTGTGGGATTTTACTTCACAGAACTAAAATGAAAGCTGAGCCCTTTTTCACTTACAGGAGTGGGCTGTCTTTCCTTTGAGAGCTCTTTGGAGCAGATCCACTCAGAAGACCAGAGGCACCTCTGTAAAGTCTTGATTCACAGCAGCTTCTGTTTTTAACAGAGCCAAGTAGTACGCTATCAGTGACCAGCAAGCTGCATTTACTTTAGTTGTACCTTCGTTGGCATCAGTCAATCAGACAGATATCACAATGTGACAATTATCCCTTAATTGGCTCTGATCAGCAATTGGCAGGTCAAATACAAAAACTAATACTTTGATGCAATTTTTGTTTATTTTAATAAAAATCAGGTAATAATTACGTATGTATGCTTGGGTGCAGCAATAGAAACGTTAATGTCAGGTTTCAAGACCTTTTTTCTCACTTTATACATTATATTTCTTAGGAGAAAAATCTGAATTGGCAGGCCAGATCTGAAGGAAAATCTAAGTCTTCTAAGATATCAGCTAGAAATAGCTTGATTGTTGCACATCTCTACATTTCTACACATTTATCAAAAATAAGATCAGTCCAGTCGTCTAATGTCCATCCCAACAGATTTAACCAGTGGAGACATCCATCATTATGGGACACATTAAGCAGGAAGCGACTCCAACTCTAATCCTCACTCCAAATTGAACCCAATCCAATTGCAGCATTTCTTTTTCCCATTTAAGCCTTGAAAACTTGGAATAATTAATCCAAATCAAACAAAGATTAGCCACAGGTTTGCAGGCTGGGAAACTTCCCCTTCATGTTGCAGGGCCAGATGGCTTAGTACCAGTAACCAGCATAGTGCTGTGGTCTCACTGCTTCTTCATTCCAGAGTCTCTTTTTGAGCACTCAGTTCATTCACTTCTAATCCCTTTACATTTTCTGGTTCACCTTGTTTCCACATAAAATCCCATAAAAACGGTTTGTACCTTTTTGTTGTACAACTGCTTTTGTACTGCGCTTGGGTGTATTTGAGACTGTCTGTATTTAAGTGAGACTGTGAACTGTAATGTACTGCTGCAACAAGAAACTAAAAGCAATGCTGTACTGCGACGCTATGCTATGAAGTGGAAACAGAGAATGAGTTAAAATTTATTCTTTCAACCTTTATATGTGATTTGTATGTACTGGTGTAAATCAGTCTAATGGCTTTTACTCACCTTTTACTTTCAGTTTAATTAACACAGCTAATCATCACTAAATTAAACATTTTTCACATCGCTGGTAATCTGTACATTTCAGTTTTGAACATACAAAGGTAAAATGAGGCGCAGCTCACCTACCTGTAATTCTGAGTAAGACTAAATGCTGCCCCATCTCCAAATCACAGTACTTGCTCCATGCTTTTGCTCACAACTCGGGATTGTTTATAGAAATCTGCAGCAGGTCCACGTTCTGCCATGCTTCTCCAACTTCACCTGCTCTGCTAAGGCTGAATATCTCTTCTAAATCAAACCCCAACAATTGTTCCTAATGGTGCGTTTTCAGTTCGGTTTTTGTTTAACAGTCCAGGGTGGAATGTTGCACAAGTCACATCCAATTTTTTGCATGCCTGTTGACTTTGTACTACAGTGTGTAAGAATGCCTTTCAATGATCAGAGTTAAGGTCACCAAATGTCTGTAAGGGTGAGACATTTGGACCTCGCTGACCAACATGCCCTTATTTATACTATTTTTGCCAAAGCTGAACCATAGCTGTCAATTTAGAGATGTACGGTATTCCCTACAGCCTTATAGAGCCTTAAGGAGCACTGTTTTTTAAATTTTATACTCAGAAGAGAAGAAATAAAAAACCAAAAAGAAGATCAAAGTTATTTGTTACCAAAAAAAAAATCAATGCAGGATTTTGCCCTTGTTGTTTCTGAGTGATAAGTTATCCAAACAGGTAAAACAACAGATCTCAACCGAATATATTCCTTAATCACAAGGGCTATTGTTTTTCTTCTTTTGCTCCTGATCTTGAGGTTTGATTTAGCTGCTGTGTGTCACTGTTGTTGTTTGTGTACAGTCAGTCTGAGCTGCACGTGAATGACAGATCACGTAAAGTTGATGTTATTATCGGTGATGGTTCCCTTACCATTAGCAGAAACATGTCATATCATTGTGAGCTTTTTGGAAATGATATATGACCAGGTGGTGAATTTCTAACAGTTTGTCAGGTGTATGCTGTTTTCTTTAGCTGACTGTAGCATTTGAAGCAACTTAAAATGAAAATTATTTAACTCATCACAGCAGCTTCATAGGGAGGTGATATTGTGCTTGTTTGTGGTTTAATTAAAAATTAACCGCAAGTTAAATTAAAATTGCCCTTTCATTGAACTGTAGCTTAAAAAATAAAAACATAAAACTTTTAAAAGAAGAGAATGTAAATATATACTTGAATAAAATATTCTAAATTTGTCCCACACCTTGCAAAGATAAGCAGGTATAGACAATAGAAAAACAAAGGGGCAAATTCACATAGTTTGCAGTCCAAATGTAAAAAGGAAAGCCTTGTGCCACTTGTTACATTCTGTTTTCGAAAATTGTATACAAATCTCAAAATTATAGAGAGATGTAGCCAATGGGCTGCAGGTTGGAGACCCCTGGCATGCAAAACTCCACATGCAGTATAAAGCTTAAAGTATTTTTCTCCAATTTTTCTTTTTGGTGTGTTATATTACATTTTAAGTCCATCTTTTTTTAATTTGCTATTATAATGTAAAAGCATACATACCCATTTAATTAGACCTCCTTAAATAAACCCATAAACTGATAAACATGCTTAATAGGTTCTCTGTAAAGTAAATTAACAGAAAAAACCATGAGTTTGAAATCTGTGCTTGTATTTTCACTAAACAAGTAGTCACTCAGTAGAAATTCTGTAGTTCCCATTTTTGCAGCAGTTGCTAGGTGTCTGCATTGAGCTCCTTTCTCTCTGATTTGTTGTGCTTTCTTACCCTTTCAGTCACTCCATGAGTTCAACTCTTATCCCTTCTTAAGGTTTTCCTTCTTTTCGACAGAGCAGTACATATACCGACATGGTGCGGAGATGTAAAATCCCATTAAAACTAACTACTTTAACCCCCAGTAACTCATTTCTTGCTTCCACCCTCCTCCTGTCCTCAATGTCTTCTGCCAATCAAACTGAGCCAAAAGCCACCAGGTACCTGCTGTTTGGCATTTTGCTCTTTAAAGTGTAGACCCCTCGCTCCTTCTAATTCCTCCTTCTCTTCCACCCATCTCTCCTGCCTTTCATTTCTTAGTTCCAGGGAAGCTTAGAGTTGTTGGTCGCTGGCCAGGGAAACTCTTTTCTCAATGCAGGCAAAACAATTGTCTCCTTTCTCTCCATCCCATACTCTTTTTCTTCTCCATCCCTATACGTTTTCATTCTTTTCGTGGGACTGTATGCATGCAGGCATGCTGCAGGGCTCAAGTGCTCAAATCCCTACATCTTGTCCTTTCAAAACTTCCCTCCACTTCCAGTCTCACATGCTGTTTTTGTCTTTCCTGGCCTTTTCAGTGTTGCTTTGTGCCTGTAAATCAGATTTCTAACAATCCTGCTTTTCTTTATTCTGCATTCATGTCCTCATACAGTTCAGCTTTAACCCTTTTTCACAGCTCTTCTCATTCCTTGGTTTTTTCCCAGCTATCACATATCATCATCCCATTATATGTCATCTGCCCTCTTTTCGTTAATATAACCTGTTTGTTTTTGTTGCTTAAACCTTTCTTGTCTCAGTTAAATCTTCCTACATCTGCCTCTTATGTTCCTTCTTGTTTCCTAATCACCTTTATCTATCTTCTCCTTTTTTCTGTCATTTCACTTTAACTTGGCCAACAATATCCAATTGATTGGTGTAATTTGCTAATTAAATCTTGGGGCAAACATAGACTGATCCATTCTTGGGTTTAATTAACATAACAGAGTTGGGTTATTGAGTTGAACCAGCATACTGGGCAAGATTTTCAACCCACATGTGTATTAAAGTATTAAAGAGAGAGACTGCTCTTGCAGGATTTTGCAGATGATTTCTAATTTCTGGATTTTTAAATCTTTGATTTGCTAAAACCAGTTTTGTCTGATTCCAATTTCTTTTTAAGCTCTATAATTAACAGGATTCAAAATAGCTGTTTCTACCCTTCCTTGCTTGAGCGGTCAGTAAATCTTCATATCAGACTAGAGTAGTAGAGATGAAAGTATGCTGGGTGGATGAGAGCTGTTGTTGTAAAAAAGGGATTGCAAAACACAAAGGCAAATTATTCCAGATTTGACAATGTAATGTCTTTAGCATCTTAAATTAGTGATAAGCACACTTATCACAGACAGCTTTACTAAAACTGCTGTCTCTTTCTGTATATTCCAGAGAACATATGTCTCCAGAAGTCTGCCAATATTTCTAAATATTCCATACTAGATATAGGCTGAGGGCTCAAAAGTGTAAATCAGCAACCTTGCTGTTATCGGCTTTAAGTGTCACTCTTTCTTGCTCTTTTGCAGCAAGAAAGAACTGCAGACATGTCTCAACATGGTTTAGTAAACTGCTTTATTTGAAAAAGTTTCTTACCCTCATATTTTTAAATATCTTCCTGATACTGAAAATAACTGACTTTGAATCATCTATCTGCAACAACAACAACAACAAAAAACCTCTTCACTGGTAAATGCTGATGTTAGCGTGATCTGGTAGCTCTTATATATTATGCATTCATCCAAAAAAGATATCCAAAGTTGCACTGAGAAATTGACTGATTTTTAGCTTTATCGACCCTGACTGGTTGAGAACTTGGAAACGTTAACTGCAATATTGTTATACAGCATCGCTGTATCTTTTCTCATTACATCTTGTTGAAATAGTTCAGTAAAATCTGATCAGGTTGTTGTAGCTATAGTTCAAAATGGCAGGCTGTGACTCACAAATTTTTGATCCAGTGTTTGGTTCAAACGACCCAACTTCTGTCCCAACAACAGCATAAACTTAGTATTTGGATTAATTTGGTGTTCACCTGTTTGACCATCATTGTCTCAAACATTTCTTCTTTGTTCCACCCTGTGCTGTGAAAATGAAAGGCCAGAAGTTAAGTTGCTAATATTCAGTCATTCATTGTTGCTTGTGGTACTACAGTGTTGCACTCTAACCTCTCTCTGCAAAGGCACGTCTCACCCTGGAGGCGGCCTGCTTTGTCTGCCTGTCTTATTTAGGCTGGTTTTTGACAGAACAGCTTGGCCCCTCATCTCCCCCCTTTGAATCTTTGTCTGTCTTTATTTTTAATCCATTCCCTCTTGGCATGCTGCTGCTCCATGTCTATTGAAGCAGAACTGAATGCAAGTGTCAGTGAGCCCAGTGGCTTTTTTTTTTTTATTATTATTATTAAGATGCTTTATGCAGCATGCAGGGAGTTTGAGTGACCAAGCTCAAATGTGTGTGTTTGCAGACCTAAGTGCTGATTGGGAGGTGTTTGCTGTTGAAATAAGCACCCTGATTGCTTGTGTATAAATATGCAACGGAGGGTATCTGCAGTTAGTGCAGAGAAATAATGTTTTTAAGCTGATGATAGCACATACAGATATCATCAGCAGACATTGCTTGCACACACACACATGGCTCTGGGAGACCCGGAGGGACAATGGGACCAGTCGTTTGGTTTATACAAGCCGACAGGAGTGTAAGGATTTCACTGGAGCCTCTGTCATTCCCAGGAACTGTGACGTGAACTGTGTTTGAGCGTGTTCCGGTTTGAGAGTCACGGAGCTCCAGCTGACGAGGGCACTGACGTCCATCTCTTTAAAAATACTGCAAGCATCTTTGCAGCTTTGTGCACAACCTTGAGCACATAAGCACACACAGTGTCTTTATCTTTCTGCTTCACAGGTTACCACTTTATTTTATGTTATCACTTCAACATTTTGTTTAATTGCGCTAGTAGCTATGTATGTGCATCAAACAAGGCTGGGTGTACGAAAGTGATATTGTGTGTACTTGAATGTATGCATTTGTCCATTCATAACGTGTGTGTGTGTGTGTGTTTGTGTGTTTATATACTGCAGGGTATGAGGGAGTTTATGTCTCCTTTCAGCTCTGCCCTGTTGTGTTGTGGTCTGGCAGCCATGAGCTTATGAAGGCTCTCCTGTCTCAATGCCTCAATAGCTCTATTATTCATAAAACTGAATGCCAACAGTCTTTACTGTGCTGTGTGTGTGTGTGTGTGTGCTTGTGTGAGTTGTCTTTGTCTGTTTTGGGATTCATATGTGTGCTTTTAATTCTTTACCACAGCATTTGATGTTACTGCAAAAGATCATGAAACTTGAGGAATAACATGAAGGGCAACTAGACTTTTTCCTCTTGCCCCTTGAATTTCCTTGTTTCTTAATCATCTGTCTTAGTTTCTGTAAAAGCTTAAAAAAAAAGGAAGTTTAGTTTCCTTGTGTTTAAGAAGTCATGGATTAACATAACTGGATAAGAAGGACTGTAAGATAATCTACCTCAGCCAGAGAATAAAAGCCTACAACAACCCCAAACTTCTACAAAGCTATTACAATTTAATCTGTGCAAAAAAAAAAAAAAAAAAAGGTTGACCAAACTTTTATGGATATTGATCATTTTGCAACTTTGCCATTTTGGTCATTTTATAACAAATTTTTTCATGTACAAAACAGAGCAGCTTCCCAGGGGACATTATTTTCTATCTGCTAGTCATAATAAAACTGTATGATATAAGTCTTTACATTTTGCCTATTTATGATAACAATATAAATTTTAAAGCTAAACAAATAATTATACTAGTGTCACATTTACAATTTTTACAACTTTCCATTTGTGTTTGATTTTAACAAAAGCACAACTATAGTTGCAAACTAGCGTTTTTTTAATCACTTCATATCTCAAATTATTATCTCCAACACATACAAAAAGGCCCGGCTTGCATATGGGATCTTTGTCTGATTATAAAATTTCATGATCTGTAGTGCTTAAAGGTGACAAACAAACAAAACCATGACAAATTTGTATGAGGAAACACTTTAAAAAAAGTGTTACAAGTCATTTTAGGTTAAAAAAAAAAAAAGTAAAAAAAAAAAAAAAGTGGGGTGAAATGGCAGCATATGGGGTACAAAATTATTTGTTTTGCACATATGAAATGTTAGATGGTAATAAAATATCAATGTGAGGGTACAATATGATATGCTTATGATACGAAAGGGGACTAGATTGGTACAAAATGGAAGTGTGTGGGTACAAAATGATTTGTTTTATGGGTATGAAATTATACTAAGTAGGAATGAATTGGAAGTGAGAATAACGTGCAAGTGAAAAAATATTTAATGGTTAGAAATAGTACTTACTAATTACTAAAAATCCAAATGAATTGGTGGGCACCCAGTGCAAAATAACAGATGTGATTACAAAATGGTTTGCTATATAGGGATGTAATGGGACTAGATGGGGATGACATAGCCATATATTGGTACAAAGTGGGTTGTTTATGGGTAGGAAGTGGTAGTACGTGGACACAAAAGGACAAAAAAAGGTTTATAATTATGAAGATGTTGTATGTGGGGGCAAATAGCTTGTTTGTGGATACAAAAGTTATAGATTGGGAATAAATGCCAAATGACTCAAAATGCCAATATGTGGGGACAAACTTTTAACACATGGGTAATAAATGGTGAAGGGACTAGTTCACTCAGTTTTCAATTTAATTTAAAAAATTAAACTTTCACTCTTACTTATTTTAAAGTTTTTTTTTAGTAGTTAAAAGTAGACATTTAGTTTTGAGCACTGGTACATTCATTTCAGGTTTGAACAGTTTTTTAACTCTTACATTACAAAAGATGAGAAGGTAACAGATGAAGGGCAGTGAGAAGGGGTAATTGTCAGAAGAGGTGGAGGAGGTAAAAAAGAAAAAAAATAAATTAATTAAAAGCCTGTTGCCTGCCTGTTACTCAATATCAACTATGAGGTGCAATATAACGAGGGAGACTGTGTCCAGTGAAAGGCTTTATTGTTCTGACTGCCCAACAGCAGAGTCCAAAGTACTGGTAGAATGGTGAGTGTGTGTGTGTGTGTGTGTGTGTGTGTCCAGTGCACACTTTTCACAACACCACACAGAAACATTCGTACTGACTGGTTTACAAACCAGTGACCTGGTTCCTGAGCTGGCTGTGTAGAGTCATAGAACCCATAATACACATCCGTCAAGACTTTCCTTGAGTCTCCTGAAACAATTTTTTACTTTAAGTTTTGTAGATCCTCAAATATACTCATAAACTGCTATATGTTATGTTGTGATATATAATTCAAAATCAATATTATGATTTAATTTAAAAATATACAAGTATTTGAATAATTCAACTATCACAGGTGGCGATACCTTTTCCATTCTTCTAAGCATCTGTCTATCTAAATATCTATAGGCTTGCCAGCAATGGGATGATTTTATGCAGTCTGCAAAAGTGGAGAAAGAAAGTGGGAGTGGGTCTTCTGTCTTGGCAGTGCCACAGACATGGTGAGGTTGTGCTCAGCTTGGCATTCCTCACTGTATATCTCTATCTCACACATGCTGTCTCCATTGCTGTGGTCAGCTTGTGTGTGCTTGTGTGTGTGTGTGTGTGTGTGTGTGTGTGTGTGTGTGTGTGTGTGTGTGTGTGTGTGTGTGTGAGATTTAAACCCTGTTCCTCTGTTTCTTACTGTAATGTGAAGGGATTATAGTGTGGCTGCCATAATAGAGGTTGGCATTGACACACCCTGGCATGGGCATCAATCTGACTCAGACTAAATATACCTCAGTGTTTGTGTATCTGTGTGTGTGTGTTTGTGTGTGTGTGTGTGTGTGTGTGTGTGTGTGTGTGTGTGCGCAAGGGCATCCCTGGCACAAGCAGTGCTTCTGAAATGTCTCGCTCTCTCTGTCTCTATTTTTAGGTTCCTGTGTCCAGGCGGAATGTTTTTGTCCTGTCTTGGATGTGAGAGGTGATCTGTGTCGTCCTTCATAAGAGGAACAGCGGATATATCGAGAAAACTCTTGAGAAGAAAGGAGTCTGAACAGGAGTCAACCAGAAGCCAAGACAACTGGTTCTTTTTTAATTAAGAAAAACACTTTGTATGACAGTGAAATAGAACTGGATATTTACCAGATAAATAAATCATCTTTCGGTACAAATACTGAGCACTCAAAGCAACCAAAGCCACAAACCCTAACTTTTTAAATAAAGAGGTTTGTGTAAAGGGTGCCAAAATGATGACCATGATGATGATGATGATGATGGTCACCTGCAGCTCTCTGTTGGTGCTCGGGATGGCTGCTGCTTACTCTTCCTCCAGCACAGTAACCGGTGCTTCATCTTCTTCCTCCTCCTCATCTTCCTCCTCATCATCTTCCTCATCCTCCTCTTCCTCCTCCTCCTCCTCACCACGCATGAAGCTTTCATATAAAGGTAAGGACAAATCTTTCTGGAAAAGTCAATTTGTCTCAGCCCCATACTACTGATATAATCCATTAAGAAACAACCAGACACCACTAAATACATATGCATACATACACACACAGCTGAAAAATACAGTGGCACAGTTGTGTGATCCATTTGAAGTTTTTTAATGTTAGAGGAGACTGCTCAGTGCCCAGTACAACCACATAAACCAGGGATGTTTGCCATCATGTAAAACTGGCAATTACAGCCTGAAGTCACTCTCCAAGGACAAGAGGCTCACTGAAGGCTGCCTACCCAGCTGATATGTGTGCCGGCTTCAAATTCAGCTCAGAGTGACATGTACAGATTGCAGATTGAAATTATAATAATAAATAATTTACATTTTAATAAGTTAGCATAATTAGTAACAGCTTAATTGTGTCTGAATAATATTTCATATGTTTTTGTTAAAAAAAAGTCTTCTGTAAGTAAATAAAATTGTTCGAGTTTAGTCACAGATAAAAAAAAATCCTTAAATTAAGATGGTAGCTTACTTAACAAAACTCTTACTTTTTTCTGTTTAAGCATCAGCAAGTATCAACATGATTATATTTCAGACTTAAACCAAAAAGTAAATGTAACACATCATCAAGCTTTGAACCATGCATCTTGGTTTTGTGTGATTATATTATAAGTTTGTTACTATGCTACCATAGCATGATAACCTGTTGATACACCATTCTAACTTATTAAACCAAAATAAAAACATCCAATTGACATTTGTAACATGGAGTCGGTCTTGATTTTGTCATAAAAGAGTCAAAATATCTGTGAAGCAGATTTCTACTAATTAGCCTTCTGTTTTTTAACACTTCCCTTAGAGATAATTAATACCCAGATATAAAGTTATCTCTCTTCATTTTAATCATAATGCTGTATTTTATATGTCCCAAAGATTGGATATTGAAATTACATTATTGCTCAAAATTTCCCAGTGAAAAACATTGGAATATTCCAATATTTTTCAAATAGTTGTGCTCCATTACCAGACTAAGTACTATAACCAACACAAATCAATTATAATTTAATTGTCTACACTTTATGCTTTCCAACACTAAAAGGAACATTTTTAAAAACAGCTGAAATGTTCTGTGTCATTTTGATGCAATGGAAAAAAAGGACTGGAAATTCAAATATTTAGTTTGTTGCAACACATAGTATGTTTTATAGATACAACAGCCATATTGGCTTTTGAGGTCAAGGTTGGTGACAAACCTCTGAGTTTCCAAATCAAAAGTCCAACTTCAGAGAAAGTTTAATTTCAGTGAACCTGGACCTCATGTAACTTTTGGCTATCTTTCAGTAGAATAGGGCAATGCATTTTGTAGTTTACTAAAATTTTTGAGCTAAACCCCTAAATCTTACTTTGGAAAGAACATAAATTTCCCAATTTAGTCCTTAATTGGTCATCAGGTAAAAGGAAAGTAATTTCAAAAGTACCCAGATCAATAATTCACAAGATTTCTGATTATTCCTGAATTAATCAATTTATTTATTGAGTTATTTATTTGAGTGACTCAGTTAGTTAGTTAGTTAGTTAGTTAGTTATTCATTCATTCTTGGTGTGAGTGCATGTCACTTTTAAAGAAACTTCAACTGTAGCTTTAACCAGACAGCTGTATTTATTAAGTTGTTAACACATATACTTACCATTTATTTTGTCTTTTTTTGGAGTCTAAGTTGTTTTAGCTGCAACATAGTAAGACTGAGTAATAAAGTCCCTGATGTCATGCAGGCTGCTTTTACGCGGTGTCAGAGTTAGAACAATAACAAGCTAATAAAGCTTTTTACATGTGTAAATTAATAAGGCTTTGGTCTTGCTCTTTTAAACTGCTTGTATAAGTTAGGACAATAGGGGAGGATATTTTTTATAACTTCTCTGGCCAATAGCTTGTTTTCTTCCATTGGCCTGGGTGGACTGTTGTAACTTAAATTTACAAAGACAAGCGAGAGTTTTCTGGGCACTGTTCCCCCCAGATTTATTTTTGCCAGTTTTATAATGGCAGGGACACTCATTTTTTCCATTGAATCTATTACTGTCAGAGGATTTTGTCCATTCTCTTTACAAATCACTTGCTCTAGGAGACAGCCTTGAAATGTATGTACATAATGTTAAAAAATTATTTTAATTAACCACAGAATATATTGCAGCCTAGTGGCCAGCTGACTTTGATCACCAGAATGCAATACCAATTCAATACATTGTTTTGAGACTGAGTTAGTTTTAAACCAACGATCTTTCCCAAGTCATATTTGAACTGTTACTCTGACAAGAATAGAATGATTATGTATAACAGCAATAAAAACAGTTCAATACAAAAACAACACAATGCACAACACAGCGCAAAATTCTTTGAGCAGTTCTTATTTCCTTATTGCAAAATATCTTACTGACCATTTGATCAACATTTATTCAGGCTCTCTAAAAGTTTTTGTTACATTTCTGTATTCAGTCCTTTATTTGACTGTTTTTATTGGAAGCACTCTTTTGGGAGGAGGAAACCAATGGATAAACCTATGTTGTCTCTTCACACAACAGACAAAATAAAGAACAACTCAATTTAAATTGAACTTTTCAAACTTCTGCAGTTTTGCCAATGAGAAAATAGCCAAAAGCCCCATTCATACGATTGTAGAGATATGAAATTAGCATTGTTTAAAATAATATTGTATATTTAATTCGTCTGCCAATCTGGTATATTTTTTTAAGGTTAATAGATTTATTCATTAGTCAGATGTGAATTCTTTACTTCCACAGAAAACAATCTATATCACACATTTACAAAGAAAATAAGATTTCTCTATACTTCTCAATGCTATGATCAATTTAATTTAGAGAAATTGCTCATCATTTACAGACACCAAGACAACAAAAAAACTTATTCTCCTACTGTTGAAGAAGCCTCTTGTAATCCTGTTAACCCATCAAACCAATATATATATATATATATATATATATATATATATATATATATATATATATATATATATATATATATATATATATATATATATATATATATATATATATTTAAACATTGTAATCATAACATTAATGAACATTGCAGGAACATCATTAATTTAAAAGTGTGACACCATTGTTAATAATATTTAAAACTATGCAATAATTATAAAAGGATTCATCAGTTCGGATTTTATTGCCTCAAAAAAAACAAAAACAAAAACAAAAAAACAGTCAACCAGGAAAATGCACTCAAACTGTAGCTGCTGTTTATCAAACCTTAAGGTCTGGCCTAGGTCCACTAAATGATAAAACATTGTCAAACATAACTGGGGATTTCAGTCTGTGTCACTAATGAAGAAAATAAAAGATGAAAATGTCCCATCCTGAAGGTCACACATGCTAGATCATACTTTTAATATATAATACTATAAAATATGAAATATGTTGTGGAGTAGAAGCAGATGCAGATAACATCATGTCGAGAATGGCACTTAACAGCTTTCTCTGTATTTTAATACTGAAAACTATATTTTAAAAAGTAAAACAACGTTGATTACTTAAGCTCTTTTGTCCAACGCTGTTTTTTCACAACTTTAGTGAATTTGTCAGCTACACAAAGTTATTTTCTGCTCGTTTGCCTCAACTTAACCAAGTGAAGCATAGGCATTAATTGCATCTAGTGTTTAACTATAACAAAAGGGATTGCACATTCGGTATAGAAACATTTTATTTCCCACAAAGATTTTTCATCAAATCTTTCTTTTAGAATATTAAAGTGGCAAATGTTAATATAACTAATAAACTGCTTATGCATTACCTAAAATGTGATAGCCATTGTTAATTTATTATTATTATTTTTTTTAAGAATTACAACAGTACCACGGAGTGCGACGATTTGAGCTGGAGCGCTCTTGCTGTTTCAGCGCCATGCTGCTGGATGAAGAAAGGGGGAGACTATTTGTGGGAGCCAAGAACTTCTTGCTGTCACTCTCATTGGACAACATTGCCAAACAAGAGCACAAGGTACAAGGCCTTTGACTACATATAAGACAACCCCATTTTCTGACCTCAGGGAGTCAGATAAATGTGAAATTGAGAAGATTAAAAAACATTCTGAACAAACATGAAAACAAAACAATTCTGTGACAGAAACTTCAGACATAACAGAACATAATAGTCATAATCTACTTTTTTAAGTTACAGACTTACACTTCCAGCATCCTAAAAATACTCTGTGAACTACAGGTGTACTTTAGCAGTAAGAATGTACAGCACCACTGTCAAAAACTATAGTTATGTGTTCTTTATGAGCAAAACACAGTATAATGGAAACATGTGTCCACAGCTGTTTGGGAGTAAATTACATGTTTGGTGTGTCAGATTTTGAAACTTTGTTGGTCTTTGGGATATGAGTGAGTTTGATTTATGGCCAAGGTTTGCAGGTTCACCATAGCTGATGTCGTTTACACTTTGTGGTCACATGTGCAGGGGAGGAAGGTATCAGAGGAGTAGATGAAATGGGAAATAACAGACCTAGACAGAGGGAAAATACAGGAAGTGAGCTGGGTAACCATAATGAAGACCTTTCATCAAAACAGACATTTTTATAAGAATCACAGAACCTTACTTAAGAGTAAGGTAAGTCAGTCTACATAAAGGTTTTGAATGGGTGATATTTTTCTTACCTTTTCTTCCATGTTTCAGATCTATTGGCCGGCTCCTGTTGACTGGAGAGAGGAGTGTAACTGGGCTGGCAAGGACATTACTGTAAGTCCTGTTTCTGTCTCATTTTCTCAGTTGTAAAGTGTGAGGGAAAAGAAAACCTTTTCAAAGTTTCTCAGAAAAGGGTAAAAATAGTAAAACCTAAAGCTTTGGCAGAAAACTAGTTCAGTAAAAAATTGTATTGCAGAAAAAAGCCAGAATTATCATCATTCTGTGAGTGATCTTATTCTTCTTTTCCAACCTTAAAGCACAATTACAAAGTACAACGTCGTAACTTCCTGTTTATGAACCTTTAGAACATCAGACTTCTTATCAGCCTTCAGCCATCAAACACTGTACACACATCAGAAAATAGGAGGCCTATGGAGGTGTCCACTCTACCCGGACGGACACAATAGTACCTTTTAATCCATTGGAGTCATGGGAGTCATCACAAGATAGAATCTCAGCATGTAAACTGATAACATGCAATAATAGGTGAAGCACCCCTACTTTTAGACCTGCCATGTGGTGAGCTCACTTCCTCAAAAGCTAGTTATTTTAAACCTCATGTGACTGCAATTTACACTCTTATGAAAAGTCAAAAACATTTGTTTTGTTTCCTCTTCAGCTTAGAAACATAAAGTGTAAATGCATTACAGAGATCAAATTACTTTTGGAGCCGTGGAATAGCATATTTTACTATGATTATGGTTAAGCTACTGTTACACTATGCATAAGCTACTGTTACACTGTTTCTTATTTTGATAAGTATAATGGTGTATGGACAAATGCCCATTGCATCAATCTAAATATAAGGAAAATGTGAATTTTGTTGAAAATCCAGTTCTGTCACATGGTTTCTGTTTTGTATAGTGCGTGTGTATCAGGATAAATGATGCAAAATTTAAAAATATTTTTCTGAGGACAGGGTACATCATTTTTGTCATGACAAGAGCATTTTGTTTATTTTTCTGTAAAAGGTAATCATCACCTGACAAAAGTTTAGTGCTCTTTGCAGTCTCTAAGTGCCACTGAGTAGTCAAATAATTATTAGATGGATGAATCCTAAATTAGGCTGGGCTGCAGTTGAACTTACTCCAGCTTTTAGCATGCTGATGTGAGTGATTCTAACTCAGTGCTGACAGACTTGAGATTAAGTAATGTAAAAGTTTTGTCATTGCTACGTTTGAGTACTTTACATTAATTCTATAGCAGTGGTACATTTGACATTTTTAAATTCTGATGCTAATGCCAGGAAATTTTTCAGTGTGTCCAAAAGTTTTGGCAGTCTAGTTTAGCTGATGATCAGATTACGTATGCTACAAAAATCCATAGTAAGGCGATGCTAGACCCTTATTTACCTAAGGTTTTGAATGGTAAATAAAGCAGCTTTTTTTAAAGCAGCGTGTTTTTATGGTGTGACGGAACAGTTAGAAAAATATTTGATTCAGAATTGATTTAAAATCTTTGTTTGTTTTTTTGGGGGGGTTTTTGGTCAACAATTTGAGTTTAAACACAGATTTTTATTTACTTAATTATCCTTGGTCTGGTGTTACAGATCGTCATGCATATAATTAGGCATTCTACTTCATTTACTAATTTAAGGATTACCAAAGTCCCCAAGACCACCCAGGACTGAATCACATGCAAAGCTATACATCTTTTCTTTACATCTTTTTGTGCATCTTTTTTTCAATTAATGTATGTTAAATTTTAATGTCCAATCAGAATCTACCGACATGCCATAGATTTGTCCCCATATATTCATTATATTGATTTCCCTCTTTGTTATATGCCTCTGTTTACACTTATTTACATACGGTATATATAAAGTATCCAGAACATGTGTGAGTTTCTTTGTGTGTATTTATGTGCGTAAAGCAAACCCATCATCAGTGTGATTACACAGCTGTAGCAGACAGACAACGAGTTCCATTCATACAAAAATCCAAGCTCCAGTTTCAAATGACCAGAAGATGGACTGTGTGTGTTCAGGTTTCAGCGTGTTTGTGTCTGAAAGAGAAAGTAATAGTGGAGGCGATAAATGGTGAAAAGAAAGTTTTGAAACTCTTTTCAAAAAAAAAAAAAAAGCTAATAGATTAAGTAAAAAAAAGGAAGTTTTAAAACCTTGAGAACCTTAAAACTGTTTTTGCATGCTAAGTTTTTTTTTTCTTAATTGATGAATTTTTTTTTTTTTTTACTTCTGTAAAACTCTTCCTCCTCACTTATTTTTTTCTGGTTTCAAAGTGGAAACTCACACACACAGCGGAACAGCACTGACCTTACACTTGTGACCCAATTTACAAAGTGTGTTTTTCTGTCTATCTCTATGGATCTTCTCTTTCTCATACGCCTTTCCTTCTTTGTCTTTGTCCTGTGTTCTCCTTGCACACGTTTACATCTTAACTTTTTATTTTATATCTCAATGCCACTAGTTTTTTCCTTTTTTCCCATATTATCAACCTCTTTAAAGTTTATAGGTTTGGAAGCCAGTTTTAATATTGCCCTTTGGCCAATAACTTAGTGTGGCCCAACCTATTTAAGACAGTAAAATGAGTGAAACAGTTGCCCGCACCGAGTTCATCACTCTAACAGAGAGGCATACACACGAAAGCTTCCAAACAAACAGAGACGTGTTCACATAAACACAGATAGACAGCAGCAATAAACAGTTGACACTTTACTGAGACACTTTGTCTGACTCAGGACTCTGAGTGACACTCTGGAGCTGTATTTAAATCAATAGAAGAGAGTAATTATTGTTGCATTTTCTGTTCAGGAAACTTTTCCAGAGACCAGTGCAGTTTTTCTCAGGCCTACTAAACACCTACTGCTTCCACTGCATCTACCAGGGTAAAAAAAAGATTACCTAAATAGAAATTAACCCAAACACCCATCCCACCAAGGAAGATATTGCCTTATATATTACCCTGAACTTTTGGGGTGGAGCTCTGTAGAGGGTGGTAAGCATTTTGGATTAATTGATATCTCCTAGAGTTATACTTTATGGTTTTACATAGTGTGGGTCATTGGAAGATTTTAATTAGGAGAGAAACAAGGCGCTGTTGCTGTTGACGACTGTGAGTTTTTGGGGACTTGTGACCTAGGATTAATTTAATAAATATCAATTAGTATTAAACATTTTTTCAGAGCTGTAAGGGTTTTTAATCATGTTTTAATCTTTGTTTAAGAATGCAGAAGAATTATAAAAGTAAAAGAATGAGACATTTTGGCAGCTAAGGACCTAGTTGTAATCATGGTTGGAGCTTCTGTTCATCTCTCTCTGCCATAAATGTGGTAACAACAGAGGTCTGCAGCTTCGTAACACATTTAAAACATGTTAGTTACAATTTTGCAACATATGGAGAGACTACTGAACATACAGAGTTAAGCAGCAGTGAATGAATGTTTTTTTGTGTTTATTGCTGAAAACTATAGTTTAATTTTGCAAGAAGAGCCTTTTGTCCCATACATACTCTGAACCCTTGCAAGTGGCAGACTGAGGACGACTGACCAGTGTTAGAATCAGAATCATCTTTATTGGCCAAGATTGTGTGAGGCATAAAGTATAAATATATAAAGTTTAGACAAAATAAAATAAGGATATAGGAACAATATGTACATGTAGTATTTTTTTTGCCATTTTTTTCTATTAGAAGAAAGAAGGATAGTTGTGACAATGCAAAGCTCCTTTTTTAGTTTCACAATAGAGCAGCTGACTACTCTGGCTGTAAGGTGTTCATTGTGTTCATAAGAGAGTTAGAAGATATTATTCATGTATTCGAGCAGTGGCATTATCAGAAAGTTAAAAGTTGCTGTTGAAATGAAACTGAGACTTAGCAGTGAGACAAATTATAGCTTTATGGGATTCTAAACTTTATGGAATGTAATTTTTAATTATGACAGAGGCTACTTTCCCATTTCCACTGAGTGACTAAGAATTAGTATGTCATCAATAAACTACTTGATGGTTCACTAGGTTTGAATACTACTGGTCATGTTGAAATGCACAGAGATAACACCAACATAGTATGATTTATGTTGGAGAAACTAAACTGAAAAAGGAACCTTGAACCCTTAAATATGTAAATGTGAAACCATCTGCTTCTGAAAGCCACCAATGTCCTTGCCAAAAATTTGGTAGGTAAGTGTAAATCTGTGTGTCTACTGCAAATTGTCATAGCAGAAATGTTAAATAAATAAGAAACAATTGTTTTAGAAGGAAATGTATTTACTTTACAGTATGTATAAAGTCAAAGTCCAGAAAAACTATTGAGGAAGGAACCTGGAGGAATATGTCAAGCTGGTCAATTCAGCTACATTGTCTTGATTGGCAAAGGTGATCAAAGGCATTCCTGAGCTATTACGCTGTGCTGTGTTGTGCATCTAATGGATATCTATGGTGCACTGCCAACCCAGTCAAGTGCAAACTGACAACCCAGCTATTAACTTTATTAAAGGTTCCTGGATTGTACAGAGTTGCAGTTTAAAAAGGAAGTAGAAGATAAACCCTAATTCTATTGCAATTAAAGATTCATTGTGATAACCAAAACATATGTTTTAAACATGTGGGAACTATGCAATGTCAGAGACAGAGGGCTGAAGGGAACTGATATACACAGAAAAAAGAATGAATACAATAAAAGAAACATTTATAAAAATGATTAAAAAAAAACAACAACAAAAAAAAACATCTCTGAGGCATTGATTAAATGGTATTGTTACAGTTATTTATCAAAACAGACAGATGGCAGGACGGAAAACAAATTGATCTATCAGGTTAATCATCTACAGAAAAGACAAAGAGTTAGAGAGAAAAAAAGACATCTTCAGTGGAACAATACAGCTTTGAAAGAGGTGATGGTGAGATGTCAACTGAGGCCGTGTTGAGGTCACAGACTGCTTTCTTTGCTCACTGTTTCAACTAATGAGTCAGTGGAAGGTCAAAGGTTCACCTAACCCTTTAACACCCCCCACCAACGCAATCACAGGCAGATCCACAAACCCCCTTTGAGAAAATGCGATTGCTGACATAAGTCACAGTCCCTGTCCTGTGTGTCTCTGAAGCAACTTTTAAATGCCATCCTGCTCTTTTCTTCTCTGTCACATCAAAGAACCACAGGAGTCTGGACTGTCTTACAATGTGATGTCACTAACATACCCAACTACACACGCTAAAATTTTGATTGAGGATGTCAAGCATCTTCACTGAAAAGGTTGAGTCAAACTTTGGAGACTTACATTTTAATATAGGTATATCTGAGTTTGTAAAATTGAAGATATCTGGAACTTTATCACAATCTGTCATATTACAGTCACAAATTTCAGTATGTTGTACTGGTTTGTTATGTCATCAATCAGTTCTTTTGGAGTATGTTTGATTTTGGTGACCAATCCTCTCTAACATGTTCAAAGTTTGGATATTGTTTGATACAGAATACAGAACAGCTAGATTTATACTTAAATTATATTACACACAGAGGAACTCAGGGAGTTGGTTGCACTTATTTTCTTTTGGAGGATAAGATAAAAAGGGAATTGGGAAAGAATGCACACTTTTCCAATTTTTATCAGTAAAAGATATGTTGAAAACGGTATCATTTTCATTTTACTTTCCAATTGTGGTCACTTTGTCTGCCTGATAGAATCCAAAGAGATAGACAGAAGTTTGTGGTTTTAACAGACAAAATAAGGGAAAGTTTAAGGTGTATGAATACAGACCCATTCAATAAATTAGAATATTATTGAAAAGTTAATTGAATTCAGTAAGTCCATCACCAAGTGAAACACATTATATAGATTAATTGGACAAAGACTAATGTTTTAACACCTTTATTTCTCTTAATCATGATGAATTTCCACTAACAGCTTATAAAAACATGACATGTAAGACTGGAATATTACATCAGACCAATAAAAAAAAAAACTTTTTAAAAACAGAAATATTGGCTTAATGAAAGTATATCTAATACCTGTTTAAAGACTGTTATTTTCAAAAGGTGTTTTTAATCTGACAAATGAGACTCATCGAGATGTATATTCTAATTTATTGAACATGACTATATATTTTCAAGGCACTGCATGTAATCTTTTTAGGCTTCTAGTGTTGCATCCCTGTCAATCATAGGCATGTTAAATTACTGCATTTTGAACCTTCAGAGCTTGATCTCATTCCAAACTATTGTGCAGAATATGTAAGGCTGAATTTGAAGTTAAACCAAGATGGTTTCAGTACCACAGCCAACTAGTATTGTTAACTGGAAACTAATAAAAATATCTGATGCACATTAATTTACAACACAAATTTCCCAGAAACTGGAACATCTTATTCTTCTACAGTTCCATCCTTCCATTCCTGGTGTCCATACTACTTGAAAAGCACTGATGACCTGCATAATTTGCTGCCACAGCTTTGTGTGTCACTCCACCAACCCCAGAGACACTATGCATTTCCAGCCCATTCTTGCTGCTATGGCATATTGTACTGCTAATTTTTTCACAGACAAATCAAATCAATGTGATGTAATATATACCCCGAGAGAAAAATGCCATTAATGATAATAATGATTATGCTCATTATTATGTCTACACTCTCATTATTTAAGGGCCAGTCTCCTCACAGCTCACTGTTCTAAGGTTGCACAGTTAATGTATCTTATAGTCTCTAAGCGTACCATAAGTCATTTGTTAGCGGTCCTTTGAGAACATGCTTACTGTAATGTGACTCTGAGATGAACAGATCTGTTTCGGGGTCAATAATATGCTATCTGATAGGACAAAGAAGGATCAGAAAGAGGTCAAGATGCTGAAAGCAGTACATGTGCAGGGGAACAAATGAGAAAGATGACAAGAAATAGTTTTGAAGCTATCAGGTGTTGTGAAAGATTGTGGTAATTAACTCCATGTTTTTGTTTAAATTGTATTTTGGTTTATTTATATAGTTAATGAATTAAAGACTTCATTTAAAAAGCAAAAGATCTGAGGTAAACTTGAGTTTAGTGCATTTAGATTCAGATTTAGATATTAATAGCTGTGGACAGTCTTGTAAAAGCAAACTGCAGGCAAGTGTGTGTTCAGCCAGGACACAAAGCCCGTCACAACAGTGTGCTGGAGTTTGATCTAAGAGCTTGGCCGTGTTGTCACAGGCACAGAGCGTGAGGAGGTATGTGAGGAATGTGAATCAATAAGTCGAAGGACAGAGTGTCCAACTTTAGTCTAGAACAGCTCCTGGTGAAAAACTGAAATATGTGGTTATATATGTAGTTCATGATGCATAGAAGTATTATTAAACCTGTTGACACAGAAAAGAAACATCATTATTTAACTCATACCTTGTATTGAATGCAAGAACAATTTATGTGTCTGTTTCAGGCTGATTGTGTGAACTACGTGAAGATTGTGCACCACTACAACCGTACCCACCTGTACGCCTGTGGAACTGGGGCTTTCCACCCTACCTGTGCCTTTGTGGAGGTGGGACACAGAATGGAGGTGAGAAACAAACACTAACTGAGATGGAATCTAACATCTCATTGGTGAGGTGGCTTTCTGTAGCATAACAGTCATTTTCTTTGTTCTGGTTCCCTGTCAGGACCATGTGTTTAGGATCGACCCCTCTAAGGTTGAGGACGGTAAAGGGAAGAGTCCATACGATCCTCGGCATAATGCTGCCTCTGTGCTGATCGGTAACTGAACCCATACAAAATAACTGGAGCTGATTGTTCAGTTGACTGTTTTAATGCGGGTTATGTGCCTTAGGTTTTCATATTTTGGGCTGATACTGACCTAAAAAAGTGATGTGGACTGTAATTAAAGTGCCATATGAATAAATTCATAGACCTTGAGCTTCTTCAAATTGTGTCACTTTACAACCACAAACCCAGTTTTCTGGCACACAAATTTTGTGTGCCACACAAATTTTGTGTGCCAGACCAACACAAAATCATCCATAATTGTGAAATGCAAGAAAAATTATACATGGTTATCATTATACCTTCTAAATTAATCCAGTCCAACCAATGGACTTCAGAAGTCAAACTGGTAAGTAGCATTTCAGAGGTTTGATGGAGAACAATAGTTAAGAAACAGCTTCATGAATCTCAAGGAACATACCAGGCAGGTCAGGGAGAACATTTAAAAGTTAAAGCAGAGTTAGGTTGCAAAGTAATATCCCAAGCTTTGTGCATCTCACACAGCACTGTTCAATCAGTAATCTCAATATGGAAAGACTGCAATGGCAATTCCATCAAGACATGGCTAAACTGAAAGGCCAGGCAAGAAGAGCATTAATCAGAGAATCCATTGACAGCACAATTATTAGTTGTGCATTGCACAAATCTAGCCTTTATGGAGGAGCAGCAAGAGGAAAACCACTGTGAAAATAAAGCTTTAAGTGCTGTTGACAGTTATAAAGGACGAAGCAAACCTGTGGAAGAAGGTCCTTTGGTCAGATTTGACAAAATGTTAATTTTTTAGCCTACATGAATGTATGAGAGGTGGAAAGCTAACACTGCACATAAGCCTGAAAACATCAATCCCATAGTTAAACATGGTCTGGTAGCATTGTACTGTGGGTAGGTATTTCTTCATCATGGTCAGCAAAGATGAACAGAGTTGATGAGAAGATGGATGGAGCTAAATACTCACCAAGTCAGAAGAAAACCTATTGGTGTCATGATTTGAGGCAAACTCCCAGGACACAATGTTTCAGAGAGTGAGTTGTAGTGGGTTGTTTGGAACCAGGGAGGTGTGAGCAGAGTCCAGGGGTGCAGGTCCATGTGGTGAACAGTGTTCTGGTGTGGAGTAGATGGAGGAGCACAGGTTAGGCTGGAGGTTCTGATGGCGAAAGGAGCCTTGAAGTTACCAGTCATGGAAGAAGTTGTCCAAGAGATTATTACACAGGGAGGCTTGAACAGAGAATTCAGGAGCCGTCACAGAGATACAGATCCAGGACAGAACTCAAAAGGTAACCTTGGGAACAGCCAGAGAGAACATGGTAAGCATAAAGCTGGAAAAACACGCGGAGAACTTACAAAGAATAACTCGGCAGGCCAGAGATACAACAAAGGTTGACATCTAGGCATTGAATGATCTACAGAAACCTCTGCTTAACCTCCTGCTGATGGGCTGATCAGAAGCAGGTGTACAGGAGCACACTGTTCAGCCCCGTTCTCTGTTGAAAGCCTGCAGCTCACACACACACACACACACACACACACACACACACACACACACACACACACACACACAAAACACTCAGATCCCTGACAGTGCTTCATGCTTAATCATAAGCATAATCATGCTCATATGTTACAATGGCTTCATCAGTGTCTGCACCTAAATCCAACTAAGACAAAATTGCTGTTCACAAACACTCTTCATTCATTGTGACTGAACCTGAGGTATTTTGCAAAGAACAGGTAAAACCTTTATGTACAAAGTTGTTGGAGACCTACTTCCAAAAGACATGAAGTAATAATTGCAGCGAAACGTGAAAGAATTGACTCAGGAAGTGAATATGTCTCACTTTTCAGTTTTGGTTTTCTGTTTGTTTTAATTGAAAACCATGTATTCAACTATGTATTACTTTGTGTTACTCTGTCACTTGCTGAAAACGTGTTGAGGTTCGTGGCTGTAATGTGACAAAATATAAAAAAGGTCAAGGAGTATTAATACTTTTGTATGTACTGTAACTGCCAGCTACTCAACAGTATTTCTGTTTTCCAGGTGATGAGCTTTATGCAGGTGTAGCCACAGACTTAATGGGACGGGACTTCACCATCTTCAGGAGCCTGGGGAAACGTCCCTCGATTCGCACCGAACAGCACGACTCACGCTGGCTCAGTGGTGTGTGTCCTTTTGTTTATCTTGTTAATTAGCATCAAGCACCCTCGTGGGACAAAGTGATGTAATTACTGACACTGTGTTAATTGCCTTTAACTCTGCCAACCAGAACCAAAGTTTGTTGGCTCCTTTTGGGTCCCTGAGAGTGAAAATCCAGATGATGACAAGATATTTTTCTTCTTCCGGGAGACAGCAGTTGAAGCTCAGGGTTTGGGAAAGTCCACTTACTCCCGAATTGGACAGTTATGCAGGGTGAGAGATCATTTAACATCCAACAATGTGTAAAATTGGGTTAAAAGCTCTATTGTTTATGCAAAATTTGATCATAATTGAGAGTTTTATTTTGACAGAATGACATGGGTGGGCAGAGAAGTCTGGTGAATAAGTGGACAACATTCCTGAAGACCCGTCTGATTTGCTCTGTACCAGGAGCTGATGGCAGTGACACATACTTTGATGAGCTGCGTAAGTCTATCTTGCACACAGTCTGGGGGAGAAATACTGAAATGAAACTAGCAATTCAGGATTTTTCTATGTTTGGTATGATATAACATACAAAATATGTGAAGTCTAGGTTCTCCAGGAAACTCAAATAAAACTTGTAGTATGTTAGTTTAATCATGAGGGAGGTTGACCTGGTTTCATTGCCTCAACTGTTTCCATTTCTGACAATATCTGCTGTACTATTTGGGGAATGGATTATTTATATGGCTTTAGAAAAGCTAAACCGAGAGAAAAAAAGTTGGAAGTTTTCTAACCCTTACCTCTGGGTTTCCACCCAGAAACACATTCTGGTGGTGTAAACTGAGACAACGTTAGGAAAACCTGATAAAATCACTAGGATTTATAAGCTTAATTGCAGATTGCCTCTCAGAGTGCAGCTTTAAAGAATCCATGTTAGAAGTAAAGCATAAATTAAAACAGCAGAATTTAAAGAGCCATACAGATTTACAGTAGAACAAATGATTCTTGCATGTGTCTTAAAATAATTCTGTTCTTCAATTTCCGATCCTTGAAAGAACCCAAAACTACTGAAGACAGCGGAATCTCTAAAATTACATAAATATCCCACTTATTTCAAAATAAATGTGGTTCGTCTTGCTTTAAAAAAACTTTTGCTGGAGCATTTATGATTAGAATTATACCCACAAATTAGTGCAATAATTTGCACATTCTATTGTTTAGATTTTAATCAGAATTTCTGTGTAGAAGTTTAATAGCATAAAAGACTCTTAAATACAGTTGAAACTAGAAGCTTACATGCACTGAATAAAAAGACATGCACATTTTTTTCCCCTCACTGTCTGAAGTTAAATCAGACCAAACTTCTCTTGTTTCAGGTTAGTTAGAATTACCTACACTATTTGCTAAATGCCAGAAAACATAGTGAGAACATTTTTTAGAGATTTTTTTTTGCAACTGTCTTGGAATTGAGGTGTTTACATACATTTTGTATGTAAACAAGACCCACGTCTTTTAAACTGTAAGATCTGAGTCAAACCTTTTGGGCTTCCTTCCACAAGCTTCTCACAATAGTTTGCTGGAGTACTAGCCCATTCCTCCTGATAGAACTTATGCCATGCTGCCATTCTTAACCAGGTCTCTCTTGTAAAATAAATCTTTTGATCTCAGTGGGGAAAACTTGGTTAAATAAAGGTTATTATTATAACCCAGTCAAGTTTGCAGGCCACTTCAGTTCCTCCTGCAGCAAAACAGCCCCACCACATGATGCTCCCACCCCTATACTTCATAGTTAGATGGTGCAAGCATCCCCATATTTTCTCCAAATGGTATGAAGGTGATTATGGTCATACAGTTCCACTTTAATTCCATCAGACCACAGGACTTGTCCCCCAAAGTGGAGGTCTTTCACTCTGAGTGTATCTGCAAACTGCCATCTGGCTTATTATGTTTCTTTTGAATTAAAGTCTTCTTCCTCGCTGAGTGGCCTTTCAGTCAATGTCTGTACAGGACATGTTTTACTGTGGATAATGACATGGTCTTACTAGCTTTAGCAGCATCTTCACAAGATCTTAGGCTTTTATTCTGAGGTCAAGCTGCACATTTTTTTTTTTTTTTATTTTTTAACCAAAATGCATTCATCTCTGGGACACAGAACCCGTCTCCTTCATGAGGGGTATGATGGTTGGACATTCCCATCATGTCTATATTTAAATATAATTGTGTGATTTGATGAATGTGGTACCTATAAGCATCTGGAAATTGTTCCCAAGGATGAGCCAGACTTGTGCAGCTCCACAATTCTCTTCCTAATGTCTTGGCTGATTTCTTTTGATTTCTAGTTCTGTGAAACAAGAAATCAGTGTGTTCCAGGTGTGGCTTTAAAATACATCCACAAGAGTGCCTCCAATTATCTCAAACGAGTCAGTTAACCTATCAAAAGTTTTCAAAACCATTACATCATCATCTGGGCTTTCCCTCATTGTTTAATGAGATAGTAATCATTCTGTATGTAAACTTCTGAAGACATAAATAAATAAATCTCTGATATTTTAATCATTATTGTGACATTTAGCAAAAAAAAATAATTTTGGTAATTCTGACTCACCTAAAACAAAAAAAGTTTGGTCTGATTTAACTTAAGACAGTAAGAAAAAAATTAAATGAGTCTTTTAATTCAATTTCAACTGTAAATAAATTAATGTCTAATTCCAGACAGTTTTGCTTAACTTGATTAATTTAATTTCTGTTCCTTTTCATATTAGCATACTATAAAGCCCAAAATTATTCATACCCCTGGCAGATGTATTTAAGTAACATTTTACCAACATGTTTCTTCTGACTGAAAGAACAATTAATGTTTTGGAGTGACCCAGTCAGAGTTCCAACTTAAATATGATAGAGAATCTGTGGATGGAGTAAAAGATTAGGGCTATGACAAGGACACCTTCCAAACTCAAACACATGGAGCTTGTCTCAAAAGATATGTGGAATACCAGTGGAAACATGCAAAATGGCAATTTCATTGACCAGATGGACATCCAAAACATTTGTTCAGTCAACAGTTAATGTATTTAACATTTCTAAGAATCATCTTCCTTAATGCACAGTTCAGACCAACCATTTCAGATCAATTTATACTTTTACAACTGCTGTCTTAACTGAGTAATAGCAAATTTAAGGATGCATAATTGTAAAATTATGAGTAGAAAGTACCTTCACCATTCCTTTCATAAATATGTTCTTCATGTGTTAAATGAATTGTGATCAAGGCATAAAGCAAATGAGGATAATAGCTGACTGAATCAGTATATTCTCTTCTAATCTTAAGAATTAGATTTGTTACCTTAAAAACTGTTAATTTTGTTAGAATTCATAATTTATTAGCTAATATTTAATATTCTCCAAAATTCCTTTTTTCTAGTGTAAGACTTTTTATGTAATTCTCAGACCTGTAGTCATGTGGTTTTTCCAGCTGCTGCAGGAGTTTTAAGATGTTTCTGATAAAAGTGTCTGAAACTTTCTGCAGGCTATAATATGATCTGCCTTTGTGCTCATCTCATGACGGAGTGAAAGGTTAACTAAGTGGAAGACTTTGTCCAAACCTAACCCCCCCTTAGGCTATACTTGTCATTCACATTTCTCCATGTGAATGATGAGTCTCTTATCTAGATGATGAGCTTGGGACGGTACCTGAGGCCAAAAATAGAAACCTTTCTGTAAAACTGTGCTGGTAATCTATAAGAGCTATCTGTTTTTTTTTTTTTTTGTTGTTGTTGTTTTTTTAAAAGATTGTATTAGTTTGTAAACTTTTTTCTGTTTCTATAAAAATGTAATGTTTTAAGACATCTTTGTTTAAGAGGCAAGATTGAGTTTCCTGACATCCGCTGCAGTAGATTCTATTTCATGTCATGACCCCCACTAATCAGCAAAATGTTTCTTTAAAGTGGTTAGACATGTCCAAGGGGCTTTGTTTATCTTTTTCCCAACCTTTGACCTCTGGGCTAGAGCCACCTGACCCGATTGTCTATGTGTGTCTGTCCCCAGGGGACGTGTTCTTGCTGCAGACAAGGGACAGAAAGAACCCTCTGGTGTATACTGTCTTCTCTACTTCCAGGTCAGTGTCTAGTCGCATGTGCATGTTTGTTTATGCAGAAGAGTGAGTGTGTGAGTATGTGCATTAGAGAAAGTGAATGGCGAGGAAACAAAGTGCATGCATGTTATGCATGTGTTTGTTGTATCTAACCCTCCTCCTCTTGTTCCTCCAGCAGCAGTGTATTTAAAGGCTCAGCTGTGTGTCTGTACTCCATGAATGACATCCGGAGGGCCTTCCTGGGGCCCTTTGCACACAAAGAGGGGCCCAACTACCAATGGGTCCCTTTCCAGGGAAAAGTACCCTATCCCCGCCCAGGAATGGTATGTTAATAACTGCAATGACAATACAACAGAGACACTGTAATAACGTCCAACGGTAACAGGTTATTAAAATAATAAAAGCCCATTGAGGCAAATGCAATTCCATAACATTTGCTACTTATTATTTACTTATTTACTACTATTTACCACTAAAAGTCACATTTACCATGTATCCTACATTTATGAGAAGTTTTTTTCCTTAAAATTTAGCATACTGTGATTCCTGTGTTGCATAGCATTTAAAGAATTTGTGATGATCTTTTAAATTCTTTTTTTACTTTTAAGCACATTGAGTTATCTCCACGATGTACTGCATAAAGTGTGTATTAAGTTGAAATTGTCTGTGCATCTGCACCAAGTGGTCAGGTGTGTGAATTGTAATCTGTCAAAATGATGGATGGCCTTCAGATTTTTCTGTCACCATTTAAAAAAAAAAAAAAACAGTCAAAGATGGGGACTATTCAGTTAACGTGACCCCTGATTTATGTGATAAGGACTTTTGACTAAACATATGGTTCAAAAAGATATTTTAAAGAGACCTGGAGAAAGAGCGTCGGTGAAGTCAAGGAAGGCTGCCTTGCTACTTTGAAAAGGATTCATTAAATGAACTGTCAGTGACAGAAAAGACTTTAGTATAAAAGCTTAATGGTAGTACTTTCAGAGATCTTAGGTTAGCTAAAAAACATAATTAGTGGTATTGAAGTCTAGACATGAGTCTGAACATACATTTAGTATGTACTGTAAAAGTACTGTATTCATTTACTTACAATCCTGAAATGGAAAAAACAAACTTTTACTCAAATATATACAACCTTACTTTCCATCCAAAACCTTTTCACAGTTGTTCCAATCAATATGAGTTTCACACTCCACTAATCACAGAAGCATTCAGTCAGCAGGATGTGTTCATCCTGAACCTCATTTAAAATGGCCAAAGCAGAACTAGAAATACTGCAAAGTTAGCAGGCAAATTACACTTTAAAAATACGACAGATAGAATCTAAAACTGCATTTTTTTTCTGATTTGGATTTTAGATACAGAACCCAAGAGTCAAGTTGTACCAAAGTAAATGAGACAGATTTCTTAATATGAAACCACAGAAGCAATAACCTAGTTTTAAGCTAAAATATCCAAAGGTGCTAAAATGCACGTAAGTATTCAGAAAACCAGAACTGGAATTTTAATTAAAGAGGGATGCTGGACTCTGACCTGGAGTAAATCTCTTCCAAGTCCCTGACAATCCTCACACCATAATGACCTCACTGTGGCCTGCTTGACTGTGGTTTGGTCTGTTTTCAACCAACTGAAATACTGATGAGTCAAATGTTTCATTCCACTTATATGAAGCCAAGGCAAAAATATGTTTCAATGAAATGGATAATTTCAGTCATAGCAATATTTTTTTCATGTTTTAGTAAGTTCTTGCAAAATGCTTCTGGAAACTAAAATGTGGCACTCCTTTCTTTCCATTAGTGTCCCAGTAAGACATTTGGGAGTTTTGAATCCACAAAGGGTTTCCCAGATGATGTGATCCAGTTTGCTCGTCACCACCCTTTGATGTACAACCCCGTGTACCCCATGAATCGACGGCCTATTTTTGTAAGAACCAATGTGGAATACAGTTTCACACAGATTGCCGTGGACAGAGTCAATGCTGCTGATGGACAGTATGATGTCATGTTCATTGGCACAGGTATATGAATGGTTTTCTCTCCACTTTACATTTGTTCTTAAGTAAAATAAAAATGACGGTGAGATAATATGCATGTGGTATTTCAGACAAAGGGACAGTACTAAAGGTGATCAGTGTCCCCAAGGAGAGCTGGAACAACATGGAAGAACTTTTACTGGAAGAGTTGGAGGTCTTCAAAGTAAGAATAAAATAAAAACTTTATCTTGTGCGTTAATGTAGAAATAAACACAGTTTATTTCTGCCTAACTTGTCTTATTTTTCTTTAATATGACACCGAGTTTAAATCTTACAAATAGTTCAGCAGCCAATTAAAGAAAAAAATGTAGCAGTTGTTTTTCAAGTTATTAAGTTTACAGAGCATAAAAGTTCATTCTTTCAACTTACTTGCAAATGTGTTTAGACAGACATTAAATTCTATGTCAAAAATTGAAAGTAAGAAGGAAAACAATCTTAAAGCAATCAAGAATATAGCTAGAATTGCAAAAAACTGATATGATGTATATAACAACAAATTCCGGCATCAGTGCATTACACAGTGACCCCCAGTGAAGATAGTAATGACAGCAAACTTGAATGTGAGTTTATTAATTGAAGATTTATGTTGTTACTTATCTAGTGTGGAGGAGGAAGTCAGGAGAAAGGTTGTTTAAGGGGTTGTTTAAGCTTGGAGCTCTAACGGACTGGCACCCTAGCCAGGGATTTGAAAGAACCATTTACTTTGTCAGTGGTAAAATAGAAAAAAAAATGTTGAAAACTATAATAATGTTGGCAGCATTCAGGTAGATGTTGTCATTTATGTCCCTTTCAACCAACTGTTCCTCAAGAAAGCTTTAGATTCACAAGCTGTGCAGTGATTTTGAAAAATCAACTGGAAGTGAATGGAAGCAGCTGAAAGTCTCACTTATCTACACATCGTTGGTATGCATTATACCTGTGTTTGTTTATAGGCTCTCACTCACACTTTGTGTCATGCCAAACAAGCTCTATAAGGCCATCTGCAGTTTAAAGCTAGTTTTCTTACATGGTTTGGAATAGTAATGCTACACAGATGCAGTGGATAGAAAGAAGTCAAAATAATGTTACACATTCAGTTGCTCATTTGGCTCAGTCGCTGAGGAAAAAGCGTTGCTTTTAATTGTTCTAACGTATCTGCTCTTTAAAATTGTAAAAAAGTGAAAAATCTGAAGTTAGGCTTCAATTTTTTTTCTGTCATCTTGCAGGTTAATAATAATTCATTTTTTTCAGGACATTTTTAGAACTGTTGCTTTCTACAAAAGTTTATTTTCACTAAAATAAGGAAATACAAAGGAGTAACTTAACTTGCTACAAAAGAAGGACTCATTTCTATTTTAGGGGTAATATTGTTTTTCCATTTTTCTTTTCTTCAGGATGCTTCATCTGTTATCAACATGCAGATCTCTTCCAAACGGGTAAGTTTATTTTGATTCTCCAAAAACATTTGAATGCCTTTTTTGATTTAAAATAATGGTGATACTGATCTTTGTAAGACTAATAAACAATTTTTGGGATCGAGAATATGCTCACAAGATGACAATCGTGGGTAATATGTTGAAAAAACAAACAGAAAAAGAAGGCTGTTAGTGACGGTACTAAATCAGAATGGTTACAGAAAGTACACTTCACATCACCTAAAGGCATCATAAATAACCACAGTTATCACTGTTACAGAGAGCAAAACGAATTGATTTATGACAGATAACAGCTCCAGCTGTTTTCAGTTCTGATAGACGGACATTCTTGAGGCCTTTTTGTCAAAAGTTTCCATCTTGTCCCTGCCTGTTTTCACAGCAACAGCTGTATGTCGGATCGGACACAGGAATTGCCCAAGTCCCTCTTCACCGGTGCAGTGTTTATGGGAAGGCCTGCGCCGAGTGCTGTCTGGCCCGAGACCCATACTGCGCTTGGGATGGAACATCCTGTACTCGCTACCTGCCAAATACAAAGAGGTCTGTGACATAAAGTGTATGACACACATACTGTATAGAGAGGTATCCATAAAGAAAAAGAAGTCTTGACAAAAGCGGAAATTACTGTAACCAATTTTTTTTATTCCTATTAGACGTTTCCGTCGACAGGATGTAAGAAATGGAGACCCCAACACCCTTTGCTCAGGAGGTAAAAATACAACACTTATACTGTAAAATGCAGCCTTGTTGAATTTTAATTGTTGGACTATAATGATACATTCAGCTAATGTGGTGATGCAGGATAATGGGTTTAGGAGAACAAGAGGAGACCAGATTTTAGCAATATTTTTAGGAAAACAAAGAATCCCCAATTTTTTGTTTTCACAAATACGGTGAAGTTTCACTAAACACTAACAGTTTTTGCAAGGCTCTGTATTTACTGTAGAACATCTCCTTTCACGTTTGATGAGTCCATATAATGCATTGTTTTTTGTTCTGCTTGTCTAATTCTAAGATGATCCTGAAGACAAAAGTGCATTAAACTGCCCTCTTTTTCTGTTTTAGGAATAAAGCCTTTAGAAAGCTCAAATATCATTGTTTTAAATAATATTTTTTCAGCTTTGAGTTGTCCTTTTCAGGTTTGATACATCAAGGTATTTTGGATTTTGAATTACAGCTCATCAAACACAATATAGGCTTAATTGAAAACCTTATCTCTGTCAGGAAGCACTGATCCACATACCAACTTTAGCAGGTAAGGGTTAGCCAGTTGTGCTATTTGTGTGCTTAAAGTTAATTTGTATTTTCTGTCACTTTTTCACCGTTTCTTTTTTCTGCCACATTCCCAAAAATCTACTACACAGATACTTTAAAATTGGTGTGAGCTTCTTCAGTGCTTTAAAAACTGAATGTTGCTAGTCAGTCTGACGAGCAATCTTGTACCAGTTAACGTTTAACAACAACGAGTTCTGCGTTTGTCCAGCCAGGTCAAAATTAAAAAATTCACATTCCTGGTTCATCACCTAAACATTCAGTTTAAAGCTCTAACTTGAATCAGCTGTTGTTCATTTTTATATTTTTGGAAATGAAGATTAAAAATAAATGTATAGGTCATGACTTCATTTTTCAATTAGCATATCTATTAGGCTATCAAACAGCATTTGCAAACCCAGTCTTATAGTTGTATTCTCTCCTGTTGCTTTTGCTCACAAAAATTGTATTTAATTATGGCCAAATTCCCAAAACAGCTGCTCTCATTCATGTTTCCATGAAAAATAATTTTACTCACAAAATAAGTTGTCTCACTTTAAGTCTGTCATGTAGAAAGCTAAACCGCCCATTTCAAAGTTTTCAAATAAGTAAGAAAACCCTCATCTCCTTCATGCAAAAACATTGCTGAGGAGGAGTCTTTAGTTGATGCTGTCAATACAACAGGGTAACTCAAGAATTACTTCCTTTTTGTACGTCAAATGCTAGCAGCAACTACAAAGTGCTTCCTGAAAAAGACTATACTTTGATGTGAAAAATGTGTTGTGCATTAGTATTGTAAGGTCTTCTGCTATAAGATCTTGTTACAACCCTGTTTGTTAATGCATTAACTTGTCTGAAAAAAACAAAACTGTGTTGAATGTAACAGGTTTTAAGGCTAGAGTACTGCATGAGTTCACAGGAACACTGTCTGATCCTTTTCCTGCCTTGACATGACAGAAGTCTTGGTCTTTGACGTCTTACTGTCCTCATGACAAAACACTTCACCTCTGGTGACATCTTTCCTCTCAGACCACAAAGAGAGCATTCTCTCCCTCTCTGTGTTTCTGTACCACAACTAAATCAGGCTAATCACTCCAACTGAAAGAGCTCCTGGGTAATACGATTACATCATGTGGCATGCAAGCTGAGTAAAATTGATGAAGGTCAGTGCAATTGTCTCTGATGTGACTGGACTGGCCCCAAAGTGCTGATCAGTCTGTTTGGCAGGTTGCACACCATTGTTTCCCCTTAAAGTAGCATGCCAGTGCTGCAAACGCTTTATTCTCTGTTTTTATTGACTAGTTTCTTTTTTCTTTCATTCCTTTTAGCTGAAGTTTAGGAGTACACGGTGTCATAATCAAGTGATGTGAGGAGATTAGAAGTCAAAACATGTACAAATATTTGGATTAACTCACTAAGTTCTGATAAACAATGAGAAAAAACTGCTCTCATACAGAGGAATCAATTGTCAATTTTCCCATCAAGAACTGACATATCTAAGTAGAGCTTTTTTAAAATGTCCTTACAAAAAACATAAGCCAAGATAAGGATAGGCATATACTTATCAGGCACTGTTTTCTTTTTTTTAAAATCAGATATAGCAAACCTGTTAAATCTTTGTCTCTTCTGCCCCCTGCAGACCACCATAAACACCGTGTTGCAGAGAAGAAGCTCTATGGAGTTGAAGGAAGCAGCACTTTCTTGGAGTGTATCCCAAAATCCCTTCAGGCCAGAGTCACCTGGACCTACCAGAAACATCTACAGAACCCCCGAGAGGAGGTGAGAGGGGGATGGTTAAGGACAAGTTGAGGACCAAAGCATATCATAATGATGCTGTCTGAGGTCACAGTAATGTTTTGTTATTATCAAATTATCCAATTCATTTTTTCCGTATTTCTTCTGATTGCTCTAATTCATGATATTTGATTCACCTCCCATGACATCTGAAAACATTATAAAAGAAACTATACACATAAGGGGTCATTGACTAGATTGGGTTTCATAAGTGCATTATCTAAAAATATTTATCAGGAAAAGATGCTCATATGTACTTTCTGATGTTTTTTTTACTCAGTATATTATAATTGATTGTTTGTTGAAATTGATTGTGTTTTGTGAGGAAAATATTGCAATAACCACATGTTAAAGATGAAAAAGAAAATAATAATGTAGTATTTTCTCTGAGGTGCTATGAGGGTACTGTAGCACTCCCTGGAGCCACCCTGGTGCTGCCACTGATCTGGGAATGTGTTTAATCTTGAAAAACTAAAAAAAAAAAAAAAAAAAAAAAAAAAAAAAAAAAAAAAAAAAAACTGGGATAGCAGCCACAGCAGTAGCTATTATGGTGGCATCATTTTGGAGAAACATAGCTATTTATAGGATGAAGAAATGTTCCATATTGTCAGTAGCTCCTTTAATTGCTCTATCTAGGAGAGACAAGGTTAAACACAGAAAGGCCCATTTTTTTTTTCTCTATAGAGAGAGGACATTGGGTTCTTGGCAACAAAAGCTTGGTAGGTTGAAAATTGATTCATGTGTTGAGAGCTGAATTGAATCATATTTTTGATTCTAGGTACGTCTTGATGAACGTATCCTCCAGACAGACAGGGGCCTCCTGATTCGTCGGGTCCTCAAGAGAGATGTTGGTGTCTATCAGTGCCATGCTATGGAGCACGGATTCACCCAGACATTGCTGGGCATCACTTTAGAAGTTGTACCATCAACATCTTCCTCTATCTCCAATCTTCCCTCTGACTCCCCTGTTCGATTAGATCCTCGCAGCACAGGTGGTCCCTCACTGACCAATCAAAAGCTTTGGTACCGGGACTTCATGCAGCTGGTGGACCACCCTAACCTCAGCACTGTTGACCAAATTTGTGAGCAAGTTTGGGCACGGAAGCATGCTGGTGCTGACCAGGGGTCAAAGAGCTTTGAGTCTCCAAGGAAGGAGATCCTACCTTTGGGTCCTGCTGTCCGACCAGCCAACAAGAAGTGGAAGCACCTCCAGGAGATCAGAAAGGGGAGAAACCGCAGGACCCACGATGGGAAACCGAGCTCTCGGGCACCGCGCAGTGCTGGGGAGTAATGATGAGGAGAAAGAGATGAAAAAGAGGGAGAGGGAGAATGAAAGAAAGTAACTGAGAGACCAGATACTCATGGAGGTGTTCACATATACAAATACACACATAAAGACATGCACAGACACACACAACACCTCCTGTATTGTGTTTATTTATCTATGGATACCACCACTATATGGTACACCATTCCCATGATTCCTCATCCCTGTGACCAGCTTTTTGCATGTGCTGCCTTAATGCCCAAACTGATTCTGCACGATCCCTTTACACTGCTTCACTAGTATAGTCAAGTGTACTAGCAAATACGCGAGAGGAAATTCCCCCTTATTAGGAGGCGATAAGCTGACACACATCTAAAGCTACAAGCTACAAGCCATCTACACTACTTTAATGGTTAGTGGATCACCTGTGTTACACTCTGGACAACACATTACTCATGAACAGTCCTAAAGGTTTGTATAAACTCTCGTCAAGGTATAACATTTTTTTTAAGTGACTTAAATGTGGAGAGAATGGAGAAAGTGACAACTGGAACATGATGCAAAAATAGTCTTTGACTTAAAAAAAAATGAATAATATATTTAATTGTACATGCATGTTGCATTAACATTTGTAAGAACCTGAGTAATTGATAATTGATCTTTCTGTGCCCCCTTTTCCATTATCACTATTTGTCTTTTGTGCAAATTACACAGTGGAGCCATGACGATATACCAGCAGCTGTGGAACATATCATTAGTTGTAAAAATGTTATAAATTTGTTGTGGGGTTGGATTCTTAAATTAGTTTTATTTTTGGAGCTGTTTGTATTTACACATTTATATGGGAGGCTGTTTGTAAAGTTAAACAGTAAAAATTTAACAGCAATTATTTTGGTTAATTTAGCCTGTTATAGAGAAAAAAATGGGCGATCATTTTTAAAAGTCATATTTTTTTCACCATATTATTCATGCATTTATAAATGTCAGAGTTCCAAACTACATATTACATTTACAAGCTAAATATTTATTTTACAAATTAAATATTTAGTTTTCAAATTAAATATTTTGTTAGGAAGCTAAATATTTAGTTTGCATACTAAATGTTTAGTTCCCAACTAAATGTTTTAAGTCTGAGCTTAGCTCCAAATTAAATATTTAGTTTGTTAACTAAATATAGTTGCCAGCTAAATATTTAGCTTGCTACCTAAATATTGAGGTCCAAGCTCAATATTTAGCTATTATGCAAATTAGATTGCTGATGAGCGGAAATGGAATATCTAAATAAAAGCAACGTTTTGCGGACGTCTATATACACTCCATTGATGGTGGGACTGAATTGCTTCAGTCGTTGCTAAAGTAATGTATATTTTTATATAACTGATTCTTTTCCTCTTGACATTATCAACGTGTTAGCTGAAAACATAGGACGTGCCGCTTAAAGAGCCATAGAGATGTTTACTCATGGGTCTACAGCAATAGTTTCTGCATCAAATCCGCCTCTCCAATCAAGCCACAACACTTCCGGTTCATGTTTGTTGTTTAGTTGCTTTAGAGCTGCTGTCAAAGTTTTTACACAAACAATATATTGATTCATTTTCATATAAATAATTTTATCTTATAAATGAATAAACAGGAAGTCTTAAACTTTGATAGCTGCTCTAAAACAACTTAAGAGTGAATAAATATGAACTGGAAGTGTTCTCCCTTGACCGCAACAGTGGATGTTGATGCAGAAATTTTTGCTGTTGATCCATAAATAAACCTCTCTATAGCTGTTAAAATGTCTATACTCTATTTTCAGCTAACACGTTAGACATGTTGAGAGGAAAACAACATAAGAAAACTTTACTTGAGTGACAACTGAAGCAATTCAGTCCCGCCAGCCGCGGAGTTTATAGTGGTCTGAAAAAAGCAGCTTTTATTTTCATATTCCACTTTTGCTTATCAGCCAGCTAAATTGCATATTAGCTACATTTTAGCTCGGACCTAAATATTTAGTTAGCCAGTTAAATATTTAGCTGGAAACCTAAATGTTTAGTTAACAGACTAAATATTTAGTTCAGAAACTAAATATTTAGTTTGAAAAATAAATGTTTACCTTGGAACTAAATATTTAGTTAACAAACTAAATATTTAATTTGGAGCTAAATATTTTAAGTGTTTAAGTCTGAGCTAAATATTTACTTTATAAACCAAATATTTACAGACTTAAACATTTAGGTGGGAACTAAATGTTTAGTTTGCAAACTAAACATTCAGCTTCCTAACTAAATATTTAGCTTTCAAATTAAATATTTAGTTTGGAACTCTAACATTTATAAATGTATGAATGATATGGTGAAAATATGATTCTGAAAAATGAATGAATTTTTACTGTGCAACTTTACAAACAGCACCCCATACATTTAGGTGTGTCAACATAAACAACAGACTTAAAACAAGAGATGCACCGATCAGGGTTTTCTGGCCAATTTCTGATAACTAAAGCTTTGACCTGCCAATACCAATTTTTGCTCATTCCGTTGCCTTTTTAAAGGTGTGTTTTGATAATGAGACTCTCAAAAAAAGAGGAGAGACAACTCTGGTTGGGTTCAAAACCTGGTATTTTAAGTAGAAGTCTGTGGTCATTTCACAGAGTTTATACTATGTTCCTTGAGGAGTCCAGTGGAGGGTACTTCAGGAGTATGGGGTACCAGGTCCCTTGGTATGAGCTGTTAGGTACCTGTACAACTGGTGTCAAAGCTTGGTCTACATTGCCAACATTGAGTCATTTTCTGTGTGAGTTGGGTTCTGCCAAGGTTGCCCTTTGTCACAATTGTTCTCATAATCATTATAGACAGGATTTCTAGGTGTTGAAGGGATCTCTGTTAACAGCCTCTGCTTTTCGCAGATGATGTGGTTCTGTTGGCTTCATCAGACCATGACCTTCAGCTTTCACTGGAGCAGTTTGCAGCCCAGTGAGAAGTGTCCGGGATTAAAACCAGCACCTCCAAATCCAAGACCATGATCTTGAGCCAGGAATAGGTACAATGTCTTTTCCAGGTCGAGGATGAAGTCCTGCCCAAGTGAAGATGATTATGTATCTTGGAGTCTTGTTCACGAGTAAGGGAAAAATGGAACGGAAGGTCAATAAGCAGACTGGGGCAGGGTTTACAATGACACGACCACTGTAGAGGTCTGTCATGGAAAAGAAAGAGCTAAGCTGAAGGGCGAACCTCTCAATTTACCGGTTGATCTACATTCCTACCTTCATCTATGGTTATGAGCTTTTGGTGGTGACCAAAAAGAACAAGATTACAGATACAAGCGGCTGAAATTAGTTTCCTCCTCAGGGTATCTGGGCTCTCCTTTAGAGATAAGGTGAGAAGTTCGGTCATCCAGGAAGGGTTCAGAGTAGAGTGGCTGCTCCTCCACATCGAGAGGAGACAATTGAAGTGGGTCGGGCATCTGTTATGATCCCTCCTTGATGCCTCCCTGGTGAGGCGTTCCGGGCACATCCCACCAGGAGGACACCCAGAGGAAAACCCAGGACACGCTGGGGGGATTATGTTTCTTTGCTGGTCTGGGAATGCCTTGTGATTCCTCCAGGAGGAGCTGGCCCAAGTGGCTGGGGAGAGCAAAATCTGTGCTTCTCTCTTATTGGCTGCTGCCACCACGACCTGACCTTGGATTAGGTGAAAGATAATGGATGGATGGATGGATGGATATTACTTAAAATGAAGGGTTACTTCCTCTTTTATTACTGATGGCAGTAATGACAGATGATGACTTCAAACGTTTTACAGTTAACAGGACGTATGAACTTTAGAGTATTTTAATGTTATAGTGTTATAATGACATTATGATATTAAAAAATGTCAACCAATTTAAGATAGTACCCTCCTTCCACAAAATTTACTGGTAAATGAAGAGGTAGTACCTCCCTATCAGGGCCTATTTCTAGGGTTAATGTCAAACCCTGATAAAGTTTTGGACTGGCTGGTCAACGGTTGAGTTGGTGAAGCTGAAAATCGACCAATACCAGTCACCACATGATTCCTCGATGCATCTCTGCTCAGAATACTTACTTCAGCCAGTGTCTTAGTTCGGAATGGGTCATAACTGGCCAGTGATTATTAAATTGCATTGCTAGCATTGCTAAACCACTAGTAAGTGAGTAGTGAAAAATGTACTCACATTCCATAAAGTGGGAGAACAATAAGATGTTTACAGAACACAGTCAAAGCCAGAAGAAACCATTGAATAAATCAATCAATTTAAAACAATTTGAAAACACAATCAGGACACTAATTAGAGCTCAATGCATAAAGTTGCATCATTTGCATAAAAAAATTTAACAACCAAGAGTTTTGAAATAATTCAGAACATTGATTCTTAAGTATCTTTTTTTATGTTTCCAGTATTTTTGGCCTTAAAGATAGATAATTAAAATAGTGGTTTGTGGGAAAAGGGATAAATATGGTTAGCAAGATCAGAAGAAAGGGGAAAAATTTAAGCAGACTCAAAATATGACAACCCATGTTTGTGGGCTACAGTACAGTATATAAATATATAAATTATATATATATATATATATATATATATATATATATATATATATATATATATATATATATATATATATATATATATATATATATATACACACATATTAGCATGATATTTATGAGTGAAAAAAATTTTTTTTTTTCTTTTTGTATACTAAGTGGTACAACATTTCTTTTACACTGTTCAATCATAAATTGTTAGTGATACATAGATATGCAAGTGATATGAAGTGAGTATGAGAATCTTATTTAAGCACAGTGAACTTCCCACAATTAATTTTCTACATTGTGAAAAAAATAGCCAACACTGTTTATAATCACTTTTCATGTAGTGTTACAGTCATTCAGATCATTGGATGCTGCTTAAGAATATCAACCCTAGTTAAAGGACAGTTGGGACACTAAGGTCTTCCTTTTTGATGTCTTAGTCTCTAGGTGTTTTGTTTGTAAAGAAACCACATTTGTTGATTGTTTGTGCTAATATGGTGTGTGTAGCCTGTTTCCTAGTGTTCATTGCTTGAAAAGGGTCAGATGAGGAGCCTTTCTGTGGTACTTTGATATGTCATAATCTGTATGCAAGAAAGGAACTGGTGGGTCTTGTTAGATAAAATATGTGTTTATGTTTTACAGTTATGAAATCTGTGCTGTTATGTTTTGTGCTGCAGCCACCAAATATCATGGTTTTAATCAAATTATCTTAAGTTAGTATATTCATCCCAGTTAAAAGCAAGGCAGCACAACCTGGGTATGTGTGCGGATTTTAGATGTATGATATCATTGTCATTGTTATTTATGTACCTTTGTTATAGATATGTAATTAAGTCTTTAAACTAAACTGAACGATGACGCCTAGGAAAGGGACACTCAGCATTTTGACACCATACTGAACAGGGCAAAATTGACTTTGAATTGCTAAAACAAGACAAACTTAAAATGCTTAAGGAAGCAGGAGATCAGTGCTTTGGACATATGTGCACCAACTAATTCTGAACCAGCAGTGATGTCAAACATGCCTGAGTATCCCTTTGCGCCCAGCTTTTGTGTTGTGCTTGAATTTGCATGACTGAAGTTTGTGACTAATGCATCTGACAATGACATGGTGGCAAGACAGACAGAGAGGTAAAGAAAGCACAATGTTAAATATCATTATTATTCCTATGTATTTATGTGGAAAGATAAGCTGAGATGTTGTGGATTTTTTTTTTTCCTTATAAATGTGGATTTACTTCTGTAGTGTTCATGTTCTGCTGACAAGGACTTTTCCTTAGCATTTTTAACATTTTTAGTACTTTACAGCCAATGGAATTTTTTTTTTCCTGGAGACAGCATCCAATTAAAGAATTTTATTGTTCTAAAAGAATTCTGTTCCAAAACATTCTTATAAATCCCATTCTATGTGATGTGGTGTTTTTTTTTTTTTTAAAGCTCACAATGAGAGGCTTTTGTGTTTGTATGTTGAGTGAGTGCATGTGTCTGTGTGCAAGAGTAAACTGTTCGCTTGAACACGATTTGTGTATTCTGTCTGACAGTTTTTGTGGACAACAGAGCTCTGTAAATAGTGGCAAAGGTACAGTGGTATGTAGGGAGGTCTGTAGCTGAAAGTCTGAGGTATAAGGCCAAAGTTAATGTGGTGCACTGTAATATACCTGGGTCTTTGTGAAATGTCCTGTCAGATTGTTTTTGATTAAAACAATAAAAATATGCAGTTACTTTAAGATTTCCTTGACTTTTTTGAGCACCATACTCTTTGTATTGCTTATTGACTACATTAAAACTGTCCTTTGTGGTTTATGTACCTTATTTTTCTGCCCAACATTAAGTCCTTTATGTACCTTATTTTTCTGCCCAACACATATTTCCATTTTCCAGTCTCTGTTCAAGAATTATGTTGTGAAAGGGGTCAAAGTCTATACTTGTTGACACTTCAACAGAGTCAGGACACATCTGTATGAATAATGGTAAACTCTCGTACCTATAGTTAGTTTATATCACTATTCAGTCTAACATGCATGACTTTTGAAAATAAAAAAGCATGGGTACCTAAAATCCACATCTTTGAAGGACACCTAAAAACCATCACAGAAAGATTGCATGTGGTCCAAATCCCCTTGCTGCTAATCACTATGTATCATCTACACATGCATGTCAATAAATTAGAATACTATCAGAAAGCCATTTTTTCAGTATATCAACTAAAAAGCTGAACTGTATATATTACATTGACTTTTACATTCTCAAAAAATTAAACTGACATCAAACTAAAATAACATGGATTTTTTTTTTTTTAATACTAAAGCATTGACCTGCCACAAAATATGTCTATGTACTGTAGATGCACTCAGTACTTGATTGGTGCTCCCTTTGCATGAATTATAGCATCAGTGCAGCCTTGCATGGAAGTAATTAGCTGCTGAGGTGTTAAGGAAGCCAAGGTTTCTTTAATAGGTTTCTTTCATCTTCTCTGTACTGTTGGCTCTGGTGTCTCTCCTATTCCTCTTGCTAATCATCCATAGATTCTCTGTGGGGTTTCAGTCAGGAGAGTTTGCTGGCCAATCAACACAGGGATGCTGTATTCTTTAAAGCAGGAATTGATACTTTTGTCAGTGTGGCTAGGTACCAAGTGCTGCTGGAAAATAAAATCAGCTTTTCTATAAAGCCACCAGCAGGAAGAGATATTTCTTCGTAGTTTGCTGCACCTACTCTGGAAATGCTAAAACTCAGTGGACCAATGTCAGCAGATGACATGGCTCTCCAGATAATTCTTTGCCTCTTCACTCTGCCTTTAGGTTCTGGGACCTTAAAATGTCCAAATAAAATGTAAGATTTACTCTTATTTCAGTCTGTGTGGTGGGTCTCTGAGAGTGCAGTACAAATTCTAACTGCAGTTCAAGCCATGTGTTGGACTTTGTTTCATAATCCTCACCTGGCTTTAATAATTTGTGTTGCTTGTGCATCATTTTCTACCACAATTTTTCTTTTCACTGAATTTTCACTTAATATACTTGGATAGAGCTCTGTGGCAGCTTATTTACAAATGACCTTGTTTTGCTTTGCCTCTTTGAAGAGGCAGTGAGCGATTGTCTGCTGGACAAATGTCAAGTCAGTAGTCTTTCCAATGATTTTGCAGACCACCACATACACACAGGAGGGATTGTTAAGAGGTAATAGGTCACTGATATAACTCTATAACTTTGAAAAATTTGAATGAGAGGAAGTGAAGGTACCTAAGTAGTGAGAAGTGACAGGAATTCTGGTTGCCGAAATTAATTTACCTCTGAAAATAATGTATAATTGGGTTTTAAATCAGTCATGAATGCACACAACTTACATTACATAAACTGTTTAATATTCATATAGCTTCTTGCACCTAAAATACAAGGGAATGCTAAAAAAAGAAAAAAAAAACCAACAAAAAACAATTTCGAATGCACTTGTGTAGAATTTTTATCTTGGGTTAATTAAAATACATCCAAAATGGCACTGCCTTCCCTGCACTTAAGCATATTCATTTTCTCTCTCTCTCTCTCTCTCTCTCTCTCTCTCTCTCTCCTCTCCTCTCTCTCTCTCTCTCTCTCTCTCTCTCTCTCTCTCTCTCTCTCTCTCTCTCTCTCTCTCTCTCTCTTTCTCTCTCTTCTGCCCCTACCATTTCTGCACCATGAAGATACAGATACCATTCAAGTGTGGCTTCAACCTTAAAACTACAAAAAAATGGATTGTTTACCTTAAAGAACTGGCTTGAAGAGTCGTCTTGTTAGGAACAAATCCCTATTATTAATAAGAGTAAGGATTGAATGTATTTTATGTTTATTTTAATATTCCGCTATCCATTGTGTTACACTTATCTTAGATTGAGTCAAGCAGGTTACAGGTACAATAAGGAAACCCAGACATCCTATTTTCTCAGCAACTCTATCCAGCTCATTCTGGGGATCAAAGGTGTTCTGTGACCAGAACATATAGCTTCTCAAGCAAGTTCTGGGTCTTCCTATTAACAGTACTCCATAGATCACAATTTTGGGATATGCCTTAAACCTCCAACAGGGTGTGTCTAGGAGGCATCATGATCATGTACCTGAACCTCCAAAACTCGCTCGTTTTCATGTGGACAAGCAGCAGCTTTACTTCAAACTCTCTGCAGAGGACTAGCTCCTTACCCTATCTCTATTAGCCACCATATTGAAGAGGCTTATTTCAGCCTTTTGTATCTGGGATCTTGTTCTTTTTGTGACGATCCATACCCCAAGACCATAAGTAATAGTTGGAACCAGGAAATCATGCTTTTTGCCTCACTTCTTTACAACAGACAAGATACAACAGACAACACAACCTCCGCTTTACAATAGACAAGTCCCTAATCCACCTCCAGCTCCATCCTTCTCCACTTGAGGCAAAGACTGACTCCAACCTGGATGGAGCAATCCATTTTTTCCAGGTTTAGGGTCACTGCTCTGAGACACATAGAAGCTGACCTTCATCCTGGCTAATTCACATTCAGTTGCACTTCAGTGCACACCAAAGGTCATGTTAAGAACATTCCAACAGAACCACATTATCGGCAGAAAGTAACTGTGACTGTATTTTAAGGTACTATTTAAGTCAAGTCACGTCAAGTTTATTTGTTTAGCACATTTCAACAGCAAGGCAGTTCAAAGTGCTTGACATCATAAAAACATCAATCAAGTATACAAAAAAAAATCATCAAAATCATCGAGCAAATATCAGTGCATCAAAATCAGATCATTCTGGGGATCTGAACACCCCAAGCAGTATCAAGGAAACGAGGCATCCTTGACGCAGTCTAAAAAGGCCTGGAAACAAGCTTGTCTTTTGGTTGAGAATGTGCACACAACTGTTGCTTTAGATATAGAAGGACTGGAAGGTCCTTAAAAAGCATCCCTGGCACCTCGTGCTCCTGCAGCACCCCTGACAAGATATTTTTTGGAATGTACAGTAGCTATAGCCATGTTTAAGATCCACAAGACACATGGATTGGAGAATTAAACTCTGGGACAGTAGATACTGAAACTGTTCCTCCTGTATATCCTAAGTGTGTAGGAAATCAATGAAGTAGTATCTTCCTTCAGATGTAAAAGATCAAACAGCACAGGAAAGAAGAGCAGCACTTGTCATATTTCTTGATAACTAAGCAGTAGCAGGACTTTCCTGAAAAAGGACTTCTTAGTCAGCAATGTCTCTTCACCAGCCTTGGTCCAGAGTCACCATGGTAAACCATTTGCTGTGCTGGTCAAAAGGGTGATGATTTTCCCCATCACTTCCAGTACAACTTCTGGCTTTAGACCACATATCTAAATATCTAGAACAGTCAGTTAATGAGTCAAAAATAGAGCTCTTTACCTCGACTGAAGGATGTTAACTGCCTGCCTGCCAACAGGTCCAGCTGGATTTACAGAGGTTGCTATGGAAACAGTCAAAAAAAGTCTTTCTTACTTGCAGATGCACAAGCTGTGTTTGTAGTTGCAGCAAATAATTCACCCTGTTATTTAAATGAGGTAGTAAAATGATCCTGAATTTATGATGATGGGCTGATATTACAATTTCCATGGTTACACAGATATATATTGTGGAATAGGACTGGATCGTCAGGTTAGGGATACTGTTATGCTGTGGAAATGCTGAAATTATCAACTACTTTTCAATGTTTTTGTTTGTAAAGATTGCTGTCTTATAAAAGAGTCACACTGGTTTAGGGTCAGCTTCACCATGTAGAATTCAGATTATGTAACACTACATGTAACACTTTAGTCTACTGGTCCCCTAAGTTCTTGTCATGACTGCATTGAACCTTCTCTGGCAGCTCTTAGCTTTTATAACTGAAAAAATTAAGTTTTTTAGTTTGTTCAAACAGTGTTTTTTAATGTTCAAAATCTATGGTGTAGTTATACATTTTATGATACACTATGATACACTATATACATTTAAATATCATAAAGTAATGTTAATGTTTAAGGGGTTTAGAGTCTATTCCCTGATTATTTTACAACACTGCAACCCATAAAAATGGAACATACAGTCTCCTTGTGGTTTATAAAAATTCTGAGGGTCAGCCCTCCACAGGTAACACATGGTGCACCATAGTGTTTGCGTGTGTAATTAGTGACTTTAATAGGATAGTATCATTAGTATTGGTGACCAAATGGAGTTGTACTTCAGTATGTAAATTGTGTTGTTATTTTACAACTCTCTTAACCCTAGGAACAATATCTGCTATTTTACATAAGCAGAATTCAATAAAAATTGAAGCAAAATAAGCAGCCCAGCCTAACATAAATCTAAATGATTCTAATCATCACAAAGACCAGTTTGTTACATCACAGCGACCTGAGTTCTAGAACACATTCTGAAACAGTGGATCTACCTTCTTAGTCGGATCAGTTCATTTTAACCGGAGCTTGTCCACAATACACAGAGTTAAACAAATCCTTCAGACAAAATGAAAAAGATGTTTTGCATCAGTTTTTTCCAACAAAAGGTTAGTTTCACATATTTACTGAATAATAACATTGGCAAATGCTATAAGCCACATAAATGCTATAGGCCACATTAAGTAATTTTACATTATTTTGTAAAAATAATACTGTTTTTAATTATACAAAACAGAAAGGTGCTGATAAACATGTCGTGGCAGATCAGAAAAAGGCCTCTAAATCTCACGAAAGGTAAACTTTTTTTTGCTTTTTTTTCCCTGGAGTTTAGTTTGAAGATTTTTTTTTAAACTCACTTCTGAGGGCCACTGAACTTTGAACAGATTTACTCTTAAGTTTCTTTAGTTTTTGCAAAAGGTTTGCAACTTTGCATTTTGTATTTAGAAATCAACAAACTTTAGATTTAAATTTGATATTTAGTGTAAATTCAAAAGTTTTAAAAAGTTTGTACTCAGATAACAAGAGACTGCAAATTTTAGTATTATAACATTTCTGGATTTTTTTGTTGTAGTTTGTTAAAAAATTTCTCACTAAAATCAATTTTTCTATTTCTGTATTATAAGAGTCCCAGATAAAAATAATGCATCCACTGCCCCTGTTTCAGCAACACAACTAAAGAAGAAATCAATTTTTAGTTTCTTTAAGGTATGTTTTATCCAAACTGTAGAACCACATTTTAGCTTTCTGTAAATTTAAATCTAAATGTTTGAGTTTTAAATCAGTCTTTATAGAACTGTTTTATTTTAACTCAACAGAAAAGCAAAACTGAGAAGAGGCCACCTGCTCCTCAGAAAAGGTAAAATACATTTTTGCTAAATTTGGTTGCTTTCAAACTCCATGGTCTTACCCTTTAGGATTTTTGTTTTCCAAAAAAATATCTCAAACATTATCAGATTTTTCCATCATGTATATTTCACCAGCAACTATACTTCTAAAACAACTAAATAGTATGTTTCTCTCTTTATCCATACTACTTTAAGGGTTCAAACACTGGAGGCCGAGAATATACAGAGGGGGTGTTGGCCCTTTAAGTTCTTCAGGGTATGTTTCACAGACACCACGAAAGTGTTTAGATATTTGCTAATATTGGTTCATCTCACTAAATTAGAATACCATCAATGGTAAAGCCAGTAATTCAGCTCATCAAAAAAACTTCTTAACACCTTAGACAACAAAAAGATTATTGCTAAAGACGTTTGCTCTTCTCAGAGTTTTGTATCCAAGTATATTAATGGAAAAATGGGTGGAAGAAAAAACTGCAGTAGACCCAGGTGTATAAGCAAGAGGAAAGGTGATATTGCCCAAACATCCACTATGCCCAATTGTTGAAAGCATATGCTGTTAATTTCTTCGCTTATTTAATATTTTAACTTTCTCAGGAACTGAATAGCACCAGCTGTAAACCATAGTGATAAAAATTAACAGAAGTAAACACTTATGAAATCTATCACCATGCGGGGAATTAAAAAATATCATTTTCACATTTTTTAAATGAATTACTGAAATAAATAAATATTTTCATGATATTCTCATTTATTGAGATGCACCTGAACAGCTGAGTTAAGCGGTGATTGTGTGTTTTCTTGATTAAATGATGAGGATTTGTCTCCAACAGAGAAACCATAAGATTGCTCCAATTTTATTACCAGAACCAGACAAGATTTCATCAAATACTCCAACAAGGTACAGATTTTCATTCAGTGTTTTCACTTTGTATATCAGTAACTTTTGTGAAAATTCTTGGTCTTGCTTTAATGAAAATCAACTGTATCACAAGGCATAGTATGTGTAAATTATTTTAATGTTTCACCTCTGAGGTGTCACTTTCTGATGGACTTTTTCTTATTTCACTTGCAGTTCAAGTCAAAACAAACTAACAGAGGAGCATCTGCTGAGACACTGTTCCACATCCTCAGACCAGAACAAGACAAGTCCAAACACCAAACCTAGGTCTGTCTTAGACAGCAGCTTTCAGTGAGACCAACTGAAGGTTTCAATGGCTGTTCTATATTTATAGTGCTAATATTAAGAAGTTTGCCACACTTGCGTTTAAAATGTCCTATAACAATGAAGTGAAGTTGATGTCCATGTCTCTTTTACAGAACCAGATCTGATGAAACCAAAGAAGAGGATATACTACAGGACACCAACTTCTCAGTGTCTGAGATGTTCCTACCCATGCCAGCTGTGGGACTCAGGTTTGACTTACACTATGGCCTCAAATAACCTGCTTTGTGGGTCATTTTGGACCTGACTGAAACATCTGCTTCCATTGGCAGTGGAGACAATACAACAGAAGAGTTAGATTTGCAGGGACTCTCTAGTTCATCCTCAGAAGTGGATGAAACAACTGAACAAACAGATGCCATAAATCCTCAGCATTACCTCATCAAGGAGTACCCTAACTTGCTGGAGGGTTTACTCCTGAATCCATTCTTTATCAACAAGTTTAAAAGGTGAAATAGATCTTTTTGATCTCAGTCTTGTTGGCATTGCTCACATTTATCTTACTGGACAGTGCAAATATCAGACTGTTCTTCTTAACTGTTCCGAATGTGTTTGTATCACTTTCTAGAAACAATCAAGCACCTTACAAAAACATTTTGAAAAGGAACGCCACTAATCGCCGAGGGTGAGAACATATCAACAAACTAATTAAATCAAACTTTTTTGGAAAAATCACCTTAACTCTACAACTGGCCATTGAGATCATGATGCCATCTTGTTGTCATATGTTCTTGTTGTATTCAGGTTCCCAAACATCGGAAACACCTGTTACATGAACTCCACCCTGCAGAGCCTCCTTGGCATGGAAGAATTTTTCAGAACCATCACTTATTCGAAGCAGGTTTGGAGTTTAGTTCCTGAGGCTCAGCTTCTGAGGTAAACAGCCACAGCAACGTCAATGTTTTTTAGCACATCCACAGTACAACCCAAATCTAACAAGCGCTATTGATTCTTTGTTGTCTATCTGCAGTAAAATAGCAGAAATTGGAGACTGTCACACCTTGACAGACTCAAAAGCGAAAACCGCCCTCCTGAAATCTTTCAAGAAGGTGGTGTCTTATCTTGCTCCAGAGTTTAGTAACAGTTTGCAGAAAGTAAGTCAGTTCTACCTTTTCAGGAGATCACAACCAAACATTAACTTTATACAAGTAGTAGCAAAGAAAATAATATATTTGTCTTTAGTGGAGATTAGCGGTGGGCACAGCTAGCCTTTACAGGAAGTCATCCGTTTTTGGAATACAGTCTGTAAATATCCTCTGCATTCCACTTGCAGAAAGATTTATGACACACATCTATGCTATATAAACCCATTACACTTTTTGTTTGTTTTACTTAGAAAACTAGTATAGCTTCTGCCAACCCAAAGTAAAAATGACAATATGGTTGTTAGCCCTCTCAAATGAAACTAATAAATGTTTTTATTGCAGTTTTGCATCATATTTGCAAAAGATTTGCAGGAAATATATGTTTAAAATGCTGCTTGAACCCACCTTGACATACATGCTGATTTCTCTTACTATTCATATGCTTACAGTTGTGCTTTTCAGAATGGCAGGGCAACTGGTAATGATAATGTTATTTAGCATGATATTTCTAGCATGTTGATACTAATGATGGTTTCCTAATGCTTACATGCTAGCAATAGTAATTTTCTTTCAATCAACTCAGGCCACATTGTTTAATTGGCTTTAGAATCAATCCAGTCTACATCCTCTGTATGCTGTTTTTACCAAGTCGTGTGGCGAAATTTGTCTGCACTATGTATGGGATGATCTCTTAAGGTTCAAACACCAACACAATGTGGCCAGCACACTATATTAATCATCTCTTGGTGAATACTTGGATCTTTCAAACACCTCATGATCTCCTCATGTGAGACAGAAAATCTTTGATGATGAGATCAGTGTGTATATGGCATTCAGTACTTACTATGGGTGGGTATTAGCTCAAAAGCTACAGGTTTTGAGCTAATACATACATACATACATACATACATATATATAAATATATGTATGTATATATAAATGATCCAATGATCTACATTAATGTCATGATCCTTTACTTGTCATTATTGATTTTCAGGACGCTCATGAATTCCTGGTAATGGTCCTGTCACAGATTCAGTTTCTTGCTCCTCAACTTCAGGACTTTGCGTCTTGCCTGGGAACAAGCTACACTTGCCCGGTTGAAGACAATCTGGCTTTTAGGATGGAGAACACCAGAACATGCAACATGTGAGACCATGAAATTAAATCCCATCCACTCTGCATTTAAGTCCAATCAGACTGTAGTGCATTATTGTAAGTTTCACAGGGACATTTTAATGATTTATATTCCTCCAATGTTTAGGTGTGGAGATCAGTCTCTGAGACAAGAAGAATTCACCAACCTGTCTTTGGATCTGGTTCCTGGTGGGTCAGTTGAAGAGATGCTTGAGAGGTATTTGATGGTAAGAATCAGCAGTCCTCATTAAGCCACATTAACAGTATCTGTTTGTGTGCTGCAGTCAAAGTGGGTTTTTAACTTACAGTCTTGTGTTTGATGCTCTGTAGGAAGTTCAGTTAGAGTTCAACTGTGAATGCGGAGGGAGGACATCCGGCCAGAAGACTGCATTTGTAACCCTGCCTCGGTAAGTGATACATCTACTACCATAAATGATCATCTAACCTGAGAGTTTTCTAAACTGTTGTACTGACCATTAGTTTGTCTATAGCTTTGTCTGCCTGTTGCAACCACTCATACTTCACTCTGTACATATTTGTTTTCCTTCAGATATCTAATCATACACCTCAAGCGTTTTCGGTTTACTCCATCTTTCAATCTGAAGAAAGTCAATGATCCTGTTAGGCTTCAGAGGGAGCTGGTGGTGTCCTCCAAGCTGGTAAAAAAGCTATGAACTCTCCATAATATCCAAAGAAACATCAGAATGATTTACAAATGAAAAGGCAGTCTGTGATGTTTAGTGTGCTTGAGAAGCTAACTCTTCTACAATTTGGTTTTTGCCAGGGTGGTGGCTGCTACAGTCTGATAAGTGCCATCAGTCATTTCGGGAACACTGAAGGAGGACATTATATCTGTGATGGTGTACACCCAGACGACCATCCAGATGAGCCAACTGACTTCTGGCTCACATTCAATGACTCACAGGTTTATGAAACGACTGGTTGGAAAGTTTGCCAGGAACGACAAGAGTCAGCATATGTCCTATTCTTCAAGAGACATGTAAGGAATTAAAACCATAACATCTCAAACTGAGATTCACAAAAGTTACATGAAAAGAACAAGTTGAACTGAACACCTTTTTTTATATTTCTGTGTTGTTGTTTTTTTTTGTATTTACAGCTCTAGAGGGCGTTGGTGCCTGGTTGTGGTTAAAAATGGGGCAGCAATATTCATTTGTTTGTTTATTAATAAGGTGTTTTATTTACATCCAAGGCTGTGGAAATTGGCATTCAAGGATAATAGAATAGATTGTGGACAAGGTTTAAATTTGACATGCTTTCTGTTTGGAGTTTGCATGTTCTCCACCAGTCATGTGTGGGTTTTCTCCAGGTCCTCCAGATTCCTCCCACATATTAGGTTGACTGGAGACTCAAAAATAGTATCTAAGAGTTATTGTGTATATGCCTTGTTGTGGTACAAAACTGGGAGCAATATTTATTTACTTTTTACTTGGACCTTTCTGTATGGAGTTATGTGTGTGTTTGCATGTTCTCCCTGTGAGTTTGTGGGCTTTCTCCGGGTGCTCTGGTTTCCAAAAACATAGACGTTAGGTTGACAAGAGACTCTAAATAAGGCCTGAGTCTCAGTGTGTGTGCCATGATTATGATTTAAAATAGGGGAGTGATATGTAATTTATCAATATTGTCTATATCAGAGTCCTACCACATACATTTAAAGGGCCACAGCTGTTGCCTCATAGCAAAAATGTCCTGGGTCCAAAAGTATTGGTGCTTTTCTATGTGGAGTTTCCATGTTCTACAATTGTGAGTGTGTGGCTTTTCTCTGGGTGCTCCAGTTTCCTCCTAATGTTGAAAAAACGTGTGTTTGGATGATTGGAGATTTTAAATTAGGTCTGAGTGTTTAAATGGTTGTTTCTATTAGTGTTCCCTTGCAATAGACTGGTGACCTGTCCATGGTGTAAGGTTGCCAGTCACCTGCTGACTGCTGAAGGTTGGAATTTGTCGATGGAGTCTAAGTAGTTTCAAATGTCATGAAGGTTCATTCCGTGCATGTATGCTGAACATTGAGCACGTAAATGTGATACATGTGAGAAGGTTATTACTTGTGAGTGAAAACATATATGTCAAGTGGGCATTTCTGCACTGAGTGAGCAAATAGTATCTGCCAGTGCACAAGCATATGTACAAGTTACTGTCAATCAAACCGGGTGCACATGTGTTGACCAACGAGCACATGGCAGTGACAAGCATCCAGTTGACTATCTCACAGCGAGCTCAGTAGCTGAGTCCACGCTCGCTGGAGTGCTGGATTTTTGAGACTGTGGATCTTTGGCTCTGTGTCAGATGTGCTGTATTCTCTGATTGGTCAGTTTCTTCCCCCTCTCTCCCCACTCCTGCAAAAGCTTGTTCTTGGACCATAATAGCGATTGCTGACAACAAATATGTGCATTATTGCCACCAACTGGTATGGAGAAGAGTTGTCAATTAAAAAGATTATTCTTTCAAACAATCGTGTTCAAAAAATGGACTAAAGCTTGACGGCTACACCTTTCTAATTTTTTTCTTTTCTTGATACTTGAAAAACACAGACAAAGAAACTATGTTGGTATTGGAAGAAAGGTACATAAATCGCTAATGCACCTTTAAATTAGTTTGCCGCTTGAAGAAACAGAAGAAGAAAACATCAGTGAACACAAATAAAATAAAAATAAAAGGTTTTCCTGAATAAACACAGCAGAACAAGTAAGTAGAGTTTCACAAAATATATTTCAGATCATTTGATGTAATCAATCAGGGTCTCCTTATCTTAGCAAACCAAATTTTTTAGAAATGTATGTACAGGTCAGATGTAAAATTTTTACAGTTAGCTTAATCTTGCCAGGTGTCAGTTAATCACAAATTTTAAATGTTAGATACTACAATCAACTAAATTATATTGCTTTATGTAACTGGTACATTAGGAAATATTCCCACAATAAAAGATCATATCTATATGAAAAATTGGTCTGGATTTTGTTAAATCCTGTTTGGATTTCATCCAGAATATTTTCAAAGTCTTTTTCTTAAAGACAGTATTCTTAATGTATTTTATATGTAGTATTTAAAAACAAATGGGCACATGGTGTAATAGAAACATGCATTTACACAGTTTATCTTCAGGCAATTTCAACTGGGTTTGGCTTGTTTAAATCAATATTTATCTTTCCATAGGTATAAGTACCCCCAAAAATGTTTGTATTTTTTCCTTAATAGACCTGAAAAGGGATTTTTCCTGCATAAAAATGGAATGCTTACCATGTGAATCGCACTGCATGATATTGAAAAATCTTTAACTATGTTTTTTTTTTTCATTAATAGCTGAAATGTCACCTTCTTGAAAGACTTCTGGATGAAATCCAAATTGGATTCAGCAAAATTCAGACCAAAGCTTTATACTCTTTATCGATATGATTTTTCCTTCTGTGTCTCCTAAAGTACCAGTCACATGTAGCAAGATAATTTAGTTGGTTGCAGTATTGTATAACATTTAGATTTTGTAGTCAACAGACACCTGGCAAGATTAAGCTAGCTGCAATAATTTTACATCTGACCTATATATACATTTTTAAAAATATTTGGCATCCTAAGATAGGGATTGATTCCATCAAACAATCTGAAATAAATTCTTCGAAACTGTACTTGTTCTGCCATGTTTATTCAGGAAAATGGATGTTCTTTTTTAGTTTATTTTTATATATGGCAGTGTTCTTCTTCTGTTTCCTCTAGCACCAAACTAACCTTAAGGTACATCAATGCTTTGTATACCTTTCTCACAATACCAACATATTTTCAGTGCGTATAATTTTTTCAGTATAATGAAAAAAAAATTATAAAAGATATAGCAATCAAGCTTTAGTGCATTTTTTAGAAAGCTGTTGTTTGTAAGAATAATATTGTTGAGTGACAACTACGCTCCATACCAGTTGGTGGCAGTAATGCACAGATTTGTTGTTCGGCAACCACCATTATGGTCCAAGAAGAAGGTAATGGGTTCTTGAGAGAGGGGGACATAAATTGATCAATCATAGCACAGCCCCCCACCCCCCCAAACCCTCCACATTCTCAAAAATTCAGCAGTCAAGTGGACAAGGACTCAGCAAATGAGCTTGCTGTGAGACGCCATTCCTGACCCCTACAACCCTACAAGGAGTAACAGAGAATAAAAATGAAAAAATGGGTGAATAAAAATATGCTTTTAGTTGCACTAGTAGTCTAGGTCAGTAAGGTATCACACATCAAATTGTGATTTATTTTTATTTTTTCCCAAGTCGGCTCCACAATTCAGTTCAACTGACCTTTTTTTTTTTTAAGGTATTTTGTTGACTAAGCCAACTTTACAACTAAATTTAGCCAAGTGAATGTGTATGTATTCTGTGCTTTCCACCTGCATTGTGTGAGGTAAGACCAAAATTTATCTTTTGTTTAGTTTTATTGGTATCATTGGAAAGATAGATACAGCCTGTAACCCTTTAAGGAGACTGTTGGTTCCTTTGCGTTTCCTCTTCACTGATCTGGCCATTTAGAAATAGCTAAGTAAGGTTAGGATGAGCGGCAGTCTTACTTCTGATGCAGACTATGATGGCAAGGAGGTTAAACTCCAAGTAGGTAAATTAAGGCTAAAAGCTGCTCCACTTGCACCACTTGACTAGGCACCTTTGCTAGAGGGGATGTAAAAGGGAGGGACCAAAGGACTCTAGGAGAAAGAGCAATGGACACAATCAAAGAGCCAGGATTCTTCATGGCACTGAGTCAACCGGAGCAGAGGAAGGTAGCTAACTGAGAAGGTAAGTGAGATATTAATCCTCTCTGTGATCTCTTGACAGGAAATGAATACGGACTAAAGTCGATGAGATAAAATAAACACTGTGAGCAGTTCCACCAGAGTTTTCATAGCACTGAGACAACTGGAATGACAACAGGAACATAGTTGCTATTTAGCTGTCTAGCCATCAACAAGATGCACAAGAAGCTTAAGACAGCTTAAAGATTATCAGAACAGTATGTAGTATCTGTACATACTTTCTCATTGAACATTTTGGTACACGTACATTTGTAGTATACTTTGTATAGTATATTTTAGTATATTTTTTTAGTATATTTTTTCTCTTATTTTTTCTCTCTCGTAGAAAGTTCTCATGACCCACCTCCTCGAGCCGGTCAAGGCAGATGGCCCATACTGAGTCTGGTTCTGCTGGAGGTTTTTCTCTTCCTGTTAAAAGGGAGTTTTTCCTCTCCACTGTCGCCTTGTGCTTGCTCAGAATGGGGGATTGACTCAAAGTCAAACAATTCGCTGATTTCGACAGATTGAATAATATTTTAACAAAATTAATTCTAACTGAAATGAACAGATTGTCTGTTTTCTGTAGTCTTCTCCAACCTTTTCATCAATTAATGTTTTATTACAAGTGCTGAATTTATGAACTGTTGTTGTGCTGTAGCTTAAATGCTGATTGGACACTTCTCTGTTCTACTTGATAGCAAAGTTGGCTTACGGTCAATTAAAAAAAATGCCAGTTTGTATCAAAATAATAATTTACTGCCAGAGTCATTGCCGGCGTCAAAAACACATTGTGTAAGACCTTCTTCTCTTGCTTCTTGTTCATAAACAACAGTTTCCCATCCTTTGGGAAACTTTATCAATCTGTAGTTATTACAGCGTTGCACATTACCTTAACACGTGGTACCAATACATTTTTTTTTTTATTCCTCAGGTATCTTCCTGGTGAGTTTGTTAACACTGATAGGTGATTTTAAAACATCAGACTTTCACTTAATGTGCAGACAAAACTATTTTTAAAGAAATCTGTAAAGAATTACATCCTGTTGTGTAGAAACATTTACCTAATATGGTGAAATGTGGATTATGTCACTGAATTCTCTGTAAGACATTTAACTCTTCCCTTTCACTTGAAACTTATTCAGAAAGTAGCTAAGACATATACACAGCAATATAATGAACAGCACAAATCTAGTCAACCCAACAAAGGAATAGAAAAATCAGGCACTGGCACCAAGTCAAAGAGAATACATCAAGCACTCTGTAGTTATTACAGCTCTGCACATCACCTCGACATATGGTACCAACATGTTTCTCCTTCATTCCTCAGGTACCATCTCAGAGAGTTTGTTAACCAGTCAGTTTTAAGAAGGCAGTGGCCTTCTCTGCTACATCTTCAACATCTAAATATTTCAACAGGAGTCAACTTAACCAACTGCTTTTCCCCCTATCATCTCTTTTAGTCTTGCTGTGGCTTTCTTCTTATTTATTGTTTTATCTGATTAGCTAACTTTATTTGCTTCTATCATCAGCTCCTAAAAGTACCCATTCCCATTTCAACACACTCTCTTTACATGTTAGTAAATTACCATCTCTGTCCTTTATACAGAAAACCTGCTTCACATCTTTTCCTGCTCAGCTGAGTTTAGAAATGATAAATTTAGTTCAATCCTTTTTTTGTTCTTTTTGTTCTTTGTCCCAGTCTCCACACTACATTGTTTTACAAGTTTGAACCACATGGTGGCAGTAAAAGATCTACATTCACATGAATGAATAAAGCAATTTCATTGCTACCCAATAGTGTTGACACTGACTTAATTTTCATGTTGCTTTTTACTAGATTTCCTTCAAATTGTGTTTTATGGATTATCTACCATGATTTCTGTGTATGGGTTTTCAACAAAACACATCTTCTCATGCACCTCTTCTCAAAGTTGCTCTCCAGAGCTGCACTACTGATGTGATGACAGATTTTTGCAGACCCTTTGACACATTAAATAAACACAAAGGTACAGAGGGTTAAAAATTTTTCCATGTGTCTTCTAAAAATGAAGCATGTGTAAACGTGTCCGACATGATTCATTCTGATTCCATCATGAAATGCTTGTAGGTACTGGCAACACAAGCACACATTTACAATGGAAGAGACTTACCACAAGAAGCAAGGCTTTAATTCCTTACTTATGAACACTCTCATATGTTTAAGTATTCACTTCAACTAATACACACACATACACACACAATATGCCGTCACCAGTCATAAAGTCATAGGAAATTAAATTGTGTTTGTAATCCTCAGACTTGCAGCTCATTATTTCCCCAGTGTTTTCAAAGGCCTTCAGAATTATGTGAGAGTAAAATGGGTTTGCAATAGTCCGTGGGGCCCTAATTCAATTCATTTCCGCTGACTGATTTTTACTGGTTACCACTTACCATTATCACTGGATCTAAGCTGTAGTGTAAAAGTGAGGGCACTTGCGTAACAGAGGTTACTTGTAACATGAACAGATTTACACTTAGAAGTCTCGTTTATGAACAGACAACCACTTTCTTTGTATGCTTCATCACACATATGTGTGCCATTCACACCCTTTTGATTTTTTAAAATTTTCTTTTTATAAAACTATTTTAATGTTTCAGTTTTTCTGGAACTAAAACACAGCCACACTAATGCCTTTTACATACACTAAGCTAGCATGTTTGACAACCCAACGTAAAAGCAAATCTATAAATCCCAACCAAAGCACTTAAAACATGCCTCTGTGATAGAGAATTGAAAAATGGTGTTTGAAAATGGATGCAAAAAATGTGATACCATAAAACACCAGCTCGAACAATAACAGCAACAGAAAACACTTTGAAAATGAATTGCGCCAGAAGTGATTGCAGCTGGTAATCATAATGTAATCATTCAGCAAAGTTTAATGACTTCCATGCATTTTGTGTATTTTGAGCTGCTGTAGGGATGGGAATTGACAAGAATTTAGTGACACTAATTCCATTTTTGATCTCATTCATTGATTCGATTCCTTATCAATTCTCTTATTGATTCTCATTGAGTTAGGAATTAATCTCTTTAAATCCAAATTAGCACCATGTTGTATTCAATTCAAACAAAATTAAAGCTGGCTTAAAAAATAAAAATCCATCTGTCAAATTAACATTTTAATATGAAGTGCAACTTTCTGTACATCAACAGTTTTTGTTCAGACAAGTCTGCATATTTGCATTTTCAGGAAGGATCTTTCAAGACTTAAGGTGTGTTCAGCTGCAGAAAACACCCTTTCAGATGTTATTTATTTTCACCTCTGTCATTTTACTCCTCCATGCCTCGATGAAAGGGGTAACTAAAACAGTGTGAGAGCTTACCTCTGAGCCAGCCTCACTGGCTGTCCCCAACTACAGCCATATTCAATAAATTAGAATATTAATGAAAAGTTCATGTTTTCAGTAACTCAGCTCACAAGTTAAACACATTATATAGATTAATTCCACACAGATTGATATTTTAAAGCTTTTATTTATGTTAATGATGATTTATTGCTTACAGCTAATGAAAACATGATATTTAAGATTAGAATATTACATCAAACCAATTAAAAAAAACATTCTTAATGCAAAAAAGTGGGTCTAATGAAAAATATGTTTACTTCCTGCTTAAAGGTTATTTTCAAAAGATGCTTTGAATCTGACAAACAAGCCTCATCAGAACCCATATTCTCATTTACTGAACATGAATGTAAATGCTGTAAATGTTAAAATGAGATAGAGATTATTCATGCAGTATGATGCTAACATTAACACAATAACCAGGACATGGAGGAGTTTGATGTTACCTGGGACTTTCATGGCAAAAGATGCTGTGCCCCATAACCCCCCTCCCCCCTCGTCGTCGCTAAATAATATATCAAACACTTCACATTTGTGCCAATCAGTTGCATGCCGTATGGTCAACTGTTTGAAGCTATTGGAGGTATTTCATCCTTTTATTGTGATCAAAGCTCTGTACATGGCGCAACCGGCTCTAGTATCATCTTTTTTTGTGAAATGTAACCATACTTTGGAGCTCTTTTGCTGCTACACCATCTTGGACATTTTCTAAATCAAAATATGGAGCATGTACAATACGTCCACCACAAAAATATGTCACATGTTACTCTACTGCAACTGAAAAGCGGAGTTGTTAAGCAGACATGTTAACCATTCCATGGAATTGAACTACTGAGAACCGGTTCTCGATTCCCATCACTACTGATAGTTGATTTTCAAACATCAGATTTTCACTGAATGTGCAGATAAAACTGATTTTTAAAGTAAATCTGTGAAGAATTACATTCTATTTGTTGGAACATTTACCTAATTTGCTGAAATGTGGATTATGTCACAGAATTCTCTATAGCACATTTAACTTAAAGGAAATGAAAGAGCAGGCAGTGGCACCAAGTCAAAGAGATGGCATTAAGTAGCTTGAGTTGGCAAGGCAAAAATTTCTGCACATTGAGTTTTCAGATGTCTTCAGCCTAAACTGGATCAAATAAAAGAAAGCAAAACACATATAAAAGGCTCAGTAAATTAAAAATGCATTTGTATAAATGTTGAAGGTATTACACAACGAGAAATTAGCAGAAATCATTTTTCCTCCAAATTTTGTGCTCTGATCCATACATAGTGAACACAGTATTCAAAACTAATGGTTTGCAATTACTACCGACTTTCAGACAGTGCTGTTTAGAGCTGACTGTGGAACTGCCAGACAGTTATTGAATTCATCCACTAATGACCCTTATGTCTAAAAGTACACGTAAATTATTTCATTAAATCAATTCAGGTTTCTCTTCTAAGTTCCATTTTTGACAAATGCAAACGAATAAAGATAAGCACATTAAAAAGAGGTAGCAGGAGTTAGGTTATTAATTAGATTCTTTCCACTCAGGAAAACATTTTGTAATAAGTTATAGTTTCTGTTGGACGTTGTTATAAAGCTAATGTTGTAGACCGTTTAAGTTAGTTAAAACAAAAGCAATCTACATGAACATGGTGGAGGAGCCATAAACACTACTATTGTCTGAATGTAAAACTTAGTGCAAAGAGCTGAAAACTTTGAGCGCTATTGCTAAATTGCAATTTCTCAGACTTTGTACTGGTTATTTGGTCAGTGTACTCAAATCCTGTACAATGTTGGAATCTGAAATCAACCATGTCTTGCCGACTTTTCTTTTTTACACTTAAACACACATGGCAATACACAAACAGTACCTGACAATAAAACAGACTGACAGGTCTAATGATTAATGAACCTAATTAGGAGTAATTACCTCAGTGATTACCCTCAGCAAGAGAAAAAGACATGTTAACTTAAGGAAGAAAAAATCTCGCTAACCATAACCAGGTATTCAAACATGTAGACTCATACTTTTGGTCTGCAATATATGCAACATTTAAAAATTTACTACTTTGACAAATTAAACATGATTGTTTTTTTTTTTCTGAGAAAACCAGTGGGTCAGGCAAGAAAAGAGAACAATGACAACAAGGGATAAAACAAAGATGTTTAAAATTTAACCAGCCTACAATCTGGGATAGTGTATCTTACTTAGACATGACAGAATCTACAGTTACGGCTCATCAGCACCAAAGGGTTTGCATTACAGTTGAAACGTTGCTGTATGGAAAAGGCACAATGCATAATAGATTGGCATATCTAATCAGTTATCATGTTCTCTCATGATTTTCTCATCACACTATTGCTGAGCACTTTGGACAAGCCAGAAACACCTTCAGCCAAAGGGAAAATGTCCCTGAAGCAAAATAAGGTTATTCAGTCATTCATATCAGCAGAAGGTCTTGCTTCCTCCCTGAATCATGTCATTTGAGCACCTTGGACTTCGTATTCAAATGATGACATAGTTGGCACATGATTGCATTTCAGAGGGAAAATTTCTGAAAATGACTCCATTAGGAATTATTTTAGAAAACAAAATGAGTGTGTCTGTTGTTAAAAGAAACCAGTCAAAAGAACCAAATTGAAAAGGGACAAAATACAAACTGAGCTCTCAATGATAATACTCGAGTGGGAGTTCGGTCCTATTGCTTTTACCATCTATTATCTTTTACTCTAATAATACTAACTTTTAATTTATTTATTTTAGAACATTTAGACAAGAGTCAAAGAAATAGCCATACTTACAAATAGTTAACATCTTACCTGCATTAGATAACTCTATTGGCATCTTTTTTTTTAGTCTAAAACCAGATTAGTTGGATCCAATAGCTTAAGATAATGGCTAGTCCCTAACACAAAGGTTCTGGTCAGAACCTTTGTATTCGTGCATTTCTGGTATGCCCGTAAATCTAACGCTATAAACAACACCCACAAACATATATACATATATACGTATCTTGGCCCACTGCAATGCAAAACATGTTGCAGCAAGCATGTCCTCAACGATAATGCCAGCGTCCACAGTTCACATTTCTAAAAGGGTTTTATTTTTTCAAAGAAATTACATGAATGATCAGGTGTTCTTGAAACACTTGAAAGCTCAATGGGTATATGATAGCACTTTTCACCAATCTTTTGGTTGAATAACCTAAATAACAAAAAAAAAAACAATGAATATGGTTGCTCTCACATATTTATATATTCAATAATTTAGCAAAAAGGGTTTTTGAATTGAAAATGTTACTCAGTTTATATATATATATATATATATATATATATATATATATATATATATATATATATATATATATATATATATATATATATATATATATATATGTGTGTGTGTGTGTGTGTGTGTGTGTGTGTGTGTGTGTGTGTGTGTGTGTAGTTTTCAATTAAAATATCAATAATTAATTACAGGCCCTACAATTAACCTGATCAAAAATTTGAATCGAGCCCCACCACTATTTAAAACTAATAATATAAAGAAACTTACTGAAAACTAACAGTGAACTAAGACTTTAATTAAAAAAAAAAAAAATACATTGCATAAAAATACAGCTTCATTATGAACTGAGAACAGAGCATGTGAAGCGTTTTCAGTCAAAGTAACTGTATGATGTAAAGCGATATAAAAGAACCAAACAATATTATGCCAGTTAAAGTGAATGCCATTTTACCCCAGCTTACCTTTTTGTTAGATCGTTACTATGACCAAAAATGCATTATGTTACATTTGTTATCAGTGTGTTTCACACAGGAAGTTATCTAGTAGAGTACTGCCATCTTCATTTCCTGTGAAAATGATGATCCTGTGTAAATAACTACCCGGTGAAAATATGGCAATGGTTTGATGATTCCTAAACAGCACTGACCCAAACTGCTATAACCTTTTAAAATAACCTCTTTCAAAAACTCCTAAGCACCCCTTTAAGTTAAGTTGAATATAAATCAATATATTGTCCAAATGACTTTTTTATAGATGACAGGAAAAGAGGAACTCAGTACAATTTGTTGGCATTATCCAGCACAATGATGTTTCAGTACTGTGTCTGAATATATTGCTCAGTCTAAAGTTATCCAAAATAAATAATCTTTAAGAAGTTTATTATTGCACACTACTTTGTGTATTACACACTAATTTGTACTTTACTTATATGTATGTTTTGAGTCTGTTGAATTGACATGTGTTTACTACTGATTGACAACTCTGTAAATATATCACGGACTTTGTGAGGTAGCGTCAAAGACATGGCTGTCCTTCGTTACGACCTACTCCACTGCTGGGGTGAGTTGTAACAATAAGACAAAAAAAAAGCAAAAATAGAGGCCACATTGTAGATTTCATTCTACAACAAGTGAATTTGACAACAAGTGAACTTGAACTTATGTGTGTGTGAGAAAGAGTGTACATGATCTAGGTCTAACATTATCAGTGCTCATTGCATATTGTCTATAAAACAACAACAAATGAACATGTTGATCTTATTTAACACAAAATCAATGACAACAAAGTTTTTGTTGTCCATGCTGTTTAGAATTTCTTCCATTATGTGCATTAATGCCATTGATGCGGGTTGGTTCTCTCTAAAACCAAACAATCTGTTAATATGTTGTTTATTGATGAAGGCTTCAAGTTGGGTGACCAGTTTTTCTAGAGAACAAGTAAAGTGATAATACTGGCCTGTAATTTGTTAAAAAAAAAAAAAAAAGTTTTTCCCCAACTTTAAATATTGGAGTAACTTTGGCAATTTTCATTTGATGTGGAAATGATCCTGTTGTGATTTATAAGTTACAACTAAAGGTCAATGAATCCACAATACCTTCTATCACTTTCTTGACTAATGTCATGCTTTTTGAAATGAATAACATGAAATATAAAATTGTTTTTACATATTTTAAATATATAGGTAACACTATGTTACTACCCACTTCACACCTATCAGCCACCGTTTCGCTAGCTATATTAGCATTGTGCTTTGAAATTAGCCGAGGTAAAATGCATCACATTTTGCTTGAGAAGCTACATTTTCAACTGACATTAGTCATATGATTCTAGCTGTAATTGAATAAGGACCAAACAAAATTTACCTTTGGTCAAAAAAAATATTTTCTTACCTCTAAATCAGTTTTTTTCTCAACAAAATTGGAACACATCCACTTTCTTCTATCTGTTTCTCTCAATGGTGGAACTAATGGCATTAAAACTCACCCCATGTTACAATCATCCTCAGTCTCCCCCTACATATATTTCCTGGCAATGGACTGAATTTTACATACTTTTTTGTAAAGAGTTTCCATATGTTAAATGGATGAAATACCACTTACTAAATAAACAATAAATCAACAGTATATTACACAGGTATATCAATGAAAGTTTGCATCAGCATATGAAATGCATTACTATAGGTAAAAATGAAAACAGCTGCTCGACGACATAAGTTCTATTGAGTAAGAGTTAACCTAAAAGTCAGAGCATATTACTGCACAATGAAAGGTTAAACCTGTTTTGATTTTTGCATTGCTTTCAACATGCTCTTGCATGGAAAGAGAATAACTCAAGATGTGAGCAAACTACAGGAAAGGAGAAACTGCCCAATATGTATATGGATCACACTCCTTTATAAGAAATGTGGTAAATTCTTTATGCTTGCATGCACATCAGTGAGATTTGAACACAAAGCAGGATTAATTTACTTGTCTAGACTCTGAAAGAAACTGTTTACTGTGAGGCCTCACAAAGGTGAATGGAGGTTGAAGGGGTATTTTAGGGGTGGGTTGTAGGGGCATATTTATTAAACCTCAGTGTCTCTTTAGTTTGTGAAAATATCACAAAAGGCAAAAGGGTTGAATGTGAGAGGATGGAGATGTGTTGTAAATTGTTTTTCAGTTCTAAATCATAAAGAAATAAACGTTTTTAATTGTTTCCTGACCAACTTTTATAAATGTAAGCATATGTGCATGTGTGTGTGTATGTCAAGTGATTGACTGACATTTTTTACAACATTAGCTATATTATAGAGTGTGTTTGAAAAGGTTTGGTCTCAGGTGGGCTTTTCCAGAGGTGCCTGTTTTGTCAGCCAGCACCACACAGCTGCTGCAGCCATCAGTCACAATGGGCTGGTTCTGTCAAGCTGCTCATTACCTCCAGCATAATCAAGACGAAATCCAAATCCAATTTCAACACTGATCCTAAACAGGAAGAGAACAGTAAATGATGCATGAGTGTGTGTGAAGGTAAACAACCAGCAGTATGTCACATGAAGGACAGATTTCCCAACAACAAAAGCCTTACCATGTGACTTACCCCAACCTTTAACCAACCAGGTGTTTGTTTTGCTCAGGGTTGTTTGTTCCATTCATAGTAGAAGCAGCAATTAGTCTCCAGCTCCATCCGATTCTAATAGCAATGGGATGACTGTTTGAACGGCTTGAAAACATGTTCTTCCTTTTGTTGTTGCAGTAACATCTGTTTAAAGTTAAAGCTGTTTTCCTGGATGTGTTGAAAAGAAGATTGCTACAACCAGGAAATTAGCTGGCCCCTATATCATCAACTGTGCTTCCTAATGACTGCTATTTCATAGACACAATGATGATTCATTAGGTGGACAGTGAGAAGTGAGCTGCAGAAGTGATGACTTATTCCTGTAAGAATGAGGGTAAAGAGCAGGTACACTACTGAAGGTTAAGCACACTTAGTCTGTATTTTTGCAAAATAATCACTTGTGATTGTCTGAAAATGTCTTCACCCAGAATTCAGTATATTCTGTTCAGTGTATTCATACTGAACTATATTTTTGTTGTATTGCTAGTTTTTAAAACTGCTGCAAATTTTTTAGCCTCTAATACATTTTGGGTTATTAAATATAGAATATAGAATTTCCTGCAGAATGGAAATGCTCTAAATGAAACTTCCTTTTAATATCATCCAGTCCTACTTGGTCTTGTCTCAGTAAATTAATAATCAGCAATCAAAGTGGAATCTTTGCATCTGCAGCTGTCTTCCATGTTTTCTGCTCAGCAATTAATGGCAAATGTGGTAAACTGTATATAATTAAGTTTAAATGGTGTCTTTTCCAAGGAAAATATTTCAGCATTGGCATATTTGAAAACATGTATGTTCCCTCAGCAGAAACTTAGCAATTATGGTAAATAAAAGTGTTGTTCTCCTCTTTTTATGTTCTGCTGGACTGATAAGATTTGTAAAATCTTCCTCTTTTTTTCCTGACTCATTAAAATAATTCAAAAAAAGGTTTACATTTTAATTTATGGAACGCAGCTGGTTTACCATCTCTCATTTAGGTTTGTAAGTGAAGCTCTGAACCATTGGGCTGTCTTTGTGTGGTGGAGTTCAAGAACCTTTTTCTTCATCTTATTTTGTTACTGATTACATCCACTGGAGTAGTCTAAACTCATTGATACTGATAGAAGACATGAGAGTTTCTTTGTGAATGCTGGAGAGTATCAATTCTCACACTGAAAGACTGCAGATCTTGCCTTGCTCTCTGCAACATATGTTTTTCATTTAGCAAGCACAGTTCTGTTTGTGTTTGTGCTTGTGACATCATATTGGTCAGTTCTACTTAAATAATCAGAATTAGGTAGACAGTCTTAAGGGATTTTCCTTCTTTCTTTCTGAAAGATTTGGTATAGCTACCTTCAATTATTGATTATAAAGTGCAGCATTTCCACGTCAATGTATGTTTACAGTGGCTTGAAAAAAGGAGTAATACCAGTTACTATTTTTGACATTTTGTGACATTACAACCAAAAACTTCAACTGAATTTTGGTAGGCTTTTGTGATAGACCAACACAAAGTTCCTTATGGTTTTGATATCAACAAAAGCAAAAGCGCATGGTTTCAAAAGTGTCACAACTTAGGCAGAAGAAGCTGACATCAGTATAAACATACATTGCTGACTGCACAAATCTGACCCTTTAGAAAAGTGTGAAGATGAAGCCATCAGAAGTCCCCTTCAAAATTTGCAGGCCAACAGATCACAGCAAAACATGCTAAAGAAGGAGCTCTATCAAATAGTGCTAAAACTGAACTTTTCGGTTCACATACATTTTTTTAGATATAATGGAAATACAACATTGCACATGACAGAATCTACATTAAAGCTCAGTGGTGGCAGGATCATGCTGTGTCAATATGTTTTCTTCAGCAGGAACAAGAAAGCTGGTAGGGGTAGATGGGAAGATGGTTGGAGGTGAATTCAGGGAATCTTGGAAGGAAATCTGTTAGAGGCTGCAAAAGACATGCCACAGTTACAATGTAACTGTTTAATTCAAAGCACATTCAAAGTCCAGACCTAAATCTACTGAAGAATCTGTCACAAAACTTGAAATTTGATGTCAAAAACAAAGAATGGAGAAAAAAGTCAGCATGCAAAGCCGGTAGAGCCATACCCAAAAAAAAAAAAAAAAACCTGCAGCAAAAGATTCTTTTATAAAATGTTAACTCAAATTTTTATTAGCATAAAAAAAATCTGAAATTTTTTTTATCATTTTTCTTTTACTTAACAATTAACAAAAATATTATACCCTAATTTAAATATGCTAAAAAGATTGGTGTGATCATGTCGTTTCAGGCATTATGCTGAATTCTTCACAATATGGAACAAATCAAAGGGTTTTAGATTGAGGCTTGCAAAGAGGGAGTTGTGGTTATCCAGATGTGATGAGATGAAAGCATGTATGCTGGTCTCTGTCTTTGAAATTCACCACTTTGAGGTGTTAAAAAAATAGCTTACTGTGAAATCAGATATCACAATCTGTTCCAACAAATTCAACATGATCCAAACAGAACCATCTGGTGGCAAGAGGGGAGTGAGATAAAGCATTTCACAATCTCTCTGGCTTTATGCTGGAGTTCATTGGGGGCCTGTATATATGAGTAGATGGAGAATCAGAAGGGAAAGTTTAAAATCAATTGTGTATCAGATGGACAACATTCAGATAAATCCTGTCACCAGTAGGAGAGCAAAGGTAGAATATGTTTTCATGGACAGATAAGAATATAGAATGAAAAGTTTCAATATAGCTTTTCTAATAAAGGTGGAATCAAGAGATCCCCTGCTGAACTAATATCTGACACTGGAGCCATGTGTCTTAACACCTTTAGGTTTCAACACCTCACAACCTAAAACTGATGCATATTGCTGTACCATCTGGATCAGTCAAATCAGAGTTTGTTCCCTGACCTTGATGTGTAACATCTAATTTTTTAATCTTTGTGACCTGGAGATATATTATGGTTGGATACAGGACTTTTCCACTGAGACCTCTTTCCAATTACTCTGCAGACTGGATGACAGTTTGTGACTGCTTTGCCCTTCATAGGATGAGCTGGCTTACTTTTCTAATAATAAATACTAAAAAGACAGCACCTGTCTAATGCTTATGATTGATTATCTTGTGATGATACATTTGTGCTTACAAATTAATTTTTAGACATCTGTAAAATCAGACTCCCAAAGTCATAAACCCTGGTTAAAAATACCCAGTTTTCATCATGTAAAAAATGAGATCATAATAAATTATTTCAGCACTTTTTCCACCTTTTATGCATGGCTTTTATCATGTGTAGTTTAAAAGGAAAAGGAAAACATTCTTAGAAAAGAAATGTAAATAATAAAAAGGTGCAATAACATGGTTGCATAAATGTCCACACCCACAAACAAATTTTAAAGCACCTTTGATTCAATTTCAACATTCAGTCTTGGACACACAGCTAACACTGATTATAGTCAATCTGATTAACCAGAAATAAAGTTTGACTGTCCTTGTGAAATCTTTCTGACATTTGCTAATTTGCATCCTTTAGCAAAAGCCATAGTTTGTAGAGAGGTGACAACAGCACCAAAGGTTCTCATATGTATCAGTCAGGAGGAGGTTTATGGAATAACGAAACCAAAGATGAACTTTGGGCCACATTTCCAAAAAGTTCAAACATCAAAAACTGTGAACACTGCAGTGAAACACAATAGGGCTGCAGGATGTTTCTTCAGATGTAACTAGGGTTTTTGTCAAAGTGGATTAAATAATGAACAGGTCAAAAAAACCAGTCAGTTTTGATTTTAAAACCTTCTCGAAAACTAATTATGTAGAGAGATTTTATTTTTCAGCATCACAGAGAAACCAACCATATATCCAAATCCTAAATTGACAAAGAAAGGCCAGTCAGTGTTTGGTGACTCTTTCTTCCTTTGCCTTCTGTTTCCCTGGCTTCTATATCTATGTATACTTTCTCTGTTCATCTTTTAACAGAAAAGAAAAAACAATTAAATCCACAGACATTTCCTAAGGGAGTCACTTCGCTAAGCTAAGATTATTTCAACCTGTTCTGACATTTTTTTGTTTGTTTGTTTGTACTTTGCTAAAGATGAAGCCCTGGTGTTAAAATATATGATTATAAATGAAAAGCTAACTTAAAAACAGATTTCTGATTTTCTGTTCTTCCATATCCATATAATTTAATATCAACTAACAAAATAATGTCTGTGTTGCTCTTATACAAAGACTACAACATTTTTTACGCTAGACTGACTTGCACTCACCGGGTACTTTTTGCACCTACCCAATTATTGTTCACACAAATAGCCAATCAGCCAATAATTTGGCAGCAACTCAACGTAATGAACATGACTTGCTCAAATTCAAAGTAAGCATCAGAATGAGGAAAAAGGAGATTTTAGTGACTCTGAGCACGGCTTGGTTATTAGTACCAGATAGGAGACTCTGACTATTTTAGAAAAGCTGATACTTGAAGCAGAGGAGCTATTACAGCAGAAGACCACACAGCTAATTCCTGTCAGCTAAGAACTGGTTATTGAGGCTATAATTCACATGGAATCACTAAAATTTGACATTAACAGATTGAAAAATGTTGCCTGAGTCCAAGGAGTATCAATTTCACTCGCAATATATAGATAGTGGGGCCAGAATTATGTGTAAATAACATGAAATCATGGATCCATTCTGCCTTGTTTCAACATTTCAGGTTGGTAGTAATGATGTATTGGTGTGGGGTATATTTTGGCAAGATTTGTGCCCCTCAGCACCAGCTGAGGCTTGCTTGAAGGTCACAGCCTACCTGAGTGTTGTTGCTGACCATATCACATTGAGCATCACAATGGGTTCACTGTACTTCTCAAATTCATTGGTCTCCATTAACACCAGATCTCAATCCAGCAAAACAACTTTGGGGTGGTCTAATGGGAGATTTGCATCATAGATGTGTATCTGACAATTCTGCAGCAACTGTGTGATGCTATAATCTCCATAGGGACCAACGTCTCTGTGGTATGTTTCTGACACCTTGTTGAGTCAATGACACGAAGAATAAAGGAGGTTCTAAAGGCAAAAGGGGGTCCAACCATGTACTGCCAATACGTACCTAATGAAGTGGCTAGTGATTATATGTGTTACATGTTGTAGGTTAGAAATGAATCGTGGTCTGTTGTAAAGATAAGTCTTTCATAATGCTTTTGAGGACAAAGTTTGGACTTTTAATTAAAACCTCTAATAATCAGAATGACCAAGTTTCCAAATTTTATGGCTTCTTCAACATGCTTATGAGATGTAATAACGGTTCAGCTTCAGAAAACCTGATTTTTCACTTCCCACTACTATGTATACTCTGTAATTATGTTGATTTTTGAACTACTGAAGATGAATAGACAGTCTGAGGCAAACATCAATCAAGTCTAAGACCATTGGAAAGACTTTTAGAATCTCACATTATTGTTAGCATTGTGAAGTTTGATTCTGGTCTGTTTAGGCATTCCTTCTGAATTTTTGTATGTTTTGTGTTGGCAGCCATTGGCAAGATGTGAAGTACATTAGTTCTTGTTGCAGGATGGATTTTTTTTGTGATGGAATGTTTGCTGAAGTGACAAGCTGCCATTGTTGGCCCAGTTCTCCACAGATGTTACAGCCCAATTATCCTTCAATTACACGCATGGCCAGACCCAGTGACTGGGTAACGTCATGGGTCAGTGCTGGGCTCGTAATACTCCAACCACTTGCACATATGTATTTCTGCTATTTGAAAGGCTTTTGAAGTACATAAGATCTGCCAAACATATGGCTTGAACCCTTGCACTGAAATATGTATGCGTGGTAATAACCAACATGCGTCCACACGCCTTAGGGTTAAATTACTTGTGCAGTAATCTAAAGATGATACTACAACTCTACATACAGTTGCCATCAGAAACATGAAAGGTTAATTTTCTTTATTCTTTAGATTTTCAGCCAAGTATATCTTGCACATGTAAACCAACACTTATTTGGAAATAAGAAAGGAAATACTTAACCTTATGAAGGCGTATATCTTAATTTAGTGTGTTTTAATTCAGGGCTGTAAACACTAAAGTTTAGAAGAGAAGCTCTCTTTAAAATATGGCTTTTTGTGGTGCTATTTTTCTGTTCTCATTAAAATTTAACACCAGGATGAATGAGGGGTCATCTTTTGATTTAAAAACAATCAACCTTTAATTGTGTTAAACAGTATACAAGTTTGTAGCATGCATGGTAGAAACAGGCTTAAATAAAACATAAATACATATTTAATTTTTCTCTGACACCCACTGACCAGCTCACAAAGGTTGTTACAGTAAGATCAAACAGTTCACAAAGTTCATTTTAAAACATGTTTTTTTTGTTTTAAAGTCTACACTCAGCTTTAAATACTGACTTTTCTATGAGCTTCTATCTCAAGAAAAGAAGATAAGCTTAAAAGTAAAAACTCAAAATTAAACTGCTTTTTGGACTGCAAAAAATGTACTTGTTTATGATAATATCTGTCATCTGCTCTTTGAATCACTGTGCTTGATGCAGTCAACTGTCACAGCATTAAATACACCATGAAACAAAAAGATAACTTGCTATGAGTCCAAACAGTGTTTCAAATTAAATTTACAATGGAATATTACTACACTGAATGCAGCAAACTATAATGAGAAAGAGATTAAAATAATACATAATACACTTTACATTGTACACAAACTGCAAGTGAAGGATTTTAATGGTCTGTGAATGCAAAGAAAACTAGATTTGTTCATGTCAATAACTAAGTTTAGTGTCAACGCATTGCCAAGTGAGTGTTGATTTACTCAAGTTCTGTTTTAAAACTGGAAATTCAGTTTAAACACTTTCACTTTTACTTTAACAGTTATGAAGTGAGCAGGTATTAGGCTATTTGATGGCAATAAATCACAGTTAAGAGAAACAGAAGCTCAAACTAATACATTACATGAACAAAACCTAAGTAATACTTAATTTCATATTTTCTTTTTTCTGTTTAGTTTGGGAATACATATTGATATTAATATTAATATTTATAGCAAGCCATATAGCTAGTACATGTGCTTTGTTGTGCTCTAAAAACCAGAATACAAAGTATCAATGTAAAGGAATAGTTTGCAGATAATTCAGCACATTAAAATTTAAAATTTTTTAGGAGTTTTAAATAGAGTTGCATTAAATGCTTATAGTACCTTTCTAAAGAAAATATTTTAACACCTTTCTTTGTTCTCCACCAACCTTTCTTAGTGTTTCCCTTTGAGAAATCATTCACTCAAGGGAGCCACAAAGTTGATCAGTATAGTGTTTTTTTTTTTCTCATAAACAAGGAACATAATTAGTACAGCATCCTCTTTATATTTACATAAATGTGATGTTTGTTGTCTTCACACCATAAAGTTCTGCAGGGTTTTGCATCTGGGCCAAAAAGTTTTCTGAATCATGATTTTTTTTTTTTTTTTTTTTTTTTTTTTTTTTTTTTTTTTTTTTTTTTTTTTTTTTTTTTATATAAAACATGCCCACTTCATTTATGTATTACTGTATAATAAAACGCTGTTTACTTTTAAAAGCAACATACCTAAATCATTTCATGAACCTTGTTTTTTATGTTTTAATCAGTTTTTCCTGTTTAAATCTCCTTTCCATGCATACACAACAAAGATGTCCCTTTTCTGACAACTTCTACCACATACTGTAACTGAGGTGAACTAAAGATGAGAAAATTTAAAATATCCTATAGTGAAGGACATTTTTCTAGATGACATAAACTAAGTGCATTTTATTATTACGTTTGAAGGAGTGGATTAGATTTCCTTTCCAAATCTGTTTATTATATCAAAGATTTTTTATTTTCATTTTCAACCCATCAATTGATTTAATATATTTTCTATCTCTGCTATTCCACTTTAAACCGATGTTTATTTTACAGTGGTGGATCTGATGCAATTTCAGTTAAAATAAGTACAAAAGTCATATTTAATAAAAAGTAGATTTACACAACAGAAACTTTTTTCAAAAAGTAAAGTTTTTAAAGTAGTATTTACAAAATGGAAAGCACAAAAACCCTGACCATTACATTTGATGACAGTTACGGTTTCTTGTATTGTCTTTGAAGAGCTCAACAGAAAGGTTAGGTCATTTATTTTCTACCTAAGAAACCAGTTATTCCAAAAAAGTCCCTTAAAACAATGTCTCATGCTAGAAACTTTAAACATTTACTGCATAAAATATTTAAAAATGCAAAAATAATGAAAATAGATTCTTAAAAAATACAGTTAATAGAGAGAACAAACATTCATGTCACTGTTATGAACAGGGTTTTTAAATGGTCTGTGATCCTTAGGCCAAAACCCTTTATGATATATAAATAACACTGGCTAATGTGTAATGCAATAAACCAACAAAATACAATGTTTCGTTGGGAAGCTTTATGTCCTTGAGCACATAACATCCATCTAAACACTGGAACAGACTGGCAACATATGGCAATGGTATTCTAAGAGCTCCATGCAATTGGACAATGCATTGGTCTCACTCATTTAAAAATTCAAATAACTGACTCAGCCTTTAACCCCCTTCTATTTGCCCCACATAGGATCCATAGTACTCTAGGCCATGAAAGCCAAGTCCAAAGTTAACGATCTGTTGCAGTCCACAGGAACAAAAATATCTGCAGAACATCTCTGTGCCAGACACCACAGGACCTTGATATGTTTTTGGCAGCACATCCACAGTGTTCAAATGCTTTAAGTAAAGTGGTTCTTCTGTGTATGTTCCAAGAGATGTTACAGTCTGTAACCCAAAAAAAATTGCCACAGGGAATTTACCATCTTTTTGTCGGTAAGTTGGGCTTTTGATCTTTAGCTTGTGTGTAAATTAAAGTTCAGTCCACAGCAGTGTGTCTTTGATCCGTTGAACCATCAACAGTCGTCTCAGAAAATTTTATATTGTGATAGTTGAGCTTTTGCGTTCAGTGTTGTAGTTGACTGAAATTTCAGTTAATCTGAGTGTAGGAGGGTAGGGTATATTAGGCATTAATGTATAATGGAAAGAAACTGACTCAGTAATTAAATGGTGTGAAAGGTGTACATTAATGTGAGAGCATGTGCAGGAGAGCATCGGAGATGTTTTTCCGTTACAACAGTTTGACAGTAGCGAACAGTGTCATAAAAGCCACTAAGGATAAAAAAGGCATACAACAAGGTCCACCTTAAGCAAAATAATCTCACAGACATGCACGTTTTCTAAATCTGACATTTGCAAAATTTTGTTAATTTTTCTAGTGAAGAAGGCTGAACAGTTCGGCATGAAATTTTCTTGTTATCTTGTGCTGATAATGTCTCAGTCTTTTTTGATTCAAATTCAAATTCAAAAATATGAATCAATAAAGACTGAGACATTATCAGCACAAGGTAACAAGAAAATATCATGCTGAACTATAGAGCTACTCCAGCGTGCTGCCACCCTGAGCAGCGCAAGTTCATGTCCTTCACGTTCACCTATGAACTTTATTAAAATGGCTCACTGTCAAATACTCAAATGAATTTGTCTTTCTTTGCTTGCTTTTTTTCCCCTTGAAATTCAAAAATTCTATTTATTTTATAGCAAAAAAAAACTAATCCACCAGATTCGCATACACCAATTGACTAGATCAGTCTTTTAATTGGCTCCCAAAACCATTCTGACGAAACCTAAAACGAAAGCTCTTTTTTTTTTTCTTTAATTTCAGTCCCTTCAGATTCTCTTATGTTACTCCTCTCGTCCTCTCAGATCTCGTGGCGTCCGGTTGCGCTCTCCGGAGCCTTTGCTGCGTGCCTTCCTGGCACTCTCCTGAGCTTGGCGGTATTTCTCCAGCATGCTCTTGTGTTTCCTCCGGAGCTTGTCGTTGCACCACATCCTCTCACAGTACTCCTCAACGTGAGGTAGGTTAGACGGCCCAATAAGCTGCATGATGTCCTTGAACCATGTGCGCGACTGGCTGATTTGACCCCTGCTGTATGTGCTGCAAGGCATCCAGGGCCTGTGGTTCCCTGGAGACCGGTCTTTGAACATGTCAGATATGCCTGCACTGTCACGGGCAATGAGCTCATCCACGGTGTCCCCCTGAAGGACCTGAAGAGTGATGCGGGCCAGGGTTTGACTGAAGCTGTGCTCTCGAGAGTGGCAGATGTACACACCTTCATCCTGACGGAAAAGATGACGAAACAGCAGACCCTGATCTGTTGATATCACACGATCATCCAGCTTCACCTAAATGAGACAGAGAGAAATTAATTGTTTGCACGTAAGTTAATCACTATATTTTATACAACAGATTTTCTGGCTAACATAAATATGAACAAATAATTATGTAAACAGTTAAAGGAAAACAAAGGCAAAATAAACTTGAAATTTAATTTTAAAGTCTTGTCAGAGGTTCTTGATTGGATTTAGATTAAGACCCGCTCTCTTGTACATGTTTGCTGTGTCTCCTATATAGTTTGTGGAAAACTGCAAGCAGGATTTTCAAGTGCTTTCTTCAACACTGACTTCTTTCTTGCCACTCTTCCATAACAATTAGATTTGTGGATTACACAACTAATACGCAACTAAAAGTTGTTCTGTCAATAGATCTTGCTACCGGAGGCCTTTATTTCCGCAGCTCCTTTAGTTACCCTGGACCTCTTGGCTGCTTCTTTGAGTAACGCTCTGCTCGATTTTTCATTTGAGGACCATGCATCAGTTTCCTTACATGCACAATTATGTGATACTGTGTGTTGCTCTGATGCATAAAATCCAAATAAAATACATTAAAGTTTGTGGCTGTTAACCTGAGAAAATGTGAAAAAGTTTAAAGTGGGAGCATGAATATTTTTGGAAGGCACTGTATGTAAGTGTAAGAAGAGAGTTTAGGATTGAAAGCTTTCTTGTTCCTAGTTGAAACATTCAGTAATTGATTGTGAGTAGGCTGTAGTTTCACAAAGAGAATAACTATTTGTGCAAAAAATATATTTTTTTTTAAATTTTGGGGGTTTTGACAATTTCTTATTTTAAAATTTTATTAAGGTTTTGAAAGGTTTGACAAGAGGTGCATAACATTGAATCGCAACCATCATTTCAATATCAGTGTGTGGAATATTCAAATTTTAAAAGACTGCTTGGACACAATATTTGATAGGATATAATAATTGATATTGTCATTGAAATTTTACTCATATTATGATTCAGTATTTTCCTGATATCCACAGTTCTTGAACTGACCAATAAAAGTTGGAAAATTGTAGCTTCTACTTTCTAAATCTAAAGCCCTGAAATACTAGAAGTTACTCAGAGAAGCATGGCATTTAGGTTACAGCAAAATGCCCTTCAGAGTAGCTGAAACCCACATTAAACCAGCAGATTTCATAATACAAAGTTGTAAGCACAGTGGAATATCTTTAATTGAAATATACTGCAGTCCCTGCAGATAATTTGAAGTAGTAGGCCCTCTGTTGAAAAGTGTTTACTCAGTTAACTTATAAAGAAAAAAAAAGAAAGAAAAAAAAAAAAAAAAAATCAGCTTGTATTCTATTAAAAGTGTTAGTTTAAAGTAAAATGTTAAAGACACTCAACGAAAGCCTAACAAAGCATTTTCCAAAATATGAGCTGAGAAAATGTTATCTATTTTTGAACAAAAAGGAGAACAAAATCTGCTGGTACTGTTTTCTCAACGTAACTTGTAACAAGATCTCATGATGAATTCCAAAGTTTTTTTCTTGTTTGTTTTCTCTTATTGTCTCTTTATTTCTTTCAGATAACAACTGAAATTCTCCCTGCTGCCCCTATATAATTCATGCTTCCTGCCTCCCACATTTTCGAAGTCTACTTTCTGTTTCTCCAGCAGTACCCAGTTGCCAACCCAAACACGTAGGCTTGTCAGCTAGTGGCAGCTAAATGTTTATTTGCAGGGAAATGGAGAGGTGTGGTAATGCCTTAATACTTGAATGGCTTGTGTGAGACATTCACTTGAGCTCAGAGGAACAGAACCTCAAAGAGATGAAAGATTTCTGTGGGGGTGCATGCACACACCAACATCATTTTCTAAACACAGCTTTAGAAGATTTTATAACTTTGTGTTTAAGTCACAGTGGTCAGCAGACATTTAAATGACACTTGATCTGCTGGCAACATGTGTTTGTGGAGGTTGTGGAGGTTTGAAGAGAATTCACTGTTGATTTAAGAGACAAGGCAATTGAGCATTTTGCTTTGAAATGTAACTGCTTAATTTGAACCGCATGTCAAATGGCTGTCAACTGTATCAGCCACATGCTGCCAAATTCACAGACTAATCTCACTTTTACAGGCAGTTGTTCAAACCACACAAAAAATTTCACCCCACCCTTTAACACTTTTCTTCTTCACCACCATCACACATGCATTTCATTATGACACTTCTGATGTGTGATTTTGATCTGATTATTTAGACAGATCATCTCACCTCTTCCTTGTGGTCATCGCGTTGGACGAGCCAGGTGATGGAAGCTTGTGGTGAGCGAGGCACACACTCTAGGAAGGTGCTGTTTTTCTCCGTCCCATACACGACTTTGTCCTCAGTCACATCCAGGTCTTCTCAATGAAGAATAAAATACAGAGAGAGAAGACACAGATGATCAGTCCAAAGCATGACAATAAAGATTTGTCCAAATTATTGATTACTGAGAACTAAACTTCTACAAAAAAAAAAAAAATAATAATAATAATGATCCTTGAAGTTGGTTAAGCATATGTCACACCCATCTTGCAACATGTGCTGGTGGGTTTTTGTTTAAAGCATATTATTTGAATCTAAACATGAAGAAATATTGAAAAATATTGAAAAACTTCACAGTATGGGTGTCTCCTCTGAAGTGTTCCCACTCTAAATAGTGCATGTTTATTAGGATCGAGGTTGTGGAATTCCAGGTGTTCTGCTGAGCCAGGACCAGGCCTTTATGTTTTGTCTTTTTTATATTCTAGATTTTATGAGGGCCCTCAGGTGCTCAGATATTTATAACTTTAACTAGTCAGAAAGTGTGGAAAACTGTCAGTTTCACTTTCTTTTTCTAGAATCTGGCATGTTATGGAGAGTGACTCTTCTTCAATGCAGAAAGAAATGTGATATTAAGTAATTTTATTATGCGCTTGTTGCTGCAGTGTTTGAGATGCAGTTATGTTAATTTTATAGCAGTGGTGCAAATGTTCAATTTACATGGTGTGTTAAAGCTGCAAGGCTTATACAGGAAAGATTTTCAACATGTCCAAAAAAAAATTCATGGAAGGAAAAGGACAAAATTAATTGAAATATGGCCCACCAAACAAGTGATTTGATTATAGACGAGTCAAATGGGTCACACCTTTTTGAACACATTCTAAAGTAATGTGTTCAATATTGTTTTGTATCAGATTTATGCAGGTTTAATAAGTGCTTGGAGCACAGCAAAATATTTTATGACTAATCATATGCACAGTTCATTAAAATGCTTGACTGAAGTGAAGAAAAACTGTTTCACAACAGTTTAAGTATATGTATATTAAATATTACGATTATAACCATCAAATTTAAGTAAAAAAAAGGGACAAAATGGTAATGTGTGGTTATGAAACAGCTGTAGGAATTGGTAAAGGGATGATTTCACCCAAATCCACTCTAACAACTCTTCTTTCACACTTAAACAAAAGCCTGTTTCAAAGACAGCTTGTACCTCCAAGGTTCACTGAGAGGCTTAGAAAGAGGCATCTTTCAGCGCTTTACCGCCATACGCTCAGGTGAGTAAACAAATACAGAGCTGTGTCTTTCTGCTAATTCCTAAAGTGCTTGCATGTCTTCCCATCTGTTTTGAATCCTCTTAAGGTCCAAATTGTATACAGGGCATCTGAACCTATTTTTTTGACTGTAGAATGTGTTAAAAAGTGGAGTGCGTGAGTGCTTCTGCCCCTTTTGTCACTTTAGCTTTCAACACCTATTAGCTGTTTCGTATTAGTATAGGGTTTTTTTTAATTAAATAACAGTTTTAAGAGTAAAATCAATTAAAAACAATTTTAAAACTCATGTCACATCTTTTCTGCACCAACTTGATGATAATAAGAGGGTTAACCATACCACTATATGGCTGCATAATTTTTTTTGTTTACTTGTGTTTTCCATTATCCCAGCTTATATTTTGGTTGTTGTAGTAATTTAGGTCTGCTCTCGATGGAAATCCTAAAAATGTAAAAACCCCATGCAATATTCCAGTATGTTTGAGAACTTACTGTAAAGCCTTTTCTGATCACAAAAAAGGTTTATTTCAAGTGACATTAAGTTTGACTTAGTTCAGTCTTTCATTGTCAGTTCTTTTCTCCAGCTCTTCAGCTACAAATCTCTTTGCTGGAATATTTATAAGTTTTTTGTTTTTTTTTTTTTTGTTTTTTTTTTTTACAGAGTTTGACACACACTGGATGCTCTCGCCAATACTCCAGATGTCACTGGATTTTGAGGGAGTAATCTAACACATGCTGTGTGTTTTGAGAAATATATGATGAGAATGAAGGATTTGAGTGGATCCAAATATCAGTCACATACAATACAGGAGTGTAATGTAAGTGTGGATGGAAAGATTTGATTTGCAGTAGACTTTTAATTTGTTTTCCAGAACATAGGAAATTGAAAGCAACATTCTCTCTGCAATCTTTTGTATCAAAACCACATTAATAAAAGAGATGTCTTGGAATTAGGTTAATAGGTGGAATATTCCTGTGCAGTGTGAGTAATCTTCACCCAAAGTGCTGTTTACGCATGTTGAATAACACATTCCCAAAGACTTCAGGTTTATCCTGAGAAGTGTGGGTTAAATAAAACAGTCTGTGGTCTTCAGTTTGTAAGGAAGTAAACAGTTTAGACTTGTGGCACAGAAAAAATTATGACATACAAATATGTTTAGAACTACAGAAGCAACAAGTGCACTGTTTGCCTTATATGTGGGCTCGAAACTTTTGTAAGAGTTAGTCATCGATGTACGAAACATCTTTGTATAAAGATGTATTAAAATACCCACATTAAAATTATAATTAAATTTTACTACCATTTTATATTTAACTTGTTCAGTTTTAAAAACAATCAAAGAGATGAGACACATTTTGGCCAGTTATACAGTTTCTCCAAAATTATTCATATCCCAGGCAGATTTTAAATACTTTTTATGAAACAAGAAGTTAGTTTCTGATTTGAAATGAAACAGGCATTTCTCAAGAAATATTAATTTGAAAACTATTTGCTCTTCAGCTACAAATCTACTTACATTTTATTTAAAAATAAATTTAAAAAACTACTTACATTTTATTTAAAAATTACTTGTTGCAAATTATTTATAGCCTTCTCAATAATCAGTAGAAATATATTTATTGGCTTTACAGCAATCAAACCCTTCTTATATTTGCTAACCAGCTTTTTGCATGCTTCCACCGGTTTTTTACAATTTATCTTCAGGAATATGAGCCAAGCCTTTAGGCTGGACAGCTTCCTTGCAATCATTCAAATCTGTAGCTCTCTCTATAGAGTCAAGTTGGAAGTCTCTAAAATTTTAGTTTACTTAAAGCCTGGAGAAATATGATGGAAGTTGAACTATACCCGTTTCCAATAACAAAGGAACATTTTTACTCACTGATTAACATTCTCATAGCTCAGGTGGACTGTAGGCCTAGAAACTGCTAACATTTCTTTGCCAAATAGTTATCAAACTCTGTCTGAGGACTGTTTGATTTACAGAAACATCATAATATAATGTAAACAAACACCAACCAGCAGTATCTTATTGCACCCACTATAAGGACATACTCCAACATGTCACTGAAAGAACCACACAAAAGAACATACCAATATTAAATGCATAAAGAAGAGGAATGTACACTAACCGCTGACATTCTGATCTACACACTGTAGCACAGCGTTGCCATTTTTGACATCTTGTCTGCGAAAGCGACGTTTGCTGTTTGGAACAAATCGTGCACAGGAGGATCCATCCCATGCACAATAAGGATCTCTGGCAAGGCAGCACTCAGCACAGGCTTTCCCATACGTCTCACAGCGATGCAGCTTAACTTGTGCCACACCAGCTGGAGAGCCCACATATAAGGCTTGCTGTGTTGAGGTGAGAGAAAAGAACGAAGGGAGAAGCAAATGAGAAAGCTTCTTGAAGTTGACAGAGGTAATGATTTAAGCTAGCAACGATAAGTGTATCCACTCACCCTTTTCACAGATATATCCATTGAAGTAACTGGCGTTGGTACCTGAAATATTTATACTTATTTACAACACAATTTGGAGGAAACAAAAGAATGATGTGATGAACATCTGAAACATCTCTAAGGCAGCTGATTCGATCACCTCTTTGGACCTAAATTTCATACCCACATATTTCTTTTTTGCCCTAACCTGCTTTTATTTTGCCCCCATATATTAACCCTTTCATACCCATGTCTTCAACCATTGTTGAAATTGTGTATCTTACAATACAAAATGCATAATAAGGAGGAGCCAGAATTTTATTTAGCTATTGTGTCTTTCTAAATCATTGTAATGAAAGGCAACAGTATGGAAGGAATGTTACTGACATGAAATGACCTCAAGGTGTGTACGAAAAGATACCTGATACATATTTGAAATGAAAAAGGAGGAAATGTATAACTGATGTTTAAAACACGTTATTTAAAGGGGGGGGGTATTATGTATTTTATAGGCACATAATGCCATTTTATACCACAATCAAGTATCTTTTACCTTTAGTTGTTATGAAAATGCTGTATCTATCAAAAACAACAACAAAAGAAATTTGACTTTGCATCATAGCCGTATCTGACACCTAAAAATTGGCCTCTGTCTCTTTAAGAACTTCCTACCCATTCTGACATACCCCCTTCAGCACGTCATCACAACAATGCTTCTCCATGCTGTCCATTGATGTTGTCTACAACTGTTCTTAGGAGCATTGTAGTGTGTATGATAAGCTCAGCAGACACACAGTTCCACCAGGTATTTGCTAATTGCTGCTGCCGCTAGTCTGGTGGAGCTGTGTGGGGAAGGCACGGGCAAGGGTTGCTCTGTGGGGAAGCAGTTTTTTTTTTTTTTTTTTTTTTTTTTTTTTTTTTTTTTTTAAATAGTGGATATCTTTTGATTCCAAAACATAGTGAAATGCATATTATCTAAATTTGCAATAATTTGCATTGCTGTAGAAGTAAAACTTACTTTAAATACTTGTAGTTCCTCCAGTGTGACCTCCTCTGTCTCCAGACTGTTTCCACTATGTAGGGAAATGACTTTCAAAACTGTGCCAACATCTTAAAGAAAAACAGAAATACATTAAGGTTCATACTGCAGGCAAAAATGGCCCAAATCCCACAGCTTTGTCCCATATATGACCAATATCAGATTTTTTTCTTATGACAGTGAGCAGCAAACATCTGATTTTTTTCAAAACAGATTAAGGTCACTTTCCTATCTGGCCCTGAATTGGACACGTCTAATATTTTTCAAAATGACCTCAGTCTGAACAGTTATGTCACATTTAGGACAAACATTTTTTTCACCATAAGTTACCCTTGTTGGAGCTAGTAATAATTTCGTCAACTCTGCACAGCAGCTGTTGAATTAATTGACACATGTTGGTAGTGTAACATCCATCTTTACTTCCGTCAACACAGTACACTGTGTGTGGCATAACATCTCTTTCTTGACAACTCTCTTTCAGCAGTCAAATCAGGCCCATTGACTGTTCACACTGAAGTCTGATATCACCACATTTAAATTATAACATTAACAATCACGCAGACACATCAGATCTTAACAAAAAAATCTGAAATTAGCATAAGAATTTGTAGCGAGAAAAGAACAAATTTCCAGTGTTTGCATTTTATCACCTAATTGTGTCTCACCCGATATGCTGCATGTAAAACATGCTTAATCAGATCTTTTAAACTTGAACCAGGGTTAGTTTTTTTTTTTTTTTTTTAAAGATTCACAACACAACTCAGATGAATAAGCAAAATCTGATTTCTGAAAAGGAACAAATTAAATGTATGCAAGTTCATTAGATCAAAGGCATTATATCACATGTGCCTACCTGTACCAATGAACATGACATCATACTGCCCATCCTCTGCCTCAACTCGGTCAACCACAATTTGTTTCAGCTTGTAAGGGATGTTGGCCTTCACGAGCACAGGCTGGCGAAGGGCTGGGAGCACTGGTCGCCACATCAGAGGGTGGCTGCGTGCAAACTGCAGCACTGAGTCAGGGAAGTCCTTTGTGCTGCCAAACTCTTTGCCTGGCTGGTTGGTGATTTTACTGGGGCACTGGCAAGGTAGGAAGAAGAGTGAGAAACACATTATGAACACAAAGAAGAGGAAAGTGTTTGTGTTGTTCAGTTTTAACTGGCTAACCTAAGGCATGCTACAAGTGAGAAAAATGGACATGTCAAAGAAAAACCAACAGATGGAAGAGATTACCATCTTCTGCTCTAATTACAAATTCCCACAATCTTTCACCACACTTTAGGTGTGTTTTCCAAACAAACTGCAGCCTAATTATGGTCTTAAATTCTACTCAAAGAACCCTCATTAGGGGTTTTATTTCTCTTAAAAACTGGATCAAAGTTCATGACCACTATTATTGCATCATAAGCTTTGTAGAAGCTCCAGCTTATGCCACTAAAAGGATAGAAAATTTAATAAGCAAGTATTTGGCAGAGATACTGTATCACTAAAATAATCAAGAAAGTTGAAAACAGTCCAAATGTAAACTATTTGAGCTCTAAGTTTGCTCATAATACAGATCTGCATTTCTTATAGGAGCAGCCAATGCCTTTGTCACGCAGAGCTACAATTTCATTAATCTTCCAGACAACTGGTTTGCATATGTTTAGAATAAAGGAAAAGAATACTGGAATCCTGGCAGATAGCTGGGTATGTTTTTTTCTGCAGGTGGCAAAAGCCATCAGGAGTGATGCCTCATTTGTCTTTCCAAAGTTTCACTCTTTAGAGGAGTACGACCTCTCCAAAAGGATGATGCCTTTTCAAATTATTTTCTATTTCAGTCAGGTTTTATATTGATTCAAATGAGTTGGTTTATTGGCTAAACTGTAACTGTGTTTGTCAGTTTCAGATAAAAATGACTTTACAGCACAGATGAGGTGCCTCACCACGACACAAAACTCGCAAAGCCCTTCTAGCGGTAAAATGTTCTTAATGCAGAAGGACATCAGGAGTGTCCCTTTAACATGTGCAGTGCACCTTTAACACACATCAGTTTAACATGCAACAAGAATGGACCAATTACTGCTCCAACCTCACAAATACCTCTGAAAAGAAGAGGTTAGAAAAAGGATCACGGTGAATTGCTTGGAGCACAGGCCACCAAGCAAGCGCAGCGGTTTTGGGTTGTCTCACCAAAAATAACTGGTGAATATTTTTTGATGCAGATCTGACTCATAAAAATATAACAACATAATTCCACTCATTTTTAAATGTGTATTTTTGAAACCTAAAATTTACTCCAGCTTAATTCAACATATCCTTAAAAACAGTGAGAAAATATTTCATCTCGTGAGTGGCACCTAGCCATACGAGAGTGAGATGTGGATGTTTCGGAAATTCAGTTAATAAATCAGAAATAGTGCTTTCTCAATCCAAATCACTAAAAGTGACAGCATGAGAGCATAGTTGATTTTAAACAAATCCTTAAATGTGATTTTTATATCAAGAATTGATTTCCAGACGAAGTAAATCACACATAAAACTTAACAGCTCTATGTAGATGCTGGTCATTATAATATGTGCATGTGAAATGAAGGACTTTGAGGGAAGCAGATGACAGTTTATGGTTTATGAGGTTCCTACACACCTGCTTACAAAGCTCTGGCTGGTGTGCAGTAAAATCTATCCCAGCATTTTGTCAACAAAAGGATGAGTTCTGACACAAAATTAAACAATGTACAATAACCTAAAAAGCAGATGTAAATATCTCAGGAGGAGAAAAGCACTTAACTACATTGGAATTTACATTTTTAGGGGTATAAAATGATCTTCCATTTTTTTTAAATAAAACTCAGAGATAACAGAGTACAACAATTTGAAGTTTTAATCAGTTAAAATACTAATTTAGGCAGACATACTTAATTGTTTTCTAAATTTAGATTTTTAAGATTGATTTAAAAGGTTAGATAAAAAAAATATTTTAGCTCCAGCAGAAAAATCCACATTGGATGTCAAACTTTGGACAAGAAACAACTAATCTTTTTCCACCTTCTGTACCTCCTCACCATTCTACCCCGATTTACTGTTTTTTTTTCCTTTCAATATCTTCCTTCACGCTTTTCCTCTCAGTTTGAAGCCAAGGCATTCCTGTTAATCAGAGTCAGTGGAGAGTAACCACAGAGGTGTCTACTCTGTTCTCACATTATTCATTTTCTTCCTCCATGCTTTCTCATTCACTCTGGTAATAAAGCAAGATAGCACATGCAACAGCATTTTACGTATGCATGCCCCGTACATGAGTGTGTTTGTGTGTTTAACAAGACTGAGTTACAGCGATGTGGTTGAATCAGGATGTAAACCAGGACAGCGGGTCTGCACCATGTACACTCACAACAGCTGCACTTCCACTTACAGTAGTTTACTTTACTGATATGGAAACTTTCCACATCTCATCTATAATGTTTTATACCTCTTTCCATCCCATAATATTTTTCTTCCTTAGTTTTTGTACATAATGTGAACCTAATAAACTATTCCTAGAGTTTTATGCTACTTACACACAACTGACAAACAGCTTTGTATAGTTTTGCACAGGACTGTAGATTCATCAAATTCTATCAACATTCAATTGCACCAGTAGATATTCCAATGTGGTGAAACTTAAAACAGATATTTGAATAGGCAGGCTTCAAGCTGATTACCTATATTGGAGTTGGATTTGGAAACATTTTATGATACAGCACAATGCTTAAGTATGCTTCCAATTGTTAGAAGGCTATTTCAAGGCTTTTTTCTACCATAACCAACTTAGCTTTGTTTCAAAATCCACTTGGAAAAACTAGGGTAGATTAAATATTTATGACTGTCAACACTTTGATGTCATCTACTTTGAGAGCCAAAGATCGAGTTTAAAACCCTGATTTTAGAGGGTAAAAAAGCCAAATGCAATGAAATTGGCATTTCTTTTTTTTTTTTTTTTTATGTCTGAGCAAGTGTCTATTTATCTGTGAACTTACTAAACAGTCAATGATAAAAAAATATATGTATTAGTTGTAAAAGATAAAGAATAACAGTTGAATTTGGATCACTGTTAAAAAATGCCTTTTAATTTCAGAAATTTAGATTTTTAACTTTTTTGTAATGAAATAAGGAATAAAACTCTGAAAGGTCAATATATTTCTAATCTCAATTTTCCTTTTCCCATAATTATCCAAACAAAAATGACATATTCAAACTCCAGCGTTTCCAAGACCACATAGTCGTAGTTGAGACAGACCACACTTTATTAATTTTGCATCCACATATTGTGAATATTTACAGCTGACTCTGTCTTGCATTGGAAACTAATAAGGCAGCCAAAGCAATGTCATAAAACTGTTTACTGAATTAGAAAACCACAGGAAAATCTTTGCTGTATAAAATCTAATGCATTTTAATGCAGCAGTACATTTTCGATACAATAAATTTTCTTTGCACAAACAACTTTTAAACTTGAAACTTGGAATGGTTTTAACAAGCTTTTATTTTTGATTTATGGGCATTCAGTTTGTTGGACCAGTGCTTTGCTTTAAAATGAGTTCCAACTTTCCTCTTGATTATCAAACACAACATTAGAGTGTTTATATTGATTGCACTGACCAGTTTCTCACTGATGTAAATCCCCATCTTTGTAATTACAGTTTACAAACATTAACTTTTGGATGTTTAGATTCATAAGATTAGCAAAGTAAATGTGAAACTATATGCCATCTGCTTATAAAGAGATATGCTACACCCTAATACTGCAAAACACATGTACTTTAAACATGTTAACTGATCTAAAGATATGTTTTTGTTAGGGTTACAACACTTGAAGATATAAGGCTTAATATGAGTAAACCTTATATTACAGGATATATAGCAGGTAATCTATCACTTACAACTCCTGGTCTTGGATAAGGCATCCTGCCTTCATAGGGACCCCACTGATAGTTAGGGCCCTCTTTATGAGCAAAGGGTCCATTGAAAGCTTCTCTGATGTCAGCCATACGATAAACACATACAGCAAAACCCTGGAAAACGTTACTGTGGAGAAAAGATAAGAATTACATAGATGATTTGTATCAAGCCGTGTGGTCTAAGTACAAATCGACATCAGTCTACAAAGGTAAGATGACAAACCAATAGATATGAGAAAAACAAATAGTCAAGCATAATTTTTTAAGAAATCAAACTATTAAAACAGCTGAGAACTCGAATCACTGCAGTTATATTTATTCAAGATGTTCAAAATAATCTACAACTTAGTCTGGAAAGAGTAATTTACTCTTAAAATGAAACACCTATAGCAGGGTTGTCCAGCTCCAGTCCTCAAAGGTCGGTGTCCTGCAGAGTTTAGATGTTTTTTCTCCAACACAGCTGATTCAAATGCCTGAGCTACTTCCCCAGCATGTCACCTGGCTGTGCAGAGGCCTGCTAATGAACCATTCATTTCATTCAGCTGTGCTGAATCAGGGCAACATCTAAGACATGCAGGACACGGGCACTTGAGGAACAACTCTACCACTGACTTAGAGTATAAATTACCATAGAATCAGGGTAAAACATTAGTTAGTTTTCATACATACTTTCTGAGTTACCTTATGACATTCAGTAGGTAATAAAACACATTTTGCTGCAGATGTGTTTACCTGATAGTGCTGAAAATTGCATAAATGTCTGGGTTTCTTTCATCCTTGGTCCGCAGCAGGAAAACATCCTCTGGTTCAAATTAGAAAAATGATGTTTAATGTGAATTTGATTAAGTATTACCACTCAATATTTAGATTGTTAAGAAAGCAGAGATGCGTATGATGTGTGTGTGTATGATTTGTGTGTCTTTATCTCACCAAGCTGGTTGAAGTGTGTGTCAATGCCATGAGGTCCAGGTACAGAACACACCAGCCTGGCTTTTATGAACGTGCTCCACTTGTTGACTAGAACTCTTTGTCCTCCAACATCATTCTGGTGAAAAATGCAGACAAACAACCAAATAAACACAGCTAAGCATTTATTTCCAGACAGACATAACTCATGCTTTTGGCTCTTTACCCCATAACACTGGTGTTTAATTAAAGAATGAGAGATGTGGACTCCATCTTTTATTTCAGGGTTCCTTATAGAGGAATACAAGTTTGAGTTTTATCCTCTTAAAAGCCCCAATTTTAAAGATGGAGATACTGATCAATCTCCTGCGTACAATGTGATTAATGGGTTTTTGGAGAAAGAGCAATATTCAATGCTGGTCAAATGAATTCTGTGTCCTCAAACTAACTAAACAAATGTTTCACAGATAAGTGCTATAGCGGAGCGAAAAAATACTCAGAAACAAACAATTAAATTAGCATGAATGTAAAACAGAATGGCAAGAGAACTTTAAGGGAGGAAGAAAGGAAAGAAGGAAGGACATTCAGAGAATTAAATTAGGAATATAGCTATGAAACATTAAATTCTCAATATGTCCACACCATTTTCTTTTTCCATCCTTATCCAGACCTAAAAACTACATAAAATTGAATGTATTTTAGTCGATAAAGAAATTCCCCAAAAAGCAAAAAAAAAAAAAAAAAAAAAAAAAAAACCAAAAAAAAAAAAAAAACCAAAAAGGGAAAGAGATAAAGATATAGATAAAAACATGAAGCTTTAAAATTAAGTTAAAACTAGACAACTATGATTTTATGAACATTTTTTCAAAATATATTTCTCTAAAAGTATTCTGGCAGAATATACCACTCTTCAGCCCTGCAGCTATATGGATAAGTGCATGCAAACATGACTATATGTATACTTTTTTTACGTTGGGTTCTCACGACACATATGGTTTTGTAAGACAAATCAACGCATGACCAAATGTTGCAGAACTTGGAACGCAGTTCGGGTCTCTGGTTGGGAAATTTGACAGCTGCATGTAGTTTGGGAGAAGAAAACATTTGTCTTATTTTGAATATAATGACACCTTCACTCTCCTTTAGGGAAATGTAAATACTTTAGAATAAATTTGTCCTTTCAACACAAAGGTTTTCAAGTGTCAAAATAAAATGGCTCAAGTATTAAACACATTATCCCCTGTCCTATAACATTATTTGTGAAGTAAATAGTGTGATCGAGTTCTTAAATCTAATCACTGGCTTATTGTAGCTCTGTTGAGGTTTTCATTAGTAAATCCCCAAAGGAGTTAACTCCAGCAACTGCTGGAAAAGAAAGTAAACTTATAGCAAAGCTCCACTAATGCTTGAACCTGGAAACAGGATAATTTACCGTCTCAAAAATAAGAAGCGATTATGATATCTCACCGCACACACTCGTCCAACTCGTGTATGGATGGCCTCCTCCTTGTCCCCTCCCTCTGAGGCCTTCTCAGTGAAGAAAAAATACACTTTATCATCATCCCTGTCATCATTATCTGGGATGAGGTGGGCGGCGATGAACCGAGCGTCTGAAAGGAGTAAATGGATAGTTGAAAAAAGTCACAACCTAAAAGAGGAAACTCATTTTAAATAAGCTTTCTGGCTTTTTAAAATTTCATATTTTTTACTGACTTCTATCACTTGTTTTTTCTCTACTAAACGAATAAAGATACAAGTATTGTTTCACTTGTGTGAAAAAAAAAGACTCAATGGTTGCTATTTTCAGTATTGGTAAAGTGCCTCCATTGTTCTATTCTCAGATCAAGCTTTCAAAGTAAAGTGACATTTTTACCATGAAGAAGTTTCTGGTCAGTCTCTGTTCTCATGGTGGTACGACCTCCCATGCTCCTGAAGATCACAGAGTCTCTTCCCAGAAAATCCGCTGTCAGTCCTGTGTACAGCTCCCCACCTGTAGGCAAGCCAACCAAACCAAATCAGACATAGTTTGATATTATGAACCAAATCATGGGTGACAAGAACATTGTGGTCAGTGGAGTCAACCAGGACATGCTGACTGCACTGGCAGTCACAACACAGTGACAAAGCTTTGAGCACAGAAATCTAAACATATCTGATACAGAAGATACTTCCTTATTAACAAAACAGCTTTCACCACCTTGGAACAACATCATTCCTTCAAGTGAAGCCTGAAGATCAAGTAAACATGGGTGAGCTGCTTGGAAGTAAACGCTGGTAGAGAGGAAGGATTTCTACTCATCCATCAAAAATTGTTTCTTTTGGAAATACTTTTTGATCCAGGGTTATGGCAGCTACATGACTGTAGTGTAGTTAAACCCTCATGAGTAAAACACAGATAGATAATGTGAAAAAAATTGGACTTCCATTTATCAATGCATGGCTCACTAACAAAAAGTGCTATTGGGGTTACAGTTGCTGAAAGAAACTTGCATTTACAGACCTTTGCACATCAGAGTGACAATGCTGGTCAGAATAGTAGCAGAAATTATAAAGGCTAAGTGAATGGGACCAAAATTTTAGTGTTTCCAGTTACAGATATTTGTCATAAGCACTCCTACTGTGGTGAATTAAAGGCACACTGGATTTGTTAGAGAGCAATTTTAAATCCCTCCAAGAAGTGCTGGTTTGTTCAGTCTCTGAGCTACTGTTCATCTCATCAACACATAAAGTTATGAACATAATGTTATGAACAAAATTGGAACAGGAGAGTTTGGTGTCAACACTGTTGTCTTGAGTAGACATCGTTTTATGAACTGATGCTGGACTTTGGCATACTCTGTATCATCATCACTCTTCAACAACTTTAAGATGTGTCCTCAGCAGCCTTGGTCTCGCTTTTTTTTCTTTTGCAGCTTTTCTCATATTTATCGATTTCTGTCATGGAGATAAATATAAGTACGTTGAGCCACAAGCCTGAACACAATTGACTGAAAATTTGAGAGTAATTATTTGAGCCTGTCTGTGTACAACTCTGCCTCTGACCTATGGGTTACATGAACACATAAAACAATTATCTGTCATTAGCAAAATCTTCTGTCTAAACTGACCTGAAAAAAGCTCAGGAAAAATCCACTGGTTAAAAAAATCCATTGTTATCTCTGAGAGTTTTTCACCAGAACTCTAGTTGTTCTGAAATCTCAGCTGTTTAAATTTTTTTCCCCAGATGCTGTTGAAACTGAATCTGGCCCACAGATTGCTTTTGTACATTGTGAAGAAAAAAAACATTTATTTTCTTTGGCAGTACTAACAGTATCAGAAGCACACACCCATTCTTCTTAAAATTATAGAGATAAATACAATGTGTTCACATAATTTTGTACTATGCAGTTATCTCATAAGCACATATAGACAAACTAATTAGAGTTGACCATACTTTGAGAGTTCAGCATTGTGTTTTTTGAGAAAAGATTAAGAAATGTATCAGCTGATAACTGACTTTAATACAGTTTAATAGTTACATTATCAGTCTGTCGTACTCTTTTCCTTATCCTGTGTTGACATGAATTTGACAAAGATAAACAGTTGAAAGAATCGCCCTATGAAACAATGCAAGCAATTTTAGTTATTCATAGGATTGATCGCGGATGTTGAAATTAACTGTCAGAGATAAAAAAAAAAAAAAAAAAAAAAAAAAATAAGGACAAGAAATTAATGTCACTGAACACAACTTTGCAAGGAGGGCAACAAAATCCACTGCGTCAGCTTTTTTGTCTTCCACTGTGTAAACTGAACACACCTTAAACACATCACTGTCTTCTCTTTACAGTTCACATTATCAAATGTTTCTGGCTGTATGGACCTCCCTAAATATCTCTATTTCTGCAGTGAGCTTGAACATTTGTGTGCCCATGTGGCCACTGTATATGATAGCTGGGGTTCAAACTGCTAAATATTTGGCTCTGGTTTTAAAGTTTTCTTGCCAAACACAAAGCAATGTGGGATGATTTCTGATGCTGGAATCACCCAGCTGTGCAGATGTATACACACACACACACACACTTTGCAGGCCTCCACCCAAAAAAGATCCCAGGATCATCTGTCACTGGCATAAATCAGTGTTCTTTCACAAGGTGCAATAAATACTTAATGACATTTCAAGAGAAACACCCAGAAATATTTACTCTAGTGGGGACAGTTCCAAGATGTGTGCATTTCTGTGCATGTTAAAGAAAAGTTTATGTAGTTGCTTTTAATAAGGTTTTATCTTGTTAACATACAATGATAGTCATTCCATAGAGCTAAAGGGTACACAGACAAATCTTATGGTTGAAAGTTTAAAAATATGGCACATTCAGGATATAATAGTGTATCTGACTTGCACTTGGAAGTTCAATTTTCTGGGTTCCATGTCAGAAATATCTAATAGAATGCCCACTAAAGTAAAAAAATTGGCAGCTCAGTCATCCTGAGTTCAATAAGCAATATGGCTGAACCATATTCAAAACTTAGCAATGTTGCAGAGCGGCAGAAATCAACTGTTTGAATGCACTTGTGAAAGTTTCAATGTTGTGTATGAATGGATTAAAATGTACAGTTTGTAAATGGCATTAATTTTTGGAGATCTTTGAACTTGCCAACATAGTTTTTACGTAAAGAACCTTAACTGAGTGCAGCTCTCCCTGGCATCATTCTAACTTTGCTCTAACTGCGATTTCACACTCAATAAAATGAGAAAATTTGAAGAAAAACTAGCTTCTTTATGAAGACTCACGTCTTCATAAAGTCAATGATTGCTGTGTTTTAACGCGTGAGTTCAGGCTGCTGCATACACATACAGTTGAAACCAGAAGTTTACATATACTGAATAAAATACACACACATTTTTTCTCACTGTCTGAAGTAAAATCAGACCAAACTTCTCTTGTTTTAGCATAGTTAGAATTTCCAAAATCATTTCTATTTGCTTAATGCCAGAAAACTTTTTGAGAACATTTTAGCCAGAGAATGTTTTATAACTTTCTTCTGATTTAGAAGTTTACATATACTTGGTCAGTATTAGGAATAATTGTCTTTTAAACTGTATGATTTGTGTCATACATCTCAAGAAACCAGAATCAGATGTTATATTCTATGTGGTTTGCAAATACCTGTAAGGTACCTGGTGAAAATACAGCTAACATTCCTTTATTAGTTCCACAAACAAACTAATAAACTGATAAACACATATGGAAAAATGAACTGTGACATACCGCTAAAAGTGCTTGTAAATGGAAAGATGGGGTCGTGTGGAACCTTTCCTCGTCCATTTTCCACATTCAGTGGGTTCATGGTGAACACATGCTGGGGAAGAAAAGACACAGTTACAAGTATATAAATTAAGTCCAGCAGGTGGGCCCTGAGAAGGACTCTATCAGGTTAATATTTGTCACAGCTTCAAAAATGCATGAGAAATATAGATTTTCCTCATGTGATTCAGATTACAGAGTTGAAATATTAACTGAATCATATATGCTTTACCAGTTCTTCCAAGTGGAAAATTTTTTTATTTCCAGTATACAAGGTCAGTCCATTGCACCACCTGAAACTGATTATCTTGTTTAACAAAAGTTCAACAGGTACAGCCACAAAGCAGACAAACCCAAACCTTTTATAAGAGGTTACTGTAATTTTATTGCAGAAATCTGGGAGATTCTCAGTCTTTCTCCGATTCTCTGCCTTTGTCTCATTGTTCAGATTAGTCCAACTGGGACTTTTTGTAGTTTCACACAATTTTTCACATTTATTCGTCCTTTCATCAAACTCTCGCCTGTCTGAGAACGAAGGAGCTGTCTGAGATAAGAAGAAATTTAGGATTAGTGTAGCTGCCAGAGTTCAGACAAATTTCCCATTCAGTTCCCAGTGCAAATCAGTCCTGTGAGACCTGGATGCAGAGGAGCCAGCTGGGTAATAAATGAAAACACTGCTATCAAATAAAATCTGCTGTTAAATTTTGAATTTTATCAACAGTAAAAAATGTTGATAACTGTGGATTTCATTGTTACAGTGGAAAGGCTAAAACTTAGATAAAATGTATACTTGCAGACCAAGGACAAACATTAAGGCAATATTAAACAAAGAATAAAGAATTTATATTTTTGAAATAAAAGAACTAAAGACCAGTTGTTGTTTTTTTTATCTGACCTTTCAAAATGCGCAGGAGGAAAATTAGCTGGTAGGAATGAACAAACTTCTATGGGTGAGATCTTAAAGCTGAGCAGATCAACAACCACCCTTTTTTAGAAATAACAAAGCAGCCCACCTGATACGACTCAAATTACCACAGAGTTGCAAAGAAACAGACATTAACAGCTGGTAGTTTAACGCTTGTTTCTTGTTACAACACAGGCCAAATAAGCATGAAGATGATTACCCGTTCTGTTAAAATATTTAAAAAAACACTGTTCAGCCCAGATCATAAAAATGTGTTTGAGTCTACTCTAATTAACTCATGCTCTTGCTTCACATACCAAATACATCCACCTGAATATTTGGTTAGCAAGTTAGCATTAACATGCTTCTGGCACAACAGAGACTGGATATTTGATCACTTATTGGCAGAAATAGTAGAGCTCATTTAAATTAGCCCTACATAAACCTGCACGCTTTCATCGCAGATGAAAGCGTGCAGGTTTATATGGTAAATGTGAGGAGTATCCTCCTCACATTTTTCTGTTAGCAGGAGCTAATGTTTATGTGGGCTATGCTACTTTAGCTGTTGGTAGCTAAGTCCTTGTATTTTTAGTCTCGTACATTTTAAGAGAGCATCTGCACAATCCCTGAAAGTGACCTCTACTTGATCACCAGGATGATCTATTTTAATGATGCAAGTCGGCTTGCTGGACCCTCAAAGCCATTTGCTGGTTATCTTTAGGAAATGAACCTGTCCCTCATTCCACCTCCACCAAGCAGAATTATTATACATTTGTTTTGCAGTGCTTTAGTTAGTTTATAAAAGAAAGAACAAATCACAAAGAGCTGGGGAGTGTTGGTTCATGTTTTTTTTTTTTTTTTAATTTCTCATTCTTGCTGTAGAATTACATGGTTAAAGCATTTTATTATGGTATTCCAAAAAAAATCTATATGCAACAATTTTACAAAATACTCCGGCTTCCTAATGTCTCCACTTCACAGCAGCTAACAGATGCAAAACCGTTACAAGGTTTTTAATTTCAAAGCTGTAACTTATGCTGCACTCTGCAGTGAATTATGTAGCACAGACCTCAGCAAATCAGAGCATGATGAAAGGGTCAAGAAGGGAAATGTCAATGAATACATCTACAACAGGGCCAGGTGCAAAATCCAGTATGTCTGTGTCTGTCAGGCACTAACTTCCCAATGCACCTCATTAGTAAATACCAACATTTACTTTTTATGCTGAACAGGCTCTGTACTAGTCTCTCAGAGAAAATAAATCTTTGCCCACATCTTTTGTTCTGACTGCAGCAGTGAAAAAAAGTTAATAAAATTCTAGAGGGGGTTCGTTTTTTGACTTAACTCACTGGTTGACCACACTGACTTAATGAACTCTGTCCACATCCTCAGACTGTGTGACTTTTTAGGCCAAGAAAGGGTCAGTTTGCATAAAAGGCCTTTTGTTTTCAGTCTTTCTTCTTTCACTTCAATGCCACCAGAGTACTGGGCTGTCTGTACCAGAAATGTCTCAGCACGATCAAACGCAGTCTACCTTCAGGATACAAGTAGGAATGGGAGGTGACAGGGCCAACTATAAAACTTTGACTTTGATACAAACCCATGTGACAAATTAAAGTGCCCTGGCTGTGAACTCTGTTTCTCAGTCCATGTTCTTCTCATAAACAATAGAGCATTGTTAGATGGTGGGCGAGTCCTTCGCTGAGCAGAGATCACAGGGGAGATGATGACATTGAAGTCAGCTGCTTAAAAAAAACCTGTCAGAAATGGTGAACAATACGCACAAAACTCATTTAGTTGTAGACGTGCACGAACACACACTTGTGATGTTTAACTTTTTTATTTGAGCCACATATAACTTTTTAAATGTATGTCAAGAGGTTTGAACAACTTTTACAGGTAGTGAAGTGGATATGCGGAGCCCACCAGCAAACACAATGCTGAAACACAAGCTCACACTGATTAATGTTTGAACCTACAGTGCCTTGCCAGAGTATCTATGTCCAGAGCTAAATCAACATAAGAATCTGAATTCCAAAACAAGTATAACCTATTTTGCAAAGAATATAGGAAAAGATAACATTCTACATGTTGTAAAGCTGGTAGAAAAAAAACCCCTAACTCCCATACTTGGCTCTCTCATACTTGCAATTGCATTTGAAATTGTATGTAATTGCAACGTAAGGTGGTTCTACAAAGTAATAACTCGGGAGGACTGAATACAAATGTTCACCACACTTTTTAGATGCTTATTGGAATTACATTTGAAAACCATTAACTGTTTTCTTTTCATTTCACAATTATGTATTTGTTGGTCTATCACATAAAATCCACATAAAACACATTATTAGCGACAAAATGGGAAAAAGGTTTATCTTTTGTCATCATTGTCTTGTTGGTCATTCTGGTTCTCTTTAGTTTATTCATAGAAATGTGTTTTTTTTATTATAGAAAAGGGTCTCTTCTTCCCATCTGGATTCCTACTTGTAAGCTTGTACAAGTGTGTGTTGGCTGTGCTATGCTCTTTTGTATGTTTTTATACTGCTCATTTGCTCATCCCAGATGAGCAAGAGTCAATTTTTCTAAGCAGTGCTGTGTGTGAACCTATGTGTCTGAATGTGTTTTCTCATCATGTTCCACGGGAATCGAGCAGCTCATTAGTGTGTCAGAGTCACTCGGGCCAAACTTTGTCAAAACAAATGCACACAAGTTCTGTGATACAGAGAAGGAAACATCCAGACCTCTTTGTACTCAGCTCTGCCAAGCATAATACAACACAATACCATAGACCCCCACTGCAAAACTATTGAGAAAAGTCACAACAGACACATACAGATGGCAGCATTATTTTCATTTTATGTAAAAACCCATTGTCTAATTACTTAATCTCTACCTTACAAAATATATACCTTTTAACCTTGCAAATCTAAAACTTTGCTGTGCTCACTCTCTGCTAGTCAAATTGACACATCTGTCCATTAGGCTCCACTAGGACTCTCTTCATACTTGTGCCTGCAGTCCTGATGTTTGAGTGCTAAATGGTAGCAAACCACAAAGGGTGATTTTCACAATCTGTTGGACTTTGAGCTTAGTTCAGTGATTTATGGTTTATTTTTTTAGTGATTTCTGCTTATGCTTATGTTCTGTTGATTTTCTGTCTTCCCACGTTTACCCAGTACATTCTCTGCGCCTCACTTCCTTACTTCCTCACAGCAGTTTCTCATCTGCTCATTAACTCATCTTTGAAAGACTTCAGTAATCAAACACCCATTATAAATACCCCTGGCTTAAATCACTCCAGTGTCAGATCATCTTTTGTTGTTGGTTCTGCAACTGGATTCAACTGGGGTGGATCAGGATCCAATATGGCCTCTCTGAACAACTCACTGTGTATCGCAAAAAGATGTGGTGTTCCACTTCTACTCAATGTGTTTATGGATACCATAACAAAAAAAGCCAAAAGAGTATACAATTTGAGGCAAACCAGTTTGTGACTGAACTAATGTCTGCCAACAATGCTGTTTTGCTGGTGGAAGCATTTGAACATGTCTAATGAATCTTACAGCCTCAAAATCACTGTAGACAAACTGTTCAAAATAGATTGTTCACCAGCCATATGTTATGTTAAAGGGCTTCAGATTGAACAGGTACAGGTTTTAAACATCTTAGCCTAATGGTGTCAGAGAAGAAGATAGCTTCAGCAACATGCATTTGGAAGAAGCTAAATATGTTTGTTAGGACAAAGATGCACCTCTTCTGAAATTTGATATCACCTATCCCTTACAGATCTGATCCCAGAACCATTCCCAAGGGAAACTTGAAGAAACTCAAGGTTTCTCAATTGCGGTGTCTGTGTCAGATCTATGAAGTCTCAATACATCACAACATTACCAACAGCATCATCCAGTGAACAATGGTAGCAGCCACCAAGTCCAGTAACTCAGGCCAGCTTGGTTTTTTACCACATCTGTAAAATGAACACAGATCAACTCCTGCACACTCATATAGTTGCAGTCACCTTTAGATATTGACCTCAGTCAAACAAAGATCAGGCCAATGGACTGAAAAGTGTAAAAAAAACATGGACCAAAATCCAGCAGCACCTATAGTAAAATATTGTTGGGAGGACAACCCATGAAGTTGTCAGCTAGGGACCAAAGAAAAAACAAGAATTGGGGCAGTAGAGTAGGCACTACCTATATATGGAGGGATAATCTTTGATGAAGTCAGCCAGAGTTTGATTTCCATTAGCCTTTAATCTGCTTTAACAATGTTTAAATAAATTGAAGGGCTTGCGTTTTTGTATCAGAATTTTTGTTTCAGTTTCAAAAGAGCTTTTAACAAGGAAATGTTGAGCTCCAATTTCAGGAATTCTGAGCATGTAAATATTTATATTTCCTAAATCCTGACAGCTTTTGTTTGATGCAAAAATTTTACTCTTCTTTGTTCTTCTTTGTGTGGTTTGACACACAGCTCATTTCTTTTTATTTATGTTTCAATGTCCATGTCTTTCATCATGTTTGTGTATGTTTCTGTCAGCATCTCTGCATATTTATGTGCTCAGTTCAGTGTCATTTGTTTTGTTTGACCGGCTGTTTGTGTATGTGTGTGTGGTCTCGTCCTCCTCATGTCGTCACTGTACAATGGAGGTTTATTTGTATGTCTGTGACTCTCCTCAGGCAGTTGTGTCGCTCACCGTGGGGACTCCAGCCTATGTCCATCTATTAGTGTCAGGTTGTGGTCAAGAGGCACAGAGGAAGGCACTCATAAATGAACACCATATGATCATAATGATTTAAAATGTTGTTTTTACTGTAAATAAGGACTGATATTTTTAATCTAGGTTTTTGACTGACCGAATGAAATTCAGTCTCATTGCACAACAGTTAAAAAAAGCTTTCTGTAGCTTTGAAATGCCTGTTCTCTGTGACCTTCCAGACACTTTTGTCCATCATGAGGGCATGTCTAATGTTTAATGGACTACAATGTTGTTTAACACACTCTTTTGTTTTTATCCCATAAAAGATACAGTGGGGATTAGCTAATACAGAATATCAGCAACAAAGTCTCCAATACTAACAAATTTTGACAAAACTGTTTGAAGAAAAGCTTTGTTCTTCACTTCAGACTAACTGCTTTCAAATGAATAAAATTCATAGTTCTCACAAAGTTTTATAGATTTTTATGTGAAAGTTGGTGACATTTAGACTGTTACAACAACCCTGGTTGCACCATTGGGCTGATGTGAGAGCAATAGAAAGTAAAAGGGTGCATCGGCCCCTAACAGAGATGAAACACCTATTAGGTTAAAGGTCATCCCACCCAGCGTCCAGTCATAGGGCCTCGGAGTCTCATTTCCTGGGAGAGGTCACACAAACAGGCAGTTGTGTGTTCTCCACCAGTAAATGATTGGTTCAATAAATGGACAGCCTCCCTTTGGTGCTCTTCTGTCAAACAGATTAGACTACCTGAGAGTACTTCGTTTACTATTGCAGTGGCTACAGCACATACACACACACAAGCTGGAAAGAGCGCTTGTATCTGAAAGACAGTTAGCACAGCTGAAGAAGTGTGAGATTTTAGTCATTTTATGCACACCCTGGTGCACAGAGCTACATCAATGCAAACAACTTGCATCAAAAACCTATATAATATGTACATTAAATCTGGGAAGAATTAAAGCAAATTAACCAATGTTCCTTTTTTTCAATGCCATAAAAACCCAAGAAGCAATATTTGTTTTTAGTCTGTTATGTCCCTTACAATTTATAAACAAACCTATACATTTTTAAAACTTTTCACTCAACAGTGCCTTGAAAAATGTTTCCTTTTCCTTGAACTTGTTCATATTTTGTGATATTAACTACAAAATTCTATTTATCAGGATTTTATGTGCAAGAACAAGACAATGTAGTGCTTACTTATGAAGTGGATAGAGATAGTAACTCTGGAAGAGTTGCAGAGATCCACAGTTTAAGTAGGAGAATCTGTCAAAAAGACAGCTATTTGGTCTTTATGGAAAGAGAGACAACAAGAATGGTACTGTGAAAAGAAGCCATGCACATTATGTCCCATTTAAGATTTGCCACAATCGATTTACGGAACATAGCAAACATGTGGAAGAAAAAGCTCTGGTCAGATAACAGCAAGATGTAGTTTTTTGCAAAACACAATGTGTGGCAAAAAACTAAGTTTGCATATCACCCTGAAAGCAACACCTCATGGTAAATGTATTTTATTTAAGTGTGTTGGGGAACGGATGCATCTATAGTTGCAGGATAGTAGCTCTTGAGGACTGGGGTTGGGCAGCCCTGGTATAGATTAAAAGCGATCCATATCTGAGTAAGATAGAGTGGCTGAGTAAGAGACCAGACCTAAAGCCAAACAGAGAATCTGTGGCAAAACTTGAAAATTGATGGTCACAGATGATCTCAATCCAATCTGATGGAGCTTTAGCTATTTTGCAAATCAAAAAGCTTTGTAGACTTACCTCTTGCAAATGAAGTGTCCAACAGTTCACGTTGGTTACATAAAATACTAATAAATCATTGAAGTTTGTAGTTGCAGCTTGACAAAATATGAGAAAGGTAAGTTTTATACATGCAATTACAAGATGTTTTGCATCACAAAATTTCTAAATGAAACTCAACACAAATCATGTAACAAAATACTGAATATACCTTGGATTTTAGTAAAAGTTATTTACTTGTTTTGCTGCAAGATTCAATTGCAAGAACATCAAAAAAAGTTATGAACAGGTGACCAACTTTTTAGTGAAAGTAATCTTTTTCCTAAAAGTCCTACCAGTTTTACAGGGATTCCGCTGACTTGCTTTTAGTTGCTGTCTTTTCTTCTGCTGTGCCTTGAAATCATCAGAGTAGAAACCACAATGAAAATGAAAGATTGTAAGGGAAAAAGAAATCTGTACCACAAAGAGAACACACACAAGAATGACCACCTAAATACTTCAGAAAAAAATAAAAATGTTCCACCGCACTTCCTTTTTATATGCTCACAAATCAATTGATTTGCTTTCTAATGGTTGGCATTCTGCCACTGCACTCATTTCCCTTACACAGCTCTGTCAATGTCAGCCAGCCCTTCTATAAATGCAGATTTTGTCCCCCTCCTGCTGGGTTGTAGCAGGGGGGAACAACCTGAAAAACTGCCTTGAAACAGCAAAAACACGGGATTGCTATTAAAGCAATTCATAGCTTCATTCATAGGTTCTTTTCCTATAAATGGCTTTGACTGTGAGCCGAGTAGATGTGAAGAGGGCCAGTCGGTGCAGTTAAGAAGATGTATAGAGAGGGTTGTGCTGTAGCTGAGTAGTCCTAAAATAAAACTTATGCCAGAGCTGCCTGTTGATACCCCAGTGATTTGTTCCCAGACCCCAGTCTGTCTGAGTTTAATTTTTTTCTTTTGGAAACTGTAACCAAAATATACTTGTTTCAAGAATATTTCCCTAACAGAAGCACTTCAATGCCACCCAGTAATTTTTCAGACTGTCAAGACATCTCACATTGATAGTCTTCATGTTTTATTCCATTAATTGATCCAGCACATAATGCAGCATTTTAGTTCACTCTGCAATACTAATGCATTTTTTCCAAAAGTAAAAACTCCATCTCATATGCACTGCTCAGTTGCTGTCTATTGCCCTTAATATGGGTAATTTCAGTCAAAATATTTCTCATCTGAAGTAAAAGCTTAGGATTTTGCATTTAGCATTTAGGTTTCAATAACCTTTCAACAGTCCCACCTGTTAGTTCAGTGCCTGTTCAGTGCCTGTTACTTCCCAAAACCACTAAAGAACTGCATGAGGGTTAAAGCTACTTCAGTTTTGCATATCTTATAAGGCTTCCTTTGCACATTCAAAAATACATTTTGAAAATCAAATTTCAGTGTAAAAACAGTAAGTGACAGTGTTTAAGTTGACGACCAGATAGTTCTTGCCAAAAAGATTTTTCCTGTTTTCTAGGCAATCCTACAGGATGTGATACCCATTCAACATGGGTATCACATCCCCAGAATGTTTTCTCACAATATATGGCATATATGGCATTTTTTCTCTCTACATAAGTGGTTTCTGCTCCTCTACCATCAGTTTCAGCCTAGAGGATTAAACAACATCATTGTGTTCATAAGATCATCAGCAGAATTTGAAGTTGTTAGCAATGAGATTGCAATTTATTACTCATCTTAACGCTGCACACAAGGCATGAAAAATCTAAACTGTCTTTACTCTCCCAGCAGAGTCTGGACAAAATGCACATAGCAGCTGTGGTGTCAAGAACGCAGTAACTTTGTGGGTGTGGACATATTGCAGCTTTGGGCTGTGTCTGGAACAACCAATCCTGGCTCAAATTCTCTGGTGAACAATTCATGCTGTGTCATGCTTAAGATCCCTTTTCCACCTCCAAGTGTGCCCATGTTGCACCAGGCTGCCCAAATATAAGACACCACCACAACCTCTCAATGAATACTCAAAACAGTCAAAAAACTCTCACATTATATTCTATTGAGCATAATCGGAAGCCCGCTGTATTCTTGATGAGCCACAAAGACCTTGTCTAATCCTACAAAGACCATCCATATTCTGCCTGATTTTTAAATTTTGGGATGCAGTCTTTGTACGATTCAGTTTTAGTGAAATATTTCTACATTTCTATAAAATCTCTACACACCTGTTGTCTACTGCTCTACTACTATCTACTGCTCCTGTGATGTGAAAATATGGCTTCATAAAACATTTCAAGACATTTTCTACCTCTAATGTGACATATGTCCCATATAACTGAACTGAGAAATAAATAAATAACAAAGCCACAATTATCTGTCCATATATATATATATATATATATATATATATATATATATATATATATATATATATATATATATATATATATATATATATATATCCCACATTTTGAGTTATTAAGATCTGCTCTCTTCACCTTGCTAAAGTTCTTGAAGTCTATAAGATTTTGAGGTCATCTCTACTCTACATCTCTCCTCAGATAACCACAAAGATTTTCTGTCAAATTTAGTTGTAGACTCTGGCTAGGCCATTCCAAAACTTAAATTTTCCTTTCACCTTGTCATACTTTCTTTGGTTTGTTTTAGCTGTCTGCTTGGACACAGATTGATTCTAAAAAAAAAAAAAAAAAAAAAAAAAAGAAGTTTTTCTTCATCTGCTCCCTTTTTGAAAACACCTGAACATTTTGGGTCAAAACTGACTGCTATTTAGAACTCTTCCTGATTTTAACCACTTTGACAAAAAGGTCAGATCTATGTAAAGAAAGGTAAACCTCAAAGCATGATGCTGCCACTACCATGTTTCTCCATGTGTTTGTTGTTTTTGATGATGTGCTATGTTGTTTTTATGGCAAACATACCTTTTGGGATTGTGTCAAAAAGTTCAAAATTTGTTTTAAATCGACCACAATCTTCTGCAAGGCTTTTTGAAATTTTAGCCAGGCCTGGCTGTTTCCTCTAAAATATCCTGTTGTAGTCATTTGTAATGCCACTGTCATTACATATTTTCTTTAGTCATTGATGGGTACTTTTATTGTGCCATGGTATACAAATGATGCTATGGAAATTTTGCACAGTTTCACCACAAGAGACTATGATTACTATCTTTGTGGAGATTTAAATCTTTTTATCTTCTTTACTGAAATTAACTTTTAAAGTTTATTTGGATAATGTTAGGTAGTGCAGCTTAGCATAGATTTACCTAAACATGTTTTGTTCAACTGTAACAGTTATACTCTGCAGAGGCTTCCTGAAAAACCCCTATTAATTGTTGTTCCATGTATGTACAAAGTTTTGTTTGTTTATATACATCCAGACAAAGAACAGATGCACACCATTCCTCCACATCCCTGCTTACCTCTCCTCTGTGGCCCACATAGATAAAGGCACACATGGGCTGGAAAGCACCAGTACCACAGGCCAATAGGTGAGTGCGATTGTATGGCTGCAGAAGGCGAACAAAGTTGGCACACTCCGTCTGCAAAACAAATCCACATAGACTAATTAAAACTCTTTTTGTATCTCTAACATGAGTATGTCATTAAGGCGTCTGAGTGCAGAAAGCCCTTCAGTGCTTGTAACATATAAAATGTAGGCTACATGTTTATAGCATGTCAACAGGAAACTTCTGCACAAAGGCATGATGAAAGAATGCTTTGTTGTGCACACAAACATATCTGGGCAAACAAAAGGACAACCATATAATAAATCAAATCATAATGACGGTCAGTCAAATGCAGATAAACTGATTTCCATGACCTAAATGATTTTTTTAATGAGGCTTATTGATCACATATGTTGCAGTGAAGGCCAAGAAGAATACTATCTGATAAAATGTAAAAGTTTTCCAGCAGTACTCATATCTGAATTTTGGATGACAGCCATGAGTGACATACTGTATAATAGAAAAATATCAAAACTTGATCAAAAGAACTTCAGAAACAAAATGAATGCCTGTGTGCAAGTGTAAATATATCCCTACTTTTCACATAAAATATGAATTATAAACACAATCAATCCAGCCTGCTGGACGTTTTAGTTTCCTGTAAAGGTTTTGGAAAAGCAAAAATGTCACATTAAATGTAGAAAATGACAGCAGGCTAAATCACAAAAGATGGTTAGAAACAGACACTACTTCAAAAGAGAATATTAACAAAAACAGCTAAAAAATGAGATGAAAGAGGACTCAGACAAAAAAATTCTAAATAAAAATCAGTGACACAGAAGACCAGAACCAAAAGACTTGGTGTCTAAGGACATGTGTCATGATACAAGGATTCAGATGAAAGTGGGGGCACAACCTCTTCCTTTATCCTATCTATAAAAACAGCAGCTGATCAAAGTTTTGTCTACCCACAAGAAATTGAATTTCCAGTTGTCATTTCCTGAAGTTAATCAGATCAAACTCATTTAAACACAATTACTCTAGTGTGTGTGTGTTATGTGTGTGACCCAAAATATTCATGATACAAGGATCAAAATCAGTTAAAACAATAAACACAATGAACTTATCTTCTCCATACCAGAAATAACTCAAGTTAGTAAAAGCAGATTTAATTTCAGTGTTTGAAAGGTTATTTTGAATTATAACTGGTTACAATTACAGTTGATTCCATTTTAAATGTTATTATGTATGGAAAAATGCACGGTTATTTTGCATTACTTTTTTATTGGCAAAAAAAGAAATCCTTTGTGACTGTGGCTGTCAACCATTTTTAAATATTTTGGTGGTAAAATATTTGTTGTCATAAAAAAACTAAACAGATTTAGTGAGATTGAGTAAAACAGTCTTGATAAATGCACTGTCAAATGATTTCATGATATGAATCATGTTACCCTGCTATGACAAACAGTTTACATCAATGAAGTGACACATACTACAAGACATCACAGGACTTGATGTTCCACAAAATCTCCCTTATTTCCTCATATTTAAATTCATGTTACACAGCAGCTTTACATTTCAGTGACTTCTCTGAACAGAGGGCCACTAATGTTACCTTTCCATTGTCAAAATACAGGTTGACTAATCACAGATAACCACAACATGTGCACACAAAAAAATGCAAGGGAGACATGGAAGCTTCCACCCTAGACTCCAGTTTACTGGTTGGGTGCAGCTTGACCTGAGCTTAAAGAGGTTCTATGTAATTATGTGATCCAGAGTTTTTATTTTATTTTATTGTTTGTTTGTTTTTCTTTTGCAACAATATGTCTGAGAATTATATTGTTAATAGAGTAACATAAACTACTCCTTGTTAATTAATGGAATTAATTAGTTCTTTATTAATCATCACTTCATCAATTTAAGTAGACACCCGGAAGGCTGAACTTATTACAGTTGCTCTGTTTTACTTTTTGGAGTTTTCAACCTTTGTTGATCAATAAACATCCTGAATTTGGAAATATTGGTAATGTCTTGGAAATCTGTGAGTTAAGGCAGCGGTCTGAATTCTCTGGGGAGTATATATGGGAAATGATTCAATTAGTAATGCAACTATGCAGTTACAAATGCAAAATATGTAGTTTGTCCTATGCTGAGTGTTGTTAAATGTCAAAAGAGATGTGGCATTGTTCATCTGCCAACCATATGAGGAAACAGTGGCCTTCTCTTTGTCTCTATTTTTCAACAGGATGCACAATTTCCAGCTGAGCTGAGTGGTCCCAACATATGTAAATCTGCCTTATTTTCAGCAAGAAAGTTGTCTTAGAAATCTTAGGAGACCAGAAAGTGGAATGAAATGTTGAAAAGCTGAAATATGTCTCCAGCTTTCCAGTCTGGGATTTGGGATATTACAATTCTGTGTGGTCTTTTAGAGATGAAGTGGCAGCAAAGGAAGGGTGGTTCAGCAAAAAATGAAGTGGTTTGATTACTAAAACTCTCAGGGAGAAGTATTCTGGCCAGAATTTAAAATTGCAGCATAAATAATGGGTGAAAACAAAGGCCTGCAATGTTCCTTGTATTTAGCTCTGATTATTAAGAAAGATTGGCTGACCACAAATATTCCTGCACCGAAATACATGCAAACAGTTACATTTTTGATGTTGCCCACAAAAACCACACTAGCATGTTTGATAGTTCTGACCAGAACAATTTTGTATCTTAAACACTGTTTTATTCCTTTTTACCATTTCACTCATTAATATAAATAAATATGAGGACTGCCATATTGTCAAGTAGGTTCCCCTAGCCCTTCACAGTTTACAGTGTAAAACAAGAAAAGAATGTGTTTCCACCAATCACTCAAAAATTCAGTCACATGTGAACATAGAAAAGTCTATCCCCTCACGTGTTTTACTATAATCTCATCTTAATCTTTAAGTAGGAGTGTATATCTGTAAGAGTTCACATCACTGTGTGGAAATCCAGAAATAAAACCACAGGGAAGCAGTAGGGAGTTAAATTGTTTTGAACAGCATTGCACATTCAGTCAGTGGGTGGTGAAGTTATATGGAGCCCATAATGCTGCTCAAACTCAACTGTCCAGCCACATTCAATCACTTTGTAGAAGTTTGACTAAGTAAGCCGATGATCCTGCTAACAGAGTATTACAGTAGTAAAGTTAAAGACAAAACAAAGACGATACCAAGATTTAGTCGGCTTACATGGCTGCACATCGACGATTAAAGTGCACGTCTTTGAAGACGTTAGAGTAACTATGAAAAACAGCAGAGGTTGGTGCATGCTGAACTCTATTTCAAAAGACACTATGTGCCTACTTTAGAGGTTGCAAAAAGTTACCAGAGTGCTTTAGAAAAAGGTACCATCCACTGAAACTGTATAGACTGTCAACTGGTCTGTAATTTAATGACATAACACTCAACATACAACATGTGTCATCTGAAATCTGCATCTTTGGTCACATTTCCTATCCTTTACCAATGTTTAGGAAATTTTAATATATTTACAAAATATTTTAATATAGTTACAAAATAAAACCATTAAGACCAACCATAAATTACATAAATGTAATTTATGTAATTTATGTACATTTATGTAATTCTGAAACTGTAATAATTTAGTTCAACTCAGTTTATTTATTTATTAGCAAATCCCCACAAAAGTAATTTGAGGGCAAATGAAAAGAGGTTAAACGCTTAGTTACATAGTGCCCAATCATACAGTGAAATCCAGATCCAATTACAGACAGTCCAATTAAGTTCCAGTTGCAACACAATATGGACTAATTCAGTTAATCTTTTAATGCTAATTAGTAAGATGGTTTCTATCTACAGAAGCAAAGTTGATTGCATTGAATAAATCTCTCATTCTGAGAAACCATATGGTTAGTTATTATCAGCAAAATAGTTTTACAAGGCAAGTTCATTTTAAAAACAAAATGTAAAAAAAGGAAGAATGCTGAAATTTTTCAATTACCGCTGTGAGGTGAAATGTTCCTTTGTCGTCATTAATTAAATCCTTAGTCCCAGAGGTTCTGGCTTCCTAACACTAAACTAAGAACAATGACAGCAAGCACTCAGACATGACGTATGAATATTAGTCAGGGAAAGGCAGCTTTGGACATAAAGAGCGGTTTGGAGTACAAACAATACACAATAGAAAAAAGGTAGATTTTGTAATGTTAACAAGAAGCATAAAAACAAGTACATAAAAGTTATGCATGTATGAGTAAGAAACCTGGACAGCAACATAGCTGGATGAACTAGACCATCCAGTTGTTTCCTTTCTACAGCTGTTTAAGCCTGGAATGAGTCAATTCACTTGATGGATTTCCAGAAAACACTGAACTCATGGCAAGAAAGTCTTTCAGTATAGAATGAGATAATTTTTCCCAACACTCCTAACTATTCCCATTATGGAACCAAACAGATATTAATTTTGGCAAAGAAAAAAACTCAATCGAGCAAGCTACAGAGCCACAGTTAACATTTACAATAATGTCTAGAATCTTTTTTTCTAATAATACTAAGGATACATAGTGGAAACAAGGTGAACAACTTCTGCAAAGTCCAATCCACAGACCAGTTTTTTTAGCCTTTTGTTTAGAATTTTTACTATTGACATTCAAAGTCCATTTGTATGTATGTACACTAAATATAAATGTCTTGTGGACATTTCTTTAAATTCATCACCATAACAGATTTTCTCTAATTTTTTTTTATAAATGTCATCACTTACAAACATTGCAATACTGAGTTTTGTTTAGGCACTATCTTGCATTACGTGTCTAATTTTCTCCGCCAGCAAGAGAAATATATGCCAAACTCATTTTCAGTCAGCTTCCAAGAGTAACAAATCAATGAAGCGGAAAAAATGTAACAGGGAGAACAAGGCAGAACAAGTTTAGCTGAAGTCACCAAATGCCTTCCCTCTGCCTGGTATTTATTTGTCTCAGCAGTGATTAATGATTGTGGCAGCTGTGAGGTTTTGACTGAGATACAAACTGCACGTCCTTGCTTTTTAAGCCGCTGACTTTTTTTATGTACATAAATGCATGTACATGTTTTAAACACACTGCATAGTTTTAATCTAAGGAACACATATCTGTGAGTAACCGTACTATTATCATTAAGACTCTAGTGTTTTCTAGTTTTAGTGTAATTTAAGACTCCAAACGTCTCTATCACATCACCAAACACATGCATACACAAACACACACATGCACAACACAGAACAAGGTGAAAACCTTTCACCTTTCAACCTTCCTTCTGTCTGTGTTAGACATGCACAGCAAACAGATGGGCCATAACGCCTGTAGACCAGAGTGAGTTTGTCTGCGTTAGGTGACAGAAACCCTTTTACTCAGATTAAAACCAAACAACTGACAAAGAATAGCATTTGTGAGGGAATGCAGAAGGACATCGACATACACAGCCTTTCGACTTCTCTGATAACTAAAACTTCTTTGATAACATGTTGCACCTCATCTGCCCCTAGTCCTGTGAGCAGCATATGAGTAACGCCCAGTAAAACTGCTATAAGATACCCTAGACACACCTGCCACTTAAAACACATATGTGAAAGCACAGAGGACACACAATGTCTAACTTGTTCCAGATGCAAAGCCTGTCAGCCTTCTTGCTGTGAGCACAAAGAGTTTAAAATTAAAGTGTTTTTATAACTCGTATAGTGGGCATTCACTGTGAGACTAAATAAATAGTTGTAGGGATTTTATGTTTTTTAAACAACACTAAAACTGAGACACAATCTTATCTACCCCAACAATTTTTGTAGCATCACTACAGTTTAAAGAAGTTCTGATTTTTTTCATTTGTCTTCCATTTTGACATGTTCCTCATTACATTGTTAATTCGCTTTATTTAGCATTCTATTAAATAATAAGCAGAAAACGTTTTATGCAGCAGAATAGCAACACGGCCCACTAGATATTGCAGCAACTTGATCTCTTTCATCAAAGTCTGTCAAGGAATGATCTAGTTCCATAGATAACTATACCAGAGATCATTAACTGTTGGGCCATGTTCTTACCTGGAACCTGGCCAGTTACACATTTTTAATGGAGTAATTCTGTTTTAAATATCATACTTATATGTTCCATAGTTAATTTTATGTTGTGTGCATAATTGCATAGCTTTTGATATGTGAAATATTCACTGTGTAAACAAAAAAATTGGAACTCTAGCTTTCCAAAAACTATAGCTGAGACCTTGTCTTGTTCTCAAGAACCTTTACTTTATGTTGTCTTGTGAACTTTATGTTGTCTTGTGAACTTTATGTATCATTACACTCTTCACACTACTTGAAGCAGTGCACAACATACTGTTATGGGAAAGCCCAAGTACTGAACAGTAATTTAGGCAAAAAGCTGTGAAAGTGAATAAATAAATGAAAATAACCCCAAAAAAAAGCTGTTAATTCTTTACAAAACCTGGAGAACTGGAGATCAAACCCACTTTTTTAAATTTCAGAAAAAATGCAATAAAGTATGTCTTCTTGGAAGCAAAATGAAGAAAGAAGAGGTGGTTTAAATCTTTTACACATAACTACCATACATTAGTAAGTTAAAGCAATGGAAGAAACTGGAGAAAAATATATATCTGCATACAACAGAAAATCCAGGGCTCAGCTGGTAAGCTTCAAGTTTTTTTCTCTATTAGGCAAGCTGGTTTCTTAAATACAGCTGTTCCTTTAGAGAGTTTAGAGGTTAGAAAAGTGTTCAGCACATTAGGTCAACCCAGTCAGTTCAGTTATAAAAATTTCAGGTTCTGCTGCCTTACATTTGACAGCAATGTAAAGAAAGAGGCCAAGTACCTGGAAAAAAAGACTAGATTTTAAAGAAAGACTTAAAGATTCAGTGGGAAACAAGAAAGAAGAGGAAAATATTATTATATTAAATGCTCAGCAGGAAGACATGGAAACACCAACCAAACAGGTTGCAGAGTACTGTACAGAGTGCTACAGGTTGGTCTAATAAAGTAGCATGTTCAGCATACAGACTGTAAAGAACGACAATTTACAGGCTCTTAAAAGAACTGATAGGACAAGACTGGAAGAAAGATTCTCAATACTTTTAGACAAACTACGACGGAGACTTTCCAGGGAATGAGATCCAGTGAAAATTAAACAGATTCTTGATCTAGATGGAGTTCAAACTTTTGATACAATGACAGTGAATGCTGATGTTTGAATACTCTATTAGCTGGTTTAAATGTTTAAATGTTTCACCCAAGATTTTCCATTAAAAAAGATTAACAAATTATTTGAAACAATAAACCACTTGTATCATGTTCCTTCCACTTCCCAATAACGCACTGTTTTGTGTTGGTTTTCACATAAAACCTTATAAAATGCTTTGACCTTGTGGTTGAAATGTGAGAAAATTTGAAAAAGTTCAAGGTGCAGGAATATTTTTACCCGCTGCAATTTTTAAAAGAGGTTGAAAAGAGAAGTAATCATCTCTGAAAATGCTTACCTGTTCCTTCCCTGTCTGAATGCAGTCTTCTCTGTTTCCAGGTAACGGGGGCCAGTAGATCTATGAAGGAAGACAAACAAATAGAGCAGAGAGAAAAGAAAAAATTGAGTTGGATACTTAAATACTTCATAACAGTGGACTTATACAAACAGCCATCAAATTTGAGCATATTGCAAAATGTAATCTCTTTGAGGAAGACAGGCCGCTTTCTGCCAAACGAGAAACACATAATCAGCCTTAGTGTCATTAAATGTAAATTATCCAAAAAGATTCAACTTCAGATCAGTTAAAAGCAATTTTAACAAGCATATCAGATATAAAAAATGTTTAACGAGCAAAGTGTAAACTTCACAATAGAAATGTTAAACTTTTTACAAGGTACTTCTTTCCAGAAACGCTTACCAATGATGACCTTCTAACTGAGGTAATTTTAAAAACATAGCATATAAAATTTGTGAGCTTGAAACTGATGTCATTTCAGACGAAGCAAAAAAGTTTTTTATAGGTCTTATTACATTTTAAATCCATTTTTGCACCTATCTTTAACAATATGAGGTTATTTTCAAACAAACATTAAAACTGTATTATAATATCAAGTCCAGTATTATTTTTTTGTTGACCTATGTAATTGCTCTTCGGTATGCAAAGATTGCTGAAATCCACTTTCCCTGAGCAATAATATATATATAAGATAGAGAAACTGTGCAATAAAAATTAAACTATTCTCAAAATATCCTAAAAATGACAAATCTGTATAAAACAAGAAAATGTGCTCATATAACGTTGAATTTTCTAAACTTTTTCATGTAGATTCCCACTGTAAAGGTCCAAGATTGTCTGTCATGGGGCGTGAATGAGAAAATCTTTTGGATCCTCATTGACTATGAAATGAAAACTGCACCCGAGACACTGAGACTATTTTTCCACTGCTTTATGTATGTTATATGAATTTTTACTGTTTCTGAAAAGGAAAGTCCAAGCCTGCCTCTGTTGAGCTTCAGTGACGTGGGTAAAACTGTTGCTTGGTCTTGACTTCTAAAGACAATAAGCATTTGTCTGGTCCAGTAGGAAACGATCTTTGTTTTGGCTAACTGAGATAAGAGCAACCAGTTGGGGAAAAACAAACGATCCAGACTTGCATGAGTTTGGCTCACTGAGTTCAGAATGTGCATGGAGAACATGTGCATGTGTTTAGGGCCCATGTTGCAGCTATAGGGACAGAGTAAGAATGAATCAGAAGCAGTAAAGTGCCTTGTTGGCCTTAAAGCTGAACCACATTCCCTTCTTGTACCAATTATACATGGACTTCATGTCAGCAGTAAAACTGTAAGGCACATTATATATCCTCTGACATAAACTTCAAAATCATCAAAATCCTCCCAGTGGACTTGGTGTAGAGCAGAACAGCTAAAAGTGTCTACCCAAAATGATATAGACCTGTGTCCGAATCATGTATACTTTATGTTTCATTCAAATTAACAATGTGACAATTGAAAAGCAAGAGGAACGGTCTTTTAAAATGGGTCTCTGGTAGTCATCTTAACTAAAATAATAATTTAGTGATCTTTGTCAAAAAAAATCCACTTTATACAACACTAAACTAAGAAAAGTAAACATGCAGCAGTAACCAGACTGCATTTTTCATCAATTCTATAACAATGTTTTACATGCTAGCTCTAAAAAGCTGCCTCGGCTACCGTGATATTGCAAATATATGTAACTGTAAAAATTATTTTATGATGAGAAATGTAAAAGAAATATTCAGATTGGATTGAATCATTTAGTAAGTTATAATTACAAAATTACATTTAATATGTCATTTAGTAATTATAAGTTTAACCAAAGGTTATATTTAAGCTAGATAATTCCATCCAGTTTAATGCAGAAAAGACAGAAATCACAATTTTTGGTCTCAAAAATACATTGTTAAAAATCAGGACTTAATTAGACTGAATGAGGCTGAAAAAACTGAAAGCATAAAAGAACCAAATTTGATATTCTCATAAAGGTTATTCTTAAATCAGATTATTAGCACCTTAAAACATCACCAGAACTTAAGGTTTTCAGTAAAACCCTTCGGTTAGAGTATAGTGATGGTATCTTTGTTGGTCTCATCCAGGCAGCTGCTGCTCATCCAAAATACTGCTGCCAGAGTTCTGACCAACATCAGGAATGGCTCACACCACACCAGTCCTTAAATCACATCACTGGCTCTCTGATTGTAAAATTATGAATTTTAAAATCTTACAGCAGTCTACAAGGCACTTATTGTTCTTGATATATTTCAGAATCACTAGAGAGGTCTGAACTATGTAGAACCATAGAAGGAAGGAAGTGTTTCATTTCTATGCTATTCAGCTCTAGAACAAACTTCCTTGAAACCTGAGATGTTCAAAAACGGTTGGCTCCTTGAAATCAGGACGTTACTGTTTACTGGCAACTTGCCAACAAGGGTCGAAGGTAGATCTATCTGTTCATTTTAATGCTTTTTCGTGTTTTCATGTAGCTTTCTTTAAGTCTCTTCTTCCAATTTCCTGTAAAGCACTCTGAATTATGTAATGTTTGAACTGGGCTGTATACTTGCCATGCTTTACTTTATCATAAAACTCCAAGAATGTTAAAAAAAAAAAAAAAAAAAAAAAAAAAAAAAAAACCTTGTTCGTCAAATGCTACCTGTTACTCAAAGTCTATATAGAAATTCGGAAATTATGATTATGCTACAATCAAATTAGAGAAAGTTAACATAAGATCACCAATTGTTACTTTTTTCAAAAACAGCTCCATTTTCTTACTAAAGAATTAGATGATTTCTCAAACATCTGATCTGACTTTAGGAGCTGATTTTTTCTAATAATGAAGAGTTATTCTAGATAATGTGTTTTATGTTGAGTGAAATTAAGTTAAAAATAAGGTGTCATCCAAATGGGTCAGCTCTCTAAAGATCTTTGTTTGGCATGATCCTGAATAATTATACTAATGTGTGTACATGTCATTGCCTCACTACAAACTCTGACCTGGCACGTTTTACTGACACTGATATACTGTTAAAATCCACCCTGCCCTTATTTTAGGTCCCAGGGGTCTAAGTCATTGTGTTGTAATATTCCATCCAATATCTAAATTTCTCTGTTTGCTGCTTTAGGAGGTACAGCCAACTTCCACCTGGCGAACTTGTTCTCTCATTTTACTGTACCTCTGCCTCATACTGTTTTGATTTCAAATATTTCTTTAATCTTTGAGCTATACAAATCAAAAATAATCTTTTTAAACTCTTGAAGTATTTCCAGGGTGGGACACAAAGAAATCATGAGAACACACTGTCCTTTGACTTTAATCTGCAGCTGTAAATAAATTATTCTAAAAAGATCGGTAGATCCAGGAACAATACTTTATCATTCAGCCAAGATCACAGCCATAACAATCGTTAGAGGTTTAATGAACACCATTTGCACATAAAATACAACAAATTAAGCATTAACCTCATCCTCAACCTCAGAAAAGCAAAACTAACCTTACGTTTTGTCAATCTTGCAAGAGCTGGAATAAAATTGCACAAAATAAGCATATTCTTTGCTTTTAGCTTTGTGTATTAATACTGTGATGAACAAAGTTGCAACAGTAGTAAAATGTTTGGTTTAAATATTGCACTGAAAGACTAAAACCATTAAAACTCACTCAAAGAATGAAAAGTGTGGCCTCAAAGCAGAGACTTTAACTTTCATCACACCCTCTGCTTTTATCAACACACCAGTTCTAACACTGTATTGCTTTCATACCAGTAGAATTCCTGTTGAGTTGAGCAATGCTATGTGAGCCAGAACAGATGCCATCACCAGAATCACCAGGGTATCACAACTCACACTATTCAGCACACGTAACCAAACACTGGGCAAAATAAACAAGTTGTCTGAACGTGCAGAAACATATAAAACTTCTGTGGCAGCCAGTCCCAATTTCAGGCCACGAAAGAAAGCCTGAGCATTTTATTTCTACTGCCAAAACCAAAGGTACTATATTAAATATCACTGTGTATATAGTTTAGCGTGGACAAACTGAACTCTATTAAATAAACATTTCCATTGAGGATTATGATTTATTTTGGTTCTCATGTAAATTATAACAAGGGAATTTTGTGACTTTGAATTAGTGAATGATATTGTTTTTTTTTCACCTTTTCTGTGTTGTTAGATATTATTTTCCAGTGTTAAAGCAGCATCTTCAGGTATAACACTGCCAAACACATTATTTACCTGCTGATATAGCAGCCACTTGGGGGGGGAAAAAAAAAAAAAAAAAAAAAAAAAAAAAAAAAAAAAAAAAAAAAAAAAAAAAATCAATAAAGGGATCACAAACAATACTGCAATTTTTGAAGCAATTACTTATAGTGGTTTTAAAATGTTACTTTTCTAACTTTTTGTAACACCCAGATGTGCTTCAGTAGCAGTGAGTGAATAAATGATTTCGCCTAGCAACATTTTCAGCATCTTGGCTTATGAAAAAAAATGTTTTGCTGTTACTAATGCATGCTTACTGTAGAGGCTAAGTTACCAAGTCCGCAAGGGATGCAAGACATGGCACTTCTAGCACTAATTGGTTAAAAATGTACTTTACATTCTTACCAGCAAAAACACATCATCCTTCAAAATGCTGCGTATTTGTATCTAAATCTAGATCAAAAATAACCTTGGCCTCATATTTACAAAATGTGCAGAGATCAACTACAATACTAACAGCTTTTCAGGAACGATGACTGTCATAGCAACATCAACATGTGTATAACCCTTTTTTTTGGGTGGGTGGGTGGGGGGGATCATTGAGCTAAAAATCTCCCTTGATGTAACTGAAAGTATTAATGATAACTTATAGACCAGATGAATGTCTGATTATAAACTTCCCTTTAAGAAGGTAAAATTCCTAACCATGACAGAGACATGGGTGTTTTCTATTATTTGCGGATTCACTGTGTGGACTGAGAGACAAATTAAGAGGCAGACTTAAGTGGCAGACATCTGCTTTTCAGTGTATTACACTTCCCTATTCACACACTCAATTTGTGTCAGTCAAGACGTGTTTTACTTGTCAAAAAGTGCACATTCATACTCATATATATGTTGTTTCTGCTCCATGCAGGACCGTCCTGGGGATATCAGTTTTAGAAACTTGCCTTTGTTCAGTACAATCCATTTTTATGAAATACATACGGTACACGTAAGGTACAGTATGAATACATTTAGCATATGCAGCACATTTTCCCCTTAACCATTGTGGAAACACATGTTGGTGAAATTAAATCCTGTTTTACACTGAACTCACCCATTTCCCTGAAGACATAGTCTGCCAAAAAAAACAAACCTTGCATGCTATTTAATATAAGCTTCAAGAATCTACCAGTAGTACGTAAACACTTTTCAGTTTACTCATCCATGAAATAAATTAGATTACATAAAGAACATCATCTAAAATAGGATATAATTTGTTCACTATAGTATGTGCATCTGTCATAATATAAGTTTCATGAAAAGTGTTACTGTGATGTTCAAAGGTTTAAATCCTTAAACTCTGGTTCAGTGTAGTTTATTGTGCTTCACATTCAATGTACTGACTCTAACCTACTAATCTTCACCTCTGGAGCACTGACAAGTAAGAAATCCATTACTTGTTACCTGATTTTCACTTTCTTGCATATACAGGGTCTTAAAAAACTACATATAACTGATTCTTTTTATAATTTGTCACATTACAACCACAAGCTGTAATGTATTTTAAACTTATTTTGTGTGATTGACCAATGAAGCAGAAAGAAAAGAAAGCATGGTTTTTCCAAATTGTTTAAATAATTTCAAAAACTTAAAAAAAAAAAAAAAATCTCAATGGCAATTACAACAGCAAGCATTTCTCAGTAAAATACAATTTGGGTTTTTGGTGACAAAATTGAAAACGTTCAAGGAATTTGAAAACTTTTGAGGAGTTTTTGTTTAAGGTTTGTTTCACATTAATGCAAAAATATGACATTACTGTATGGCTCTGACCTAAAGGCTCTGACCTTTAGGATTGTCTTGACAGCATTTTGGATATATAATGATGTAATTAATATATGATGAGTATTTAAATATTCAGGCTTTTCTGTTTCTTTAAGAGAAGGTCTGCTTCATAGTTTAAACTTTCATGTGTCTTTGCTCTTAATATGTAACAGTAATAACTACTGAAAGGATTTATGAGGAGCTCCATCTTTACAGGTGTTCAGGCATCAGGAAGATACAAATGTTTTGGCAAAGGAAGAGAAACATAAAATTTGACATGAAATAGGCTAGAAGGCAATCATTCTTAGAGCAAGAAAAAAAGGTTCTAAGATATATACAGTTTATACTGTATACAGAACAATCCAAAGACTGGTGAACAACAATAAATTTACCAGATGAATATGCGATTCTGTCATCCTTTGCTTTTTATCTAAAAGACGATCTTTTGGTGAATTGTGTTTAATATTTTCCACATTTCACCCATGATGCAACTGCAATAATATAAAATGATATGTCTGCTCAGGTTTGACCCTCCACTCCCTGTTTGTGCATGATTTATAGCAGAGTATACTTAAACAGATGTTCTGTATAGAGGAACAGTATTAGAAAAAAAAAAAAAAAAAAAAAAAAAACTAAACCCACAGCGTCTCATTACTCATATATCATCATTCTACAAATTGAGACCACTTGCAGAATGACTGCGACTTCTATAAATATGTGACTCAGTGAAGGTAAAATGTAACAAAAATATGCAATACAATGCAATCTTTGTCAATCTTTGCAACAGAAAACCTGATATGAACAAAACTATCTTCAACACAAACTGTTTAAAGCGTAATGAAACCTCACCTCTTTGGATTCACTGCTGACGGGACTCAGCATCAGAGAGTAGAGGACGTCTTTACCTCCAAGGAAGAGCCGATCACGGTATTCATCAAGAAAGACAGTGCTGAGAGACAGCTGGCCATCATGGCCACTGAAGATGGATGACCTGTTGGTGGACAGCAGGTCTGCAGAGAGAGCAAAGAGAAATCAATTAACAGTGACAATTGGAGTAGCATGATTTGTTCTGTTAATGTCCATGCTGAAAGACAGAGGGACACATTTCATCACATGAAGAGTTTTCCTAAGCATCTGTTCATGTTCTCATCACAGTGTTTGGAACACAAATATGCTCTCAGCTTTTGCGAGGAAACATGGATACAATTATATAACAGTTCAGTTCAGCATATGATGCACCTTAGTTTTGGGGTTAAGAAGTAAAGTATCAAGATCTGAAACAATTTCCAGATGGTCCTTTAATAGCATCTCTTTTTTTTTTTTTTCAGTTGTCCTCATTTATTATTTTATTTCTGGCTGTCTCTTTCACCTACCATATTTAACATATTTTCTTTGGTCCAATCATAATAAAATTCTCTTTTTTCAGGCCATCAAAATGGTCTAATTTAAAAACTGCATAGAAAAAAGGTGGGCATTGAATAAAAATAAACACTTAGCAGGTGACGGTTTCTGTTAAAGTTGTAAGAGAACCACAGAGGCTTCAAGGCTGGTAGCACTGCTCAATTGCAGTAAGAAGGTCATGGGTCCAAATCCTGGCTTGAGGTGTATATGTGTATATATATATATATATATATATATATATATATATATATATATATATATATATATATATATATATATATATATATATATATATATATATATATATATATATATATATAAAACTGTATAGAGTTTGCATGTTCTTCCCATGTATGTGGGTTCTCTCGGGGTACTCCAGATCATGTTCCAGTTGTCATGTTCCAGATTGTGAAAATAGACATATACAACAGCAACATGTAGTGTCAGTAAACTAACATCTTCTAATTTTCCATAAGATTTCTTGTTTTAAAGTCAATGTCTGTCATCTATGTAGAATACAAATAATCCTATTAAACGTGACATTTCAAAGGGCATCAACCACACAGTAATCTATACAGCCAAACTTTTCTGGAGCAAAAATAAGCAAAAAAAAAAACAGGCCTTCAACAAACAACAAGGGCACACCTACACATCCAGTAAACACAATGAACATGACAAAGAGGAAGATTTTCCTACCAAACAGCATTTAGAACAGCTCTTTATCTCACTGGTACAATTATTTAACCAATCAGATATTGTCTTGAGAATATTTATTCAAGGGAACAAACAATATTCTTCAATAGTTTACTTAACTTTCTGTTCAACTAATAACAGTATGAAAATGATAAACAAACAGATTAGGTTATAAAAAGATAACAAATGACTGATGCTTGATATTTCGTGTCCAATCTTCCAATCCAGTATATATATTATATCCAATAATTCTAAACACATTTTGATTGGTTCTGGGGTCTTAATAACTGACCTGGTTTTATAAGGAAAACATAAATGAAAGTAACTCTTTTGACAAGCACAACAAAGCAGACAGTCACACTCTTGTCACATCTAACAAGTATACATTAATTATTAGCTATAAGCAATTAAATATTCTGATTATTTTGTGACCAAGAGCTCACAAAAGGCAAATAATAATGGGTCTGATCATAAGTAAATATGTTTTGCTTCCTAGTGTTTTCACACTTATTTATTTAATTTCTCACTGGAATATGGGTTCCTTGTAACAGAAGAAATAAATCTTTGAGGTTCAAAATAAGAAACTGAATTTAGCACCTGAAGCCATGTTTTCTAAGCAGCATCAGCATAGTAAGGACAAGGCTCACTATCTGTCAGTGAAACTTTACTGTAAAGCAAAATATGTTTGCATTCGTCCTCAGTCACTTCACAAAATAAAAATAAGAGACTCTGAAGGCTAATCTCAAATTCAACCATCCTTTACTCCCTTAATTGACACTATAAATGTATAATTCTAGGAAAAATCTGAGGGAAAACCCAAGAGTACAACATATTTGTCATAAACTTTAAATGACTAATAAGGTAGAGATAAAATTTTAAGAAATATGATCATTTCTGAAAGTAAAAGTACAAAGGAAACTTTTTAACTTTAATCTAGAAGCAGTTTCAAAGTCAAAAGGTTGCTTTAACAGCTCAGTGGGTGTGGAAAAGACTGGAATGAGTTCAAGTTCAGATAGACACAGGGAGCCTCCTCTAATCATCTAACAACCACAGCTTGACATAAACATGTCTCACATTTGCCTCTTCTATCTCAACCTTTCATCTTGCTTCTTCTCTTTAACACTTTGACTCCTTTTCTTTCGGTCAAGGTAAAGACATAAGGAGAATAATTTACTTGTGAGAAGATGTCATGGAACTGCCAAAGCCCCGCTGAAGGAGATGCAGGTCTGAATCGGCTTTCTGCCCATCTCTCATCACTCATCTGTCACACTTTCTCTCACTCAACCCGATACACCCAGGCTAATAGGCTCATGCATACACAGGGATGGTGAGAATGGGGCTTGAGTCACTCAGCACTCAGCAAAGCGTATTGACCAAGTGAAGCTAGAAGACCCTGTCACACCTTGTCCATTACTGTGGGTTTGCAGACAGACACACCGGATCTGTTTTTGTTAGAGATCTCTATTTCTCACACTCATAAGCTTCCACACAGGGCCAGAGACATCTCACTTGGGCTGCAAGCTAATATTATATTATTTATTTATTTCCCATCAATTTGCTTGTTTTAGAACACTTGATTTATTGTATTAGCAGCCTGCCTAGTCCCTCTCTGAAATCGCCTCATTTGGGATAGTCTCCAGCCACTGGCAATTATCAGAAGGCAAATGCTGGTATAAAGTGCCTTGTAAAAGGCACAAATAAAGTGCCTTGTAAATAACTTTGCACAAAAAGTAAGGAAAATTATACTTGATCAGTTCTTTTTCTGCTGTAATGCTTCTTAGCAACAAATCTTATACCACTGTAAAGACTGTTTGTTACCCTTGAAATGGGGCCACATTTGATATTGACTCTTGCTTGTTGTTATTTATTGGCTTGGTTGAAGTTTGAAGAAATGAGACATATTGGCAATTTAACAGTTGATTCATTAAACAAACAAGGGTCTCAGTAATTCATGGAAAAAACTGTATATAACCTCAACAGCCTGGCATTTCCTCCTCACTCTGGTCACCAGCTTGATCTCACACTGCTGTGGGATGGAATCTCATTCTTCAAAAAGCCTCCTACACAAGTCAATGTGGTTATGTTGGTGAGTTCGGCACAAGAGAACACCCAATCTGATCCAACAAGTGTTCAATGGGGTTGAGGTCATGATTCCATCCTGGAGGTAGTCTCTGCCAAACCACTCTGTGGGGGCAACCGTTGACATCTTGGAGGATAAACTTCAGTCCTAGACTATGGAGATATGTTTAATTTTAATATCCATCAGCATTGAGATTGTTTCTAATGATTGCAAGCCTTGTCTTATCAGGGAGGAAGATGCCATCCCACACCATCACACTCCCTCCATCAAAAGATGTTTGGTATTGGCAGGGAGAATTTGGCAGGTTTTTCAAACACACAGCCAACATTCTCAATTCTGCTGCTAAATCTTGGCTTAAATATTATTCGGATTTCATGAAATACTCTAACACAAAGTGGTGCACAGCTGTGAAGCGAAAGAAAACAGATACATTTTTTAATGTGGTTATCATATCACAAGATGTGAAAACCATAAAGACGTATAAATATTTCTGCAATGCACTGTAACTGTTGGCAAACAGAGACGTTTTAAACCCTCTCATGTAAAAGAAAAAAGAAAACCCAAAGCTTGTGGTTTTAAGAGGATAAAAACACAAGTTCAGCATTTGGTTGAAACTTGTATCATGATATTTAATAAATTTAATTTCCCTTTGGGATAAATAAAGTATTTTTGAATTTTGAATTTGAATGAAATCAACCAAACAGAAAATTACAGAACAACTAGTATATAAAATCCCCTCATTAACCATGGGGAAGTGGTTACTGCAGACCATTTAAGCATTTCAGAGATTTATAATCTGTTTTTCTGATACATTTTCTTCAAAGCAGCTAAATTAAAATCCATGAACCAACAACTCTGGTAAAACCCTAGCATACGTAATACCCACAAAGACTGAAGCTTTATAAATATTTCCACAAAAACACCCTAATTAGTCAGCAATGAGAGGAAGACTTTAAAGCTGCTGGCAACACAATAACGAAGAAAAGGGAAGTAGGGAGGCAACAGGGATTTTCACAGTAGGGAGAAAGTGAGTTAGAGCAAGAGCAGGAAAATTGGAAAGAATAGGAGAATAATGTGGCTTTTAGGAGCAGCAGAAAGTCAGAAAATAATGAGCAGAAAGAAAAAGATGTAGAGGAAATCAGAAAACAGGGCACTATCTAAAGGATCTATTGAGATTCAAAACATAAATCATACAGGAAGACATAAAGGGAAAGCAATATTCATCTTACTTTGCCTCTGATAATGGAGATTTGTCACTGCACTTTTATCTGTCATTGAGCTTATTTTAAACAACCCTTTCAGGGTTTACATTTTCATATATCATAAAAAATACAATTGTGCTGAAGGAAGAAATTACTTTATATCGTCACAATATCAGACGTATAGATTTTAGGTATGTTCAAGTATCACAATAAAATCTCAGTGTTCTTTAAAAGATCAATTCAACATCTTAGATGCCTATGAATTTCTTCTTTGTGACCATACACAAGAGACCACATAGAAAGTAAGAGAAGTTATATGGCACATGAGTGGAGTTTAGTACTTTAAAATATGAAGATAGTATTGCTGTTGGCATTTTAACGATCTGGATCCACAATCTTTCTCTGTTCTTGGAAAACACATGTGATTACCTCAGAAAGTTGAACATTTTCCATCCATCTTTTCGGTGGTTATTTTGGATTGCTACACAACAGCTCATTGTCATGTCATTTTAAATGCTTCACTTTACCAGACTTTCTGACATAATGCAAAATCTCAAGTCTTAATGCAGCTTACAAGACAGTTTTTTAAACTATTAGTAAATAGGAAAAACCCCAAACCATTTATGTGCCAAGTAGGCATGTTTATTATTTTTATATGGATAATATTTTTAACATATGAGTCCATAAAGAGTCACTGAATTTAACCCTCAGATATACTGCAATTTTTCCTTAAGTGCTGGTAACTTATCTTTCAAAAATTATCAAGAAAATGTTCAAAGGAAGCATTTTTGTTTGACAGTATCATTTTGCTTAAAGTAACACACTATGACTGTTGTGTTTAAATATAAAAAAAAAAATCCTGTGAGCACTACATGTTTGTGCAAAAACAAACATTGGGTTTATAGAAGATTTCACTTCATTGCTAAATGTTTTGGATGATCCATCTATTTACGTTAGTGCTAAATTAAATCTTGTGTCTCCATATAACTAATGCCCTACAGATATACAGTTGTTGTCAATCAAAGCAATACAAAGACTGCCAGGTATGTGTGGCATGTTTCAGACTGTGAGAAGTAATTTTTAACCAAAAGCACATAAATACTGTGGCACATTTTTCAGCTGATGAAACATTCATAAGATTTGTTATGGAATGTTAATACCCTCATCCCATCATTGTGTATCTGCTGTGTATTTCAGTGGCATAGGAAAATATGGTTCCTTACATAAATAACACTCTATATGCATCTGGTACTGTAACACACACAGTTCGAGCTCAAGCTAAGTAAGGCTGCCATCAATTTTAACTACAGGATGAATGTTAAAATAATTCTGAGAAGCCATATACTGCACATATTTTCATACTTTCTGATGATTTCTACTCAATTATCTGACCACTTGGGGGCAATCAATGCGCATTTAACTTTTATTCCTTTGGTTATTTGATCTTTACATATGAAAAGAAAGAGATGATAATGTTTCAGAAAAAGTAATTCTGCCCCCCTTACTAGGCACACAACACTAAATCAAAGCGCTTTAAAAGCATATTTCCTCATGCTTGAAGCAATGTTATGTGTTTTCTGTGCAGAGTATATGTGGGAAAGCTTGTTCCTATGCATACACATTAAATGCACTTGAAATTCATATACTTTTTTGCATATATTTATGCCTGATAAGGATCATAAAGCTCATAACCCTTTTCACAGATATTTTCTCTAGGTGGCTTTGGAGGCTTGTGCCAATGTGCCTTATCTAAAATGCTCCATTTGCCACAAGAATGGATAGACATAATCTGTGCTCCATGGTTTTGTCTTGTGTGGGGTTTCACCACATTACTTTTGAAAGATAGGAACCATAGTAAAACATTTTGATGCTTAAAGTTTGCCTGGAGAGCACAGGCACATATTAGGGCAAAGAGCCACTTGTGATTTACACAAAACTGAGTTGTACAAGTATTTGATTAGTATGTTATCCACAACTTTCTTAAAAGATCCAGTTACTTCTGCTTGTATCCCTAAATGGAGAGGACATTAAGTGGGTCCTTAACCAAACTCATGGTTTATGTCCTTCGCCTTTGTAACATTAGTCTACTTGAATTTATCCTAAACTCATTTGGATGCATAAGCAGATTCTTGTTTAAAGTCTCCTTCTCTTCCTCTCCACCTTTAAACTTCTTAAACCAAAATTATATACAGATCTCTCTCTAACCAAATCAAAAATGTAAGCACATAAAAGTACATTACACACAGACACTAAAACAGCCAAACACAGGAGGAAAGGTGAGCTAACAGCTTCCATCTGTGGCTTGTTATCACTCCAGCAGCTCATCACTTCACTGCTGAAGTCACACAAGCGTCTAAGCTCTCACAAACCCATCTTCGTCTCCTGCTGACTTTTCATCTGCACCTCTCTTCTTTCAATCATTTCCCTTTTTTTCTTGTCTCCATCATGCTCTGTATACTCAACTTCCCTGCCCTGTTTCATTATTTCTCTTCTCTTGAAGTTACTTTAAAATACTGTATCAGTAGTTTCATCTCTCCTGCCTGTCAAGATGTCTTCCTGACTCCCCTTTGCAACCTGATCTCTTTTCCTCTCTTGTGTCTTTTTTTTTTTTTTTTTAACCATCCTGAGCCTGCTGACCATATTTAGCTCCAAAGTTCTGACAGCTTCCAAGGTAAAACATCTGTCTTCAATGTGTATCGTTTCCCAGCAGGCAACAGGCCAACGCTGCATCCACAAACAGCAGACGTGCCAAACCAAAGCGACAGGCGAAGCAGCATCTGGTTTCACTGTGTCTAACCTAAGCTTTTGCATCACCCCGTCGCGAGATCTGCAAAGATGTTTATGCAATAATTTATTCTGTGTTGTGCTTAGTCAGCCTGCCGTGGTGAGATGCCTGTCAGATCTGGCGAAGGGACATGTGGACATCTTATTCACTTCTGCAGTTTGTGGTTTTTCTTTGATGTGGGAGCTTACATGATTTTACCATTACGCAAAGAACAATGAAATGTAATCAAACTTCTGAATGAGGATTAGAAGAAATGGGTTGTGATGAAAATGGCACCATCAAACATTTGAGTTTTCCTTCCAATGAGTTTGAAATGTTTTCTCTAGAAAATCTTATTTCCAGCTGATTTTTTTCCATTCTTTCTGTGTTTGTACAATCATTTTCTCTGTGTAGCTGTCCCAGCGCTGTTATGAATGCTTTGACAGTCCAAAAACATGCAGTTTAGGGTCTCTGCTCACTCTAGATGGCATGCAGAGTCAGTTGTTTTGTATCCTGGCTGGACTTCTATATTTTGGATGAGAAACAAATGCAATGTGTCATAAAACTCTTTCCCTAAAGCCATGGTATTTATTTTATATTTCCTATTCAGTAGGACAAAAAACCCAAAGTTGAAGCTAAATGCCAGAGACATATTAATGCCATGCCTCTTCCTCACCTGTTGCTATGCATTTCCAGTCAGCTGTCTGAAAGAAGGCTACTATATGTTTCCCTGGCTTATGAAAGAGACATATTTGGCATTCTCCTAAAGAGAGTCATCCATCACTGTTTTAAAACTAGAGTGACATGTCTGTTATACAGCTGATTGCAGTCTAGTTAGCTAATGAGGCTCATTTGGCAGATTAAAACAGCTTTTGAAAATGGCAGCCTTTAAGCAGGTATCAAACTGCTTTTTACTAAGCCCACATTTCTGTATCAAAATATATATTTTTTATTGGTCTGATGTAACTTACCCAGTGTAGAATAGTTTAGATCTTCCAGAATTCAAAGGGTGGATTCTGCTTTTCTTTGACCCTATACTCTTAGGTCCTTTTTCTAACAGATGTTAACCTGACCTCTGCTCTTCCTCTAAACAGTTATTATTATTAATATTGAAAACTTATTAAATGTTTTCCTGGCAAATGCTTTGAAGTTTTTCAATGGCCCTTCCCCTGTATGCAGCATTATTTCCAGACTGTCATGATTCACGTTCTGTCCTGTCCGTGCTGTGTTAGTTTTCATTCAACTCACCTGTGTCGCCTGATTGCTGATCTGTGCCACCTGGGCCCTGCTCTACTTAACACCTCTCAGCCTCCGCCTCCCTGCCAGATTATCGACAGCCACGAGCCAGTAGAGATCCAGTGTTTCACGCCTTGCCTTCTTGTGTTTCTTCGACCCCTTTCCGTCCACGGATCTTCCCCTTCTGTCAAGCCTGTTACGGATTCCTTTGTTTCTGTATTTCTGGACCCTGACTCAAGCTCCGCCTCATGACCACCGAGTATCGCCTGTCCCTCAAGCTAAGTCTGCTGTCTCTGCCTTCCCGTGTATTACTCTGCCTGATTATCATCTAAGCCCCTGGTGCTGTGTCGGATTCCCTTGTGGAGACCTTCTTTGTTTCTTCCTGAGCAGCTACCAGTCCCGATACTGAATAAACTTGTGTTTCCTTTATGTACTTCTGTGTGTGGTTGAATTTCCGGGTCTTCCCTGTGAGTCCTTACAGAATAATCTGGCCACTACGGACCTGTCACCCACACAGGAGTGGCGTTCAAGTGTCAAAGGCGCTATTAACCGCCTGGAGGCTAACATGCAAGATATGATTAGCAGGCTTGTTAGGATGCCCTCCTCTCCTTCCCCTAAGGGTACCCCTCCCCCTGGCTTTGAAGTCGCTACATCAGGTTTCCAGGTCTCGCCCATTTATGAGCCCCGCCTGTTGCCACCGGAGGTGTTTAAGGGTGAGCAGAGTCAGTGTCGTCCCTTCATTACTCAGTGTGAAATTGTCTTTGAACTTCACCCCTCATCTTTTCCCACTGAACGTGCTAAGGTAGGTTATGCTATTTCCCTCCTTTCGGGAAAAGCCAAGTTATGGGGGACTGCAGAATGGCGGAAGGACTCCCTTATTTGTTATCGGTTTCAGGACTTTTCCAAGGAGCTAATCAGGGTCTTCGATCCTGTTCTGCCTAAGAGGGAGGCTGCACGTGGGTTGCTTAAACTCAAACAAGGCAGGAGGCGAGTAACTAAGTACATAATTGATTTTCATGCTCTTTCCTCAGGAAGTGACTGGGACAATGAGGCACTATGTGACGCGTTCTATCAGGGTCTCAGTGAGGAGATAAAGGCTGAGCTGTCTACTCGTGACGCCCCCAAGGGTCTGGAGGGACTGGAGACTCTGGCTGCCAGAATTGATGCAAGGCTCCATGAGAGAAGGTTGGAGAGGAGTTCTTTCAGTCGCACTTACCATGTTGAATCTGTTCCCAGATCACAGCCATCAGTCACGGCTCCACCTTTGAGTTCTTCACCCACCTCTCCGGGAGAGGTGCCTATGCAGATTGGTCGATCTCGCCTGTCCCCACAAGAGAGAGAGCGGAGACTTAAGAGAGGCCTTTGTTTCTATTGTGGTGGAGAGGGTCACCTACTTAGTCGGTGTCCAGTTAAAAGGCCAGGCTCAGCAGGAGGTAAGAGGCTCCTGCTGAGTCAAAAGCGATGGCAATCCTCTTTGTTCTCTGTTCAGGCCACTCTCCAAGCTGATTTTTTTTTTTTTTAACCAAGCGTCTCTCAGTCTTTATTGATTCAGGAGCAGACACTGAATTCATGGACCGTGGTCTTGCCGAATCTCTGGGCATCCAACTCCTACCTACCTACCTCTAAGCGTCTTGAAGTTTTGGCTATTGATGGTCATGTACTTCACCAGGTCACCCATGAAACAGGTCCCATTAAGTTCAGTATTTCCGGAAATCACCATGAACTCATTTCCTTTTTGATAATAAATTCCCCTGGTCTCCCTGTCATTTTGGGGGCCACTTGGCTAAGAAAACACAACCCCCACATTGACTGGGTTAAGGGCGAGGTGTTGGGCTGGTCACCATCCTGCCATTCCACTTGCCTCTTAGCAGCCTCTGTTCCCTATTCTGTCCCTATCTCGGGACAGGAAACCTATCCCAACTTTTCTAAAGTACCGGTTGTCTACCATGACCTTCAGGAGGTCTTTAACAAACACCGCGCCACTTCCCTTCCACCCCATCGGCCCTATGATTGTGCTATTGATTTGCTTCCTGGAACCTTTCCTCCCAAAGGCTGTCTATACTCCCTCTCTGGCCTCAGAGGATAAGGCCATGAGGGATTATATCAGTGACGCGCTCAAGGCAGGCATCATCCGCCCTTCATCCTCCCCAGCTGGCGCAGGTTTTTTCTTTGTGGGCAAAAAGGATGGTTCTTTGAGACCTTGTATTGACTACAGGGGATTGAATGATCAGTTAAAAATAGTTACCCACTTCCCCTTATGAACACTGCTTTCGATCTGATTCAGGGATCCACTGTTTACCAAGCTCGATCTTAGAAATGCCTACCATCTGGTCCGTATCAAGGAGGGGGATGAGTGGAAGACGGCATTTAACACTCCAACCGGCCGTTATGAATACCTGGTTATGCCCTTTGGTTTATCCAACGCTCCTGCAGTGTTCCAGGCTCTTGTCAATGATGTCCTCAGGGACATGGTCGGTCACTTTGTTTATCTGGATGACATCTTGCTTTTCTCTAAGGATCTCACTGCCCATCAGGCTCATGTCCATTCAGTCATTCTCCGCTTGCTGCAGAATAACCTGTTTGTCAAGGCAGAAAAGTGCGAGTTTCACAAATCGTCCACTTCATTCTTGGGTTTCGTCATCTCTCCTAACAGGATTTCCACGGACCCCAGCAAGACGGATGCCATCAAGAATTGGCCCCGCCCACAAGACCGTAGGCAACTTCAGAGGTTTCTGGGGTTTGCTAATTTCTATCGACGGTTCATCCAAAATTTCAGCTCTGTTGATTCTCCACTTCATACTCTTACTTCATCCAAGTGCAAGTTCGTTTGGGGTAAGAGTGCTGCTGAGTCCTTCGACCACCTTAAAAGGGCCTTCACCTCCGCTCCTATCCTCCGCACACTGGACCCTTCCCGCCAATTCATTGTTGAAGTGGATGTTTCTAACTCAGGGGTGGGAGCTGTACTCAGCCAGAGGAGCACTGATGATAAAATTCACCCATGTGCCTTCTTTTCTAGGAAGCTGTCTTCTGTTGAGACTAACTATGATGTCGGTGACCGGGAAATGCTGGCAGTCAAACTGGCACTCGAGGAGTGGAGGCACTGGCTTGAGGGAGCAAGGAACCCTTCGTGGTTTGGACAGATCAGAAAAATCTGCAGTACCTCAAATCTGCCAGGAGACTCAACCCCAGGAAGCTAGGTGGGCCTTATTCTTCAGTCGCTTCAATTTTTCACTGTCTTACAGACGGGGAGTAAGAACACTAAGCCAGACACACTCTCCAGGCTGCATGAGACTATGGAGGAGAGTCAAGAGGTTAAGAAGGTGGATTATGTGCTCCCCTCATCTGTGCGGTTAGCAGTTTCCAAGCTAGAGCTTGAGCAGAGAATCAGAGAGGCCCATCTACAAAGCCCCATTCTTGAGAGCTGTCCCAAGAATTGACTATTTGTCCCTGAACACCTAATACCTGAGGTACTATCCTTTTGTCATGCATCTAGACTTTTCTGTCATCCGGGAGTCACAAAAACCCTAGCTGTGATCAGGAGGTGTTTCTGGTGGGAAACGATGCCACAAGACGTAAAAGAATTCATCAAGGCTTGCCGAGTGTGCTGTCAGGCTAAACCATCCCGTCGGCCGCCTTCTGGGCTTCTGCGGCCCCTCCCGGTTCCTCACCGCCCATGGTCCCACATTTCCATGGATTTTGTAACTGGCTTACCCTCTTCCAATAACCATTCTGTCCTCCTCACAGTCGTGGATCGATTCTCTAAGATGTCCCACCTGATACCACTTCACAAACTGCCCTCATCCAAGGAGCTGGGAGCGGTTCTGGCCCGTGAGGTGTTCCGTCTGCATGGTCTACCAACTGACATTGTGTCTGACAGAGGACCCCAGTTCATTTCTAGATTCTGGAAAGAATTTTGTGGTCTCCTGGGCATCACAGTAAGTCTCTCATCTGGATTCCACCCTCAATCTGACGGGCAAACAGAGAGGATCAACCAGGAGGTGGAGACCAAGCTTCGCATGCTCTGTGAACATGATCCCTCTTCCTGGTCACAGAACCTTCCATGGGTGGAGTATGCCCTCAACTCACTCCTTTCTAGTTCCACAGGTCTGTCTCCCTTTTACAGTTTATGGCTACCGGCCTCCAGTCTTGTCCCTTCAAGAGAAGCCCACTAGAGTTCCCTCTGCTCATGCCTCTGCTTTAAAGTGCCAGCGGGTATGGCGCCAGGCCCGCAGGGCCCTTCTAAAGTCCTCTGCTTTATGTTCCAGATTTGCAAATCGTCGCAGAGTTCTGGCACCCACCTACCTCAAAGGTCAAAAAGTCTGGCTATCCACCAAGGACCTCCCTTTGCAGATTGAAAACCGCAAACTAGCTCCTCGTTTCATTGGACCCTCCCCGATTTCCAAGGTCATCATCCCAGTGGCTGTCCGGCTCCGCCTCCCCAGGACTCTCAGGGTTTGTCCCACCTTTCATGTGTCCCGTGTCAAGCCTGTCTTCTCTTCACGGTTGGTTCCCTACTCCAGACCCCCTCCTCCCACCCGGATCATTGATGGGGGTCCCGCTCACACGGTGCGTCGCCTCCTTCGCTCCAGACGTTGGGGTCGGTCTATTCATTACCTGGTAGATTGGGAGGGATATGGGCCTGAAGAGCGCTCCTGGGTGCCGGCCCGACACATTTTGGACAAATCCCTTATCAGGGAGTTTCATCGGTCCAATCCTGACCAGCCAGGTGGTCCTTCTGGAGCCGGACTTTGAGGAGGGGGTACTGTCATGATTCACGTTCTGTCCTGTCCATGCTGTGTTAGTTTTCATTCAACTCACCTGTGTCGCCTGATTGCTGATCTGTGCCACCTGGGCCCTGCTCTACTTAACACCTCTCAGCCTCCGCCTCCCTGCCAGATTATCGACAGCCACGAGCCAGTAGAGATCCAGTGTTTCACGCCTTGCCTTCTTGTGTTTCTTCGACCCCTTTCCGTCCACGGATCTTCCCCTTCTGTCAAGCCTGTTACGGATTCCTTTGTTTCTGTATTTCTGGACCCTGACTCAAGCTCCGCCTCATGACCACCGAGTATCGCCTGTCCCTCAAGCTAAGTCTGCTGTCTCTGCCTTCCCGTGTATTACCTCTGCCTGATTATCATCTAAGCCCCTGGTGCTGTGTCGGATTCCCTTGTGGAGACCTTCTTTGTTTCTTCCTGAGCAGCTACCAGTCCCGATACTGAATAAACTTGTGTTTCCTTTACGTACTTCTGTGTGTGGTTGAATTTCCGGGTCTTCCCTGTGAGTCCTTACACAGACTGAGAAATTACTATGTATATAGTTTAGAAATTTCAAAGCTCAAACAGTTTTCCTGGCTTTTAAATTAATTTTATTATGACTATAAATAACAAACTGTGATAAACAACATACTGACAACTGCTAAATGACTGTATGCTTCGTGTTATAGTTTGCTCTGTTTCAATCGAATGTGATTTGTTCTGAATCTGGGGACTTGCCTCCAGATTTCTCCATTTTCACATTGGCTCTAGCTTCTTATGTTCCCTACCTTCTGCATTCCCAATCAGTTCAGCATAATCCACTCGATTATCTCATCTTTCAGTATATACTGTATATAATTTGGATTTTATTATCATATTTCTGAATTTGCCTGGCTTTCACAACATGTTTGATCCTGTTGAGTTATTGAAGATACAAGTTTGCTCTTGAACCATCTTTCTGTCTGCATATGGGTCAAAAACTCTTAAGCCATGACACTTTAATGAATCTGAAATAAAGTTATAAAAACTACTTATGTGAACAGTGTAGTGGTTTTTGGATGTGATTACTTTTTGCTTTAATTTTCATGAAGAAAAGGAAACACTTCAAATAAATATTCATGAGTTCAAGAGGTTAAATTGTGCAAGTTGGGTCTAATTTGATTTAAATGCCATTAATCTCACCTTAAACTTGCCTTAATGTCCTAGAAGGAAACTCAGTAAGGCTAAAAAAAAAAAAAAAAAAAAAAAAAAAAAAAAAAAAAAAAAAAAAAAAACTGTCCAGCAAATATTTATTATCTATGCCATCTCTTGTCGTAAAACCAAAAAGGTAATAAAAAGCTCTTAATTGTACGCTGAAACCTCAATGTACAAATTGTTCAGAGGCACAGTGTAGGCTGTATTAAACCTCAGACAGGTTTACACCCATGTGTGATTCCTATCAGTGTTATCGTTGGCTTAGTGGGCGAGAGAGAGGGGGACACATCTGAAGTCTATTAGACCCCCTGTACTTCAAAACGTATACCAGACCTATGCCCCCCATGAATAAATAGGTCCCTGGTTCAGCCACATCTTTCCACATCATAGCTGATAAAACTGGCTGTTTCTCTAAATATTACTCCTCCACATTTTATTTTCTCAAGCTGTGACACGCAAACACACTGACAGAGTTTCATTAGACTCATTACACTGCTGACCCACTTCCAACAGTATCATTAGATCTCGGATGTATATTATTGCAGCATGTCAAATATTTCTGGAATCTGCTGTATGGACAAAAAAAAACACTGCACACCCTCCCACTCCTTTTCATCCTTCTCTCACAGGTTTTGTATTACCTTCCATCCATTACATTTGCCCTACTTGCATTATGTTAAGGTGTTTCATAGCAGAAAAAAGTAAAGCATGCAATGTTTTTTTTTTGTTTTGTTTTGTTTTTTGCTGGTGCTTCTGTTCCTAAATATGTGCTGTGCATTCGAGATAAATCAAAACATCAAACAAAAAGACATTTTTCCAACCAGACTTCTTGATTTAGCTCCACCTGCATTGTTTCCTTTCCATGTTGCCAACAATGTTAGTTGATCTTAAAAAGCATTTCATATCACTCTAAATGAGAGGGAATGAAGCACATTTCAGAAAACATTAAGTCATGTCACATTCATAAAGTATGCGTGTCAGTTATGCTGCACCCAGTTTAATACAGTGTGTGCAGTGCACACATAAGCACCCTTTTATATAGGCAATTTTTAAAAACTTTTTAACCACATTTTCACCTTGTTTAGATGTAAATTTTTGCTATATAGATTCAGCAAATGTTTCCTTGCTGGCATATATTTAGATGTGCTGCAAAAGAAGCACCTGTTCCCACCAAAACATTGTGTGCTTCTGTTCTAGAATAATAATGCTAATGCTGCAAAATATGGTGATGAACATATTGCGCGCTTGTGCTATTTCTCCTACTGATATCACATTGTTTTATTTAACTAAAATGATATCAGATTTCATTGTTAAGACTTGTGTAGATGGTATGAATTAACAGCTGTAAAGCCTCAGCAAAAAATGACTTTCATTATTTAAAGTTTCAGGGAATTGCACTGGCAAGAAAACACCAACACAGATAACTGATGACAGATTTAATTTGGACATATCATGCCAAATTGTTCCTGTTCCTTGTTGGAGATGTCACAGCTCATAATTCAACTAAGCCAGACACGTGATCATTTAATAACAAAAAGAACTGAGATAAGCATCCCCGCTAATAAAGAGAAGATTTAAGGTTCTTGCCATCTCTGATTTTCAATGTTATCACCTGCTTTTATATTACTCTCTGCATCTCTCTTTCTACGTTTTTCTATCACTAATCCTGTTTTTCTTTCCCCTTCTCACACACACAAATTAAAGGCCAACAAATCCATTTGTGCTCTAAAGATGCTTTAAAAGAATTCCTGTTATTTAATCTTCCCTCTTGGGAAAATTGACACACAGCGTAGGATGTTGCCTCATCATCCTCTATAGCATCCCCACCCCCATCCCCACCATGCCCCACAGAGTTTCACCATCCTCTCTTCTCTGGTTTCATCATCATCATCATCATCATCATCATCATCATCATCATCATCACTATCATAATTTATCTCTGTCTTTTTCTCTTTTCTCTGGATTTGGTGCTAACCATCCCTCTCTTTTGCCCAATCTCATCCATTTTCCTGCTCTTTTTATCTCCTGCCTCTGCCAATATTCAACCACATTAGACACCTTTCTCCTACATCTCTCTCCTCCAACATGATGTAAATTTCATTCTCATCCCCAATCTATCACTTTCTTCTTACACCAGTATTTAATTTTTTCATGTCGTTGTTCTCAGTTTGCCTCTAAGATGGGGTACCTCCTAATATCTATATCCTTGCATTCTATCCCTTCATCAGTCTCTATATGATCCATTATTAAAAGCGACCAATCCTCCATCTTGTCCTGATTTTCTTCTTGGACTTCAGTCTTATAATTAACGACTTTACTCACATCCTTCACTGCTGTCCAGCTTGACCTGAAGCCTCTATTCTGTCAGTGAAATCTGCTTTCATGTGCTCAGCCAAATCACCACTGGCCTCACACACACACTTTGATTTAAAACAGCTCAATGCAGATACATATGATGATCCACTTTTTCATGTTTTCTTGTCAATTAAATTGCTTTTCTGAATATTTTTGACCCAAAATTAAATCAAAACACAAATCTGGGTGAATTTACATTCCTATGTTACAATACGCAAGTTTTTGATATTGCTTCTGTCAGATTACCGACATTTTTGGGGGGAGCTAGGGATGATTAAACCAACAGATTTATTTCAGTCTGGGGACCATATGGGCTCTCTGTGAGTCACTCAAAAATTACACATTGGTTTGAAGGTCTTCCAAGTTACTCGTTTGCGGATGTATGTCTCAGAATCAAAAGAGAACATCCTTTTATTTTATAAACTGTGTGATTTAAGTAAACTGCCTAATTTTCTTCCATTCTTAGATTTGAATTTTATGTCTGACACAAGTCTTTACTTAAGCTTTGAGACAATTTGTTGTCAGTGAATATTGCAAAGAGTGAAAAAAGCTATAGATGGGCAGGCTGTGTCATGCTTTTTGAACTTTTGCTAGGAAAAGTCAATGCCCATTTGACAATACAAATTGTACTGCTAATGAACTGAGCTTGTTCTTCAAGTTGCTTCGTTATATTCCAAGAATATCATGATGACAAAAGTTTTTCTCATAGATTATTTTAATATTAGGACTATTTTTGTTATAGATATTTGGAAGCAGACACAGGAAAAAAACAACAACAAATTAAATAACTTCTGTCACTTTTGTTGTAGATAGCAGACACTCTTGGTAAGCCAAATCAGCATTGGCTTAGCTAACAGTTAAATTCTGATAAATCTGTAAATCTATCCTGCTTTGAATGTTTAAGAGATTTTAATTTTTGCAGAGCACCATACAGCTGTAACACTATTGAGTATCAGCCTTTTTTATGGCCTCAAAGACATGACACAATGAGAAAGTAAACCTCCCACAATGCTTGATGAATGCATCAAGCATTGTGGGAGCTACTGCAAGCATTGTGGGACTGCTACTGTGATAAATGCACGATGCATTTATCACAGTAGCAATCACCAAGTAAGTCAAATGCCACATATTCTTTTGAACATATAGAAAAATGTGTCCATATGAGTATTACAGCTCTTATACAGCATGTTGCACATGTGCACCTCTGCTACAGATTTAATGCAACTGCGACTCAAGCATTACAGCTATGGCAAAGCATTTTCTCATGCTACCCTATACAGGGGTGTCCAATTTCAGTTCTGGAAAGTTACTATCCTGCTACTCTTAGATGTATCCCTTCTACAACACACCTGAATCAAATGAATGAGTTGTTGCCAGGCCACTGCAGAGCTAAATAGCATGCAGATGGAGGGAATTCAGGTGTGTTGGAACAAGGATGCATCTAAAAGCTGCAGGATGGTAGCTCTTCAGGACTGGATGGTTCACTCACCTGAAGAGGCCAAATGCCTCAAACTTAAAGTGAAACTCAAGGGATCCCTTATTGTTTAAATAGCTCAGCTAATAATTGTCTGGCCAGTTGCGAGCATTCATCAAGCATTGAAAAAATAATTCCCATATAATCAATTGATCCTTTAATATGAAAAAATAAATCGAGATGGTGATGTTCCCAATCAAGATGCAGCAGAACACTGAATTCCAACCCATTGTTCTCAACATACATGCACTGTGGTAAACAGGAGCACATAAAAAGCAACACACAGACTTCAAAGACATCGCAAGACTGTTCCACAAAGTCACCTTCATTTCCTCTAGCTAACAGACATTGTTCAACAACAGCAGTCATGGCAAGATGAAAAACAGTGTAACAGCCACTTCAATGTCTTGCTTAAGAAAGGTGTGTTCCAAATCTCAACATTTAGCAGACAACAGAAAATAGCACATGGAAAAAAGAAAAAATGTGAATTGCAATTTTCTTGTCTTACATCTTAGAGGATAGAATTTCTGTAATCCAGTAATCAGGGATAGGTATTTTATTTACTTCTCTTTTGACAAGGCAGTGGGACTATTTTTTAATGGTGCCACTATACTGACTAATTCTGCTGGAACTGTTTCTAGATCTTCTGGTCTAAATAAGCTATCCAATCTCTAAAGACATGTATACGTTTCATATCTGTACTTCAACCCACTGAAACTGATCTGAAACAAATCCACAGTTGGGGTCAATGTGTAGCTCTTAACAGTATGATGTACTGCACTGCACTATTTTAAAAACTCTTATAAAACCTCCAAACGTCAAGACAGATAGTTATCAGGGAGGCTTTGAAAGTAGCTGGGAATCAAGCTGTTGTGTTTCTTTAACTTTACGGGTATGGTAGAGTTTAGGGAGATTAGATAAATACTTTTTTTGGTCTTGAACCCTCCTTGGTCAGGGTCTACTACTGTGATTTGTCAGGTTCATGTTAAATTAACCACTATGCTGAAGACATTAAGGCTGTTGTTGGCTACATCTGCAGTAGCGCTATCCACACTCTTTTTTTTAAAATAGTAACTGAATTACAGTGGACAGCCATACATGAAGAAAAGAGATTGAAGAAGCAGTTGGTCTGAATGTATACACATACATGAACGTTTCACATAGTTTTTTTGAATTTACTTGGGGTACTTACTAATCTGCATGACAGATGGTCAATGGTACATTGTTGGAACTTAAACTCTCAACCTTTGCTTGTCAAAGGGACCAGTGTTCATCAGCGTTCAGGTTGGCTCTTCTTTCCCCTTCAACTGTCATTCTTACAGGACTTTTTCAGTCTCTTGCATTTTCCCTCCTTTTTATAAAACCTTATCTGAGGCTCCCTATTTACTCAGTCTTCTATGTTCTGAGGGTAAATTCACAAAATAGTGCAAATGTCTTCATTTTTGCACGTGTTTTGCACCCCATGTTTGCTTTATTTTTGTTCTGGATTTACAAAGTAGATTGCAGTAAATACTTGCAGACATAAATACGCTTGACAAATGCAAGCAATTTGCATCAGATCACACTTGTTCTCTCTTCACCTACACAGCAGCAGGATAAGTGATCAAAGAACGAAAGAATTTTGTTTTATTTTTTTTTATTATTATTTTAATTAACAAAGAACACTAAGTTCTGAGCTGATGTGCCATTCCGTAAAATGCTAAGAATAAAATCTGACAGGAGGAATCACTTCACACTGGGATTCCTAAATCAATAAGTGATGCTACAATTTGTAAATAATGGTACAATGATGAATCTCTGTACTGATTCATACTTGTGCACAATTACCTTCTGTTGATTTGCTTTGTTTAAAATAAAAGCCTTAGGCTTCTATTAAGGTGTGCTTCATGTGCATTGCTAGCCCCTTACCTCCCAGTCATCGTTTTGATAATCTCAACCTTAGACCAACAGCTAAGAGGACAATAAATAAATCAATTCCAATCCCCTGGTTCTGGCAATGCAGAGAAATCCTCTTTGCTGTTAGTTTATTCGAGTTTTGTTTACTAACCTCTAAATGTGAACAATAGTTGAATTCTTCTTTAATCACGAACTTTGTGTTCTGTATAAAAAAGTAACAACAGAATTTTATCTACTTAGACAATTTATCTGTATATAGAAATTATTTGCAAAAACATTTGGCAGACCTCACTAAAGAGAGGATATTTTTTGTAAAGCCAGTAATGCAGAAGGTTCCTGTCATTACTATTTCTTTTCCTGAAGAAAACATACCACCATCTTGTAGCATATGGTATTTTTTACACATAATCAGGTAAACACACACACAACTTTGGTCTTTTGGAAATGCAAAGCCATCTACGTTTACTGTAACTAGCAAAAATATACATGGACTATCAACCAAAATGAATGCATAAGGCCTCATCACTGTAGAGAGATGCTTTTTAGTTGTTGGGGCTATTTTAAAAGAATCTGCATTATGCCTCTGTTCAAAATCACAACAAACAAACTCAGCTTAGCACATATTCAACAACCCCAAATACATCAGTGAGTTTGCACCAAGAGGGTCTTTTCAACCAAACAGGTTCAAGTGCTTAACTGGTGCTAGCGCTTACGATGCACCAGTTCTTTATGTCCAAAATGTGGCTCAAGCATGCCCAATCATGCCAAAACCAGTTCTATCCCAGCACCAGTTTGCTACTGGGTAAGAGGAAAGAACCACTTAGGGGTGGGCTAACATAGAGCAGCACCCAATCAAACTATTAAATGCCATGTTTAAAACGGCAGACTTTAGTTTAATTTTGATCAGTAAAATTTAAAACTACGACTGCAAGTGAAAGCAGCTATGTAGCCTTTCGTCCGTTGTGTTTTTGGCTGGTGTTTGGGACAGTGTTATTTATTGAGAGTGTGATGTGATGAAACAGCACTAGATAACATGAGTTAACTTTACAAATGATTGTTACTACCGACCCCCATCATTTAGAATCTAAAGGCAGAGAATTTTGCAGGTCAAATGACAATTCCAGTGAGGTGTGAGCAAAAAAAAGAACAGTGGAACATGAGTCGGCATTGCAGCATTATAATGATTTCAATCTAGAAAGTTCTTCAGTTTTTACTTTATTGCTGTTTGGTTAAATATGCTGCACTCAGACTGGGTGTTGAGACGTGAAAAATACATTGATGTAAAGTACGTAAAAATTGTGTTTCCACTAAAATGCAGTAATTATAAAGATTGACAGAAATGGGGTGAACAGTTTTGAACATATAAATGACTGAAACCCTGTTCCATAAAATGTAAATGTATTTAAATATAGACTGTTTCCAAAATAGTTGCAAGAATATCGTAGGGCTGTAACTCTTCATCGAATGATTCGAGGACCTTGATTCTTAAAATTACCAGAGGCAAATTATCTGCCTTGAGGCTTTGTTAAATTATGTTTTACTGTTTAGCACACTGTGTTCCAGCTGGATGATTAGTGTGACACAACATTCTTACTTCCACCAATTAGCTGTTGACGAATGCTGAGTACTATGCAGCAGCTATGGAGGGAGATGGCGAGGGATACAAAGAAACCCCGCCAAGAAAGAGACAAAAAGTGTCAAAAGTGTTGATATCCACACACTGGATATCAAGAATTAGTTGAAGAATTAGTATTGGTTCTGTTGGACCTCAGCACAGCATTTGACACTGTTGACCATGATATGTTATTGAAGCGACTGGAGAGCTGGGTCGGACTCTCTGGTACAGTACTTGGTTGATTGAAAACCTACCTAAAGAATAGGGGTTTCTTTGTGTCAATGGGCAACTTCTCATCGGAGCAGGCAAAAGTCACATGTGGAGTACCCCAAGGTTCAATCCTGGGACCCCTCCTATTTAATATCTACATGCTTCCATTAGCTCAGATTACAACAAGTAATAAGATTAGCTACCATAACTACGCAGATGGTACACAGCCTTACATTACGATATCACCAGGTGACTCCAAACCCATCCAATCACTGAACAGATGCTTAGAACAAATCAATGCGTGGATGTGCCATAACTATCTTCAGCTGAACAGAAACAAAACAGAAGTTATTATCTTTGGCCCTAAGGATGAATGATCTAGAGTCAGCGTGCAGCTTCAACTATTGCAGTTAGAAACTAGTAATTAGGCCCGAAATCTGGGTGTAGTGGTGGACTCAGACCTGAACCTTCAGAGACACATAAAGACAGTTGTAAAGTCGGCCTTTTATCACCTGAAAATCATTTCCGGGATTAAATGACTAATGTCCCAACAAAAGTTTTCATACTTCCAACTTGAGTTGGAAAGTGAAGTGTAACATTAAAGGGAGTGTTTACTAATGCCTCAATTTAAGTTTGCTTTTTAATTTTTAAAAGTTAATGTGAAATGTTTTTTTTTTCTAATCTGTTCTTATACTCCAAAAAAAAAAAGAACTGGCCTCAGCTAAATTCAGTGTTTATCTGCCTCTACTCCTCACTGGGCAGCAAAATAAACCATAACACAGCATAATCTTGATGAACTGACACAATCTGACAAAGGTAACTAAAGTGTGCATGCTGGATCCAGCATTAAGAAAGCAGCCTCTTTTTTTTTTTTTTTTTTTTTTTTTTTAACAAAAATCAACAACAAAAAACAGTGCTTTAAAGGAGAAAATAATGAAATACCTGGCACTGGAGGCGCAGTAACATTCCATTGTTGGAGACAGAGATTTTTATAAGTTCAGCAGGTCAACGTACACAAAGAAAGTTATTCAAAATTGGCCAAACTGAAATCAACTAGAAATATCACAATCAGTACATCTCCACATTTAGAAAATTAAACAATTATGCAGTTTAAAAGGTAATTTAAATCCAAGGTTGATTAAGTTTCATGGTCATAGTTCAATATCAGTGCAGCAATGAATAAATGCTGCATAATCTGGGTTTGGCATTGGGTTGTTTACATAAAGTTTGTTTAAACAATAGGTTTAATTTTCTAAAATATTTTCTTCTAACATGAAACAAACCAACACATACTTCTTGTTGTCTAAAATGAATCTTTTTGGTTGTGGAAGAAAAATTATTTGGAACAACCAGCCAGGATTTTAAGGTAATTTAAAGTTTTCCTTGCCAAGTTAGGGGCCTCATTTAATTTTCTTCATAAACAAAAGAAGTTGCCAGCAGTGAGGTTTATTCTTTATCAGCATGACAAATTGTGATTAAGTCCCAAAAGAATTAAATAAAGGACCGAGCTTCTTTTTTCTTCAGTGAGGATTTCATAGTCACTCTTATGTAGTTCCCCTTTAATAGCACCTATTTTTCTTTATTTCAGATATAGTACTTAATTTGTTCTCACCCCAGCTCCCTTTCCATCTGTCATCTCTGATCTGGCTCTGTGTTTGTCCTCACCTCCTCAGCTCTCCCACATTCAGTGTTAATGTTGTCTTCAGTTGCCAGGCCGCCATCTGAGAGCCATTACAGGAGAAATACTGCTGACATGCCACACAACTGACACTCAGATGTCTACATCAGATGCATAAACCTTGCGTGATTTCCACAGTGTCACGAACACTTAAAACAAACACATTCAGCAGCTCAGTAGACACAGATGTCAATCTGCAACATCTTAAATAAAGAGGCTCAGGAACACAATTAATGAGACTCATCAGCACCAACAACACACAAACCAAGGCTTGACTGATTCAGAATAGTCGCAAAAGCATTAACCCAGCATTAAATTCCCTCACAAGGTATATTGTGTTTTCTCTACACTTCTTACACCCTCTTTTCTTTACCACTCAAAAGATCTCAACTCACCATACCACCAGAAACATATTACACATTACTTTCATCAGCAGATCTACAGACCAAATGAGGAAAACCTGTACAGCTGTGTAATAGCGAAATAATGACAATGATGTGTTTACAGCTCTTAACTGAATGGCAGACACTATAAGTAAGGTAAATAACTTGAGAACTTTGAGCTTAGCTATGTCTGTATGCACCATGAAACCCCTTTGAATTTGTTCAGTCTAACAAAGTTTGAGTTTGAGTTTGTTGTGATCTGCGATGTTGAATACATACAGTGTGTCTTTGCAACAGCAAATTGGCTATTTGGCCTTTGAAAATATAGGGCACAGGGAAATGCAGCACTTCTGGGAAAGAAGAGCAAAATAAACAACTCAAAATTTTGTTTTGATTTTATAGAAGTAGCAAAATCTCATATGTAACAAATACAGATTTCCAACAGTGAGTTTAGGAGAGATTCTTTGACCTTCTTATTTTCTTCCTCCCTATGACTGGTGACACCACAAAGTGGGCCCTTGTCCACCCTTATTTGTTACAGTTCCTGGGTTTGTATACATTGTTAGTGGGAAATAATGTAAATGCAAAAAATAAATATATTTAATTTTACTGCTTTTCTACATATTTTTTCCACGGCTGCCAATAAATGTGGAGTTTCATGCATTCTTGAAAATGATTTGCCAATTATCTGAAGTCAAACTTTAAACAAGCCCCCAGTTTGCTTGTACCATCTCTGAGATGCCAAACCTAATGATCATTTATTGGAGTAACTTTCTGAGCCTTTCTGCCTAAGACTGGCTTGCTGGTTGGTTGGACAGAACTGCAGTTTCTGAATCATACATAGGCCGAGCAGTTCTTTAATTCTGCCTTTCCAGATGATAAACTGATGTAGTTCCATGTATGATTCCAAATTACAATGCCAAATAGCTCATTTGAAGGTTCAAAGAACAATAAACATTTTTTTTCAAAACAACATGTTAGGCTTAACATCTAAAATCAATAAAAGGAGTAAAATTATCCCACAGATCAGGCTTCTTTATATTTCTATATTTTCTTTTTATGTATTCAGATTTTTACTCATTTATTGAGTAAAAACCAATAAATGTTTACTTTAAATGTTTACTCTTGAATCTGCATGCTCCAGCCCCCTACCAAATGTTTGCTTTGCTTTAAACAGACAGCAAAAATTCAAGTAGACATAAAACATTTTCTTCCCAAAGTTTCTTACAGCTGACGCTTAAAATAAATAAATAAATAAATAAAAGAAAGTGATTGAAACAAGCCAATTGGCCTCTGGGTTTGGCTGTTCACTGTTCTTCTTTCATTATTCTTTGATATTAAATCTGAGATTGTATCAGAGGTTTGGGAGCACTTCGGCTCTTGAGAAATGCAGACAGAGACTGCAGTGAATGATTGCAGAGAATGAATTGTTACATTATTCACGGCGTAAAAGATGGATGAAGACGGATGGCGAATGGACAAAGAAAAGAGCTGAAAGATGACAGGACAAGAGACGCCCTACATTCCAGCAGGTCTGGAGTCTCCGTCTGACTCCTGGTGACGGTTTTCCCAGCCCTGCTGCTGGACAACTCACACCCAGCGGTAACAGCATTCGAGCAAGGCCAACTGAGAAAGCAAACTCATTAATTCAAAGCGTACAAAAACAAACAGATCCCTTCCTTTTGAAAACCAGCGCAGTCGGATTAAAACAGGACACTGATGTGAGCCTTTGAGTCTTCAAGTGCCCCCCTGCCTTTAGTGAGACAAAGTGAATATTGTATTGGATAGAAAATGTGTGTTTAAGGCCATGTGTGTGAGCTAAAAAGTAGACACTGTTTAAATAAACAAAAGAGGAAAATAGTTTGAAAAAGTGAAACAGAAAGATGCACAAGGATGGTGTCAATACACACATTTTACGAAGAGTATGATAATTCAGTATTACCTTATGCAATACATAGAGAGGGTGTTCCAGTTAGGTGCTTGAAATATAAAAACTGTGTTTATGTTGTAATCATGAGTGATCAGTTTTAAATTTAATTAAAATATGTTTTACTTTAAAGAAAGACAGAAAAACTGTAATGTAAATATACTTTTAAATTATTTCTTCCAGAAATTTCCAGTCAAAAAGTGAAAAAGTGAAAACAAAAAGTGAAGGTGTCAAAAAGACACCGTAGTAAACCAGAACAAAGGAGAGACACAGATCACATGCACTCATAAGGTTCAGCGGTAAAAACGCTCGTCTTCCTGCTTCAACTTCAACCCACTAATTGATTGAAATGAGATAATGATGGCTTTTCCTTCCACTAAATTACTTCCACATCCTCTTGGTAGTACAAACACCCTATGGGTGTTTCTGAGCATTAAAATGGGATGTGAGGCTAATAACTGATTATAGAGCCACAACAATAAGATATTTGAAAAGCAAGAGAGGAATATTAGAAGATAGGAGGAGATTTACCCATAAAGACAACAGAAGAAGAGAGCTAATGCTAGGGGAAAGTATGTATGGGAGGGCAAACTGAGAGGTCAAATTAAAGGTCAATGAGACAGGAAGCAAAGAGCTGTGTGGTCACTAATGAGAATCTTCAATGGGAGAGCTCTTCCCACACTCCTCAAGAGGCACAAATGGAGTGTTCCTTTCACATGTAAGAGAGTTAGGTGTGACATATGAAGCTGTTTAATTTGTCAAAAAGCTATTTTAGTTTGAAGAGTATTTGTGTATGTGAATTCAGAGCCTCGGAGTGCTGGCACAGTGCTTTGAGCTTATTGTGCCTTAACAAGGCCTGGTTGCTGCATATAAGAATTTATACTAGAGCGTCCATTAACAAATACAGTGTGTTTGTTTCAGACTTCTTTAAGCAGCTTTTAATTACAACTCTGAAAAGATAGCCTTTAATTTTTCAAATACTGGGCAATAGCCCAGTATTTGAAAATGAAAAATATTTCATTTGTCTGATTTTGGTCAGTCGTAGCTTGTCCAGGTGGGGTCACCACTGAAAGCTGGATGTTAAGTGCTCCAAGATAAACAGCTGGTGGCGCCAGTCAGTAACCACAGCACAAAAAGCAGGCATGATGAGATTAGATCATTTAACAAGCGAACAGCAGTGAAAGTCCAAACAGAGGAAATTACTTTGATTTGGTGATGAAAATATTGTGTTTGTGTACTGTATAAACACAAATGAATGGTATCTATTTCCAATGAGTGTTGTAGTCTGAATAGGTAACAATGTCAAAGAGACATTAGTGCAGCTATGTATTACACAGTGTTAACTAAAAAGGTATTGAGTTTCTTTCCATTGGTTCAACACCTTTCAACTTCAGGCTAAAAATCTTCAGCTCAGTTCTTGAATAAATGGAAAAAGTGCAAAACAGCTGCAAACATGTAGTATGAACTATACAAAACAATTACTTATAGCAAAAATGTTGTATGGAGCAGAAGAGTTTTTAGGATATGTCAGTACTCTGTTGTCCAAGCCAGAAACACTTTTTAATTCAAGAACCTTTACACTCTAAATACAACAGAAACCCTTAACAAAAGCTCAAACTTACCTTTTCTTTAATCTATTGATGATATCAACCTATTTTTTCGAACCCAACAGTATTTCCATACCAAAGCTTTCATCTGACATGAATTCAAACAAATACTGATTCTAGGATTTTGCAAAGTTTGAGGAAAATGGAATTTACCAAGACATTACTGAGAGTTTTTTTTTTGTTTTTTTGTTTTTTTTTACTTTTAAATGAGCAGTTGCCTTTTATTCACAGTCTTTGTCCAATCTACCTTCCTACAGGTTTTATTCATTTATTCATTCCTTGCCAATCCACTGAACCGTGTTTATTTCCAGTGCAGGAAGACCAATAAGCCCAGATGGTGACTTTTCTCCTGAAAACTGAACAGGAGGAAATCCTGTGAGATATCTTGGGCCAATGATGATTGCAGAACCGCTTCGGGTTAAACTTAATGAAACAATGAGCCAGACTTGGCAACAGCAGTCAACAGTACTTACACACTCTTAAACTGGCTCGTTATCTTTAGGCATGAATGAGTCATGGACAACAACTGTCTCAGAGGGAAGTAAACAATGTAAACTGTCCAAAAACAGATTGTATAGGTATATTTGCCAAAGATATTAATAAAACTGAATTTTTATGTCATTTTTACTATTTAAATGGTAAATTATACAAAATGAATTTTGAAAGGTATTAAATATTAACCAATAAAATTATTTACATTTATAACAGGCATGTTCTATGTTTTTTTATAATAAATTCAATATAAACTATGATTAAAACTGAAATGAAGATGTTGGTCCTGTTATTTGTATTTGTGGTGTACAGCAGAAATTGACAAGACTAATGTGAATATATGGGATACACTTTGAATTATGATATCAACTTTGTAAAAGTTAAGAACTGTCATAAGATGTGTGACAGGAATTTTCTGCATTGAAGCAAGATGGTACTTTTACTTTGAAAAAAGGACATACCACTGTGAGGTAATCACATTTGTTGACTTTTTATGAAGTTGACCAATATGCATAAGTTAATATTGGTTATGTACATGACAACTGTGGTTCTGAAGACAACCATAACTCTAGATATTGGTAGCTAGCATGTTATCTTCAGTTAATATGCATGTATTTCAAGACATCATAGTGCCAGCTCTGATTTAATCCTCCATCCCAAGAATATCAGACGTAACAGGCTTTAAGCATAAGCCCCTGTCCTGGTATGTTTTTGTAGTATTGTAATTACTATGTAAGATCACCACATAAAGGTGTAACATAGTTACTATGAAAGCAGTCATTGCCAATGAAAATAATAAAAAAAATGTTATGCTTCTAGAAATGATGCTTTGTTTATAAGTAACTTTTAAGGAACGCAAATACAAAGAAGGTTTGGCTTGAGTGCTAAAAATCTTGAGGTTGATGTCTTTGTATCAGTCTATTGCAGTCAGCATGTGTAAAAGCAACTTGTCTGGATAGGACACCAAAACTGGCTCTGCCCAAGGGGCCCACATTACCCTAGATACAGCCCTGGTTGATATACCACCTTCTTAGAATAGATTTAAAAAGTTTACTCTTTCAGCACCATTTTCTACTCTCGATTTTAAAAACATCTTTTTTAGTTTCTACTTGTTTAGTTGTACATTTTTTAAATTGTTTCAAATTTGGCAAATATATATAAGTCTATTAGCTGTTAAACGTACTTTTTTTTTTTTTTTCTCACAAATATTAACATCGAGCCAGACCAGTTTTCTTGCTTAAGATCCAATAGTTGGTGTTGTCAGTGTACGAACCGTGTGTAACAACCATTCATGTCAGTGCTCCAAGCAGTTTAAATGTCAGTAGTTACTTGCTTCTGAATTCCGACGCGGTTGCCGTTCCTAATAAACTTTTTTAATAAGATGGTCGCACCCCGGTGGATCTCACCGCAGAGAGGTGAAGCTCCGCCAAAAACCTCATCTGACTGCGCACCCTGCCTGAGGTGCGAAGCATGTGCTCCTCCTAAAGCACGTAAACCTCTGAAACAGTAGCCAAATGAGCGACCCGGATTAAATGCTTCCAGCTTGGACCACCGCAAGCAAAACAAACAAACAAACAAAAAACCCGAAAACACGAGCAGGGCATTAAACTTATGAAAACTACACTGAAGAAATATTCCTTATCTGATGGATAGCTCTATCACTTAATGTCACCTGCAGATAAGCGTGCAATCTCTGTAAGAATGAAAATACATTACCTTTATTGGAGAGTCTCAGTCTTGGCACATTAATTTTGGTCGAACAGATGCTGGTGACAAGCAGCGCAACCAGAACTTTGTTGAAGACGAAAGGTGTAAATCCCATAATTCTTAACAGATGCGCCTCTCCTTCTCACTAAGATTTTCTTAGACTAAAAATCCAAAGGGAATTTTAGCTTGACCCTTCTCATCAAGGTGTTTGATCTTGAAGGTGTGTTAATCCTCAAAGCGTCTAAAGACGCACTCTGTTCTCTTTGTGGAGTGATTGCCGCTCTGCCCGAGCTGCTGAGCAGATTCACTGACTCTGCTCTGAATGCTTCGGCAGCTCAGCTCCCACAGCAGCCCATCAGAAGTCTCTTCCACGCCTTTTCATCAGAGAGAGAGAGAGAGAGAGAGAGAGAGAGAGAGAGAGAGAGAGAGAGAGTGTGTGTGTGTGTGTGTGTGTGTGTGTGTGTGTGTGTGTGTGTGTGTGTGTTGGTTGGGCTCCTGGTAACTTGTTCACCCTTTAACGCACAGCGCAGTTCTGCCCTGGAGTAATAGTTCATAATCACTTCATACAAAAGTGACTGAATTTGATAGGTTCTAACAGAAACGTCTAAAATTACTTGGAAAAACACATTTTATTGATTGAAGGAGATAGTTTCTTCTCTCATTGATAACAGTTCCAAAGTTCATTTTCATTTTGACATTTTTACAAGTTTCAACAAGTCCAACCTATCTATAGAGAACGCATTTTTCTACCAGTTACAACTGAATTAGTTACAGCGCCCTCTACATTGATTGGCACCGCTAGGAAACATGTGTAACGATAAATGAAAGTAAATCTTTTATCTTAGTAGCATAGCCCCTTACTGTAAAATTTGCTGCCATTTTCTAACAGAGAGCTTTGGGGATATTTCAGTTTTACTTCTATCACCACACCATGCATGGTGGCCAGGTAAACTTAGGTCCTTGTCCAGCCTTGTTTGTTACTGTTCCAGTTGTTTTAAGCTTTTTATGTAAATAAATAAATAAATAAATAAATAAATAAATAAATAAATAAATAAATAAAATAAAATTAAAAAAAGCACACTGTTGAAATTTACTCAAATTATTGGTTGGATATTTCTACATGTTCCAGTTGGAGATTATGGTACAGCAATAAAAGATTAAATAACTTTAAAGATGAAACATCTTTACCAAGGTTGCTAATGAATGTAAAGGGGGGTATTTTATAGAATAGAATAGAATAGAATAGAATAGAATAGAATAGAAATAGACATTTATAGTTGTTAGATGTTCATATAAAAGCCTCTAGGCTCTGAATATACTTTTCAAAACAGATGCAGATTTTGTATTAGTGTGGATGTTGAAACAAAACTAGTTATGGAGTTTATGGTAAAAATCACAACTTGCCATTTGTTGATGGTAAAGGACCCAAACACAGACAGGAAGTAGGTGAAAGTCCTTTATTTCTTTGTTGAGTTTCTTGAAACCATTTTCAGCACAGTTCATGTTGGATGCCATATGCTCGACTGAGACACGGAGGGTCCAGATAAAGTGAACTAGAGTGATGTGAAGAGAATAGAGCTTACATACACAAGTACATCGAGGGAACGGTACCTTCTAGCTCAGCTAAGATAAATAAAGACCCAAGAATCCCATAAATTCATGGGTTGTGTGTGAACAAAAACGACAAAAAGACATCCATCTCAACATTTCTCTCTCCTATAAAACCTCTGAACAAGTGACCTTCTTTAACCTCTTCTGAGCCATTGTCACAATCTCAGGGGTTTAATTAAGTTGTGCCCTACCTTTTAAACACTCCCCCCTCTCATACATGCATCCCATTCACATGCAAGTCTATAAGTGCACAGAGGGGTCACAGCAGAATGAGACCCAGTCATTCAAGTTATCAATGCTGTTGTGGTCCTGCTTTTTCTGGGAGCACTTGTTTGCAGCAGGAAAGAAACTCCCATACATGGTTTATACAGGCCAAAAGGCCAAGGGTGGGAGAGGGGTGTGACCATTTGACTACAGGTGGAAATTAGCATTCCTTGCTATAACCTGGTACCATGCATCTTTCCTTTTAAAAGGTTAATGAAATGTTGTACATTGTCTATGTATAAATAAATAAATACATAAACAAAGATTTGTTGGGAACACTTGGGGCTTAGAGCAACAATGTGCTTTATATTGCATTTCTGCAAAGTACTTTTTTGAACTCACTTATATGCTCTTAAGGTGAGCTGTTATCGCTTTGAGAACTTGGCATCTAATAGCTGATCTCTGGAGTCACGGAAAAGTCACTCATAGTTTCAAAGCAGCATCCAACAGGATAACAAGATATCAGATGTCTTCTTAAAGGAGACCTTCCAAAACCTCTTGATGTAAATATTTATGCATCACTGAAGAAAATAGCTTCCTGCAGTCAAAAGAGACCACAGTCTTCTTGACAATGGGCAATGCTTTACCCACTGAAGTGATCTTTTTCTCCTTGAAGATAAGATTGTATTTCATCTAAACACCAGTGCTTGTTGATGGATAAAAGATGTTGCTACTTGCCAGTTTCATCTGTTTTTGTGTCTTTTGTGGAAAGACATGTTTGAAGGGTTTTTTCCATTTGAAATTCTTTGGTTTTAGGTTGCCAGGAACTCTGAAAAATGACCTGTTCTGTCTCCTTTGGTTTTGACCCAGGAAGTGATATAGCAGATATGGAATAAAATACAACTTTGAGTAAAGCCACTATCTTAAAAAATTAAATGCACATGAAAGACTGAAGAGGCATCAAGTGATGGAAGTTATTACTTTTCACCTTCAATATGGCGTCCTTTGACATCACGTTTCCTTATAAAGAAACACCTTTTACTGCAATACAACTGCAAGTATTTTAAGGTATGTATCTGCCAGCTTTTTATATCCAGAGAATGAAATACTTGCCCATTCTTCTCAACAAAATACCTCTGATTGGAAGGAGATTGTCTGTAAACACCAATTTTTACCACAGATTTTCCGTTGGATTTAGATCTAGACTCCGACTAGGCCATTCCAACACTTTAAGGGGGATCTATCCTTAAACAAGTTTGGATAGGTCTATGGCCTAGCATGTTCATCACATTTTTTTGCACAAAATCATTCTCAGATCATGAGATTTCACTTTGCTCAGTTCTGCCTATTTTGGCAATGCCTCCTGATTTGTGATGTTATTTGGAAGGTTTTTGAAATGGCAAATTTTCCAGACACCAAAAAACATTAACCCAGAAACCGGCTGGGTGTTTTTTTTAAAGTGCTTGGACTGTTTTAGAAGGAGTAGAGACCTAAATGGAAGTACAAAAATGTGCGAAAAGTAAATTCTGCATACTAGGTTTCCTTTAATATAGATTGATCTTTGAGAAAAGCATCCCCACAGCACAATGTTACAACTAATGTTTCGAGGATGGCTTGCTCAGGATGATGACACACAAAGTGCATTGCATGTAGGCCAGAAAGTTAAATTTTGGTTTTATCTTATCAAAGTTCCTTCTTCCTCTTATTTAAAATGTCACTTATATGACTTATTCCAAACTGCAACCATTAATTCTCATGCCTGTCTTTTAATAATGTATTTTTTGCCACTCACACATAAATCTCACCAGAGACCACTTGGTTGCTTCACTAATTAATGCTCTCCTTGAGTTTAGTTTGAAGGCCATGATTTTGTAGGTTTGCAGCAATGCCATATTTTTAATTTTTTCATGATGGATTGAACAAAACTATGTGAAAAGTTCAAAGGGTACTAAAAACAAATGCATGCCACTTTTCATAGTTCATTTGTAGAAAAGTGCTGAAAACCACAAATTACTTTTTCTTCTACTTCAGAATTATGGACTACTTTATGCTGGTTTTTCACATTAAACTCCAGTAAAATAAATTGAAGTCTGTAGTTGTTATTGAAAACATTTGAAAAGGTTGAAGGTATTACCTTTGTAAAGCATTATCTTTTAATAGCATTTACTGAGGTACCTTTGACTGATGTGGTTTCTGAAGTAAAGGGCTTTCATTCCTCAGAAGCTCCTGACTGGACAAAACTTGTCTGAGTGCAGATTCTTTCTGAAGGACACACAGACGTGGGAACCCAGCAGAGGAGGCCACAAATGGGGCGAGTGTTCGAGAGAACTGAATAATTGATTGTACAACCAGCAATCTTCTTGCCATCATTGTGAAGTGTTCCCTGCATTTAACAAAGGAACTGTTAACTTTAAATGATCTAAGATGATGGTTGCTTCTTTAACCACAGGTTTGCATTAGGAACATGAGCAGCTGGGATGATTAAGCAAAGTGAATTTCTTTTGCTCTGATTTGCTCCCTACTTTCCTAACCCCGAATCTGAATTCCACTGTGTCATTACTAATCATTGGCAGCACTCATGTGGTTTTCAAATATGCTGCTTTCTCTTAAAAATCCCACAAAGGATCGTCTTGTGTCTCAGTCTCAGCTTCCAAGGTCTTGAACAATGTAATTCATTCTGAGAGGTGTGCCAGACTTTTTAGGAATTGCACTGAGTGCCTGAAGGACTTTCTTTGCACCTCTCTAAATTCTCCCAAGATTAAATTATGCACTCCAAGATGTCAGTAGTCGTAAAATATGACACTCTTTAAAGCATTTTGACACAGTGTCATTCTGAAAAATCAGGCTCGAACTTCTGGACAGGTTATTGGGAATGGCAGGGTAGAAGTTCATGAATTCAAAATGTGGGAGGTAGGGCAGAAATAATGAATGGAGAACAAATTTGAACCACAAAATACCTAGACAGCTGGTTTGTTTGTGCAAGTGTCTCAGGATTCATAAATGTTTAAACGTTCTTAGGAAAGCCGGGAAGAAAGCCCTGTACAGTAATGGAGTTTTCCTTTTTGCAGGCAATGTAGAACAAAATAACTCAGGACAGGCTTGCGAGAGGGTGAGAAATACACTGACCAAAAGCGAGAGAGAGAGAGAGAGAGAGAGAGAGAGAGAGAGAGAGAGAGTGATGGATACATTGCCAAGTGAATACTATTGTTAAACCCATTTTTGGTCACATGAGGACTTTACATTGAGACTGCAACACAATTAAAGCTACATTCTCTTGGTTGAGAGCCCAAAAAGTTTAATTGTTTTTTAATTTTCATTCATTTCATTTTTGTCAGTGCACAAGAGATCAGAAGCAACTACTCTTTATTGTTGTTCTGGACATTGCTTATTACTGGATAGTGCATGTACCTTGGTAACTTTGAAGCTTAATGAAAATCAATCTCTCCATCCATTAGCTATACCTGATTGTCATTGCAGTGTTGGGGGGGGTAATCTCCAGCAGTCATTTGGCGAAAGGTAGGGTACACCCAAGAAAGGTTGCCAGTCCATCACAGGGCGACCCAGAGACACACAGGTCAAATAACAATGCACACACACTCACATCTAAGGGCAATTTAGAGAGACCAGTTAACTAAACAGTCAAGTGTTTGGATTGTGGGAGGAAGCTGGAGTACCCAGAGAGAACCCGTGTATGCACAGGGAAAACTGTGCATACAATTTCTACACGTAGAAAGACCCAAGGCCGTGATTAAACCCAAGACCTTCTTGCTGTAAGGCAACAGTGCAACCAGCTGCACCACCATTGTGCAGCTGCTAACGGGAATGGGCAGTTCAAAAATTTGTTGATTGTGGTTTTAAAATAGAAGATATTTAGTTCAATTTCTCAACTAGTCACATTGGTTTGCATATTTCACAATGCCATTTATGTCATTCAGGTTGCTTTTTATTAGACTTGTTTCGGTGTGTAAATTTCCATCTGGTACTGCAGAAGAAAACCAACTTGAAAAAAGCAATAATACAGTGCAATACATATTTGTTCTTTGAGCTCAATGTTTTCTGTAAATGGTCCCAGATAAATAAACACATAAAATAAAATGAATATTCTGAATGCTGTCTTTTTGTTCCTGACAGAAGAAGGAAATGAAACTGGGATTGAAGGAACAGTGTTAGATCCAGCTGACTGCAAAAATATCTGGCCAAGAAACAAGAATCGGGGTGTAGAAAAGTATTGTATAGTCTAACTCCTCTAAACCTGATGAGGAAGAGGTGACCCTGCACAGATAATGGATACATTAACCTTTATCTGATGCTAAATGAAAAGGAACAAAAGTATTTTCATTTTTAAAAAAGCATTGTTTAATTTGTGTCAATTTAAAAAAAAAAGCCTCTGCCTTGAAAACAAGATATCTAAGTTTTTCTAAATGCTCCTAATCCAGTTAATCAAAGAAATATCCATGATCATCTATCATCAAGCAAAAAATGGTAAAAACTCACTTTAATGGTCATCATGTCATACATTCATTTTAATTATCAAACAACCACTTGGCTCATACTGTTCCCTCTTTAAGAGTGTTTATGTAGGGGCGGAGTGCAGCCTCCTATATTATAAGATATAGAAACAAAGTTTACTGACTGGTACATTGACTTGGAAAATTAGTTAAATACAAACAAAGATTCACTGTTGTTAAAATGAATTAATCTAAAAATGCATGAGTTGCTGATGTCTTAAAAATATATACCTTGTTACTGTGATTCTTATTGGAAAGAAAGAAAAGAAGTAATTTCTCACCTCATTCCTCAGCTCTATGAGGCCCTGCCAACCTATTAAAAAGGGCATTATTTGATTGCATCAAGGAAACTTTGACAAAGAACAAAAACACAAGTCAATGGATGAATCACCAGGCTCTGCAGCGAGCCAGGGGAGCTGGAAACTGTCCCAGGCTGGCATTTGGCAAGAGACAGGATACACCCAGAAAGGTTACAATCTGATATGCAGAGGCCCAGTTAATCCACACAGGCTCAAGCATAAATGAACCACACACAAATGTTCGTTAGTTTGATTATGCCTATAACATTCTTTCTCTGCTGCAACAAAATTTCAGCCATGGCCGATTGTTGCAGGACATGCAATGTTAATAGAAAATCAAATTCGCCAGAGTTAAGATAACATTTGGATTTAACTATTGGTTTAGTTAGTTATTTTGCCACTGAAATATTAAAATCCATTCTTTAATAAAGGCATAAAGGCAAAGTTTGTTTTATCTATTAAGCTATTGTGCTGTTGTTTTCATTGATTTCAAAGCACAAGAGAATAAGTAAATGAAAAAATGGCACAAGACCAATTTTGCTTTCATGCCTTTTTTTCCTCCTTCCCCCTCTCTGCTTGTGCAGCTGATATGTACCAAAGGTGAAGATCTTCCTGCTGTGCTGCTCTGCCACCTGTAAACAATCCTCTAATCAAGCCACTGTAAGAAGATCAGCAGGGTTTCTATTCAGTGGCAGATTGTTCATGTGGGCTAAGGCAATCCAGCTGTGATAGCTGCTCTGCTCTAAGTGAATATAAGTTATTGGCCTTTGTTTTTTTTTTTTTTTGTTTTTTTTTTTTAAGCCCATGGATGTGGTGTGTAGGAGGGATGCCCAGCAGTCATCCTTGAGTTACCAGCTTCCTTGAGCAGGAAGCAGGTAACACAGTTGCAGGTTTTTTGGGGGTATGTCTCAACCAGCTTTTATACATTTTGAGAACAACAATTTTGTACCCTTTTATTTTTTGTAGAATAGCTCTGTCAAATTGAATGGAAAGTGCCTTTTTTCTCAGTTCAGCCCTTGCCACACCATCTTAGTTAGATTGAGCTCTGGACTTTCACTGGGCCTTTCTAAAATTTTAATTGTCTCTGATTAAAACCACCCACCACCATCCAGGCAAGACATATTGCATGTAGACAAAAATATTCTGTTTTAGTCTCCTCTGACTAGAGCAACTTCTTTCACATGCCTCCTGTGTCTTGTACAGGACATGTGGCAAACCGTACTTCTTATGGTTCTTTTAGCAATCGCTTTCCTCTTCTAGAAACCGCCAAAAAAAATAAAATAAAATAAAGAGTTGTCCTTTTGAAAGATCCTCACAGCTGTGCTGTAGATCTCTGAAGCTCCTCCAAGGATCCTTTTTCTGATTAATGCTCTTTCTGCCAGGCATATCAGTTTAAATGATCAGGTATGTCTAGCACATTTCATGGACTTATATTTGTGAAAACTTTTTAATTACCTTCCTCCCCATTGCTAATTAAGTGACACTTTCTGTTGATCTCTTAACAAAATAGAGACACACAAATTTGTTGGTTTTTACAAAGTTGGACTGTTATGAAAACTTTTCCAAGACATACTGTCACCCATGATTTCACACTATGCTTGCAACTGATTTAAGAGTAAAGAAATTAGAGCAACATATCTATTTTATATTTGTATTGTATAGTAGATGGTTTTTCTCTAGAACTCCCAAACTTCAATGATAAATTCAAACATTGCTCAGTAAATCCTGCTTGTTTATTTAGCTGATTTTGCTTGTGTAAACAAACAATACTGAACACATGTTTTAGAGACAATGGTCACTCTCAGAGCAACCCACGTAGTGTAGAGTTAAATGGTTATATTAGAAAGGAGTGGCAAACAAGCCGGTGATGATTCTGCTTAGTTAATGTGACTGTGAAGATAAACACCCAACGGAACAACCTTTAGCAATGTCCTCTAATTGAACTGTCTAAGAAGGTAAGTTGCTGTTGAGTATCCAGTGAAATCTTATGAAATCAAAAGACAAATACAGCTAAAGTACATAAGTATCAAAAGCTGAGGAAAAATCTAAAACTAATGCAGGAAGAAGTAATAAATTTATTTAGTCTAAAATGCCTAATCTATCACCACAGTCACTATGTAATGTAATGTAGTTAATCGCAATTTAGTGTGACAGATCAAGAAAAAGCAGTGCAAAATTGTGATGCTGAACAAAAGTGATGCATGATTTTTAGTCTTTTTTTTCCTCTTTTTAACAGATAAAAGGTCTTCTCAGACCCTCTTTTATCCCTCAAAACGTCACCTTATTAGAAGAGTTTGCATGAGTTCAGCCATTTTTTTTAAAGGCCTGTGAGGTTTGTTGGAAACAGCCTCATGAAGACCAAGGAACACAACACACAGATCAGGAAGAAGGCTGAGGAGAAGTTCAAAGCAGGGTTAGATTATTTTAAAAAATTCCAGGCTTTGGACAGCTTATTGAGCATTGTTTAGTCCATTATTTGAAAAAGGGAAAGTAAAATGGCCAAAACAGAAATCTGCCAAGACATGACCATCCACCTAAACCAAGAGTGTGCTACCTGTAATTCCAGACCTGCAGGCTGCTCTTTAGCCCCCCATAATGGCTCCTAATAACTTTGACCAATAATTTTATAGAACTGAGCAGTGTTTTAAAGGCAATAAGAAAAGCTTTATACACTATCCCTAAAGGATTTTCACAATAGAATGACACTAATGGTAGTTTAGTTTATTTTAATTCAAGGACATCATATATTAATTTACAAAATAAATTTAAATAATACAAATTTATTGCCAGAGGCTGTTTTTCATCTTTTGTCCCTTGAATAGGTTGACAGGAACCAAAACACAATATAAGATAAAATGCAATAACATCTGCAGGAAATATTTTTATTTTGGTTTAGCATTTTGTGGTTGTTATAATCATGCAGCAATCAGGGTGATTAAATTATTGTTTTGTTTTTTTTTAACTCTTACAATCATTTTCTGATTGTAAAAGTTTGATTCTTTTTTTTTTTTTTTTTTTTTTTTTTTTTTTTTTTTTTTTTTTTTTTTTTTTTTAAAGGTTCTGTGGCACTAGTTCTCTTTATTTATCAGTTGCTTGACTGGAGATAAACTTAAGACACAAGTGAAGACAAGCAGGTAATGGCCTGGGACCAGGAATCTAGGCAGCTGAATCAATGTGTGTCGCCACGATGGTGTGCCTGCTCCATTACTCAGTCATGGATACCCCATGTTTTGATGTTTTCCAGTGTTATAAACTTAAAAAAAAAACCAAAAAAAAAAAACCCACACCTGAAATTTTAGTTCTTAAGTTTTGTAATGTTTTCCCACACAAGTTTTATTTGGTAGGATGGAAGATAAATATCTCTTTAATTATGAGCTGCTTTGTGTTGGGTCAGTCACATAAAATCCAAAGAAATTACATTGAATTTTTGATTGCACTGTGAGAAAATCTGAAAAACTTGGAAGCACAAGTACTTTGCAATGTACTATATAATGTGAAAGGGAAGAAAAAATTGACATGGATGAAAGCAATGTGAAGTTAATAAAATATGGGATCACAAAGGTTATGGTAAACATGACAACAGCAGAAGCAAAAAAGACTGTTGAAAGAACAAAGAAAGCGAATAACAAATTATGGTATGGGGAAATGGTGATGTGTCAGAGCCAAAAGTGGAGAGAGGTAGCAGAAGAAATGCAACGAGTGAAGGAAATAATGTGGTTGGAAGATTAAAGAGAAAAACACAAACAGGAAAGGTAAAAAAGGTAAAAAAAAAAAAAAAAAAAAAAAAAAAAAAAAAGGCTGTATTGTAATAGATATATAGATACGACCAGTCATTCACAGGTCTCTTAACACATGTGGCCGGTGCATATAAAGGCCCAGCAATTTGGGGAACTCTGCTCTTCCACACACAAAAACACACACAGAAAAACTCACACAACATGGCCCTGTCAGGACCTTTGGTGCCCCAAGTCTCAATTTAGACTGATTAGAGCTGACCTTAGCAGTGAACTCCTACATTTACACAGAGTGAGGACTCCTGGCTGTCCTGATTAAGCTGTGACCCTGCCACTGACCACTGGATGCTAAACACTCCCAGACCAGGATGAAACACAGCTGACATACTTAAAAGACCACATGGGGGCTTCTTTTCTGCAGAGAGAAAATGGAAACTCTTAGTTGTAGAACTACATGAGGAAGTCATTTAAAGCTCCTTGTCATCCTCAAAATGGCTGTGAGCTCACTTAGAGATTAGAAGTAATGAAATTATGAAATAATGAATGTTTTTGTGTTTTGATATGAGGAGTATCTTTAGGAATTAAATTTTAATTGAACTGCTGCAAATTTATTTACTTCATTTTATAATTCAATAAAATATGCATATTTGTTGTTGTGTTGCATCACTAATAAGGCTGGTGTTGCTAAGAATGAATGTTGAAGTACAAAATCCAGAAAAGGTAAACTACAGGGCCTTAAAAAAGTATTCATACCCCTTTAACCTTTTCACATTTTGTCATGTTACAATTACTTGTTAGAACACAAAGTAACACAGAACCATGATGTGGAAGGAAAATGGTATGTGCTTTTTCAAAGATTTCTACAAATAGAAACCCTAAAAATGTGGCATGCATATTCTCCCACCTCCACACATACCTCTAAATAAGATCAAAGCATATTTTTGTGTTAGAATGATCCAGCTGAAGTTCAGACCTGGAACCAGTGAAAATCTGTGGCAAATCTTGAAAACTGATGTTCATTAATGCTCTCCAACCAATCTGATTAAGCTATTTTACAAAAACAAATCTTCAGTCTCTGGATGTGTAAAGCTGGTAGAGGCATATCCAAAAAACACTTGCAGCGTTAACTGCAGTGCTTCTACAAGGATTGCCACGGACAGGATGAATATAAATGAACACCACTGTTTTCAGATTTTTTTAGTGTGGTTTATTTTTTCACTTTACAACTATGGATTGCTTTGTCTGTGTATCACAGAAAATCTCAATAAAATATTTTAAACTTTGTTGAGAATGTGGGAAAACAAGAAAAATGTAAACTGCGGTGAATACTTTTGTAAAACACTTTATATAAATTATGACTGAATGTGTATTCTTTTTTTTAATAATGCAGATTATTTGTAATATAAGACATCAGTGGGATTATATCATGTCAATGTGTGATAGGTTGTATTGTATATGGTACAGTATTTCCACAATTATTTTGCTTTCCATAGGCACAGCAGTTCAAATTCAGAATACTGCATTTTTTTTTGTTGTTTTACCCTTTAATGATACTAAAGTAAATAAATGACTTTGTTTAAAAACATCCAAACAGGAGCAGAGAAAGGTCATGCAATACATGCATTTTTCTGTCCTGTTCTCAACATATATTTCTGAGCTGAAGCTTTAAATCCAGCCTAATTAAAGGGTCTGAAAGCACCAACCCCCCTGCAGATAAGCAGAGATAACGTTGGTGAAATCTCAAATAAGAAACCTCTCCTTTCGTAACTGTCTTTTCCTTCATCTAAATCATCTACTTTTTTCATTCTCTGTTCCATCACGATGTACATTTGTTTGGCTTACAGCTGAATTCCTGCAAGGAGACGGACTACCAGTGGCTTCCTTATCACAAGAAATGGCAACATAAATTGTCTTGAATAGTGTGTTGGGACAAGGTTTGCTGTTGCTAACATTCCTCTGCATGCAGAAATATAAATCTCTCCTCCTGGGATTACTTAACAGAGATATACAAATGGGACATCACTGTAGTTCACAGAAAAGTTTACTTCCAGCTTATTTTCATATTGAACATTAGAGATAATTATTTTTAGCGCTAGGATTTTTACATTTTAAGCAGCTAAAGCATCCAGTGTTATTTTAATGGCGGTATACCAAATAACTGCTCATTTATTTCTAGTAAAGCTCCTTTTTAACACACCATTGTTGGTTTTCAAAGCCTTCTTAAACCAATGCAAAATACAGATAAACTCATTTTAAAAAAAATCTATTCCTGACACTCTATGAATGTTTACATTTATTGCTGTGAGTTTAACAATTCCAGTTTGTGTAACCCCCCCCCCCCAGTATCCTCCCAGTGGTACCACTCTAATCTTATCACTCATCACTGTTTACCATTTACTCAAGCAGAAAAGAGTTAAACAATTATCGGCAAATTAAAGAAAAACATGCTGGTCGTGTGCGTCCACTCTGTCGAGACAAAGTGATGACTGTTGTGAGGTTCCCACAGCACGCCAAGGTCAGGACCCTAAAGTGGCTGATCAGTGTGATTCTGTCATGAACACACAAACCCACACACAAACAGACACTGGCCATGGTCTGTGACCTGCTTGACCTCAAGATCACAGTGGCAGATGTTTTCCTGCTGATTTCTTCCATCCTTAACGGCATCCATCATCAGTGTCAGCATGGAGGAGGAATGCACGTGTTGGGCTGTGCAATTGTGCACATGCTGCGTCACTAGTGCTGAGTGATATGTGGTTTGTCAATATTTAGCTCTATTAAAATTTAGGAGTTGACCTGGGTGGTCGGTGTGAGGTTGCACTCGTCCCTAACAGCTGGAGGATTAGACTCAAGAGGGAGGATAATTCTGGGATACGTTGTTCATTCAAGTCAAGAGATGTTGTGTAACATGAAGAGTTTGGAAGAGTAGTTTTTCCAAAGAAGGTCTTTTAAAAAAGGCTGGAACTACATAGAAAGGTTTCAAATATGTTGCTTGGATCCACACATCTCTGAAATTAAACACCATCTTCTTTAATCCCCCAGTAAAGATGGCATCTGATTTCATTCAACTTACCATACAGAAAAAAAAACTTACCAAACAGAAATAATGTTGGTACGCTTTTCCTAAACTTGTAGAGACAAGTTTTTCAATATACAGTTGACAGATGAAAGATAATTCAGCATTCTTAGGAATGATAACCTCAACTTTACTCACTTAAACATACATCTTGTCACTGAGGCAAAATAGTTCAATATTTGTCTTGTCTGACCATATTTATTCAGGATTGTCCATGTAGGCAGCTGCAAATTTCAACATTAACTTAATGTTGAAAAGTTATGGACTGTGCTTAAAAAAATGAATCCATGCTGGGAAACCAACCAATTAAAAGGAACTCGACCATTTCTGAAATTTCTAAATATCAAAAATCTGTTCAAATTTATGCTGGAAGCTGGTTGATGGATAAAGCAAGCACGTGTTTTCTGTGAAACTTACTCACAGACAGTTATTTAAATGTTAATCTGATTGTAAGCATTTTCTGACCCTTTATGTACAGAGTTGAACCTATAAGAGAAAATCCAACCCTCTCTCAGGAACAGAGTGTGATCTACATAAACAGGTCTGCTTTCAGATCCCACAACGAAAACCCACACATCAGCCCAGGTAGAGTTAAAACCTCTGGAATGTTAAGATCCTGAGCAAAATGTTCAGGAGCCCATGGTGGAAAATGCACCAGGTTCAACCATCAATTATATCATCTGGGTTAGAGGAGTTTAGAACATGTTTGGGGCACATCATCATTCCAAAGTCCAAAAATCATCTAACTCAAGTCTAACTTCAGCTCTTAACATGCATTATGAGCAGAATTGGACCTTTCACTTTAAAGACAATTATTTGACAATTATTTGACATGTTCATCATTCATTTAAACAGTTCTAATAATTTTATGTTCATTGTATTTTTCACAATCTCTCAAGTCTTGGTCAGAATGTGATAAGTTCAGATGTTTCTAAAACTTTACCAACACTGACACAACACTCACTCAGCACTGGTTTTTCCTATTAAGCTTCAAGGTTTTTCTAAAACAATCCCCCAAAAAGAAAACAAATGAGAGAGTGAGTATTTATGATTATGTATCAGATTTTTAAACTTAATTTTAGTGAGCACTCTCTAAAACTGCTTTATATGTAATACACTAGTCGAGTTTGGCAACTTAATCAACCTCTCGCTGCATGTTGACAAAAAGACACATTTCTTTTAAGACAAACATTTCACTTTTGGTTAAATGAATACATAGACCACACTACCCGTATTTCTTTTCACATATTTTATGCTTCCTGGAGATAAAAAACAGCCGCCCTCCTCCTGCTGTGGCCTCACCACAGGATTTAAAAGAGACTGTTTAATGTCTCTTAACCCTGAAAGTGTACTGCCTTTCAAACCTCTGTATTAAAAAAAAAAAAAAAAACATGTTACCCTAAAATTTATGAGACATTACATTTCTTTCCATCAAATCTTCAATTTATCATCAATGAGGCTTATCAAAATAAGCCTTAATAAATTATCTAAGTCTGTAAAACACTTTAACTGGTAGCTCAGCTGGGGCACAGGAAAGGGGTATGTGTGAGAGACAGGTTTTACAATTGAGCATCTTTCACTTCTCTTTTCTGCAGTTCAGATGTGTATGTATGAGAGCATGCATCTGTCTCTTTTTCACTTGCAGCTGTTCAAAGTTCTCTTAGGATGAAGATGAAAACATGCACCACCTGGGCACCACCATCTGTGTACTGAATACATCAAATCAACCATTACCATCATGATATAATAGTATAGAGAGATTAAAATTTCTTTTTTATCCCTTACAGCTCAGCTCATCAGAGGAAGCATTTAGATTTTCCCCATGAGGTCTACTTAAATGTCAGTAAAAAAAAAAATAAAAAAAAAGTAAATAACCGTTGTTGTTTCCTAGTAAAAGATAATGGGCTGGCAGTGTGTAAAGACAGATAGAAACAGGATGTAAACTAAAACAGAGGGCCTAGTACAGGAAAATAGATAAAAAAGTGAAATATTGTTGTTTTTTTCCAAGTTTTTTTTTTTTTTAACGTATAGAGATAAAAGAAAAAATATTCCAAACCAATATGGTTAAACCTTTTTACAGTATGTGACCCTTAAATAACCAGTTCTTTAGGTTGAGACCCAGCCATAAATAATAATTTTTTCAATTTTTATAATAAATCGAGATCACCTTGCTAGCTGTGCCAGTTATTGAAGACAACTTCTGTTCTGACAGGAATCATCACATGTAATGTGTTTTTTTTTTTTTTTTTTTTTTTTTTTTAACGACTACTGAACCCACTTTTGATTAATAATTTAAAAAGTCCCTGGAACCTACTTATAAAAAAAATCCTGATTCTCACTAAATACTACTTTCATCCCACAGTCTATTATAGAATTGCTTTGGTTCAATGCAGCATTTCTTCCCCTTTTTCACACAATTGACTTATGAAACAATGACATCTGTTTCATACCCATTTGTTTTTCATCTTGTTGTTGTGTATTGCATATTTTGTAAAGCATGTAGCTTTTAGTTTTCTGTCCAGAGGCTTTGAAGTCCCCTTGGTTCCTCTTGGTTATTTTATAGCTTTCACATTTTGTTTGTATCTGCTCCAAACTTCACTTACATCTAACTGGGAAAGACAAAAATATTTTTGCCATGCACTGTGCTGAATCACTAACTTAAAGGGATTTCATTGTTCTTTATGTTGCTGCAACTGACAGTTCCTTTGGTCTCATCTACCATGTTTCTTATACTCAGTCAGGTGCAGCTTGGTCAAATCTGCAATTTCTCTCCTTTAACCTCACACTGCTTTGTATAAAACATAGGCATTTGCTTCAGATTTTCAAATATATATACATACAGATAGATAGATAGATAGATAGATAGATAGATAGATAGATAGATAGATAGATAGATAGATAGATAGATAGATAGATAGATAGATAGATTTCATACAATATTTCATGGAAAATACTGCCATATAAACATTTTAAACCTAATCTTCAACTGGGCACCATTCTATCATTTTTCTAGAGGTAAGAAAAAGCTCCAAAACAAGATCTGTCAGTTGCTCGCTGAATCAGACTTTGGATGTAGATTTGTTATCACCAAAGTATAAGCATTATAGGAAAACACTCTGGCTGATAAATGATGTTTAACTTGGTGTCTGTTTTGACATTCCTCTTTGGTGCTAAACTACATGGCTTTATCACTGGTTTTGAAGGAACCTTACTTGCAGATTAACATCTCTGGTTCAAAGTCTAAAATACTTTGACTGATCAAACCTGAACTGGTTATTCTACATTGAACAGAGATTCTTTAGATCTAAGTTTAAAGCTTATGAAGACTTTATTATTTTTAAGAAAATACAAGGAGCTTTCAAGTACTTTTTTGCATCAGCACAGTGTTAGATTTTGAACAGTGTGAACTCTGTACTTTATAGATTGGTCAAACCTGGAAGGAAATATTTTACCCTGATCAATGATTCTTCAAAATGTTGTTTTGATTTGTGCAAAATTAAAACTTAAAAGTCTTCATTTTCTAAAAATATATTTTGAACCCAATGTCTTGGATACTCATAAACCCAATCTTGGATTGCATTAATGAGAGAACACCTACTGGTAAGTATCTTCACATGTAAGTGAGACATTCTTAAACCACTTAAATCCTCTTGGTTTATTGTCAGTGATGTTTATTTAATAGTTATAAAAAGCAAGCAAAAAGATTTGTTTGAATAAACTTCAAGAGCTAAAGCCATCAACTTAGAGAGTGATTATGTATCCCTTGAGTAAGAATACCAGTTATAGATGACCTTCATGTTTTACTTTCCCACCATTCACCACTTTCTTTCACTTCGAAGCACTTATATAAAAGTCTTTCTGCTTCGCTGATGCCCAGTTGAGCAGCTACCTCTTTCCTCTTCCCTTAAAAGCCAACTCCGCCTTTTGCTGCCCACAGACCAAACCAGCAGACCCTACAGAGCGTGCCCAGTGGAAGATGATTTCAGGTTTCAATGGTTTCAAGCTGGCAGATCACAGTTTGGCAAAATAGTAAAGCCAAGAAAGCTACTGGGAACTCAACCCAGAGAATTCACTTCTTTGAGTTCAACCAAATTAGAATTTCTTTGAAGAGTAAAACATGTCTGTCAGGACACAGTATTAGAAAAAATCCCTTCCTCTGAGATGTGTTTAATATTAATGATGTGGCTGAATCAAGTGTGAAGTCCCTGTTTCTCTAGAACAGAAAGTGGTTCTTATTGAAGTATAAAAAAAGGTCATGAATCAGGATAAAGAATGATAGACCAGCAGGGGCTCCTAAAGCGATCTTTTTCTAAATCGTGTGATGGTTGAAAATATATATAACAGATGACTGAAGAGAAACTACCTTGTTTTGCTACATAGCTTGGATCACAGCACCTTGTCTCTGTGCCCATTTTACAACAAAGTTAATCTATTGATCATGTAGTACACAAATTTGGCTTTTATGGGAAAGTGGCAAGAAGAAAAACTCTGTTGGAAAAAAAGCCAGAAGAAGCCCCATTTAAAGGTTTTGCCACAAGCCAGCAAGCATGTGGATGAAGGTCAGATGTGGCTAAAATTGAACTTTCTGGCCTACATTCAAAACTCCATGTTCACAAATTCCCTCCACCCAATCTGACTGAGGTTGAGTGTTTTGCAGAACAGAGTTGACATAAAAATTCAGTATGTAGAGGTGAAAAGAAGGTAGAGACATACTTTGAATGCTTCTATTGTGATTAAATACTGGTTCTAAAAAATGATAGACACAAAACGGCTGAATGCAAATGCACTCAATGTTATTTGTAAAGAAAAGAAACCATGTAGCTATTATTTTTTCTTTCACTTCACAATTATATGCTACATTGTGTTGATCTACCACACGAAATCCTATTAAAATATACTCACATTTGTGGTTGTAATGTGAAAGAAAGTAAAAAGTTAAAAGGATATGAATACTTTTGCAGGGGGTTGCGAAAGATTGACTGTAAAACAAGCGTAAATAAATGAGGGAGAATTGTTGGGAAGTGTCATTTGATTTTCTGCAAAATGATTCTTTGTTAGGTTTGGTAAACGATTTAACTTTTAGCCTGAGATTAACTTAATCTGAGCTGCAGTTTCAGATGAATGATAAATTGAGCATGCATCATACATAATAGTATAGTATGGCACTTTTCTCAATAAAGTCATCTTTTTTTGTTAACATCAGTTGCAATAAAACATGTAAACAAGTTGTCCTGATCTGTGACATGACATAATATAGCACATCATCAAACACTCACTGTACATTGTATATTTTCTCATTTGTGGTTGCTGCCAGCTTCTCTCTGACAGCTCCATTACAGCCAAGATATGTCAAATTTGTTCACTGAAACTGTGAGCAAAACATTTACAGTACCATCAGATTTAAAAGCCAGCAGGTAAGACTGTGAGCCAGAACCAAATCACTGAGTAAACATAGAAGTCCGTGAACAAAGAAGAGAGTCAGTCAAGAAGAGAGACTAAAATGAAAGCAGGCAGCTAAATTTTCAGTAACTATTTCAGTGACCTCTGCTGTAGTTCAATGTTTTGTTCTTCTGCTTTCATGAAGCTGCAGTGACTAATCTCCATAACATCAAACACAATCTAAATATTGTGTGTTGGATTTAAATTTTCTGCAGAAATCTAATCAAACCATTTAGATGGAACTGAACCATTCTGGGAAGCTTGGGTGTGTCATAGTTTGAGGATTTTATTTTTCTTTGGTTTGTGTTGCTTTGATTTTCTTGAATTTGAAAGTAATATTCTAGTTTGGGTTGTGCTGACATGCTTTCCTAGCTGATCTTACGTTCCACTATTTGAACACTTCTTTCTACTTTTTGTAACTATGCCACCTGCTTTGTGTTAGTTGTTCACTTCCCTCAGCTCAAACAGCCTCTGTCCTTCAGTTGTTCATTTTCAGTTGGTTGCATAATTTCTTCAAGCCAAATTATGTATACCTAATTTCTGGCTTGAATTATTTGCTTGTGCTGCACCTTTTGGTTTTGTGTTTAAAATTTGCAGAAACCTAGTTTAGATTTGAATCCTAATCACTAACATCAATGCAGAGCTCTGCATGACAGAAACTGTGTATCTAACATTGTTTTATTCACACTGGCAGGATTGATAATGTGCCAGCTAGTGAATTTTGTGTGAATTTTAAGGACAGCAAAGCATACATTTTTGTAATTGCTATTTTTGTTTTAGTATGGTTTGGGAACTATTAACTCACTCAAATATGTTACAGCATGGAAGACCATTATATATTTAATGATTGTTTACTTTTATTTATTTATCAAAAATGCACAACATAAATTAATCAAATTAGTGAGTACCTGGAAGTGTGACAGATTTAGCCACTAGTAAGTAAGAAAAAATACACAATAACAATAGATGAGATTAAAACCAACAATACTTGAGCCACCAAAACCAGATAAAAAGTTGTACAAAATCTCTTAGATATTTATAAGAAGAACATTCTATTAAAGATGATGGTGAATTATTCAAACATTTACAGCTATTCAACAGTTTGTTCAAATGTTTTACGTCCACAGTCACATCTAGTTGTGGACCTTGTGGTAATATCACTTCCTGTCCTCTGTCTGAAAAAATGTGAAACAAAAAATGAAAAAAAAAAAAAAAAAAAAAAAAAAAAAAAAACCAATAATAAAAACATTCTGCTTCAAGATTATATAATTATGTGGGAATACAATAATTAATATTAAAAATAAGACCATTAAATGAAGGTACATCTTGGTAAAACTAGCTGTAAAATGTGTTCTTATTTGGTCAAAGGTTTAAAGATAAAATGGAACAGTTTCAGCATCTTTGTGAGATTAATTTTGAAAGATATACTGTAGTACTGAACAATACAAAGTTACACAAATTCCCTTAGAAAATCAATCATCTTGCTGCTCAGAAATATATTAGAATAAAAAAAATATCCTCCTCACAGTTTTTTTGGTACTTAATATTTACAAAGTGAATCCTGAACTTGATTCAAAGCAGATATGTAATAATGAAAGATTGATTTTTTTTGCATGTGAAATAAGCACAGTGTCTTCTGTATAGATTTGGACATTTTAGATTTGTGCAGATATTTCGTAAATTATTAAATGGTAAACATGGCACTGTGGGACCTCTAAAGTGCAGTCATGGTAGGAGGATTTGATTGCACCAATACAAGCAATTTGATTTTATCAAAAGAACTGCTTGTTCAGAAACATTAAAGCAGCAATTTACCTGAGAGAACAAGAGGATTGTCAGTATCAGATGCCTTCATTAAATCTAAAAAGACAACAGTGACACAAAGCAAAAATTGCCTCAGTAGAACAGTGAGGGAGAAAACCAGTCTGCATAGGGTGCAAAGAGGTGTGACTGTCATTTACATGCTTAATCAAATACTTTGTAGATAACTTCTCTGCCACCTTAGATGTAAGATAGCTTGAGTTCCCCACAGGTTTGGAAAATAATGATAGAAAAACATAATGCAACCACTTTAAATGAGATTTTTGACAGCTTTTCAGTTCAGGGTGAGAGATAACAAGTTTTCAAGCAACACATGACATCCAATTAGAAGGATTAAAATCAAAATTTGGTTTCATCATTAACAGTTGAGCTGTGTTCATGCACTCTTGTCAGATTCTTTCACAGGTTCAGTACAGGCTTTTTTTCTAAGTTGAAAGCTTGTAGGCTTTCATAAAATTAATTTGTCTTTCTACATCTTATACCTTTCTGTGTGTGGTTCACTGTTTAATTTGATCATCCAGTTTGGCAAATATCATTGCAATAAATATGAATTAAACTAAAAGGACAATAATAGTTTTGGGATTTTGTACAATTACAACCAGGTTTTGAGTTTCCAGAGCCACATTGTTACACAACAAGGAGGCATGTACAGACAATATTGCACACCAGCATGGATAAAATTAACAACCCATTTGTGTATTTCCCTTTTATTTTTGACTTGTGGCTCATTTTCTCACTCGTAACCTCATTTGCTTTTACATCAGGCTTTCTGCATCTCGTTCTTTTTGGAGGTTCAAAGTGTCTTTTTTCATGTCTTTGTCAATAGCAGCTTCTGTGACCCCCATTTATCTTACACACCCCCACTTTCCTTTAATCACAGAGTCACTGTCACTGATGTCTTCAGAGTTTCCTTCCTTTCTGTGTCTGCTCCTCCTTTTTGTTAATTCCTCCATCTCTTTCATCCTCCACATTTTCCTTTTTTCTTTGCTCATTAGTCTGTCTCAGTAAATTTCTCTCCCACATGCGATATCCACCAGACACACATACTTGGAAACCTCTATCCCCTTCTTAACATCATTGTGCAAATAGAGCACATTAAAGAGCTCATAAAGCTAAACTTGTTCATATAACAGTCTCCATAAAAACCAGCATAGGACCACATTTTTTAAAGAATGTGTCTGTTTAGAACCATCTCGTCTATGTTTTGCATATAATAATAATTTTCTGGTTTATTTATGTTGTTTTTGTCACCTTGATTTGGAACACTGTGCCTTGCAAAGTATTAATACCTCTTAAACCTGTTTACATTTCATCACATTGGGTGCACAGTATTAGTCATGGACTATATCACCCGAAATAGATCTTCATGGTGGTGGCAGTATCATGCAGTGAAGATGCTTTTCTTCAGGTTCATCTGACCTGATGGAAAGATTCATCTAATAAAATATATTGAAGTTTGTCACTGTAATGTAACAAATGATAAAAATGATATGGACATATCTGCAAGGCACTGTACACATAGTACATCCCCCTCCATTGCAAAAAATTGTATGCGATGTCTGCCATGTGTAATCTAACGTGCTGTTTGTGATGCTCACTTTTTAAAAATAACTGTTGTTGCAGTTACTTTTCCTTTTTCAGATTTTCTTTCACTGTCACTATTGACCAGCAGTACCAACTACATGGTCCATCTGGTACAAATCCGTTGACATATTCAGATTTATTGTACCTGAGTGTCTGTTCACATGTATGTAAGCTTGTAAAAAAGAAAACACTCTTGTTAAAAGAACCTAAGCCCTCCATGATTTATGGTCTATGTCTCAATCAATTATCTTTTCCACATCCCCACATCGCTCGTCTTTTACACTCTCAGTCATTCTCTTTTCTAACTTTACTGCACCCCTCATTACACCTAAAAGACAGAGGTCAGAAGGTAAACGGGAACGGCAAGATGAGTTTTGAAAGAAAAGAGAGTAGACAGGAAGCAGAGAATGGAGCTGAACAATATATCACATTAGATACTGCAGAGGTAACAAAAAACCAATATCAGTGTTTGGCAAAAGAGGGATATTAAAAAGTAAAGAAAATGTTGAAAAGTTAGAAATAAAACTCTGTAAAACATGATGTTGGAATGTATGAAGTGTGATTTTTCTCCTGCTTTCCAAGATAAACTAATAGTAGTGCTGCTGTTGACCTAAAACTGTCTACAGCTTTACTGTGCTCTCAGACACTTTATTTTTAAAGTTTTTAATTAAGAGGCTTAACAAAGAAAGTCATGCAATTAATAGACAAACCACCGAGACCTATTAAACATGCTCCAGTCCTTTTAGCTTTTTGTATAGTTGCATTTCATAACTGTGGAGTCATACCTGGTAGGTTCACAGCAAAGTTTTGAGTTGAAGTTTATCCCAAAAGTATTACAAACCTTGTTCTATTATAGCGATTGTTCAGATTTTTTTTTTTAAAGTGAGCTTCTGTGACGCTATCATCAGTAATAGTTCCTACAAAAGTCTCATATCACAGTGAGTGGTGTAGTAATAGAGCGAGTGCCCTGTGAATGCAGCCTATTAGTAACTGACACAGTAGTCTGGGGTTAGATTCCCAACCCTGGGATCCCTACTGCATTCTTTTGTGACTAGTGTCTCAAAATCAAATAAATTATCTCATTTCACAGTGAGTATGTGAATGTCTAGTCTGATGAACTCACTGCTTTAGCTGATTTGATCAATTTAAAATACGCTTAACTGAAAATTTTCATATTATACAACATTCAGTTAGCTGATACTAAGCCTACAATTTCACAAAACACTGCAGCTGTTTTTTTCAGCCAAACCTCTGTGTAAAGTGACATCTCATCAAATCATAAGAGTGGAGTAGATTTTTGCAGGCTGTGTGCGATCACAAGATGATATGTTCTTATGCTTTCTCAGGTCTTGAAAGTGTTTGTAAGTAATTCTGGTGGATACATGTTCAGCTAATGAGGCTGATTAATTTAGTTGACATTATCTCCCTACATAATTTATGGTGTAGACTATATATGGAGATGTTATTCAGCTGAGAAAATAGCAAGAACTACAAATCCCAAGATCACAGCTCTCAAACTCCAGTCCTTCAACTTTTAGATGTGTCTCTGTTTCAACAAACCCGAATGAAACACTGCAGTCATTAGCAGGATTCTGATGCCTTCACTGTGCAACCTTTTTAAGACATTGTTTTGACAAAGAAAAATAAGTTCTTTTTTACTTTTACAGAGACTCTTTCCAGGTCAATTTACTGTGGTAGTCATGTTACCATCCCTCTTTCTGTCTAGGAGTTGTGACATCGCTATCACTATGGAAGTTTTCACAATCGCTCTACGCTGTCTCACTATGGTATTTCACACTTTTAGATGGAAAGTTAATCTTGTTTGTATAAATAAAGTTAAATCAATTACATTAAAGCATTTCTATCTTTCTATTGTATGAAATACAATAGAAATTTTGATGCTGAAATGGTTCTATACCTTCCCACAAGCTGATTTTTATCTTAAGAAAAACCTGAACTGACAAGAAAATCCTAGTTTAATATACAGGCAGTCGTTTTTAAAAAAATGTTGTCTAACATACTGTTCTGTGAAGGCATGTAATAAAACTTGGCTAAGAAACAACTTGAACACACATCTAGTGTAACTCTCCTTTTGAAGTCTAGATCTGATACAGAGTAGCTTTAAACCTTTAATTTATGGGTTTAAAGCTCCATAAACACAAATGAAAGTGTTCTAATAAGTGGTTTAAGCAGAATAGGCTCCAGTGTTATATCTAACAGCTACGGTTGAACCTCCTAAACATGAACGTGCAATTTAATGAGCAGCTTTAGCTGCATAAACTTAAATTTGCTTTTGTAGATGGTTCTAATTGTATAAAAATGCATTTGTTTCTCTGGTGTTGAGATGATTCCTATGATTCTGCCACTGTTGATGAAGCACAGACCATCTCTTTAACCCCCTTTATAGCCCCCACCCACCAACCTCACCTTTAAGTCTGGCTTTTTTATTACAAGTAACATAACTTACAACCCTGGTCTGTAACATCTTCCTCTTGTAAATGAAACTTATTTAATCCCCTCTCTGAAGCCTAAGTGATGAATTAAATGCCACAGGACTAAAAAAATGACATAGTTTGCATAGTTTACAGCCACTTGTTCTCATTGAGGCGCACAAATCAAAGGTGCCTGCAACCACGAAACACTCTCCATATGTTCAACTTTTACTCACGTCTGTTACAAATTAAGCTTAAGTGTGGTGATGTAGATAAGCTGCTCATGTGGAAAAACTGCATAAATTCATCTTACATTAATCTTATTATCATTAAATAATAATGCAATTTTTAGATAAAGATTAAAATTTGTTGATTTATTGCTGAGTGATAAATTCAGTGTGTAACAAAGTAAAGACTGAACACAGAAATGTTAAAGGAGCTCACAGGTTCACGCTGAGGTTGTGTGGGATCACATTAAGGTCATTATTAGCAAATCTTACATCTAAGAATAAAAATACTTTCAATGTTTTTGTGGCAAACATAATAGCCAGCTGTTAATGACATTACATCACCATTATAGAACAATTTGGGGCTGGACTGTTTCCCTGGACAAAATAATTAGCAGACAAACTCAGAGCAGCCATGATGTTGCAGACAAATGCTTCAACCTTAAATCATGATTCTCACCTTCTAACTCTTCTGGTAGGAAATTAATTCTAAGTCTTGTTATCACTTTCAAAACCTGTGAGAGACAAACAATTATGAGCCAGTTTGAGTCAATAAACACCAAAATAAATTAAGTTACAAAAATTACATACTTTTTCAACTCTAAAAACCTAAATAAAAACAGAGAGAAATGAATCATTAGTGAAGCCAAACATGACAGAGAGATAACAATAAATTGATCTATTAACTAGCCCTGCCTGAGTGTTATGTTATTCAGTCTGACAGCATGAAGTAGGCCAAAAGACCTAATAAAGCAACATGTCATGCTTGGTTCGAAAGAAATACAAGTACAAACTGTACAGAAATACAGAAACAAAATAGTTGACATCTCTCAGCCTGGAAAGGGTCTTGAAGTCATTTTTAAGGCTTTTAGACTCAATCAAATCAAAATGAGAGTCATTACCCACAAATAAAAAAAACATCAACAGGGGTCAACCTTCCTGGGAGTGGTCTACCATAATTCCTCAGAGATCATCTCCAAAATTCCTCCAGGAGGTCACAAAAGAACCCAGAGCAACATCTAAAGCAGTGTAAGCCTCTCTTGCCTCAGTGAAGTATTCAGGATTCAAGTAGGAGACTGGGCAAAATGACATCCAGCTGAAAACCACTGCTGACCAAAATGAGCACAGAGATTTGTGTCAGATTTTGCTGATCCCAAGACTTCTGAGAAAATAATATGTGGACTGACAGACCAAAACCTTCTTGGAAGGTGCCATTACATCTGGGGTAAAACAACATTACACTGATCGTCAGTAATAGTGGTAGTTTGCTATATTTTTTCAGGACCTGGAGAAACTGATGGATCCTTGAATTATAGAAGTAAAAATCTTGACGGAGGATCTGCAACCAACCATTCGTGACCTTAAACTCAAGAACACTTTTTATGCAGCAGGACATTGATCTAAACATTCTGAACAACTGTTTTAATAATATGAAAAGTAATGAAAAACATCATACATTTCTAAGGATGCCTTCATTGTTAAAGTTTCCTTTGTTAAAAAGTACCAAAAGAGGAACATTAATTGTCTTGTTAACCAAGACACAAACTTTGTAATGTAATGAATCAATTTCAGAAGTTGAATGTGTACAGCTAAAACAAATAATATAATTTGCTAACAGAAAATACTGGAGGACTAAACATTTGCAGTGCAGTGAGATACAATGACCCAGGAACCTTTCTTTGAGACTATACAAATTTCATCCCTGACAACAAAACAAACACAACCTTTGCCAGGGGTTTGTAGCTTGCTGCTTACAGTTAAAGTGAGTGAGGAAATCAAAACTTATCTTATTTTACACATGAGAACAACGACTGTGCTTATCTTTCTACTTCCTTTTTCATTTTTTGAACATGAAACTTTAATGGGTTTATTTATTTTTTAATTTTATTATGCACACCCCCACATTTAAACTACATATTTTCCCCCACACTTATACACACTCATACACAAACACACACACTAAAACCCCTCTTCAACCCTCAGGCTAATTTCCTATTTCCATGCGGCGCCTTGTCCTAATCCTTGGTTTGACTCTGCAAAAATGGCTCCCTGAAGCTGAACCATACACACACAAGCACAGTCTTTAATACACAAACACACACAGACAGGGAGTGCAGCCTTCCCATCAGCAGCCCTGAGGAAGCCCTAAAGGCCTTTTTTAACTTCTGCTCACACGTTTATTTAAGAATAAATGAAAAGCATTCTATCACAGAAAGGAATTAGGATTCATTGGTTGGTCATTTTTGTATTAAGATATGTACTGTTTTAAAGTGATTTTAAAATGATAGAAAATCTCAGCTCTGGTACGTTGTTACTTAGGAGTAATGTAACCAATAATACTGATGCAAAGTTTTAACAATTACTGGACCAATCCAGGATCATTGTTTGTATATAACAATTTTTTTATATGATGGGATTTTGTCAACCTTGATACATGTATCATTGAATATTAGCTGAACATTTTGAATAGTGCACAAATTCTTTGATTGGTGCACAACTTAACTTGGATATACTGTTGTTCCTTGGATTTCAATTGATTTTTTTGGGTTTATATTTCCTAGTTTACTCAAGTCTTTTTTTTTATTAAAAATGCTTTGACAATTCATCTAATTGAGCTTAGTTAGCCTTTGTCATTTGTTTTGTAAATGCTGTTTTATTTTGAAGAATATTTCACATTTACATTTCAATTGGTTTTGTGTTATTTTGCTGAGTTTACACCAGTTGTGTACAGTCAGGGTAGGCAATGCCTTCCCCAGGGTATTATCAAAAAGTAATTACTTGTTTCATTTCACCCACCTTACAAAAATGTTATTACTTTAAAGCAGCAGGGAAACCATAGTCTTAACTATTACTTAATACAGATAAAACAACATCGCTCTCTTCATGTGGCTGTCTGCATTGGTGAAGAAACATAGCATTTTGTACAGCAGCAGGCTGCTTTGTGCAGATTGTACTTATTTGAACTCCCTGAGTATTATAACAGATATCCAGGGAGCAAACATATGCATGGTATCAATTAAGAAGATGTGTTGTATATGAACATAGAGCTCTGAGAACCGTAATTCTGTTGGCTATCCGTCCCGTCCATCCTGGTCTCTGCACTTATTTCTTTTTCTAAAACAATGTTGTGGTTGTTGAGTGGTGTTTGGTAGTACATTATTCGTGATATAGTTTGATGCCAATGATTTTGACTATATAATGAAATTACATGTATCACATAGATGAGATCTAACATGCCTGCACATTCAAGTCTCAAAGTTTGATTATATACCCATTTTTTGGTGCTCTTGTATAGATACTCAGTATCATAACTTCTTGCCTGCAACTTGCTACCTGACCCCAGATCTAACTTTACTTCACTGGTTTACACCCAGCATAATATCTGTTAATCATATATAAAATGTATGATCATGTCAGCGCAGAGTCTTTGTGATGAATTCTCTGTGAATCTCTGTTTTGCAGTGCTTTTGTCACCATTATTACTATTTTTATTCCCTGAATTATGTACTTAAATCAGTTTAAGCCCTCTAAACTACCTCTGCTATGTCTTATAATGGATTCTTAAAAAAAACAACTTTTACAAAGGTTTTCTCTTCTATTGGTGCAATCTTCATATACAACCAGTAGATCCAATATGTTACTGAAAGTAGTCTTTTTTTTTACCCATAAGAAGATCGTGTAAGCCTGTTGTGCAATACTTAAGCCAGTTTTATAATTTATGTTACTGTACAGCTACTGTACAGTGATTTTTGGAAGTAATTTAACCATGAAAACATCCTGCCACATTTAATATTATCTGCACACATAAGTCAACTCATAAGAGTCAACACAAGTTGTGAAAGAATAAACCTCTCTTCCTCGCTAACCTGATGAAACACTTGTATGAAAAAATGGGGGTCAGCAGGTACTAAAAGTCACACAAGAAACAGAACACCAAAATTATTCAATAACTACAATTTATTTATGTTAACAAAAACACCAACATCCTGTGTCTAAAAAGGCAGACACACTGTTGATGACCCAGGAGAAAATGCACACCTGCACAAAATTACATACATGTGAAGACACTCATTCACACTGATGGTTTTTAACTCTCTAGTTATAAGTCTTAATCATAAGTCAAGGGAGCGAGCAAAGGGACAGATGGGCTTGGAGGCAGCACATACACACACATTTAGTTTATACAACTCATTTCACAAATGCAGTCCAGGGGTGGGCTCCACAGACTCCCTGGGGACTCACAGATTAGCCTTGGCCGAAGCAGCTAATCCTCTCACATACCTACCAACACATTTCCCATTTTTCCTTTTTTCTTTCTTTTCCCAATGCACCTGGGAACAGAGTATGCTGGAAGCAGCAAATACAACACAATGATAGTGAAAGTTACCACGCTAAACTTTAAAAAATGTACACCACCATAGTTTAAAAACAAACAAAAAACACAAACATTTGTCATTTTTACTAAAGATATGGTTTTGTTTTTTGATACCAAAGCCAAGTTTTAAAGTCAGGTTATTGATATTCAAGAAGAACTGAAATGTGGTCCAGAAATCCCTGCACTGAAAGCAAAATAAGGATTCTTGATAACTGTGTTTCTGTTGCGTAAAAAAAATCCACGGATTTATTTGCATTTTTAATAAGTAAATATAAGCACCAAAGTTCAATAGGAAAGTGACAGCATACACACTCACTCCCAATAAATTCAGAAGAAGATGTCAGGAACGAATGCTTCTGACACTCTCACATGTCATCCCTGAAGAACATGTGTGGAAACTTTCAGGACTACGGCACATGTGTGAGCATGGTTGGAATTTCTGTTCCTTACAATCCCAGGAAATAATCATATCTTCAACTTAATCGCCCAAAAGTCATGAAAGTCCTATTATAAAGCAGGATATAAATAAAAAAAATAAATAAACATATTTTCATTAATTTTGTTCACTCTTTTTTTGGTTGTTTATTTATAGAGAATTTTGTTAGGGTATATGTGGGAAATGTTTCTCCCTGGTCTCCAGCTAAATATGTCAACATGCAGGTTACAAACAGGTGGTCTGTTGTTTGTAATATTTTTGTTATTATATTTTTTTATTATTAAAATGGCTGATTTCGGAATGCAGTAAAGCTCTGCTCAGCAATGACTAAATCTGAACATTCATGAACTCAGAACACAACATACTTTTCAGCCAGTATGTGTGCCATGCAAAGAGTAGAGAAAATCAATCTCTGAACGAGCATACAAAGACAGACAGAGCAGTGGAAAAAGTCAGAGAGAGGTGAAGGGGTTTGTCTCCAGAGGATTTACTGAAACCACTTTGCTTTACCCTCAACCTTTCTGTTCCTGCTGCCAATTTATTTAAACCCATATCAATAAGAAAAGAAAACTGCATGCTCATAGATGTTTATTCAAATGAGGAAGAGTTAAATAACACAAAAAAGCTTAAAATTATAAGTTGACTTATGTTTGATCATTTGCAACATAAATGTCAGAATTGATGGAATCTTTGCTCTTGTCCCTTGCGACAAAAACTTTTTCCCTTGTTGTCAAAATAAAACCAAAAACTTCAATGCATTCACTGGGATGCGATAGAGCATTACAAATTATTTTGTAGAACTATTTTTGCTACAATTTACAGCTGCAAGTCTTGTGGGATATGCCTCTTCCATTTTTGCACAACTAAAGACAAATATTTACAAAACATAGCTGAAACTTAGTTATATTCAATGGAGAATGTCTGTGAATTGTTCTTTTTCAAGCTATAGATTCATAATCGGATTAAGATCCAGACTGGGACATTGTATGGCAATGCTTTGATTTAAACCATTTCACTGTAGCTCTGGCTGTATGTTTGGGGTCATACAGCTGGAAGGTGAATCTTCAACCCAGGCAGAACTCCTTTGCAGCCTTCAAAAGGTTTTCCCCCAGGCCTCCCCTGTATTTAGCTCCATCCATCTTACCACCAACTCTGAGCCTGTCCTCGATGAAGAAAAAGATCCCCACGAGCATGATGCTGTCATTACTATGTTCCATTATCGGGAAGATATGTTCTGGTTGAAAGTTAGTTTTCTGCAAAATATGACTTTTTTGCCATGTAGGCCATTTCAGTCAATTTTGGTCTCATCTGACCAGAAGACTTTCTGCCAAATGCAACAGTTGCTGTTTTCTCTACTTTGCTTACTTTAGACAGGCTTTCTTCCAATAATTGCTTTCCTCCTTAGATGGAGAGCTATGTGTTTCTCACTTTTGTGTTTGGAAAACATTTTAAATGCCATGCGTCATCATCCTTCCACTTTACAATTATTGGTTTGTGATAGTCTATCACAAAAAATTCCTAAGAGAATATTGTTACCTTGTATAATGCAACAAAATGTATTAATGTTTAAGGGTGTGAATACTTTTTCAAGGCACTGTCAATCAGCTCTTTTTTATTTTAGGATATTTGCTTCTTTCATGCTGTCCTGGTTTGGATATTATATGAACTGGTCCTAAAAACAGCAATCTTGTTAATATCATATTCTGAAAGTGTAAATTTTTTTATCAGACATTAAATTTTCTTTCAAATAGCACCTACTATAAAAGGTTCACACATATTTAACAGGGTCTTTACCTGCATTACAAAATGTCTGACTGCATTGTAAGTCTCACACTGGACAAAGCCCAAATAGATGAGCACCTGCAAAATTCTAATTAGTCCCAGAAGAGCCATAATACAAAATAAATGCAGCATAACATGTGATGCGTGTATTGTGAAAAGTTTACAACAACTACACTTAATTCAGGTAGAAGGCTTGACAACACATAATCACTCCCCTGCTACAAGTTTACCACAAGTATCCGATGGTTTTGCAGCAACTAAGCCTTCTGGAAAGTAACTAAGACGGGGTCACAAAGTCAAAGGTTAAAACCACTTTGGCTCCTAGTGGGAGATTTGGTTTCCTAAGGTTTGTATGGGTGTGTGAGCACGTCTTATTTAGCCACTTCAGCGCTCCATAAAAATCCTCTCCTCCTGCTGACCACTGGCTTAATATCCTGTGTGGTTTGGTATGTTGGTTCACACATGCTTCCTTTTTTATTTCTCGTTAAATCCCCAAGCTTTTCTTCCTTTTTTTTTCTACAGAAAAAAGCTTTTCTTTCTATTTCCTGTCATATTTGGGTTACTTACAATGTATTCACTGTCTTTAATATCAACCTATTTTGAGCAGTGTTTCCATAAAATTGTAATTTCCTTCTTTGTTCACCTAAATTCTTCTGTGTTTCTGTTGGTTAAAAAAAAGACCTTTTCATTCAGCCACTTAAATTCACTCTATCCAAACTCCTAGGTCCGCTTACATCGACTGAATGAAAACCCTATGAAAGCTTGCAGCAGATTACAGTAGACTTTCTTAATTGAACAGCGAGAAAGAGAACAAGAGCAGGGCTACTTTTAAAGGATTATCACTTTTAAAGCCCTAAAGAAAGAAAAGGACACTCTTACTTTAAAGGGATTACCTTTCTGTCCTCACATATGGACAGTGGCCAGGAAGACAAAACACTATCTCCCCAGTGGGACTGGGTTTACTAACAACACTCTGTCCATTTGGCTTTAGTATTAATGTTGGATCTTAACTCTTTAGTTTCCTGTTGGTGGTCTTTTAGAAAATATTTTGTAAATGAAAACATTTACAACTTATATTAAGTTTTTAATTCTTAAATGCATCATTTCCCTCAGGGACATGTCAATGTATGTTTACGTTTTAGAAAAGAGAACCTGTCCCACTGTCTGTGGTATTAAATTTGGACACATTTATTTGGAAGCAACTTAATTTTGAAGCATTTGACAGAATTCTCCACATTACTTCTTACAAATGTCTGAAACTGGCTATTAGGAGGTTTCAGATATTTTTTTGTTACTGGCTCAGTAACTATTCTTTTCAACTTCTTAAAAATTCTGAGCGGATCCAAAATGCTGCAGCGAAAATTCAGAAAAAAGTAAAAGAAATAATTAAGCTCTTATTTTAGCTGCTTTGCATTGGCTCACTGTTATTTGCAAAGTAGAATTTCAAAATTTTTAACATTTAATTTATTTAATGTTCTATATTTTTGTATAGGAAATAGGTCAGTTTTCCTTGTAATGATGACATGCCTTGTGAATTGGTGCTTTTTAAATCAACTGAATGAAACCCACATGGCTGTGCGTGGATGACTGGAATAGCATTTTTATATATAAACAGGTTCTCACAGAGTAAATAGAAATAAAAAAAATAAAAAAAACCTTCAAATGAGTTAAATTATCAAAAACTGCACCTTTATTTTTCAAAGATTGGGTGAATAATCTTAAGAAAATGACTTAGAAAATGTTTACAAGCCTATATAGTTGCTTTATAAACTCCATTAGATTAGTACGTTATGAACAATCTAAAAAGTCCTGAGGCACATCAGTACTTACACAGTAATAAGGTTAGTTTAACTTTCTTGCAGGATGTCAAACTCAATATCATGCACCTCAAAGCAGAAGTGGAATCCAGTCAGAGCCTTAACGCAACACATCAATGGGCTTAATTTCCAGTGACACTGTCAGGTTAAATACAGACAGTTGACTGCTCCTGTGATACTGGACGAGTCTGACAGCTGAATATTATGTGGATTATTGAGAATGTGGTCAAGGATAGAAAGAGTGGGATGTCATCCACCAGGTCAATGGAGCAGAGGATAACTATTATTGATCACCTAAAATCATACCTGATCTGCTGTCAGCAGAAATCTTTTCACATGGTGGCTTTTTTTCTCTGCTGGTCGGTCACAACCCAAGCACGACATGACTTAATGATTTTCTTCTGTGAATTTGTGGTTGAGAAAGTAAAAGAAGCCAACATACAGTGTTTTCAGTGGTCACGTTCAGCTTAGATGCATCTGTCACATTGTTATTGGTTCATCATCTGTTGCTAAAAGACTGATCCCATTTCATTTTGGGTGAAAGTTCATCACATGCTTGTTGAAGCCACAGCGTCTGCTTTTTGCTCTTTATAGGTACAGCCACAAACAGAGCAACAACAAAAGTCCTGTTCGAGCACATTAGAGCTTTGCGGAGTGCTGTCTGCAGGCATATTATTGTCAAAACTGCATAAAAAAAGAAAATTTAGCTAAACTGCAATCCAGTTACTGGAAAAATACACCTCATCACATATAATTAGCTATCAAAATTAACCGCTTTACTACAACTTCTCCTGTCTTGTTGAACGTTGACAGTGCTAGTAGTAACATAAATAAAACATCTTAAATTCAATAGAGCCTTTTTCACAAGGAAAGAAGATTCCAAAACTGTCATTTTTTTTTTTTTTTTCTTTTACAGTGCTTGTTGATGGTTACAAAACTGATGTGGCACAGATCCCTGTGTGAAACTATTAAAATCAAGATTGGGGTATCTTTAAGAAAGCACTTTCTAAACTTAACAAGACATTACAAGTGAATCTGCTGATTGTTGTCACAGCTACTTAAAGCAGAGACTTGTCAACAAGAGCAAAGACAGCAAACTAGAGTGAGGAGCAGATAAAAAGCAGAAATAGACAAGAGGGAAGTGGGAAGTGGTAGGGACAAAGACCAGCAGATTCCCAGACAAGAGACAGGTGGAGATAGGGGAGCAGGCCATCAGAGAAAGACAAGTGAGACTGGAGGAAAAGCTGCAGAAGACTCCAGATGCAGAAAGAGGTCAGCTAGGAGGAAAGCCTTGAAGAATCAGTCTGAGGAAGCACCTTCCTCATTAATCACTGCAGGAGAATACACAAGGGAGGGGGCTATAAGTACAAAGCAGAAAACCTGGCACTCTGACAGGGTCTAAAGACCCAACTTGAAAGCAAAAGAAAGAAATACCTACCCCTTTCATCAAAAGTTTTACAACAATACTTGTAGTGTAAAACAAAAGTGTAAGAGGTGAAATAAAAGCAGGAGAAAGGTTTGAGATGTGGAGAGAAAAGATCAAAGGAAGAGGATGCATAGGGAAAAGAGCGAGGAGAATAAAGCTATATGAGACAAATGGCAAAGGGATAAAAGGATTAAGTAGGAGAATATAAATAAAGATGGAGGCTTCTTAGTGTCAATGGAGGTAAATATTGAGAATCTCATATGAGGCCTCCTGTTAAGGGTTCCACTTTTTTCTGCCCTATTCCCTTCATTTCTTTTCTACTTTTCTTTCTTTCTGCCACACTTCCTCTTATCCTCTCGCTGGTGTTCTCATCTGTGCCCCTCTTTACCTCAACCTCTTTTGTCCTTTTAAAATCCTTCCATCTTTTTTCCCCCAACGAGCCGCACACATGTAGGAATTAAGCTGAGAAATTTACATGAGAAAAGGCTTTTTCAAAAGTTCTTATAGAGCCGATCAGAGACAGAACAGTACTTACTGCCATATCTATCTTTTGACTCTTTCTTGTCTGGAATACCATCAATAGTGGCATAATATGTGAAACAAATTAGTGTTGAAAATATATTTGATGAGAAAAATACAGTATTAACTGTGACTGTCTGAATGAATAAATGAATTTACCTCTGCTTTATTGAATGCTGACATTTCTAACCAGCTCTTTTCTTGATTCCAACATCTCAAATTTACCACACAAATGCAGATAGTGATTAGAATAAACAAATTAAATCAGACAAGAAATAATCTATTTTAGTGCAATTAGATTACAGAGTGCATTCAAGAAGGAAAGGAATACATATAGACTTTTGTTTTTTAGATTGAACTAATTTCTTTACCAGTAGGGGGCAGAAAAGACTCTTTTTGTATAAGAACCTGAAACAAAAACTAAAAGAAAACATAAAAGTTTCAAAACTGATTGGGATTTAAACAGTATGTGGGCTGTTTTTGAATGTAGTTTTTGTTGCTTGTTTTAGCTTACTCTTAAACATTAAAAAAAAATGTAATACAAATCATAAGGGTTCACAATGTTATTTTTTCTCAGAAAAATCAGACATATCTCTTTTAATTGGACAATTTAAAAACTATGTGGGTTAATTTCTCACATCAACCCATGTATCTGTAACCCTCTCTCCTCTTTTTGAAATTCTCCTTCTTATCCTTGGAAACTTTCTTATTTGTTCATCCCATTCCTGTCATAAAATTAATTTGGTTTGGCTACAAGATAATGCTGCAATTCACTCAGAAAAATGAATTATTGACTTAACATTTTTTTCATTTCAACAGGTTCCACATAATCTTATTGTGTTAGCTGAATGCAAAAATGATGTGGAAATCTGTTAGCTTTACCAGAATAAATAAATGTAACCCAACAGACACAATTTTTATGTTTTAACTTGTCATAAAGTGTTTATATTATGCGGACAACTGGTGTTGAGTGTTGGCTTCTGACCTGCCCCTTCTCTTACTTTGTGCTCATTGATTTTATGTGCAAGAAGATGAGATCATGTAAGGATTTTAACAGAGCCCATAACAATGGGTTAACTTTCGAGATAAATGAGTAACACATTATGTGTATGTAAATATTTTAACTTTGTGATCAGTAGGAGTAATATGTGGCTTTAGAATAAGGGTAATCAGAGACACCACTTCAAGCCAGTTTTATTTTCAATTTGTTTTGGGTGAGTCACATCATGTAGTCCTGCTTGTGCCCTTGTCATTATTTCAAAACATTAGCATTACAGCAAGGGTTCATGTCAGTTTTTAGGGATTAGATTTTCTATTTCATTTTGGATGCTATGTGTTCATGACATAACCAAAATAGGTTTCACTGCAGAAGATTTGTACAAGCCAGTGAAATACTGGCAGAATATAATCTGGTCAGATGAGCCAAAGCTGAACTCTTTGTAAGCCATTGTACAAACCATGTTTGGAGGAAGAATGGTTCTCTACATCAGACAAAGAAAGTTAAACTTTATAATGTCCCAGTAAATCTCTTGACTTGTGGCCAATTGAACCTCTATGGAAATACTGAGGATCAGGGTGTTTAAGACACGACTTCAACAACTTTCAAGATTTGAAAACAGTTTGTCTGGAAGAATGGATCAAAATCACACCTTAATGATGCATGTGACTAGTTTCTCTATACAAAAAACATGCATTCCTTGCATTCCAATGTTTTACCCATAACTTCATTTGAGCTTTGTTTTATTTCTATGTGGTGGGTATTGGGTTGTTGCAGACATCTGGTATAAAGTCTATGTCAATAAAAATTTGAAATCTATTTGCTGAGAACATCTTTGACCTTTCAGTACTTTTTTACCTGCTGCATATTAACTCATTAATCTATCTTGAGGTCCAAGCTGCCATCACATCAATATTGACACAATGATTGTTTTGTATAACATATAACAGCTTATGCAAAATACAAGGATATTGTTGGTTAGAACTTTTCCATACACATACACATCATACACATCTCCCAAATACACAACTAAATTAAGTGTCGAGCACATCAGTGTTTTTTCAGTGAATATTTTTCTAAAAGAGGTAAGGTAAATTTGTACCTGATGTTGATAAGTTGTGTAATCCATACATACAGGAAATAAAACAAATAAGCACAGAGAATAAGTTATGAGTAATAAAGTGCAATACCACAGGAAATAAGTACTGAACACACAAACAAAAACGTCTTCTATACTTGGTAATGGCATCTGTATGGAGAAAATAGTCACATGCATTACTCAGATATGATTTGGAGGGTCTTTACTGTGGACTTTGATCTTCAGTTCTTTCCTTAAACTTAACTTGGTTCAAGTCAATTGACTGGACATTCGAGCATCTTTATTTTCTTTCTCACTGAAAAATAAACCCTTGTTTCATATTTAGATTCTCATCAAAAATGTATAAGTAAAATTCTCCTTTCAGCATCTCTTCAGTTAAATGAAATCTACCATATGTTGAAAATCAGTCCCATACCATGCAGCTCTAACCACCAAACTTTACTGGTGGTATGGTGTTTCTGGTGTGATGTGCAAAGCCATCTCTCCTTCAAACAATGGAATCTTTCACAGAACAATTTTGGCTTTAAAAGACACACAGACCCTTGGCTGTTAGAGGTTTTCAGTGTTCATTTAATCCTGTCAATCAACATTGGAAACCAAACCTAGACACATTCACATGCACACATACAAACGTATTGTGACATGTTCTCACACTCTTTCACTTTCAGTTCAGACATTCAACCTTTCACATCATGTCACAAACCCAAACAGTATGTGCTATCTATAACCTGCAGCACACACTCTTCGTTCCCATTTTTTCTCTTTCATTGCCCTCACAACTGAACCTGCCTTTGTTTGGTGTGTCTGTGTGTTTTAACCATGCTCTCCCCTGCTGAGTGACAAATCTTTTCACCAAAGAGGCAATCAGTCAAGCCCAGAAACACACAAACATTCAGAGACCCTGCATTAAATGAAGATTAAATGTCACAGCTGCCTAAGAGGTCCAAATTCATTCTCATCTGGGTTATTGTTTGAACCTGCAGCCGATACTTGGATGATAGCTGCAAAGTATGTGGAAAGTGATCTGAACCAGACTAATGCTTTCATGTGTGCGTATGTGGATGCTACACACATAACCTTGCACATTTAAAGGCACACATTTGCCATAGAACAGAGATCTATAATTTGGTTCACTCTGCAGGGAGTCTGTTATTGATGTTTCCCATGGCTGGATGCTGAAGGGAAATTCCAGCTAAGACCTAGTTTCAAGACTGACATAGCAGCTGCTGAGAAACTCTAATACCTACTCACTAGATGTCATTCAATATTTCACAATGAAATGAAATAAAATTAAAAAATAGGGTCAATTTTTGTAATTCGGTTTCATATTAAAAACCTTAAGCTAAGGAAAAAGATAATTAATTTTACCATTTTAGGCTTTGACTGGATGTATACAGAGAGTGTGTCACCTCTCTCTTCTGGAAATTCTCACACACCGACCTGAGCTTTACAAGTATACTAAATGTACTGAACTTTAGATGGGTAACTTTTAAATAGCTTTAAAATATATTGCTTGACACATATTTCAGCTACAAATTAAAGCAAGGGTCATGATCCCATTTGAAACACAAAGCATCTTTAAACATGTTTAGTAATTCAAAGGGAAGCTGAATGACCAGTAGGAATTTTAATTTTAAACATTAATATGTATTCCCCTAGTCAAAATAATTCGGAGAGATTAAAACATACCATATTATTTATTTCTGGTAATTTTTTGTGATATTTGAAAGTCAATTAGCTTTTTTATCTTTCTATTTCTTTATACATTTTTTTGGAATCAGAGATCTGAGTCATACCAAAACAAAGATAGTATCAAATATGGATGATGTGATGATTGTCACATCATTGTCGCATCAATGTTTGTTGGCAACACAGAAAATACATGGAGAGTACTTTGCTGCAAAGGTCCTCTCTCCAAGAAAATGGATGAATACCATGTATATAAAAGGGAAGGATCAAATTCAAACATGAAGAATAGGACACTGTTTACAGAACATTTATAGTACCACAACTGCATATATGCTAAATGGACTAATCAGTCTACGAAGCCAAACACATCTATTTGTGGGCATAAAGACAGTCACATTTGAAAATGTTCTCTTTTAGTCAGTTAAATCATGTGTGCACTTCAGAGTAACAGTGATGGTCAGATTCGAAGCAATAATTACATCTACCAGTATGCTGTCAAGATTTTAGTTTCAAATTAGGTTTTTTTCACCAGTGTTCATTTGCCACTGTGATGAATTACAGGTAAACTGAGCAAACAACAGCTAACTTTTAAGTGCTTTTGTACGTTGCTGGTTTGTTAGCTCTCCAAGCTGCTACTTTCATACTACCTTTCTCTTGACTCTCCTCTCTTCTTGAATTATTTCCATATAATACTTCAATTAATGAACTCAAATTTGAGCTGGGTATTTTGTCATCACAATCACAGCTTTTGTTTCAGGTAGATATCGTGTTATAGGCTGATGCACAAGTTCTAGACAAGCATCAGTCCATAAACTTGAAAGCGTCACTCTTAAGCAACTTTTGTCTGCATTCTACGCTGCCTTGTGGTCACTTTTTGTCTCTTACTTTTATCTACATATCCTGAGTTCAGTCATAAAAAAAAAGTATAACTAAAGAGCAAAATGAAAAAGCTGAATAAAATTATATCAAATTTGTTCTAAAGATTACTTGTTTTTAGGCTCTAATTACCTTTATTCAGCAGTAAACAGACAGAAGAGGAAAGGGGAAGATATGTTGCAAATGGCCTGAGACCAGAAATTAAATCCAGGACAACCACATTAAAGACTAAAGGCTCTGCACATGGTACGCATGCTTACCAACTGAGCCACCAAGCACCCCTATGAAAAAATACTTATGCAGCAGTTTGTAACACATTATGAACATTGTTGTCTGAAAAAAAAATCCATCAATTATGAAAGAATGACACTGTTTTAGCCAAACTTAGGATCTTCTTTCTTTGAACTGTGATGTGATTCATCTTAATGTAGTTATCCCCTGTTGCCACAGCATGTGCATTACAGCATTTTGACTGGAATCCCAGTGTGGAAACAGTATAAAAACAATCCACACCAAAAATATGGAATGTGGATATACCTCACACAAAAAAGGCGACTTTTGTTGGTAGATCACCACAGCCCCACAACAATGCATTATTAAAGAGAGAATTTATAGCTTTATTACCAGATCCAAAAATGTTTAAAGCAAACTCACAATGTGGGATTTATGTTGTAATATCAATAGAATTAAATGTTTTTCAGTGGTCTTCTCTCCCTCTCAAATAAATCATATTACCAATATCTGGCTCCAAGTAATCAAGTTCTCAGTTTTCTATTTTCAAATCTCATCAAACAAAAATTTCACAAAACTCTGTATATGCTTTTTGAAAAGACAAAACTTCTTCCATTATTATCTTTTGATGTTCCATCTTTGAAATGTGACTTTACAAATCCAAGTAGAAATAATTGTAACTTTTATGATTACAGCTTATTTGAGTTTAAGAAGACCAAAATATAATTCCCACAAGAACTTCTCTGACCCCTCTGAAAATCACTTTGTTAAGTTTGTTTAGGTTTAGCAACCGTTCCCCAAAAAAGTATGTTTGCTATTATTATTAGAAGAACAGATCCTGGTTAAAGAGCCTAATCACATTACACTTTTGCCCATTCCTCTCTTGCTTTTGTCGTTTTGCAAACAGATACTAGTCGAGTTTGGAGAAGCTATACGGGTATGTAGTAAAGTCCTTTGGGAAATTTCAAAGCTGGTATGTAGCCCTTCTAATTTTGTTGGTATTTGCCTTTAAGCTCTTACCAGTATTTGTATATACAGAACATTGGAGGGTAGAAACCACCCAATGTGTTTATTTGTCCCTGAAAATACCAGGAGGATCTCATAGCTCTTTTTGTAAGCCTCACAAACTCTCTGAACTTCAGAATATAGATTTAAAAAATCCAAAACCATTCATGATAATCTTTCATTCACTTGCATCAGATTAAGGCTGGAAGCTGGCATCTCTACAGACAAAATAAAACTTTTGTAGGTGTAGGCTATGGACAGTCCATACACACTCTTAAAAGCAGCATCAATATGTCAGATTCTAAATGGGAGGGATACATTTTATATTAGAATATTTTTTTCCATCAGCCTCTCTTTAATATGTAAATGGTTTTGGATATCTGGTGAAAATTTGCTTTAAATCAATTAAGTCAATGGTAGGTTTTTTTATAGCACTACATTCTGAAGTCTGATTGATCACATACAATGATAATAGCCTTAATTTTGTTGTTTTAAGTTTCTGATTTCTTAAGTTTTAAGGTTCTGATTTTCATGGCATCAAGGTGCAACTTATCATGTTTCCAATTTTACCTTCAGAGTTGATTCCTCAGCTTTCCCTGTGCAGCTTGTCCTAGTTTCTGGCTGTTACACCTGCTAGTCATTACTCTGCCTTGGTATGCTATCCCTGGTTCTCTGTCATTCCTGGTCAGATTCTCTTGTGTACCTGCTTTGCTCTCACTTCATGTCAAGTCCAGTTTCCTTTTCACATGCTATAACTCAAGCATTTTTAATGGTTCCCTTGGTTTTTAAGCTTTTGGAGTGGCATTGATTTGATTTTGAATATTTGTATTCTTTACCTTTGATCCTTGGAGGCATCTTTGACCTGCAGAACACTCGGCTCATCCCAATAACTTATACAGATGGAATATAACTGAATGAATTAGTGCCATGGTTGTTAGGACAGGTCTTGATCAGTAATGCTTTAAGTTACTAAAGACTTGATTATATTTCTTTGTACCATTTCTTCACAATTATCATATTTTCTTGAAACCAAAACAACAGTGCTGCAGTTTTTCAAGTGTTATTCCAAGACTGTTTCTATTAAACCTCAAATGTAAGTTGGAAAAGTAAATCACTTAGAAAAAAGGGTGACACTTGTCAAAAAAAAAACCACAAGACCACTATTCTTCTAACTTGCTGGGCAGGAAGAGGACTTTTTAAAACCTTTGAAGTGTTAACTGGAGAACCTCTAAAAAAGCTGCCTGTGTACCCCACTTTCTAGAATTCTCTTGAGACGTGCAAAAATCTTTTGCAGTCTGACTGCAGAAGCCCATTGAAGCTGCTTCTGTTCGTCAAAAAAGGTGCCCCTCTGGTTTTTAAACCAACGGAAACACTACCGGTTCTGTATAGAGCCCACTAGCTGTTGACGCCAACTTATCTGCCGGACCAAAACAGGTATTTTTGTTCATCATTTTTGCTGGACCCGGTCATTATTTCGGATCTGAGTAAGCCCGATCATCTCACAAGTACAATTTCCTTTAAGGTTTGCCTGAGAGGTTTGGGATGCAGGTTACAGCTTTAAATCTGGCTCTCTGGGCATCCACTGGCTTTCTCTCTTTTCTTTCTCTCTCTCTTCCTCCCTCTCATCCATTGTTGTTTGTTTCCTCTTATTGTCAAGCACATTCACTTCGTTATCAAACACAGAGTCCCAAAGTCATGATCCTTTGTCTAGTCTGAACCTAGATCATAGAACATGGTCGAGTTTTTTGACTCTTCAAAGTGGCGGGCCCATCTGGACCTGGACAGTGTCCCTAGACCTGACATTAGCCCTTCTCAACCCCCCTCCCTTTTTAAATTTTGATTCCCAACATGTCATTAAATCCTTCCTTAATAAATCACCATTGACCCCTTTTCAACCATCGTTTGTGAAACAGTTACCACATAATTCTGTAATTCTGACAGTGTGCATTTATATTTGGAAACATAAAAAGTATTAAAGACTTTGTCTCCAGTTATCCTCACATTACTGAGAGAGTGAATTTGAGCTAAAGTGAAATTTTTATAACGACTGAATGATTTAAACTGTTTTCTTTTCTTTAAATGAATAATGTGTAAGGTAAGACATACAAAAGAAAGCAGGTAGGATCAAACAAGTTTATACTTCTGCCTACCTCCTTTTCAAACTATTATCTAAAAATGTATCATGGTATTTGAATGTGTATGTTTGAAATAAAAAAAATCAACTAAACTACTCTATACATTGATCACAGGGCTTTATAATATTGCTACAACTTCAGAATTTCAATTTGTTTGCAGTTTTCCTCAGTTTCAGCCAGCTCTGTTGTACAATTTACAATCTTGCAGTCTTTCAGGACAGTAAAGGTGTTAATAATATAATAATATTAACTGATAGTGGATAATGTTACAGTGAAACTAATGAAAACAAACTAGTAAAGCACATTATACAGCCACACAATTCCCCTGTAAGGGCCCTTTCTAGAGAGGGTCCTCCATAGCACTACTGAAGAGGCCAAATGCAATGACCATGTGAAACACAGCGCACTGACTGGTGAACTCAAGCCACCCCCTTAAGTGAAAGGGGCCCCTTGACAGCGCATTGGCTGTTAGACAAGTGCCGACAGCGACACAGTAGCTAGCAGTGAACTTTTAAAAAAGGAAGCGTACATACCTTCAGGATTTTCAGAAACATAACAAAAGAGGGAAGAAAATGAACAATGAAAACAAGACAGTGGTAAATCAACTTCTCTCAACTGTCTACCAAAGAACCAAGCCTGAATTTAGTGTTGGCTTGTGTGGTAATCTTTTTAAAACACCAAACATTGTAACACTGAAACCTAATGTTAGAAAGCACAGTAGCATGGCTTTGTCAGTTCAGTACTTATTGTCTGTTGTTCTCAGACTAACCTCACTAACGCAAAGTAGTCTGAACCAACTCTCCGTTAAAAGGGTTCGGACCTCCTGAGCCTGATGAGCCTCTTCCAAGCTGCTGTCAAGAAGAATTAGTTCAGCCTTTTAACGACCTTCATCCGAATGTCAAACCCTGCTTCCTCTGAGGGTCCGGCCCAACTGAGCAGCCTGCAGCCAGCCAAGCACCCCCAGCCACGCCCATTAACAGCAGCTTCTTGTCTTTTACAACTTGCACTTGGAATAGGGCTGAATTAGTTTCAGAAGTTTGGAAAAAGTAGACTTCAAGGATTTTGTTTTTCTATATGAAACTCTTTGCCAGATCAACCAATCAAAAACCTCTCAAATTCTGTTGAACCCAAGCAGCCAAACTTTTTACACCAGCAGGAAACCTTAAAAGTGACAATCTCAATAAATGAATTTTCACAACTTCCAGCACAATTTTGATTGTCTTAAAATACAGTAAATCAAGAAAAGTAGATAACTTGCAAAAATCGTCAAATTATGTTCAGTTATCTTTCCCAATAACTGTGGCTGAGTGAACTTTTAGATGTAAAAACTTTTAGCAATGGGAGAGAGAGGATTTCATACTGTCATGCCTGAATTTTCATTGAAAAATCCCTTCTGCATAGTGGATGGGAACCAGGGCTTGATACACCAATGATCTCTGAACTGGAACTCAGCTGGAACCCAAAAGAAATCTTGTCACCAACAAAAAGGACATAATCCTATCATGAACAGGATCTTGAGGGCAAATTCCAGATTTGAAACCCTAGACTTCTTGGCTCAGGGTCATCCCCTCATTCAGGCAAAAATCTTTGATCAATCTGAGGCTCTTTCCCCTCTCAAAAATCCTGCAAATAAAAATCCAACATGATCTCTGCTCCCAATCTTGACTCAAAGTTTCTGCAGGGGGACTGGGCCCAAAGATTGTCCACTTTGTTCTTTTATTCTCTGCATAAGATAGTTGGTACATGACTTCCCCAATTTGCACCTTACACAGTTTTGGATAATACATCATCAAATGCATCATTTGATGTATTTTGATGCTCAGCTGGTTCAAATCAACATTACAATTCACTTCTGCATGCCCCACAGTTCAGTTCCTCTTACTAACTCCTTCTTCTGGACTTACTGGGCTAATCTCACCTCTTTCAACAAACTTCATTTGGCCAGTTTTCTGAACTTTAGCACAAGGTACAAGCTAATGTTGGTGGGTGACCATATTTTCATAGTAAATTACTATTATAAATCTAAAAGCTGCTACACATTTATTATCAAACTATTAAATGGTACATTTGACCTAGGCATTGTCCAGGTTGAAGTTTGGAAACTTCTTGAGAACTCATGTTTGACAAACATCAAAGTTGTTCCCATTGTTGAATATTATTATTAAGGTTTGTTTTAGTTCTCATTGTTTGTTGTTGTTCTTAATACTTTAGATGTACTATAGTCCTAATTTATATTTTTTCAGTAAATTTGTTCTTGAACAGATATTTTCTAGTGGTAAAGACTTAGAAAATTTTGATAATCACAACATATGCAGTCAATCCAGAAAGTATCTACAGCGCTTTTCAGCATTTTGTTATGGTACAGCCTTATTTCAAATTGTATTAAATTAATCTCTTTCCTCAAAATTCTACACACAAATACTCCATTATGACAATGTGAAAAAAGGTTTTTGAGATTTGTGCAAGTTTATCAAAAATAGAAAACAAAGAAATTACATTTACATAAGTATTTACAGCCTTTTCCATGAAGCTGGACTTGATTTGGAAAGGCACACTCCTGTCTCTATAAGGTCCCACAGTGCATGTCAGAGTGCAAACAACAAGCATGAAATCAAATGACTCGTCTGTAGACCTCTGAGGATTGTCTTGAAGCAGAAATCTGGGGAAGAATACAGAAAAATTCCTGCTATCCAATATTAGAAAATATTTAGCATTTTCCAAAAAAAAAAAAAAAATCACATTGATGCTTTGGGTTATTTTTAAAAAATTATTAAAGAGATCATACCTAGGCCTGTTGCGATAAGCAATAAATCAATTAATCACATGATTAATTGCATTGAGCTTGATAATTAAAATGAGGTCGATAATTTCCATTTGCATGCTTGTTTGTTTTTGTCGTGTTTGTCTCTCTTTCTACCAAAGAGAGTGGACAGCTGCAGTTTGGGAGCACTTTGAATTTAAACCGAATGACCATGATGAAACCTGTGAAGTCGGTATGTTGCATTTGTTGTAAAACAATAGCAACTAAACACGGCAATACAACAAACATGTATCTGCACCTGAAACATTATCATCCAATGCAGGTTTCCCAGGTTGGGAAAAAAATAAAAAATACTGCCAATGGGCTGTCTCCATCCTACTGACAGTCCATAATCACTGGGATGTTTAATCAGCAAATAAAACAGAAAAAGGCCAGTGCAAAATGGTGCACACTAAGACAGTTTGCTTAATCACTAAAGCCAGCATTTTGAAAAATGCTGCAAACATTTTAACTTTCTTTTTTCACTAAAGTACTAATTGGCAGTTTTGTCTGTTTTCCCTGTCTGAGCCTAAGGATTAGTATATTTTGAAAGGCAAGTTTTTTACAGACTTCATTTTATTTGTTTTTGGTTTGTTTATGTATTTTGGATATTTAAAATGTCTTCTAGTTCCAATGTTAAATGTTCTTTACAAATTGGTTAAATGATCTTTAAGATGGTGTACTTGTATTATTATGCCCTTTTCATGCTATGAGTTAACAATGGTCTCAAAACAACAATATTATCGTTTATCGCAATAATTACTAGGACAATTAATTGCTCAGCAAAATTTGCTATTGTGGCAGGCCTAATTGTAGCAATACTTACAATGAAGATATAAGTGTGATCTCAAGCAATTTTTATTAGCAATGAATAATTACATCAGATTAAAGTCCAAACTGTAGAAAGATAATGTAAAGCTCTACTCAAAAGAGATATTGAAATCAGAAGCAATAAAGTAGCCCTCCAATATCCTATAGTTGGTCTCAAAGTCCTGTTCATCAAAGCTCTCACAGTCATCATCATTAGAATCATTACTGTCTGGCATATCACTGTCCTCTTCCAAAGGTGTAACCATAAGAGCAGCAGCTCTAATTTATTGTATCTATAAAATTCAAATACAGTGTAAAATATGCAAATGTTAGGTCAGTTCAATACAAATCTTTAACATGCGAGTACATTGTCCTACATGTTTCAAAAATGTCCTGTCTGAGACACTCCACAGACATAGCTCCAAAGCTTTTGCAAGCACTGCCTTGACATTTGATATCATGTCCTTTTTAAAAAATGCTGCACTAGTCTTATGACAGATGCAACAGGACACACATCCTCCAGAAACATACTTTTGTACCATCAGTTCACAAAAATGCATTACTAAAAGACCTAATCCTAATATTTTTTGGGGAAATGTGAGACCGTCATTTGTGTTTTATTTAGTCAGCATGCGTTTTTGCCTGGGAACTCTACAATGGAAGTGAATTTTGTTCAGTCTTTTTCTTATTATTGCATCATGACCACTGACATTAACTGAGGCAAGTGAGGACTCTAATACTCATGCTGCTCTGCAGTCTTTCGTGACCACCTGGAGGAGTTGTTATAAATTATAGCAAACTCCTGTTAAAGCCCTGTTAATACTGTATTGTTAGGGTGATACCCATTAGGCAAATGAAATGTAGCAGTGTGTTATCAAGTTCTTTCTTTTTTTTTCTTGCACAAAATGGCACAGTTAAATGGTTACAGAGCACAGTTAGTGTAGAATGCATCCAACTGTATTTTATTGTTTTGCCACCAACAAAGTTATTTATTATTTCCTCGTACTTATAACGTCATTTTGAGAAAAACTTATTTAGATTATCTGGATGTCATTTAGTTCGATCATTTTTAGAACTGTAACTGACTATTTTCACAGGAATCTTTTGTTACATGACAACCTACTTAACCCTGACATAAGGATTGTTCTGACATAAAAATGGCTCCTGAATCTGGTGACAAACTAGTCTCGAAACCTGTGACAAACTGTACCTACAGAAAAATAAGGAATTACAACATTGCGATCAATTTGTTACTTTCCACTAAAGAAATTGAAGGTGCAGTTGTGTCTTTCTTTTCTTTTCTTTTTTGGAAAGAACTAAACAACAGAAAGCTGAAAACCTAAACAACAAACTGTTTAAAACTGTGCTGGGATGAAGTGACTTGGCCATGTGAGCAATGCAATACAGTCCTCCCTCTCAGTCTGACTGCATGGTAAGCAAACTTTTTCATGACAAACTATGGTTTTCAGAGTTTACACTGTCTGGGCATTACCACAGTCCTGATTGGTTCTTTTTCATCTCTCCTTCCGTGAGTACTCCATTCTTATAGGTCCTGTTCAATTCCATGATCACATGTTGACAGTTCATGTCAGTTTTCCTTGCAACACTTTCTTCCTTCCCATTTGTTTTTCTCATATCAAAAGGCCAGAACCTTCTAGCCAGAATGAAGGCAACAATGCTGAACTTACGGTTCCCTCAAGTTTGGAATTGAATATATACTTAATATTATCCATCAGTACACTTGCTTAATTACTTTAAGTTTAGAGTTTACATGTTTCGCATCACTCCAACATCCAGCAGATCATTATGACTCAGGTCCATTGATGTGAGATTTGAGCACTGAGGACATAATATTATGGTAGCTGCTGATATCAAAGTAACAGATATTTTTAAAGTAAAAACACTCAACTACAGTTATTTAGACAAACCACATTTATGTGATGTAAAACTTAATCTAAGGATAGCTTCATTTTGAAAGGAAACACACATACGTACTGTAATTCACATTTCATTGTTCTCATTATCACTTACAACTTTTCTTGTAGACATGGCCCTGCATGTATTATTTTTACTTTCATACTGGAGTCCATATCCAGTCTGTCAGCTTCAATATTTCCGACACTACCATAGGTTACATTTTTATTTATTTTCTCAGATTTAATGCTGGGCTAAAACACATTAAGATTTTTAAGTAACATAACACTGCATCTTTTTTTATCTTTGTTTAGTTTGTCTTTCAGATATACAGAGATTATATGGGACATAATTGTGTTTAAGTTGAACCCAGAGATAGGGTATAATGTTTTTCACAGTGTTAAAAAGTATTTCGATTTCTATCATTATTAAGTTTCAACAAAATCTGCCTAATTACATCTTTAAGTAGTAAAGTAACAGAATGTAAACTGAGACACAATATGGAAAACATGAGTACTTAACATACTATAGTATGATATACTTTGAGATAAGTTACTAAAAAAATATGCTTCTGTTATTATAGTTTCAGGAGTGTTCAGTAAATTTGGGTAAAATAGCATATATATATATATATATATATATATATATATATATATATATATATATATATATATATATATATATATATATATATATATAAAAACAAATTTATATGTGACACAGAGTTATAGAGCCTTCCTGAAACCAGAAGCCTGCAAAGAGCTCCTCTGTGAAATTTGCATAGAAGGTATGAATCAGACTCAGCCCTCCAGATGACACATTAAAATAACTCAGAGTACCACCTTTCCAGTCAAGAAATATTGCTATTCTTTGGCACGGCATGTTCCTAATTTTGATTGAATCCTCCCCATGTAAAGCAGTGCATTCAGTCTTGGAACATAGCAAACTCCAGGACCGGTCATTGCATCCCAGGCCACCAGAGCTGTCCCATTTTCTACCCACAGTTTTATATGCCACTGCAATTCCAACCTTGCCCTTCCATTCCACTTCCCAGTAGCAGATACATTTTAGACTCTCCTCACAAAATACCTGGGTCCTCTTAAATCTGTCCTCATTTACTTCTTGTGAAACCTTATTGCCCACATTGAGTGTAGTTTTTGCTTCTTTGTTGTTTTTAGACAGAAGAAGCCGCCTGCTTGCTGTTCTTTCATCAAGTTTCAGATCTGCAGCATCTGACAAAAAAACAAACAAAAAAAAACATTCAATGTAACTGGGTTATATTGAAGAGTAAAGTGGACAAAACATCAAATAAGTTCAAGATAAGTCAGGATGATCTTTGGAAAGTATAGGAAGGTCTGTATAAAAACTAAAATAATGGTGCAGCTTTAGTTGTCAGGTTGCTGGACCTAAAGTGAAACTCTCCTTGCATTTCATACTTCTGCCTAATCATCTGGACAGTTTATTATACTAGCATGATATCTGAGAACTGGTCGGGCTTATGTTTGGCTTGGACTTTGTTCTTACTTACATTTCTTCATCCCAGGCTTTAACCGATGTGGTCCATTATAGTCAAAACTGTTAAAAAAAAAACAGTACATGTTGCATAAATTCAGACTTTTTATGTTTAAGAGGATTTTTGGAATTTGAAATGCAGAGTAAAAGCTGTATAAAAGTTACTTGTATATATATATATATATATATATATATATATATATATATATATATATATATATTTTATCTATTCTTACACTTACATGTCATTTCATTAGATCCACCTTGCTAGCAAAATGTTGGATCCCAGTTTACCTTTAGAAGTCCCATTTCATTTTTAAAGACATTGATTCAACAAGATGTCAGAAACTTTCCTCAGAGATATTTGTCCATATTGACATGATTGCCTCATACAGTTGCTGCAAATTTGTTTGCTGCACATCCATGATGCCAATCTCCTGTTACACCACATCTTAACATGCTCTATTAGATTGTCTTCTGCTGACAGTTTGAATGGAGTAAACTGACTGACATGTTCAGAAAATCATTTTGAGATGATTTGAGCTTTGTGATATCTTGTATTATCTAGCTGAAAGTAGATGTTTGCAGTGTGGTCATAAAGAGATGGAGATTGTGAATAATAATTCAACTTTTGTCAGTTAAGCAATGGATTTAAATGATGCTCAGTTGAAGCTTAAGCCCCTTCTCCACAGGCGTGACTTTATTTGAGTCAGCCCTGATAACACCCAGACAGAGGATGACACATTACATGATTTTAGGCTTTATTCTTAACTAATAATAATAATAATAATAATAATAATAATAATAATAATAATTACTATACAGCTAAATTAAAAAATTGCATGGGTTTCAGACCTTTATTTAAATTTTAGGCAGTACTAGTGCTAGGGATGGGAATTGATGAGAATTTATCAATACTGATTCCATTATCAATCTCACTTATCGATTTGATTCCTTATCAATTCTCTTATCGATTCTCATTGAGTTAGGAAATAAACTCTTTAATTCAAAATATGCACCATGTTGTATTCGATTCAAATAAAATTACAGATGGTTTAAAAAAAATAAGAATCCCTCTGTCAAATGAACATTTGACATGAAAACATGAAATGCAACTTTTTACACATCAGCAGTTTTTGTGCAGACAAATCTGCACGTTTGCCTTTTCTGGAACGATCTTTCAAGACTTAAAGGTTGTTTTCAAAAGGTGATTGACAAATGAGCCTCATCGGAACCCATATTCTAATTTATTGAACATGACTGTAAATGTTAATGTGAGATGGAGATTATTCATACAGCATGGCACTAACATTAATACAATAACCGCGACGTGGAGGAGTTAGTTACCAGAGACATTCATGGCAGGAGACGCTGTGCTGGAAGCGCCCCCCTCCACCTTGAGAGTCACCATCGTCACTAAGCAACGTATCAAACAGTTTACCTTTGAGTCAATCAGTTGTATGCAGTGTGGTCAGCTGTTTGAGGTTGTTGGATGTATTTCATCCTTTTATTGCGATTAAAGCTCTGCACATGTTGCAACTGGCCCTAGTATTGTCTTTTTTTGTGAAATGAAACCATACTTTGGATCGCTTCTGCCGCAACGCCATCTTGGATAGGTTGTAAATCAAAATATGGAGCATGTACAAGACATCATCATGCAAATACATCACACGTCAATGGAACCATCAAGTGGAATCGTTAACCAGGCAGGTTAAGGATTCATGGAACTGAACTACTGAAAACCGGTTCTCCACAAGAACCAGTTCTCGATTCCCATCCCCAGCTACTGCGCAAGTTAATGCACCTTGAGATGCCTTCCCCTTGCTTCGTCCATCTCTGCTGCAAAGCACTGCGTGGTCTCATGCAAAACCCTGCACGATGCTTTGTAGTCCTCCTCAACATTCAACAGAACTTAAATCGCTCTTCCTTGCAATTCTGATGCTCAAATTGAACTTAAACAACTTGGTTTTACAACAAGTGGATGCCTAATATCAGTAGGAGTTGCTGCCGAGTAGCTGGCTGGATCAACATTTGTGGTACAGTTGAAGAGTTGTACCTAACAAAGCAGGTGGGTGTTCTTAACTAACTATGATGGCAAGTTTGGTTGAGTGAAGCATGGCTGTCCAGGTCACATTTTCTTTATCATAAAGAAATTAATCAAAAAGGCAACATTACCTATTATACTAAATATTAAGGAGTGCGAATAGTGGCTCTTTCACTTACTGTTAAACAGTTTAATGACGGTTGATTGGTGATTTATTCAATTACTTTCATTAACTTCAACGCTTATGCTAAAGTTCTAGACTGAAGACTAAATCTTTAACCTATACTTCATGTCTAATATGTGTGGCAAATAACATTTTTTTAGTTATTCTTCTCGCATAGTCTGTGTAAAACCTACACTAAAATGTTAGTTGCAACAGAAAACCAAACATAATTAAAGCTGCAAGCAGCGTTGGGCGGCGGCCCTCGCAACTGAGCGCCGCTCCAGCCTCGTGGCAACCGCGGGAGCTCTGGCATCGCCACCCCGTTGCAGTCAGGAATGCTCTCACACCATTCCCGCAGTTATCCTCTAGGCGGTGCATTTGGCGAATCTTCCAAATTGCCTTCAGTCCAGCTCAGCACGAGTCGAGTAGCAAGTCTTTAAAGTTAGGCTGAAAACTGACTTTGTAGATAGGAGTTATTGTCACTTCCTATTTCGTGGCAAGGACTTCCTTTAGGGTTTTGAACACGTCATGTATGGTAATTAAGGGTTAGTGGATAGGGTTTCAATCATATGGTACACAAGGAGAAGCTGGAGGTGTCACCAAATAATCCTCAGTTTCTTCTGAGTGGGTGGGACTTAAGTGACATCAAGCTACCACATCAATGTGTGTAGTATTGCTCCCTGATGACACAATAAATCTGGTGCAGATCGGAAGATGTATCAGAGAAAGACAGCTGTTGAAAGAGGAGGTGCAGTGAAATCAAATTGCAATCTAATCCAATTGACCTCTTCAGAGGTCAACAAAGGTCATTCAAATCCGGTTTGGTGCAAATCGGATTACGTATGTGTGATTTAGAGCCAACAGTGTGTAAAGGGCGAGGGATTTTAATTCGCCACTCTGCCATGCCCAGTCTGCCCAACACAGTCTCCCCACCAGACAGTGTTGAGAGAAAGATGCAACATCACCTTTTTCTGTCTCCAGGCACAGGTTGAAATCTGTGAGTCAAAGAGTAAAAGGAAAGCATACAGCAGCAAATCAGGTGACTTCTGGTTCAAAGGGGGTGGGGCTAAGGTGATGTCACATATTGAGCGTGTAAATGTGATGAGTGGTGGTCTGTTATGATACATGTTAAGTGCCATAAAGCAGTGACCTTGTGTGTGGGAGTTATTCCACCTTGATGTTTCATGGCAAATGGTCAGACTTTGATGTTTGGCCACACCCACATGGTTTGATGCAACAAAAAGCTTTTGATAACTTTTGATTTTCAATACCCTGCAACTGTGCTGAGTGATTGTAAAGTCTGCATGTCAAAACCTGCAGGAGGAGTTCATTCAGATACAATGTGTGTAAAAGAGACAAAAGGACAGCTTTGATCTAAAATGGCAGACTTCCTGTGATGTCTGTACCATCGCTCCAAAAGCTTGGTCCAGACAAGATACACATGCTGTACTGAATTTCATGCTTGTCGGTCAAAGCGTGGCTTGGGGCTGATTTTTAAAATCTTCTAGGAGGCGCTGTGGAGGACTGATGGATTAGAATCAATCTTAGTGAGTTTGGTGCTGCTCAGCTGGAATCTATAGAATTTAGAGCCAAACGTACGTCAACGGCATGACATCTGACTTCGCCACGGCCACACCTTCCAGCAAAAATTGTTTGTGCTTTAAACCAAGTGAAACCAACTTCTTATCTGTCTTCTGACACAAGATTATGTTGATTAGGTCAAGAGGGTCAGAGATGGAGTTTTCCAAAAAAAAAAAAAAAAAAAAAAAAAAAAAAAGTGACTTCCTGTTTTCAGGGGGCAGGGATTTGATGATCTCAGCATTTGACCATATAAGATTGTTGGACACCTGAGAAGGATCATTCATACAAAGTTTGGTGTAACTGAGCTTTTGTATGTGAAAGTTATAGCGTTTCAAAATTTTTGGCAAGAAGGCCAACTTTGAGGCCTGGCCCCACCCCTTTAACACTCACGATAACTCAAGCTTTTGATAACTTTTAATTCCCAATGCCTAAGGGCATATTGAACAAGTATGAAGCCAATAGCTCAAAATTCCTAGGAGGAGTTTGTTAAAGTTTGACATATATGAAAAGTCAAAAACACCCAAATATGACCCGTTGACTCAAAATGGCCGACTTCATATTGGGTTTAGGGCATACCTCCAAGAATTTTTTTTCTTGTTTTTTTGGGGGGGGGTTCTGCCTATGTACCGAGTTTCAGCTCGCTATGATTTACCAGTAGGCCTACCTTATGATAGGGGGCGCTGGAGAGTCATTTGGCCACATGTAATGTTTCCATTAAAATACTAAAAGTTCAGTTGGAGGACAATTTTGGATAAAGTTTGGTGAGATTTTGAATAAGTTTAGGCCTCCAAATTAGTGCTTCTTTTGTGTCAGGAATCATAATAAACATTTGAATTACAATAGGCCTTCGCAGCGCTTTTGCTGCTCGGGCCTAATTAACACTAACGTACCACAGTGCCTCCAGCTTCTGAGTTGGGTCATCGGCGATGGTGTTGAGCACTCTCATTCCATTGTCTCCAGAGTGATTATAACTCAAATCAAGTTGTTTTAGCTTGGAGACTTTATTAGATTTAAGTGCTGATGCAAGGAAATCACAGCCTTTCTCAGTCACCTGACATCCTGATAACCTGAGCACCACACAAAAATAGATATGAGAGATTAATGCATACTAGAGGCAGCAACCTCAAAGCAAAAAGCAAAAATGTGCATGTCTATTTTTTTGCTAAACTAATTCAGTCCTGCACACCTGATGCAATGCTGTAATTCTGAAAGAATAAATTAATGCTCTCCCACATATTTTTAACTATTTTTTAATTTTTTTTTTATTTTATTTATTTTTTTTTTTTGGTACTATTACTACATATCTCAGGACAACCTCTCTTCTATCATTTTTTTGGATCAAGCATTATTTTCCCAAAGTCAGCTGAAAAAAATGAGTGTATAAATGTTTTGGATTACATTTAAAGATATAGAATTAATCATCAACATATTTGAAATGAATGTTAATGTCAAGTATCACAAAAGGGGTGAGGGGGAGGGTATTTTATTACATACATGTATAACCCTTATAGTGTACAAGGACTTCTCAGCTTGAGCTTAGAATGGCACATACATTCCAGACTTTCTCTTGAATCTAATTAAATCTTCTTGAAACCTGGATATATTTGTATTGTAAGAACTATCGACAAATTATTATATCACTTAAGGTGTCCAAAACAACAGTCATTACTGGCAAAACCTTATCTGATTTTTTTCAGAGATTATTCACAGTTAGCAAAAATGATAAAAGCAACTATGCAATTTCAACAGAACTCTGAACAACTGCTTTTTAATTACAAAGCATACTTACTGGAGAACTTCCAGTTTACAATATAGACTCTTTAGTCCTTCAGCAAGTAGCTGTACTCCTGAATCCAGCAGATCATTATGACTCAGGTCCAGCTCTGTGAGATTTGAGGAAGCAGAACTGAGGACTTCAGACTTCAGACTTCTGCACGATTCCTCAGAGAGCTCACACCAGCTCAGCCTATAAAAATAGATATAATTAAGGACCCTAATGAACAGAATGTTTTCACTACCTTGTTGATATATCCAAAAATGTTTTTTTCTGTATCTTTCAACCAAATGTTAGTATGCTGTATGTAAAGTGCTGTAAAAAATGATTTCCCATCTTAAAGATTTGTTCTTTATTTGCATGGAATGTTTCAAATCATTAAAAAAAAAAAAAAAAATGTTAATACAATAAAACCCCAGGCCATCACACTACCGCCACATTCTTGATAGTCAGTATGGTGTTCTTTTTATTCTGAAAAGCCGTGTTACTTTTAACACCACCTGTAATGGGATACACCTCTTCCTAAAAGTTCCACGTTTGTGTTGCCAATCCACAGTATTTCCCAAAGGTCTTGATCATCATCAATATGTTTTGGGGAAATATGAGACAAACCCTTAGTTCTTTTTAGTCAGCTGTTGGTGTCAGCTCCCAAAAACTCCAATGAATGCCAACTTTGTATTTTTAATCATGTTAGGTTTTTGCATATGTTATGTAACATTGACTCATGAAAAAATGTGTAATATCCTGAAGTATTTTAAAACAATAAACTAATCTTTAACATATCTGTCCAAAAAAACACATGAACCAGAGTTTTAGATAAAGTAGAACTTAACCAGCTTAACATAAATATACTGCAAATTTCAAGCCAAAACTGTCAAAGATAATAAATCATAATTTCTAAAATATTTGAAAGACATCTGTAAAATACTTACAAAGTAATTGTGGAAACTTTGACCACTGGTAGCATTCCCAGAAGAACTTTCTCAGATTTCATGTACTTCTTGAGATCAAAGACATCAAGTTTTTCATCTGATGTCAACAGAACATAGGTTAAAGCTGACCACTGAGAAGTTGTGAAACTTTCAAAGGTTTTTGTTTCTGATTGGAGGAATTTTTTGATTTCTTGAACAAGGGAGTCGTCATTCAGTTCATTTAGGCAGTGAAAAAGATTGAGGTTTTTTTCTGGATAACTGGTGTCCTCCCTAATCTTCTTTTTGATGTACTCAACTGTTTCCTTGTAGGTCTTTTCATAGTCTTTAGTTTTTTTCAGCAACTCTATGAGTAGAACTTGATTAGTTTCCACAGAGAGTCCAAGCAGGAAGCGGAGAAACAGATCCCAGTCCCCAGTTTTGCTCTCTAAAGCCTTGTCCACTGCTTTCATATAGAACTCCAATGCAGGTAGAGATGACGCCCTTGAAGTGGGTTCACTGAACAAATTTTCATTTTTGGTATTGAATGTGTGAAAGACATAGAGAGCTGCCAGGTACTCCTGAATGCTCAGATGGACAAAGCAGAACAAATTTTGCTGGTACAGCCCATGCTTTTCTCGTTTGATCTGAGTAAACAGACCAGAGAAGACTGCAGCTTCTGTGATGTCAATACCACAGTCTTTCAGGCTTTCCTCATTAAAGAGAAGGTCTCCTTTCTCTATAGCCTCAAAGGCAAGTTTCCCTAAAGACAGGATTGTTTCTTTATTTCTAGTGTTCCAACAGGAATATGACTCAGAACTTTCACATTTGTCATGTTCACTGTACTTCACATTAGCTTGTCTGCATTGGAGCAAAACAAATTGTGTGTAGATGTCAGTCAGTGTCTTGGGTAGCCCTTCGTCTTGATTTCGGTGAACAATCTCCTCCAGAACCTTTGAGGTGATCCAGCAGAAAACAGGAATGTGACACATGATATAAAGACTTCTTGACCGCTTTACATGTCTCAGGATTTTTTCAGCCAGCTCCTTGTCACTAAATTTCTTGCGGAAATACTCCTCTTTTTGGTCATCATTAAATCCTCTCACTTCTGTCATTCGGTCAACTTTTTCAGCAGGGATGCTGTTGGATGCTGCAGGCCGAGAGGTGATCCAAATTTGAGCTTTAGGAAGAAGATTTCCCAGGATGAGATTTGACAGCAAAACACTCACAGGTCCTTGCTTTCTAACATCTGTCCAGTGATGACTTTCATTGAATTTGAGGTCAAGGCGACATTCATCAAGACCATCCAGAACAATCAGAATCTCATAATTGTCATAGTCAGTTATTTCAGAGGTCTTCATAGCTGGGAAGAACTGATGAATCAGACCTTCCAAACTGTGTTCTTCCTCTTTTCTAAGATTCAGCTCTCGGAAAGGAAGTGGAAATGTGTAAAAGATGTTTTCAGTAGCTGCACCCTCTGCCCAGTCCAGTACGTATTTCATTGATGCAAACGTTTTCCCTATGCCAGCCATTCCAATAGTAATCACAGTTTTAATGTCTGTGTTAACAGGCGATGGTTTGAAGATGTCACAGTACCTGATAGGAGTTTCTTCGTGCTCTTGTTTAAACTTTGCATCTTGAACCTGTCTGCACTCATGCTGAACATTCACTTCTCCTCTGTCCCCCTCTATAATGTAGAGGTCTGTGTAGATATCTTTAAACAGAGAAGAAGTTTTTTGCTGATCGATCCCTTCAGATACGTAGGTAAGATGTTCCTTCAGTTGGGCTTTCAGTTTGCGTCGACTAGCAAAATCAGGCTTCTCTGCAAATGAAATTAGTTTTATTAATTTTGGACATAAATTGTTGTTTTATTGTAGAAATTATGAAAACATAATCAGGCATACTTATTCAGGACTTTGATTTAAAAAATTAACTCTTATGGACTCCTTCCTCACAGGATGATACATTTTACTTCTGTTCATTTTTAATGATTATAGTATACAGCAAATGAAAACCCAAATTAAATTTAGCAGAAAATATGAGTATTACATTAAACCAAAAAATATTTTAGAAAAGTATTTTTTACTTAGGAATGTTATGGACATGGAAAGTCCCAGATAATTATTAGGAAAACTGTTGACAGTTTCTTGGCAAACAGCCTATGAGACATAAACCACAAAGAGGGTAGTCCATGTATGAAAGCATACTGATAAATAGTTGAGTGGAAGGAAAAGTGAGGTAGAAAAATGTGTAATTTCTACAAGGATAACTGTATCCTTGAGAGGATTGTGAAGCCAACACCATTTACGAATTTCAAGGAGATTAATAAGGCATGGACACTTTAGTCAGTGCTTCAAGAGCCACCATACATGATGTGTATGCAGGCTGCAATGATCAGATTCCTTTATTTCAGGCACTTACAGCAGGACTTGGCACCTGCTCACTCTGCCAGATGCACCAATACCTGCTTTGGTGACTATGGTATCACTAGAGTGGCCACCAAACTCACCTGATCTTAACCCATAGAGAATCTATTAAGTAATGTAAAGAGGAAGATAATATGTACCAGGTCCAAACAGTGCAAACAAGCTGAAGGCCGCTTTATTAAAGCAACCTAGGTTTTCTTAAAACCTGAGGGGAGCCTCAAGCTGGTGACCTCTATACTATGTTGCTTGAATATGTTAATCATTCAAAAGGAGATCTGACCAATTATTGAGTGCATGTAAAGTACTTAGACATGCTTTTCTGCAGCTCAACAATTCTGTATTAAAAACGACTCAGTTTTGTATAATACTCAAAATTTCTGAGAAACCAATATTTTTCCTATTGCTGTGAGTTAATTAACAGCTAAATACTTTAACTATGTTATTTTTGTGCAAAGAATCTACATAAGATACAAGTTTAACTTTTTGAACAAAATTATAAAATGAATGCGCTTTGATCTTGTATTTTGTGTTGTTAAAGTTGTATACGAGCTAAAGGGCAACAGGACAGAGGCAGACACAGAGTGTAGAGTTACGGATTTAATAGGGACAAAGACACAGAGAAAATAAGAAAACCTCAAGACGCCAGAATCGGTAGAAAATGGTAGAAAACAGCAATGAGCCAAAGAAACTAGAGAGTTTAAACAATATGGAGGTGTGATTTAGAACATGAAAACCAGATGAGTACAATTAACAGAATGACTGTTGAGTGGGTAGTAAGGCTTTTGAGCTGAGAAGACAGGACTAATGACAGTACAGAAAGACTGAAAAATTAGAGGTACAACCAATACGAAAAAGGGAACCTGATATAGAAAATACAGAAATGATTTTAAAATACAAGGCCCAACATACAGAACTCAGACAAACATAATTAAGTCCATAGAGTTACAACAAATTTATTAAGCTGATTCGTATGCTTGACAGTGTCTTTTTTTTTTTTTTTTTTTTTTTAGATCATACATTATATAAAGGTCTTCTTTGCTGCTGTCAAAAATAGTGACCAATCCCTGCACTTTCCCATTACATGATCTATTTATCCACTAACACATACTCTCTCATTGTACTTCTTTAGTTAAATAACATATTGACTCCTAAAGCTATTGTCAATTATTAGAAATATCAAAAATAATGTGAAATGTTTCTTATTTAGTTTATTATTACAACAACCAGTTTATGTTTCTAGTCTAATGCTCTGTTTTAGATATCACTGTAATTTTGTGGGGGGAAATTAACAATATAGAGTGGTTTATTATGATTAAATCTTTTACTGATTAAATCTTTTACTGTCAAAAGAATAAAAAAAAGACATAAAAAAGCTTTGACTTGCATATTGTGATGTTAGGCTTTTTGTTGTTGCTGTTGCTACCAGTTTTGACTTTGACTTAGTCACAGTAAAAAATGGGATTTGGTCTTACTCTACACTTATTATACAGGCCACACAGTGTCTTTTTATCACTGTTAACACATCATTCACTGTTCATTTATTGAATCATTGCCCTGCTTAAGAACAACAGAAAATTTGAATCAAACTGTTTACCTTACGACTTGCAGAAAACTGCTCTCTATCAATCAAAGATCTTAGTAAAAAGAAACAATACCAACTTACCTCGAATTTCTGTCTTTCTGTCGACATAGTCATCAGGGAGCTGCTCAGCAGCTGAGGGTCTGGAAGTTATCCAGACTTTGGCCATAGGAAGCAGGTTTCCTTTAATGAGGTTTGTTATTAGCACATCCACTGAGGCCTGTTCTCTAACATCAGTCACTGTCTCATTGTTGTCAAAATGCAGAAGATGTTGACATGCATTTAGTCCATCCAACACAAATATAAGTTTGAACCGTGTATAGTTGGAGACTACAAATTCTTTTATTTCCACAAAGAAATAATTGAGAAGTTCCAGAAAACTGATGGTTTTCCCTTTAATTAGGTCAAGCTCTGACAAGTCAAGTGGAAATATAACTTCTACATTATCTTCGTCTTTGCCCTGTAAATGTCTTAGTGTGTCTTTAAACCAGGTGAAGAAGGTGTGCTGTGTTTTATTTTTGGCCCACTCTCTCACAAATGTTTGCACATGGAAGGATTTTCCAATGTCCTTTTCTCCAATAGTCAACACTGTCCTGGTTTTCTCTCCACCATGACTATCACTGAAGATGTCAGAGAAAGTATTAATTGTCATCCTTGATTTTACAACATTATTTTTATTTTTGTTATCATCAGTGGTCTCACTGTCTGTTGTTTCCAAAATGATGTGCTCAGTTTGTTTTTGGTTTGGATGATTTACTTCATCTTTACCTCCTGCTGGAATTTCACGAATAAATTTGTCTTTCAGTTTTGATACCAGCAGCTGTCGTCGTGCCAAGGCCTCTAAACAGAAAGAACAAGTTCAGCACATTAATGGTTATAATGATTGAGTATTTTGTTACTAAAGTAATGTATTTTCCAGTGCTAAAACAAACAAAGGTTTCACAAGTCTCAAAATGTGTGAACCATTCTAAAATACCATTCCTACATTTTAATGTTCTTTTAATAAAATACCAGAGAATATTCCATAATGGTTGAAGTTTTCTCTGGTTGTTTGAAGCACTCATGCTCTCCCCTTCTCCTCACCTGTGTCTGTTCTGTGTGGATAAGTTGTTTTTGTACAACAGTCCACTTGAAGATTAATCCTAAAGAATTGATTAATAACCCTATTTTCTAGTTACACCAATCGCTTTGAGCAGTTAATGTCATTTCCCCTTTTGGAAAAGTGTGCATCAGGTGTAGAAATGAAATATTAACAATAATATTTAGAGTGGGTGAATTTTAAAAAAAAAAATTGTTTTACCTCTGCATTCTAGGACTCGTTCAACAGGAATAATCTTGTTAATTGCTGAGGGCTGAGAGATGATCCACAGAAGAGCATTGGGAAGCAGGTTTCCCTTGATGAGGTTTGTTAGGATCACATCCATTGATGCTGGCGTCTTTAAGTCTTTGAGCTCACTGTTGTTGTCAAAGTCTAGAGGTAAGTCACATTTGTCCAAGCCATCAAGAACAAAAGCTATTTGGCACTTGTCATAAATACAATCTCTTGGTCGGTTGGCATCACTGAAGAAAGTATCAAGCAGGCTTTCCATAGTTTGTAATCCCTCTCTCCTTTCATTCAGATCACTAAACTGAAGTGGGATTATGATGTCAATGTTTGTGTTGGAGTTTCCTTTAGCCCAGTCTGACATGAATAACTTTGTTTGAAATGTTTTGCCAACCCCAGCTTCTCCAATGGTAAGAACTGTTCGAACAGTCTTTTTCCTTGAGTTAGTAAATATTTCATTGTAGTTTTTTACCAGTGTATCTTTGGGTTTCTTGTTTTTGAGTATCTCATGGAGTTCTGTGTCAGTTTTCACTCCATTCAGCTCACTCTGATATGAAACCAAGATCTTTTTGCGTACCTCTTTAAGCCAGGATCTTTCACTGATCTCTAGATTGAATACACAACAGAAAAACATGTTACATTTAACAAAACGTGGTTGATGGTATATAAAAAGTAGAATGTATTATGTTTTGTGTATTAAGTGGGATTGACAACAAAACAGTCACATCAAAGATTCCCATTTTTGATTCCTGAAAATACTAAACCAACAAATTTTTCAATAAAATGTAAAATAAGAAACTGAGTCATAAATGTAACTGAGAGACATAGTATTCCTCTTTAGAAACAAAAATACAACTCAAATACAAGCCATAAAGGCAAGACCAAGTAACATGACGCTATTACTTTTGACATTATAGCATTCTCCAGTGCTACTCCTTGTAGAACCATCACTGATGTACTTATTGAGTCTGTTACTAGTGTGTAAGCAAAGTGTTGAAATACCTCGACATTCTGTTTCTTGACCAATATAATTTTGAGGAATCTTTTGAGCTCCTGAGGGCTTAGAGATGATCCACAGGAGAGCACTGGGAAGAAGGTTTCCCGTGATGAGGTTTGTTAGGATCACATCCATTGATGCTGGCGTCTTTAAGTTATTCTGCTCTAGCACCTGAAACCTGTGTGCATCTGTGCACGTCCCTGTGTGAGGTCATCTGTGTACTGCAGCGTCCAGGGTGAGCTGAAATACTGTTGTGGAAGTGTTTATAAAGTAGTTCATGTAACACTTCCACAAGTTTTAAACGAGCATTGTGAAATTTAGCTCTTTGCATTTTGCATGTGCAGCCAGAGGCCTCTGCAGAATTTCTTTTATTTCACCTCTTGTATTTCTTTTGTGCATTTTCTGTTTTATTTATTTGGTTATTTCCTTAATCAGTAGATTTGCCACATTTTGTTTTTGGTTGCCAAAGTTTGTATAACTCTGTGTTCTGGTTGATGGACAAAAGTAAGAGAAAGGATGTTGTTTATTCTGTCTTCACTGAAAGTAAAATACTGCACATCAACAACCAGTTACTGTGCAGTAAGACAAAACATTTCCCAGGCTACACTTGTTTCCCTCACTTGTTCTATATGAAGTGGGAATATGTTTGCAAGACATGCAAGAATGCCACTGTCTCTAAACCTCTCATTTGGTAAAGCAGAAGAGATTACATAGTGAAATAAACCTTTTGGGAAGTTGAGTGGCTCCTCTTGAGATGTATCTTCTTTGCACACAACTGGTACAAATCTCTGAATATCCACTGGGCTGGGAAAAAAAAAAAGAATAATTTTAGAAATCAAGTGTTTACTATAGACCAATATAGTTCAATAATTATTCACCACACGTACATGTAGATTGTACAGGTATTTTGGAGATTTTGACTGGATGTATTGATTATTGACACTGATTACTACAGTAAATGTAGAATGTTTAGAAAATGCAGCTCAGCAACTAATTGTGTAAGATAAATAATAAAACAAGCTTTACTGCATTGTTTGACAACTGACTTTGATTGTCTGTATTATTAGATGGAACAGACTTTGTAAACTGCCTTGAGACAATATTTGTTGTGAACTGTCATGTAAATAAACTGAACTGAATTAACTCACAAACAACTTTTGGCTTTAGTCTTACTGTGACCAGCTCTGAGCAATCATTAAGAAAGAAAAAGATTTACCATTTGGAATACATGATTTTTTGTAACTAAACTAAGAGATATGCACACAGAGAGTTGCAACAATTTAAATTTTTTGGATACATGGCATTCTCAGTGTTATGCTACATCAGAACAGAAAATCCCCCCACCTCCACCCTACCATGCAAAGCATATGAAAATATTGATTGTGTTGAACCTGATGGAGGTGCAGAAATTTTCCATATTTATTCACAGAATACGAGAAAACTTACTAGTGGAAACATCGATACTGACAGGATAGCTAAGAGTAGTTCTGTTGGCAAGTTGAACTTTTAGGTGTCCTGTTGTCTGTAGGTGGTAGGGTACTCGTTCCACTTTTGTGTAGATCTCGTCCCCCTCTCAGTAGGCATTTTCCAGGGTGACCCGCGACCGTGAGGCCATTATTTGGCTGGCCCCCCGGTCCCGGATTGGCGGGACTCGTAGAGGGCCTTCTTTTCTTCAGTGGACAGCTTGTCGTATTCTTCTTTAGGCAAATAACTGCTTTTCTTTTGTGGAATAGATGGAGCAGATTGGTTGGGGAACTTCTGCTGCTCCTGCATCCTCTGTGGCAGTGGCCTGCCTTGAAGATTGGAGGGTCTCTTCTTACTGGTCTTACCCGGCGCTTTTGTTGGCTGGCTGGATTCCTTCTCTTTTCTTCATAGAACTGCTGTTCCAGGTCGTAGGCTTTTACTGCATGGTCTATTTGCAGGACAGTCGTGCCTTGCACCGGCATTTTCACAAACGTTATTTCCCCCCTTCTTCCCTTTGTTACCTCTCGCAGAGCCTTCACATATCTTGCCGGAGAAATGGATTGTTTCAGAGCATGCCAGACAGGTGTCAGCCGATGTCCTGCTTCTAGTCGTACCTTGACTCTTCTGATCTGAGAATCTTCATCGTCCATGTCTTCCAGCACCAATCTCTCGTAGTGGCTTTGTGCAGTCCCACGTCTGTCTATGGGGTTTGCTGTTACATGGCTCAGCCACAGCTTCTTAGCACCATCAGTAGCATTTACTATCACCAGCCACACATCCTTGATGTAATCTTCATTACTCTCATCCATTCTCTTCTCTCTGACCAGGGTTTTGAGCTTGTACTCACAAAAATCATCTGGATCTGAGCTGGATGCTGGAGGTCAATTAGCAGTGTCTTTCAGAGTTGCTTTTGGAGTCTGCTGCACCAGTCTCGGTCGTGTGTCCTCCTCTTCTTCTTCATCAGCAGACACTTCATCCACTTTCTGTTCCGTTTCTTGAGCATATTTAAAGGAAGCTTTCTTCAGTCTTCTCAGCATCACATCGTGCATAATCCCCACATAGGCTGCCCTGAACTTACTGGTGAGGGGTTGGTGTGCCACCAGAGTGGAAAAAGATGGCATCATTAAGACGTTCACCCACTCACCAACAGTTGCTTCCACTCTGAGTGTTACTTTATCCTCTAGCCGGCCGGCCCACACTGCTGGAATTCTGTACTTTTTTTGCCCAACCTCTAGGACATACGCTCGCCATCCATCTCTTGCTTGTACAGAGCCCCATGTCAGGTCTCTCGCCAGTCTCTCAGAGGCTCTGGAGATATCAAACACCTCCACCTCTTTCTTTACTCCTTTGCGCTGCCCAATTCTGAGAGACTTATATTCTGTACCTGGTCGCATAGGGGCCGAGATCAGGCTCTCAGTTCCATCACACCCTTCCTCTGAGCCCTCACTTCCCGGTTGTATCTCCTGCTCCGGGTCACTGATGTCCTTGTACACCACCGGCTGAAGGGGTTCCTCCTCTGTGGCGTTCAGTGGCTGCATTTTTACAGCTCCTTGGTTACAGCTGGCTGGGCTATACCCGATGGTCTGGACGTACCCCGATGTCCGAGATCCTTCTCCTGCTGCAGCTGTCGTCTTTTTCGCTGTTAGTCCGGCAGGTTTTACTTCATCTGGTTGCTTATCAGAGGTTGCACTCGGCTGCACATCGCTGAGGCTGTCCTGTCGGGGTGTCTCCGCTAAGGTGTGGGGAGAAACCATTGGTTTCTGCTCTTCCATTTTAGCCACCATCCGAAGCCCCGTGGTCCCTCTGAAGCTGGTGCCGGTTCAGGTCAATGATGATCACGATCTCCTTCAGCTCTGCACCAGGGTACATATCCCTGGCTATGATTGTCACTCCTAATACCGCTACTTTCTCTGCAGTGTGCCATGGCAAGCTGGGACACCTCATTCCATCTATGCTCACCATCACCCGTCGAAGACCCTCGCTGATTGCTGCAGTCAGTCCTCTCTCTAGTCCCAGCCAAAGTTCCTCCCTGTAGGCATCCATGTCACAGCCCTTCCGATAAGCTCCAACCGGGACAAGGATGACCACATAGTAAGGAAGATTGTAGCCATTGACCAGGATCGCATCCCCCTTAGCTGACCTGGGGATGGTAACCCTGGCCAGACCCAGATCTTTATAATTATCTCCGGCTCTAGCCCTCAGCTCCTTTATCAGACTGTGGTTATGGATCTTATACCTCTCACTAGTGAAGACCAGCAGTCCGTCTCTTTCGATGCCCCAGGGATCACCAACGACCTTGTAGACCTTGACCCCATTCTGCATACTGATGCAGAGTGTCGGAGAGGAGATCGGCTCCAGGCAGCGAGACTTCCTGCGTGTGCTTGACTTACTGTGAGTTTTCTCTTTGCCGCACCTTTCCTCCGCTGCCGAAACCTCTCCCTCGTCGCTAGAACTGCTTTCTTGTACTCTCCTCATCGTCAGGCTGGTGCTCCCTGCCTGGCTGCTTGAGGGACCGGCTGCCTTGAGCCTTGTGCTGCAGGTGGCTGGATTAAACACAATCTTTCCAGCCTGGGGGGGGGGGGTGTTGTATGCCCGACGACCTGCGATCCCACTCATTCAGGAAGCCCTGCAATTGTTCCCTAGCCACGGTGATGTTGGCATGGAGACCAGTTAAGTCTTTTTCCAGAAGGGTATGCTCTGCCTCCTCCTCATCATGTCCATCACCACTGCCCTCTTCGCTTTGGGTAAGGTCTATTAGTTGCGCTTCCAACTCCTCTTGGGGTGCCGGAGAGCGGCTTCCACTGCCCACCTCTGAAGGCAGCTCGTGCACCTCATCTGTTTCATAAACCTCTTCATCTTGAGCTTGATTCCGTGTCTTAAAGCCACGGAGCCTCTCCAACACAGGGTTTTACTGCTCGTCTCTAGATGCTGCCTTCACCTCTGGATTTGTTAAATAAACATTCAGTCCGGTCTCGCGGGCTACCAGCTTGACAATAGGATCATACTTCGCTGAAGGGCTACAGAGGAAGATCACCTTACCCTCTGTCCACTGCTCAAGGAGGTTAGCCAACCAGTTCAGCCACTGACTGACCTCATCCTTCCTTTTGATGTCCGTCAAATGTCGGACTATCACCAGATGAAGCCCAAGACGAATTTTCGTGCAGAAATAGATCTGGTTGTTTCCCATGTGGTAGTTCAATAATTCCACCAGGGATTTTTTATCTTTTCCAAGATGATCAAAAAACATCCTCTGGTTTGGCATTGTCCATGTTGGGTACCCATCTCCAAGCAGTAGTATCTGCACTGGGTACTGGTAAAGCTTTGACACTGGTTGAGCCGGTTGATCATCCTGCCCGTTCTGCGTCGGAGCGCGTTGTTCCTCTTGCCCTGGAGGTTCCCCCTCCATGGCTACGTTTTCGTCTTCTTGAGTTGCCTTCCCCTAAAGCCTCTAGTAACGTTCCAGAGTAGGGATGGGTTAAGACTACTGGCTACTAGCTTCACTGTCTGGGTTTGGTCAACTACCCTCAATAAAAGCTATCTCCCTCACCTATACGCTGTATAGTTACTGCAAGGGGTGTGACTGATGGTCTACAGTCAATCACTGACAATCCTACTGCCTTTCAGACTGTCTTACACTAGTGGTTAAGCAAAACCTCACTTCTGCTTTTACACCTCTAGTTCCTAGGGCCCTCCTACTTTTAGGCGGAGCTCACCCAGGGATGCCACCTTGTTGTTGCACATAAGCCAACCCCTCCCTCTTCTTGCTCGACCTATGGGACTGACTTATGACCAGTTCTCCATCTAACGGGTCTGGAAAATCTTCAAACCTGTAGGGTATTACCCTGCACAAAGGTTTTAAGATAATCTGTTTAAGCTGGTGTCGAGGAAAACATGTCTAGCCTCTCACTACCTTCTGTTCCAGATGCCATGCCCCTTTTCAGTTCATAAAGTGACCAACCGAGTAGCCTAACAGCAGCCCAACCTCATGAACCACACCTGTTAACAGTAGCTTTTCCTCTAAAACAACGTGCACTTGTCAACGACTAGATAAATTTTAGTAACTCGACCGGAGTTCCAGGAGCATTGTTATGAATTCCACCTAAGGTAACCATTAAAAACCTCCCAGCTTTACTAGAACCATGTACCATAGCATGTTTTACACCCATTAGAGAACTCAATTACTCAATTAATTTAAATGTCTACAACTTTTCGAGAATTTTCCATGCTTTGGCAGGGTTAAGCATCAGCAGAAATACAACCAGAATCATCATTATTACTCATGTATAAAACAAATCAACTATCTTTCCCTAACTCTGATACCATACATCTAAAAGAGAGAGAGGCTTTTTGGGGAGCAACTACATTTCATACCCCAGATGGAACAGTCCTCATAACAGATGACTCCTTGAAGTCCTTGGATGGAAGGGTGCCTTTGTTAGACGACGTCTTCCTCTCGATGGATACGTGAAGATCCGGTATTGTTGTCCAGAATCAGGCAATCCTCCATCCAATGTTGAACACAGCCCATCGACCAAGTCTGTCAGAGGTTGATGGGATGTCTTTTGCAGAAATACAAGAACAGCAACCCGATCTGGAACCACGGCTGAGGGCGTTGGCTTTTCCCTGGTCCAGTGGTGCGGAGTCCTCTGTCATTCCGTGGCTCCTGGGTGCGGTCCTCTTCATTCCTCTCTCTGCACTCCAACTTGACTAGACTCTGGCCGCAGGGAACATGTGAACTCTTCCTCTTTTCAAGGGCTTTTATACCCTTCCATCCATTGTTGTATATTGCCAGGTACTACGTGCCTTGCTGCATGACTTCTTGCGCAACTTGGGCACCCACTCTTAACAGTCATCTGGAGTTACTTCCCCAATTTGACTCCTAGGCCTACTCCCTGTTCCTCTTTTACTCTCTTGTTGTTTGGACCTGTACTAATCCTATCATCTTTTACTGATCACATTCATTGTTACAATCATAATGTGTTTAATACGATTTATAATCAATTTTCATATCAATAAATGCTTAAAATCAACATCAAATCATCATTCAATCATCACAACACTAGTTACATATATTTTATTTTAATCACTTTTTCCTCAATCACTCATAAAAAGGGGGAAACATATTTCAATGTGCGGATTATATGCTCATTTATCTATTCAGTCTTTTTACCTCTGTGGAACAGAATTATTATTTATTTATTTATTCATTAATTGTATTATAAGATTGCATGAAACTGGAATGATCTCACCATAATTCTTCAGTTCATTCAACAAGGCTATAACCCCTTTGAAAGAAGAACTTAATTGTCGAAGGAAACAACGGTAAATGTGGATATAAACTTGGTGGACAAAACAAAAGGAATCTTAAACGGCACCTGAAGGCTCATCACACTGGTATTTTTTCTAAAGGTAAGTTATATAAAATGCATACAATGTTACTCGTCAATCAGCTTGCGATAAATTTCATAGTAAGCTTAAAGTTTTCCACATAACTCTTGGCACACATGGGTGCTTTCTTCAGGCTAAAGTTCCCTGTTTTGTGTTAAAACGTCAGTTTGTTCGCTTATATATAGATCTGTGTTAGTGTTGTGTGTAGAATATGCAGGAATTTATGGCTGGGCTAGGGTTGCCACCCATCTTGTAAAATACGGAATTATGCTTTATTTGGTTGTTAAATGTTGCTGAAACACAGGATGTATTAAGGTCAGCAAAACTGTCATGGCGGGACCTACAACTCCCTCAACCCACTACAAACTGCTGCTGCCTTTTGAGACATGGATATACATTTGATAAAGTTAAATCTTTATTTAACTAAAAATATTCTGAATGTTCAAATCTCTCTCTCAGAATTTACCATCAAATAATGTCTGATTCACACAGTAAGTAAATCTTAGATGGAGGGCAGGAGTATGTAATCTGCTGAAGAATAATAATAAAATTAAAAAAAACCCGAAAACCTAATTTTTTTTTTTTTTTTTTTTTTTATATGATTATTTTATTTTTGTTTTATTTTACCAGGTTGCTATGAGGGGACAATATGCGCACATTTTGAAATAACTGACAAAATATTAAGTTTGCACTGAATGATTCATTTGATTTACACAGAAGTTGTTTACTCAGTTTTCTGAATGCTTTAATAACATTTGTGATTGTTACGGTATCTAATATTGTTGGTGTTTTTGAGAACTTGCTAAAAAAAAGGCAATGAAAGGCAACTATATTGTGATAATTCTTCACAACAAATAGTGAATTTTGTAACTGTTGTCTTTTGAACTGTTGGCAAGCATTAAATGAATAAATGAATATATGGCAGTAACATTTATGTTTTGGCCTTATTCTTCGCAACAAAAAAAAAAAAGAAAAAGCCTTCAGGTCGCATAACTACCGATGTGTCAGACACCCTCCCCCATGATACGTCCACACCAACTTTCAACAGAAAGGTACACCCTTGCTCCTAGTGACGACATTTTGGGAAAATTCTTAGAATTTTTTGAATTTAAGGATTCTTTTTTGAGAATTTTACATTAGTAAGATAAGTTATTCACAAAGCATCTTAGGCCTTAAGAGAGCTCCTAACAAGACAAATTCTTAGGAGTAGTGAGGAGGAGCTTTAGTGACCCTAAGAGTGTCATAAGCAGGGAAGATGATGGAAAGACTGATAGAGAGATTCTCCAAAACACGGCTAGAGCTGTGCCAACAGCAGACACTGCTCCTCTGTCCTGTTTGGTTTTCTTGTTCTTTACTTCCCCATTTTACGTTTGTAATTTCGCCAGATCAATTAGGTTTATACAAGCAGGAAATCACAGTGAATTGCTGAGAGCTGAGTATCGACATTAACATCAAACAGATGATGTCAAATAACTATAATAACTAGAAGCTATGACAAATGAAAGTAATGATGAGGATGAAAAATAAGGCACAATCAAACATGTTGATGTCGTGTGGCAATTAATTTAATTTTAAATAGATTCATTATTATAACACACTTTTCTTAATCCAGGCTAGATTTAATAATGGTTTAAATTCTATCAACTGCTTACTGGGGGCATATTTGTCTTTTTATGTTTTATTTTGTTCTATGTATTAACCAATCACAGTCCCTAGAAGACAACGTCACATCTAGCAATGGGGGTCAACCACACCTCCTCACTAAGACAGGAATTCCTGTCGACTCCTCGTTCAGTCGCTCTCAGCAGCTGACTGAATCACTCTTAAGATAGGACTCCTTGGCAGGAATTTTTAAGGCGAATATTGGACCTCTCTGAGAGGACCCTGAGAATCGTTGAGAATATGGGCCCTGATTTCATGTTTGTTTCATTGTGTCTTGATTCTTTTCTATATCAATGGCTGAAATATTAATTGAACTACCAGGTTATTCATTGATTATATATAGACCATATACCACATAATGGTGAAAATCCTTTTTTTTCATACATTCTTTATACTTGCTTTGTAACAAGTTTTTCATCTGTTACCTTGCTTCTTCCTTGTAGGTGTCTGCTTCATCATTGGAAGCTGAGCCTATTGTTTTCTCCTATATAACATTTAATAGACCATTTAATAGACCTTGGTTTTTCAGTCCTGAAGCTTTGGTTCATCCTCCATTAAAAACAACACTGCTTTCTCAATGAAACCCTGTCTCAGCGACTGACCACACAAGATGGCCGTTTTGCTCAAGGTACACATCTGTCAGTTTTCCAGAGCTTTGACCCTCATTTTCATTCTATGTGAATTCTTGGCCTAGTTTGTAAGGGCCAAACCACAACAAAAAACAAAACAAAAAACCCCCCTCCAAGATGACAAACCCAAACAATGATTTTAAAAGTAACAAAATCCAAACTTTGAAGTCTCACTCTGGCTTATATGTTAAATCTCTGGTTTTAAGAAGGTTCAAGCTAAACATTTTTTTGTTTGTTTTGTTTTTCTGAACTTGTCTCTTCTTTTTCAAAGACCTTCTCAAAGACACTACACTGCTGGGAGCAGGTGAATCTGCTCTTTGGGTGTGAGAATCCCTGTAAACAAAAATGATAATGTGATAAATTGAAAACAGGTTTTTGTGTCATATGACATATGTATATTTTTCCACTGTTTAACTTTTTCATTGACCTCTGTTTTTCAAACCTGAAGTTTTCTGGTTCATCCTTGGACCAGTCACTCTGCTCAGAGATGAGGCTGGGTGAAGGCTAAAGACATTCTGAATGTTCACTTTTAATGTCTTTCAGAATTTCCCTTCAAGTAATCACATTTCACATTTGTTTCATTATTTCTTGTTTCTTAATAAATCTCTGATACATTAGTGTGACTAACAGTTTATGCACTGATTACATGTAAACTATATAAACACATAATAGTGAAATTACAAATGAACGATTAATAATGTTATACTGTAATTAATGATAATCCTTCAATCAATTGCTACAGTTAACGAAGCACTGTTTGTGTAGCTTTTCACATCTCTCAAACTGCTGCTTCTCATGCATCCTGGGGAAGCTTCAGTGATAAATTACACTCATCCATTCTTTATACTTGCTTTGTAACCAGTTTTTCATCTGTTACCTTGCTTCTTCCTTGTAGGTGTCTGCTTCATCGCTGGAACATTCACTCTGCTCAGAGACACTGCTGGGTGTAGGTGAAGCTGCTCTTTGGGTGTTGAAGCCACTATAAATAAAAATGGTCCTGTTAAAAATGGCAACACACCTCAAAGTTTTTGTGTCATAAGATGCCATTCGAAAGAGCATATCGTTTCCTGCTAAATAACATTTCTATGGACCTTGGTCTTTCAGTCTTGAAGCTTTGTGGTTCATCCTTGGAACGGTCACTCTGCTCAGAGACGAGGCTGGGTGAAGGCGAAACTGGTCTGATATTCTCTGACATGCTGCAGGTGGAAAAGAAAACCTTTGATAATATTTTGGTTTCGTTTACAACTCAGCACAATCTCTGCTGTGTTTTTGGCCTTTCAGCCTCAGAGGAACCCAGTGGATGTACTCCAGACTGCATTGGGCCTGCTGAAGGTACCCTTTTTCTCTTCTGTAATTAGACTCTGTTCGGGTATCAGGACATGCCCAGTCTCCATGGCTTCCTCTGTCTTATCTACTCTTCTGGATTTTACAAATTCTTTCTTCAACGTAAGAAAGATACTTAGAAAACCCAAATTACAAAACAAAACCATGAGTTTACCCTTTTAGATATTGAGACATGGATATACATTTCATAAAGCTAAATCTTCATTTAGCTAAAGACATTCTGAATGTTCACTCTTAATGTCTTTCAGAATTTCCCTTCAAGTAATCACATTTCACATTTGTTTCAATATTTCTTGTTTCTTAATAAATCTCTGATACATTAGTGTGACTAACAGTTTATGCACTGATTACATGTAAACTATATAAACACATAATAGTGAAATTACAAATGAACGATTAATAATGTCATACTGTAATTAATGATAATCCTTCAATCAATTGCTACAGTTAACGAAGCACTGTTTGTGTAGCTTTTCACATCTCTCAAACTGCTGCTTCTCATGCATCCTGGGGAAGCTTCAGTGATAAATTACACTCATCCATTCTTTATACTTGCTTTGTAACCAGTTTTTCATCTGTTACCTTGCTTCTTCCTTGTAGGTGTCTGCTTCATCGCTGGAACATTCACTCTGCTCAGAGACACTGCTGGGTGTAGGTGAAGCTGCTCTTTGGGTGTTGAAGCCACTATAAATAAAAATGGTCCTGTTAAAAATGGCAACACACCTCAAAGTTTTTGTGTCATAAGATGCCATTCGAAAGAGCATATCGTTTCCTGCTAAATAACATTTCTATGGACCTTGGTCTTTCAGTCTTGAAGCTTTGTGGTTCATCCTTGGAACGGTCACTCTGCTCAGAGACGAGGCTGGGTGAAGGCGAAACTGGTCTGATATTCTCTGACATGCTGCAGGTGGAAAAGAAAACATATGAAAAAAAATTTAAATTCTTTCATATTTGTTCGAAATTCTATTTCTCTCTTGCAGTCTAAGACCTTTCACACATACAAGAACAATAAACCATGGTCCACTTTACATCTGAAGAAACTCAGTTGTGGTGGTTATGTGAAATCACGGTTTGAGGGTGCCAGTCAGGTCTCTCTCCTGACATATAAGTAGATTATCTATATAATGTTTTACCCTTGAACACAAAAAATGCATAAAGGAGGTAAAGAGATAACAATGTTTATCACCCTAAACCAGGGCTATTCAACTGGCGGTCCACAGCCCACTTCCGGCCTAAGAGTGGCTTCAGTCCGACCCACTAACGAATTCATTAAAAAAAAAAAGAAAAAAAAAAATCTGTGAAACAGAACCTCTTAAACTTCTTTAAGATTTTAAATGAGAGAAACAATATGGACTTTATATTTTTTCTTTAAATTCAAATTAGATTCCAATAAGAACATAATAACTTAAAAATCTGGAGGAAAAGTTTTTTCAGAGTCCATCCTGTCACATAGATGATCTGTCCTGGGCAGTCATTGCTGGGCTGCAGTCACGTGACGCGCGAAATTCAGATGGGAGGCAGGAAGTGATTTGCTCCGGTCCAAAACAGCGAATGGATGACAGCGATTACGCGAATGCCTTAAATGGGCTGGTACAGATGAGGTACTACAAAAAAAAACGCATACATTTAGGATATAGCCCATATAGTTTTAATAAAGAAGTCTTGTCATATAATCTGGAGGATTTACTTGGCGCAGAGGCGACTGACATGAACTATCTGGTGCTGCAGACTTCGTATTATACAGCGTGCCAGATGAAAGCTTTAAAAAGCCTCGAAGCCTTCACTTATTTTTGTTTCAGGTTGGGTCAACCGTTTAGGATCCAAAGAAGCTTTAAATGGCAGTCGCCTTGTTTCTGCCAGGGTGAGTCGTGAGTTGTGCTATTTTAAGTAATTAGCCTATGATAACAATGCTAACGAGTAAACCCCTGTTATTTTTATTTGCTTGAATCTTCTTGTAAGTGGTTTATTTAGCTTCTGTAAACCCAAATTCGTGCTGGAGTTGTATGTATATCTTAATATTGACTCATACTGCATTTCTCCAATGCAGGTAAACCATTCGCAGATATCTACAGAAACTTCATTGTAAACAGTACTTGTCTGTCTAAGTAATTGTCCGATAAAATATCTGAAAATACGATTTAATAAACGACACCATCCTTACCTGCTATAAAGTGGTCGCTGCAAACTCCAGCATTGCCCGCTTCCGCACCTCCTGTTTTTAGCCGTAGGTCCGTTGATCCACTTCTGTCGTCTTTTTTGTGTACGTTTTTTTAAAAAGTAACTCCCTTCTGACACACTTCTTTCGGAACACGAGAAAATCGTTTAAATGTCTCCCGATTAGAGCAGTTGCAAGAATCGCACAAGGCACAGAATTTCGGCATTTTGATGTTGAATCAACAAAATGAAACGGGATTGTCAATTACTGCACTTACTTCCTGTCCCTCATCTGCATTTCGTGACGTTAACTCTATGTCATCTGAAACCCAGCAATTAGCCAATCATCATTTAGTATTCCTGATGTCAAAGAAGCCTTTGCTAATATGTACAACGATGTTGAATTAAATTGGACACAAAGATAATTAAAGCTGCAAACAGCATCGTGTGGCTCTCGTATCTCAGCGCCACTCCGGCCTTGCAACCGCGGGAGGTCTGGCACCGCCACCCCGACGCCGTCGTCATCGCTCCCACGCTATTACTTTACCCGTCCACTAGGTGGATCGTTTGGCGAATCTCCCAAATTATCTTTTGTCCACATCAGTATGAGACAAGCGGCATGTGTTCAAAGTCTGAGTGAAATCCGACCTTCCAGACAGGAGTTATTGTCAATTCCTGTTGACAATAAAGATTAGCGAGGACTTCCTGAAGGCTTTTCAACATATGTGATTATCAAGAGGTAGTTTCAATCTTATATACAGGGAGAGGCTGGAGGAGTCACCCAATAATCTTCTAAAAGTTCTCTGAGTGGGTGGAGCTTTTAGTGATGTCAGTAATGTACCACATTAATGTGTCAAGCAGTGCTCCCTGATGATGCACAAAAAATCTGGTGCAAACTGGATGATGTATCAGGGAGATATAGCTGTTGGAGTAATCTCGGGACACACTGGAGTAAAATTCCAGTATAATCCTATTGGCCTGTTTAAAGGTTAACAAAGGTCATTCTTATCCAGTTTGGTGAATATCGGATGATGCATGTGAGATTTAGAGCCAACCGTATGCAAACAGCAAGGGATTGGAATTCGCCATTCTGCTACGCCCACATGCTCCAGCCACCAACCAGTGTCAAGAGAAGGATTCAGCATCATGTTGTTCTGTCATCAGACACAAGTTTAAATCGATATGAATGAAAGTGTAAAAGGAAAACAACCACCAGCAAAAAGGGGGCACAGCTAAGGTGATGTCACCAATTGACCAAGTAAATGTGATTAGTGCTGGTGTGTTATGACACACAGAAAGTTTCATTAAGCTGTGACAGTGCATGTGGAAGTTATTCCACCTTGATCTTTTATGGCGAATGGTCAGACTTTGAGGCTTGACCACGCCCACATGCTTTGATGCAGAAAAAAGCTTTTGATAACTTTTAAACTTCAATGCCTCAAGACTGCACTGAAGTTTGTATGTCAAAAGCTGTTTGAGGAGTTCACTCAGATACAACATGTGTAAAAAAGACTATTTTGGATCTCGTGATCCAAAATAGCCAACTTCCTGTTGAGTTTGGACCATGGCTTCAGGAGACTTTTTCATAGGTCCTGACATGTGTCCTTAACTCTTCAACATGCTGCTGTCAGCTCTCAGATAGGGTCCAGATCAGATGTGATACTCTGACAGAAAGTTTTCTTATATTGATTGATTTAGTGAGCTCTGCAATATTCTCTGTGCGTAAAGTTGAAACTGTCTGTGCATCTGCACCAAGTGGTCAGGTGTGTGTAATCTGTCAAAATGATGGATGGCCGTCAGATTTTTCCATCACTGTTTAAAAAAAATAATTATAATTACTAAAATAAAAAATTATTATTAAAAATAAATATTCAGTAAACCCCTGGTTTGGATATATTTCAAGGTAAACACAGAGGATAAACAAGTAGACTGCCCTGTGTGCTTGCTGTCAAGAGGAAGGGTGGGGGACATATTATTTTAATTAAGCTTTTACTGCTTTCATTTTTAGACCACCATTAGTCTAAGCAGTGTAACATATCCCCTTTTAAGCTTTTGTCATCTGTGTCATTAATGGGAGCGGAGCAGGGTGAAGCTGAATGCCCATTTATTTTGAACCGCTGCACTTACAGTCTAATGAACATCTGCACCTTTCTTTCCTTCCTCAACAGGGTAAGCTGCCTACTCCTCTATTTAGACTATAAGTAGAATAACACAAGTTTATTGTGCATTCTTTTTTGGCTTTCTCTGTGTATCGCTTATTAAATGCGCCACAAAAGCCGCAGCCTGACCGGATCCATCAAACAAACAATTTTGGCCCGAACTTGCAGATGAGACCACTGTCATGGGTCTGAACCTGGGCCCGATTGACCTGGATGAGTCAGTCTGGTCAGTTTACAGACAAGTGGGGGATCGGTTGGTTCACATTAGTGGACTTCTGGAGAACACCTCCACCCTCCCTCCTTTCACCATCCTCAACAACACTATTTGTACTGCGGATCATTTCCGATTGTTTGGAACCACCCTTTCTCGGGACCTTATTTTACGTTCTCTAAAGTTATAAATGCATATTTAATGACTGTATTCTGTGAGCATGTGAAGCCAAAGTCAAATTTATTGCTTGTGCACATAATCTTGGCTGAAAAAGCCATTTTGATAAAAAGCAATAATTGCAGAACAGGTTTGTAAAGCCATAATATGATCGCTGCTGCATAAGTTTCGGTCTTAATTAAATGCAATTCAACAAATGAAAATGGACTAGAAATTTGGTTTAAACTTGACATTTATTTTTAAAAAGACATATGTCACTTTCCATAAAATGTTCTTTTATTGTTAGTTACTATGTAAGAAAGACCATTTGTACAAGGCCATCAGTGAGAGTTAGTCCTCATTACTATAACCAAGTAAAATGTTTTCAAAATTAGAAATGAAATAGAAAGTAAGAAGAAAGAAATTTTTTCACATTTGCATTAAAATCACTTTTTGTATATTTCAAATCCTGTGCGGGCACTAAATCATCAGTCCTCAAGCGTACCACATTTTTTGTCTTTCTGGGGGTTCAGGAGAAGAGGAAATCTTAGGGTTTACCAAGAATAACAGGATCAGGGACTCTGGAGAAATAATTCCCAAACCAAAGACTCCTTAAAATCTTGCTTGGGAACACCAAAAACAGAATAAATGAAAAAGGGTGGCACTGTGGAGTCTAGCTCTGAATTTGAACACATTTAAATTTAGATCCTAAATTCAAATCCTTCCGAGATCCTTCCTGTCCACAGTAATCTTCATCTACAATGACTCATTGAAGAAACTTTGATAGTTTGATTTACAGCAAACTTTGATCTGCTTTTGTGAACGATAAACTACTTATGAAATAAATTGAATTTATTATGCTGAGAATACTGTATGTTGAATTTCATTTGACATGCTCCCATAGCAACATTTACTTTGTCTTGACCCAAATTGTATAATCTTATCAACATCTCACCTTTTTATAGTTTCTTTTTGAACTCATGTCAAACACTGTCTATGAACTAAATGTAGAATTCATGTTTTTTTTTTCCCCCAAAAACATGCCACATTAATACTACAAAAATAATGTGTTGTTTAAAACTACCTTTAGGCAAGTTGCTGCATATGGAAGTAAAGTTTGCAGGTTTAGAGATTGAAATTTCTTTCCTAATCAATCTTTGAATAGAGCAGTCTTTAGTTTTAAGATGTTATAACAATATTACAGTATGACTTTCTCTCACTTCCAGTGTACATACTTGACCTAAATCGGGGTTTTTTTCACACGGTCAGGGATCACACGGTTAAAAGTAAACAGTTTACAATTAAGCACATCATTCTATACACCTTTGTTCTGCTCATTTAACATTCAATCCACAGTTCAAATTTGGGAAAATCTGAATGATCCAGTTTAGCATGCTACTTTTTTCTCTTGTGGAAGTTTTTCAGAAATAGATAAGACTGAAAATAAAAAAAGCTTCACTTACTTGCCACATGATAAGATCCTATCTTCTTCCTCAGACATTTTGTTTCGGATCTCCTTTCTTTTCAGTAGGGCTCTGTTTTATCTTCATCTGTTACTTCAAACAGAAATCTTTTCTTTCTGAAAACACTAAGTTATGGTTACCTAAAAGAGTAGCAATCTCTATGAAAAGGAAAAATATCTGAAGGTCTGAAGATCTTCTGATTTATGATGAAAGTCGGTTCCAACAGTCACAAGATGATACTGCTTAAAAAAATAATATTTAACAGAACAAAACTGTATAAGTGAGGACTTTGGCCTTGCCATCCAAAGCTAATAAGATTTCCTGTCATAAATCTTTCAGTGTGAGAGTCCATCTTGGTGATTCCTTTTAATTATTGTAAGCCAATAACCCACAGTTATGCTCAAAACTGCAATAACAAAAACTTCTTATGACTCATGTTCTGTACTCTCATCCTAAGTATTCATTACCCTCACATCAAATTCCCGTGAAAGTTTATTATTCTGCTCTTGCCTCGTGTTGTATCTGTATATTATTCTCTGCTTTGTATTGTATTAATATGCTTTTTCGGAGTCAAATGAAGGGCGATCAATAAACTCTGTATTTCTTTTTGAACAAAGTGTGTAAGATCTTAACACGGTAATAATACCAGATCATGTGTATAGCGGTTCTCTGTTTTTTAAGTCCTTCAGAAACATATAGTGACTGCACAGTTTTAAAACACAAAATAATCTATTCAATTTTAATTTCTTATGTTCCAGTAAGAATGGAACATCAATAATGACAATAAATTCTTGGACTCATAGTCTCTCATAATTCCACAGTAAAATGTAAAATATGGGGAAACGAGGTAGACAATTACTAAGTAAATAAATACATTCTGGAAATGTTCTAAAAGTATTTTATGCTTACACCCTCTTTTTATGTGATGTGATCAGCTCAGATCCTTACAACTATTAATGTCTAGAAACCTGGTTCTGTCCACGTTTTCTCCCTCCATCCTGACATAGGTGTACACTCCTCCCTGTTGCCTTTGTAGTCTAAAATGGGCTGAATGTTCAGCAGGTTGTTTACTTCTCAGCACAAAGACAGTGCTCCTATATTTATTGAAAGAGAGATCATGTTTCATAAGTGTCAATATAATTATTGTATTACAAACAAAGATGTGGTCAGTAAATGGGATCCCCACAGATTTGTTATTCATTTGAAAAGTAAATCATTAAAATAACCATGAAATATCAAACTACCTACTAGTAGAGGATTAACAATATGTTAATAAATTACCAGTCTAGACACTGCTAGGATCCCTTTTATTGCAGATTAGATTGTGGTGATTTTATTCTTTTGCACGGGGTTTACATGCATTTCTAGAATGTGTAACATTAGCTTATCCTCCATAATCCTGTCCTAATCTATTATATGAGTAGATTTATGAGGAAAACTGTAGCAGGTTTTACATTTAATAAATAAAATTAGTTGGTTTTTGATTAAGTATAGAGCACAAATGGAAGGTAAATTGTGCCTATTTTTATGGTGATTGTTGTGCTTATGAAGTACAATTTGTAACCTTGTTTTTCCACAGTGTTTTGAACAGCTTTGTCTCATCAGACTGGTTGACAGTTCAAAAGTTTATTGAAGATTTGTAGCTTTATTGTTAATTATATACATGACTGCCTCCTAAGTTTGAGATAAATTAGTGAAATGCTTGTAAGCTACCAGTTCAGTGGCTAACTAAGACACACCTACTTTGTTTTATGTCTGGAATTTGCAAGGCACTACAGCTGCTGATTACAATGTAACAGGTAGTTTTATAGTAGAGACAGTTCACTGCAGTTATTTAGACAAACCACATTCATGTGATAAAAAGCTTCATCCAAGGACAGTTTCATTTTGAAAGGACACAAACACACATATACTGTAGTTCACATTTTTTATTGCTCTCATTATCGCTTCAACTTTTTTTGTAAACATGGCCCCGCATGCATTGGTTTTACTTTCACAGTGAAGGTTATATTCAATTTTTCAGCTTCGTAATTTTTTATCCTATTCATTTTCATTTTGGGCTAAAGCACATTCAGTTTCCTAAGTACAAAAACATAACACTACATCTTTCTTGATCTTTTTTTTTTAAAGAAAAATAAATTAAATACAGTTAATTGGAGTTAACTGTGTTTAAGCTGAATCCAAAAATAGATAAAATATTTTTCATCGTGTTTGAAAGAATCTCCTTCTATATCTTTATTAAGTTTGAACAAATCTCCCTACTTATGTCTTTAAATAGTAAAATAATATAAAGCAAAAACACAACATGGAAAACGTGCTCATAACGTAAAACAGTGTAGCATACTTTGACATAAGCCACCAAAAAATGGCTAAAAGGGCTTGCATTTATAAAAATAAAATTTTATATGTCACACAAAATTATAGAGCCTTCCTGAAACCAGAAGCCTGCAAAGAGCTCCTCTGTGAATTTTGCATAGAAGCTATGAATCAGACTCAGCCCTCCAGATGACACATTAAAATAACTCAGAGTACCACCTTTCCAGTCAAGAAATATTGCTATTCTTTGGCACGGCATATTCCTAATTTTGATTGAATCCTTCCCATGTAAAGCAGTGCATTCAGTCTTGGAACATAGCAAACTCCAGGACCGGTCATTGCATCCCAGACCACCAGAGCTGTCCCATTTTATATGCTACTGCAATTCCAACCTTGCCTTTCCATTCCACTTCCCAGTAGCAGATACATTTTAGGCTCTCCTCACAAAATAGGAAAAATGGGTCCTCTTAAATTTGTCCTCATTTACTTCTTGTGAAACCTTATTGCCCACATTGAGTGTAGTTTTTGCTTCTTTGTTGTTTTTAGACAGAAGAAGCCGCCTGCTTGCTGTTTTTTTTTTTTTTTTTTTTTACCAAGTTTCAGATCTGCAGCATCTGACAAAAATAAAAAATAAAACATTCAATTTAATTATCAGTCATTGAAGAACAAAGTAGACAAAACATCAAATAAGTTCAAAATAAGTCAGGATGATCTTTGGAAAATATAGGAAGGTCTGTAAAAAAACTAAAATCCTGGTGCAGCTTTAGTTGTCAGGTTGCTGGACCTAAAGTGAAACTCTCCTTGCATTTCATACTTCGGCCTAATCATCTGGGCATTCTATCACACCAGCAGGATATCTGAGAACTGGTCAGGCTTATGTTTGGCTTGGACTTTGTTCTTACTATTAATCTGGCTTTACCAGCATCAGCAACAGTGGGGTTAGAGTTCATTAAAACTAAAAACTAAAAGGATGTGAACCCATGACTTGTACTTAAGAATTGTCTTGGCTCAGTTTGAACTTTTAAACTGGATTAGAAATCTTACATTTCTTCATCCCAGGCTTTAACCGGTGTGGTCCATTATAGTCAAAACTTTTGGGAAAAAAAATAAATAAATAAAACATGTTGAATAAATTTACACTTTTTTTATGATGAAGAGGATTTTTGGTGTTTGAAATGGAAAATAAAACCTGTATGAAAAGTTACTTGTATTTTTTAGTTTATATTTACGCTCACAAGTCACTTACATTTTGTTCATTTACATTTCAACAGTTGAAGCTTGGATGTAAATTTTAATGCTCCAGAAAAAGAGTAATCAGGATAGTTCATAAGGCTGGTTATTAAGATCTAACTAATCAAGTCAAGTTTATTTGTATTGCACATTTCAGCAGGAAGGCAGTTCAAAGTGCTTTACATCATAAAAACAGACAAATATTCATCAAAATCATCAAACAAATATACATAAAAAATATTGGTCAATTTTTCACTCACTACTAATCAAAAGCAGCTCTAAATAGGTGGGTTTTTAGCCTTAATTTAAAGGAACTCAGCTGTGTTGCAGTTTTCTGGGAGTTTGTTCCAGATTAGTGGAGCATAGAAACTGAAAGCTGCCTCTACATGTTTGGTTCTGGTTCTGGGGATGCAGAGTAGTAACTAATGGGCTCAACACACAGGCAACGACAAACCACAGTAAAAGATAAAAGTTTTCCACCACTCGGGGTGAACCCAACACATGGAATGTTGCAAAGTTGAACATTTTTAAACTTCCCCGTGTCGCGTTGCTCGCCCACCACCTGTGCACGTCTATGTGTACGAGCTCGAAATTCCACATGCACAAATTTTGGCAGTGGCTTGGGTGGAGGAGGACAGGTGATGGTCGCCTCATCACACAAGTTCCTTAAGAAATTAATGGAGAGGGAGCAACGTTGCCTCCCGTCAAGCCCTTAATCCATTTCTGAATTCCTGAAATTCTCAGATCTGGCAGACAACTAGACAACATACAAAATATTTTGTTGAGGGGGTATAAATACAGGGAACACCTAAATTTCAAAACTTTATAGAGTGAGAATTTTATTAAATTGGAAGATTGAGGTGTTCATCATTTTTATGAACAAAATACTATATATCCACGCCACCTAGCCTGACCGTTGCCTTCTTACGCAATTCCACTCTATTCTCATCTCCCTTCAGTGTGCCGTCTGGGATTTCTCCTATTGAGCTGGATTTCTCCATGTTGACCACACTTCCAGGTATTGAATTAACATTAACAGCCATCTCGTTTGGCTCGGCACTTCACTCTTCACAGTTGGGGATGTTTATTTGTTCAGATGTTGTGCCATAAAGTGATAATCTGCCAAAAACTGATCACCTGCTGTGAGAGTGTGCACAGTGTGTTAGTGTGTTTCTATAATCACTTTTTTGAAAGTAAATTCACAATGTTAACTAATTATGAGGAAAACGTTTAGAAATAAATCAATATAACGGTAGAAAAATTATTTATGTTCATGTACATAGATTTTACATTTAACTAAATTGTCAGCATACCTTTAATGTTTTAGAAAACGTCAGTGTTGCCTGTGCTCCGTAAAGTACGTATTAGATGCAAAAGGTCTTTTGGGTCTGTTTTCAAAGTAGCAAATAACCCTAAGTGCTTTTCTGACTTATCAGCTCATGATGTCATCTCCCCTTTGTCGATTTTATTGGGCCCTTATTGTTTGTTCTTAATTTCAGAGAACAGAATCATGCATTAGAGCCCAAAACATAAATACAGCTGACCTGGTGTTCTCTTGTATTTAGGTGCTTGTCACAATCCTTTGTGCCTACCTGATGTTGTTAGCTGGTGCATGAAAGCACAGATGCCATAGCATATCATTGGGTATACCCCAATGTAGCAACAACAAGGATCTACACAAGAAATTTTAAACTTGCTGTGACTCAGGAAAGATAACAAAACAAATACACAATATTTCTGGATGATAACTGTTGAGTAAATGCAGTTTTAAATTTGATTTTAAATGTGCTCAGAAAGCATTATGACACACTGTATTTTATCTGTAACTTTATCAAGCAGGAGCCAGGGTAAATCCTAAGTATTTACATGAACAAACAAGATCAGCAACTGTACATGATCAATTTGAATCAATAATGAAACAATTCTGAATGTTTGGGGGGGGGGGGTTTACGCTGCACTGAAAGCAGAGCACCTGGAGGAAACCCTCACAACTCCACCCAAATAAACTTTGAACCACGAAACTGGAGGATTGTCATTAATAATAATAATAATAAATCTTTTCTTCAAATATTCCAATTAAACTTAAAATCTGTTTGCCAAAAGTACAGCATGGTGTAATTCTTTTAAAACTAGACTTCTGATGTTAGAAAAATAATTATGACTCACTGACTGCACAAAGTTTTAAAGCATGTCTCTTACAAGGCACCAAGATGCTTGATTAGATTAAGATAAAAACCTTTTTAATGGAATACTAGCAATGCAAGATCTATATACTCTATACTCGCCTCCATAACAAGTTCTGTTGAAGCAATGCTACAGGATTTTGCCCCTGATTTTGAACCAATGAGAAGAATCTACTTTTTTCACTGGTAAAGTTAAGCAAATTGTTTAAAACCCTTAATTTTATTCTTGATCAAAATACGAGATAGAATTAAGAGAGAGTGGGAGTGGGTTTGGTGGGAAGATTCATTTTGAACTTAAAAATTTAACCACATAGGAAGAGTAAATAAAAGAGGCCCCAGAACAGAATACTGGGGAACACCTGAAGAAATGGAGGTTGATATCGGCTTGAGGGATATCAGCTAAGGTAATTTAAAAGTTTAACCAATTAAGAGGTGTTTTGGTGATTCAGGAAGTGGTTTTCAAAAATGTTTAAAGACTCTGATTTCAGTTAACTTGTTCAGGATGAATGTTACATTAAAGATGGAAAAATTCTGAATAAATTAATAATACTCCCATTGTTTCACATCACAAAAACATGGCATTTTTACAACAGTGTGTATGTTCAGAGCCACTGTAAATCCAACTCAGTTTTACACTTCTATTGCACCATAAATATCTAGTTTACGGTGTTTGTAATTTTGTTATTAATGTATACTTTTTGCTCACTTTTGAAATACTATTTGTTATGAATACTAAAACAATTACTTATAAATGCTGATGGAATATAACAACTAATGTGTAGGTGTTAATTTGAGGTTCTCTTTAAGACTTGATAACAAAAATTTGTATTTCTTTCTTGTAGTTACTTAGAATATCCTGGTATACCATGTATAATTAATTACTTAATCCTTTGGTCATGCAACGCCGTTGTTTGACACACTTCACTTGAACTTCCTTGTTTTGCGTACCTGTTAACACTGCCCTTCTTGCTTCTCTGTCATCACGGCCAAGTAAGTTCTCAGCTATCCTGCACCTCCTCCTTTTCTAGTTTTCATGGTTGAGTGATGACCAACAGAACAGCAACTGCAGGGAAACAAGACAGGTAAGTGGCGCCAGATAGAGATTTGCACCATATTCCAAAGAGAAGTTTTTTTTTTTTTTTTTTTTTATTATTAGTGTTTTATATTTTTTATTGCAGAGAAGTTACTAACGTCTCACTAAAAGTGCACTGAAGCGCTTAAAATAAATGCCAAGCAGATTTGAATTTTTTTTGTTTGTTTTGTTTTGTTTTGCTTTTAAGAACTGTGAATAAAATTGCCAACCATTTATTTTTATATTTTCATGTGGCATTTTAGATTTTTAATAAAAAATGTTTAGGAAAATAATTTGGATATTTTTAACTCTTAGTTTCCTAACATTTCCTTAACAAATAAATAAATTGTAATAAATTGTAAAATAAAAAACAAAAAGTAGTTTGAGTCTTACTATTCAGAGCTCAATATGTAGGTCTTGCTTCTTCAGTTAAAAAACAGGATATTTTTGTTTGTCTGTCTATCTAAAGAGGTCTAAAAAGAATTTAAAATCAGCCATACTCCTGTACGGAAAAAAGTCTAATAGTGGAGATCATTCACAGAACAAATGTCAACACGCCAAGGTCTAGTCATCTAAGCAAACTCATTCTAAAAGCAAACTACAAGATGCTAACAGCAGTCTCCAAAAACCCTATAATGTCATCTTGGAGCCTTCAGCAGGCTCTTGATACTGTCATGAGACTACATGATCCTGACCATCTTGCCATCATAGAGGCAGTAAAGAATTTTATTACTTATCAGAGGGTGTGTGTGTGTGTGTGTTCGACTTTTCCATGTCACTGTATATTTTCTGGGGCTAAAGCTAATGCCACTGGTGGGTCTAGCGTTGCTTACTCTTTGCAGTTAATACATTTGTCTATATATATGTCTGCATGTATGCTTCTGCTGCAGCTGATGTCTCTAGGTATCTGAACGTGACCGGGGTGTTTCCTGCGGAAGAATTTCACCTCTGAACCCCAAAGGAAGACTCTCCCCATTCATCATTAGGAAACTGGAACACACACTTATTCAAACATACAATCAGGCGGAAACGGACCAGTGGGAACATATGGGAATGAATACACTTCATTTAGGTTTGCCATTATGATTCATGAGATCATGATGCGTATCAGTCCCCTAAAGGCTGGACCTTTGACCCCTGCAGCTGGAATCACCACTTTGGTTCTTGTTCTGAGTGATTACATCTGAACAGTCTTCTGTACATTTTCTTCTTTCATTGTGCTCCTTATCCTCAAATCTTCCTCAATTCCCATTCACTTTTCCTCAAACATTCCAAGATTTTGCTATATTTGATGTTTGTCTTTCACTATTTAAATCGTCTCCTTCTTAAAACAACTAAATGGAGACTTCATTTAGAAAAACTGTTTTACTGTATAGCTAAAAGATAGTTGTTTCAGCATAATGTGGCTTCATCACTTCCCTATTTAAAGGTTTGAGGACTTGAGCTTTTTAATGTCTGAAGTTGACAATTCAATATAATGTTAATGCTAAATATAGCTAAATGTTTGATCTTTGCACCAGGATGGTGACAGAATCCTTCAGATCCTTTGTATATAAGGCTTGTCTGGGTGCCTTGTATCTTCCACTGATAGCTTTGTGTAAAATATTAATTATATTTTCAGCCCCCTTTACCCTGATTCCCCTAAATATGTAACAACTGTAAACCTATGTTAGCCAAGTCTTACCTAAGCACATCAACTGAGAGAACAGCAAAACAGAACATTACCTAGAGTAGCAGCTAAGGGGCTTATTGTAGCTTTGGAGGAGTAAAAACGATGGACGGGACAAGAACTATTAGTCTTGCTTTCCACATACCTGACAGATACTTTATGGAAGAGAGGCAAGAATACAGTTAGTAGTGACAAAAAGCCATTTGTTAGTGCTGAACATGCCTAATAGTAAAAGTTGCAATGAGGAAAAGGCTGGGGGGGGTTATGAAGTTTGCTGGACAAAGGAAGCTTTCCATCTAAACAACAAATGCCAAGATCAAATAGACATCACTGAAAACTATTGAAAGAGATGGAAGTAGAGGAGGTAGTTGAGAACATTCAACATGCCAACAACCACAGAGCTAAATTGAAATGGTTTGGATCAAGGCATACTTGTGTGTAAAAATGGTGCAGTCAAATCCCAGACTGACATCCAATTTAGATTCTGTGGAAAGATGTGAAAATGAACGTTCACTACTGTTAACTGATGTGCGGCTGTAATTTGTAGTAAAGAGTAATTGTGCAAAAGTATTGATTAAATAAAATGCTACTTTTCATGTTTTTATTTGTAGGGAAATTCAAAAACATGCATCATTCTATCATTTTCTTTAGAAAGAACGGTGATACCCTACTTTCAGTGTGAAGATGCTAAGAAATCCTATCTTTTTTCCTTTTCACAGCTTGTTAATCTGGTTGTCTTCCCTGATCCTAATTTTACTGAGTTTATGTTTGCTTAACTCAGTTTCTATCATTACCCACCATATATTCTCAGCAAACAGCTTTTATTCTGGTGATTGTTTTTTTCCCTCAAAGTTAGAGGTGTCAAGATAACTGAATTAAGATCACAGGTTTCAAAAACCAGTATCCTACAACTTTTATACATATCTCTGTTTCAGCACACCTGGCTCATATAATAAGGTCATTAGTAAAACTCTGTAGAGCACCATGAGTTGCAGGCTGTGAAAGTAAATCACCAATTTCATTCAGATGTATGTATGTATGTGTGTGTGTGTTTGTTTGTTCTTCTTCCTTTTAATGGCGGTTTGCAAGCAATGTTTTGGTGTGCATTACCACCACCTACTGGAATGGAGTGTAGATGGAGTGCTAAATATATATTACACATATTTATAAACTAAGCAAAAACAAAAAAAACTATATTCTCTCCATTAATTTTGTTTTCTTAAAATATGTAACAAAAAAGAAAAAGATTCAGAACTAAAACGTTTATCCAAAAGGTCTTGTATATCAAGCTGCAATTTGTTGTCCTGTAAATTATGCACCAGTTCCCTTTTCACAACTGAATATTTGGGTCAGAACAATTAAACATATTTCACTGTCTCTTCTTGAAAACAAAAATCACATTTTCCTGTTTGGTGTTTTTTTCCATTTTAAGCAAAGTACTATTTAATCCTGTATGACCAAAACGTAATCTAGATACAATTGTTTCTTCCTTTCTATTTTGTCCTGTTTTCCTCATTATGCCAACTTTTCCTTGAATGCTAGTTCTTTCTTCTTCCCACTGTTTCTGCCATCTTCCACTGATATTTTGCTTAATTACTGATTTGATTTATCCTTTACTGAACGGCACCAGTATATCAATGTGTTGCTTTTTTGTTGCTTGTTTTGCATATTTATGTGCCAACTCATTTCCATTTATTCCCCTATATGTGACGGTATCCATGAAAAATAACTATTAAACCCATTGCTTGAATTCTGTAAATTTAGTTGAATTTCTAATAAAAGATCTGGTCTGTTGTCTGAATGATTATTTTTCAATGAATATGATGATGAACTTGAATCAGAACAAATTACACTTCTTAATGGACAAACTTCCTCGATCCATCCCAAAGCTAAAATGATTCCCATCATCTCTCCTGTATAAGCCGATACTCCATCAGTAATTCTTTTACCTGTTTTGAAATTGAATTCTGGAACGTTAAAAGAAACCCCATTTCTGTCATTTAAATCTTTTGATGCATCCTAATACATTTTGACATATCCATAATATTTATGATCAAAATATGCTTGTACTGAATATGGATCTGAAATGTTTTCTTTTTTTCATGTTTCCAACAAAGTGAAATCAACAATACTATCAGATGACAGGTTGTGTCTGGCCAGGGATACATCTAAAACATGCAAGAGACTGGGCCTTAAGGACTAGAGTTTGGTACCCTTGATTTAGATGAACAGAGAGGAACCACATAAAATTGACAGTGGTAAATTTTATTTTATTTTAATTTTTTCACAAAGAAACCCAATATGCCTACTTCACAATGTCCCATCTGGAATAAAAAAACAGGATGGTCCTCAACTTCAGTTATAGATTAACCCGCATACTGATTTCTCACATTGAGTTTATCTTCTTTCAATCAGAGCTGAAGTTAATAAATTAATTGGACTTTGTACTGTGCCTGAAGAGACGTAGAGGGAGGGGGTGGGAGTGACAGAAATGCATAGATAGGTTGTCTCTCAGATATGTGACAACCATCCTTTGCCTCTTTCTTGAAACGTTTTACTCCCATATATTTTTAAGAGGAGTCCAGCTGGCTTTGAAGACCTTTAAAGTAAATATTTCCATCTATTTATAAATCCAGTCAGTATTTAAATACCAAACCACCAGAAGTATTTTAATTCTCACCCATGCATGTCTACGCAAAAGCTCCATATCTGGATACATGAGTAGACATGGCTAATGTCACTAAAGTTCTTAGCACCAAGAGTGATAGCTTCATGAGGGAATTTAAAGGGGTCTTTGTGTGTTTGAAAGACTCTGGTGTCTGGACTGCATTTGACTACTCAATTCAATTCAATTCAGTTGCCCAAGAAAAGCAATTTTTCCAAGAAAAGTAGGAATTAAATTTTGAATAAAGAAAAAAATCTCAATAAAAGTTACAAAGCTACTCCAACATGCTGCCATCCTGAGCGGCACAATTTTAGAATACTATGTTCTGTTGCTTCCTTTTACTTTTTTGTGAAATATACTTTGTCATAATGAGTGAGTTTTGGTTTTGTGAGTGTGTGTGGTGTTTGAACCACCACTGTGTAGATTATATATGTTCTGTTGGAACAGAGACTGAAGGGATAAGACAGATGAGGGAGGCACAGAGAGTGTGTGAACTTCATGTTAATCATATGAAGTGATGAGAGGGTTGAAAGTTTTTATTGTGAGAGAGCTAGCCTACTTTTTGAAAAGTCAGAGTGTGAAAAATACCTGACCCCGCTACTTTAAACTAATGGAGTCATCCATTAAAGCCTTGTGAAAACACAGCTTAAGTGGGGGAGCTTAAACTTCAGGGTGTGTTGGAATGTGTGTGTGAGTGTTTGAGCAGCAACTGATTGTCAAACTGATAAATGAGTGTTTGTGTATTGTATGTGTACAGTCATGTGTGAAACCTTGTGTACCCTGTGTGTGGACAGTAAGCATGTATGTCTTTTGAGTTCAGTGTGTGGCAAAAAGATGAATTAGCTCACAGTTATTCAGTTATTTCCTCTTTTAATAAATCAGAGAGCAGTGTGGGGTCTCTCACAGGATCACTGTGGTGCTACTACTCTCACATACAAACACTCATAGTGATATACTTTTAATCAGTAACAGCTGATGAATTGCTGCGGACAGCTGAAAGAAAACCACTCGTCCCATTTTATTTTGTCCTCAGAGTTCTTAAATTACCTTTGAAAACAATTAAGAATAAACTCATCATTTCATATTTTAATTTATGTTCATCATCTTTCTTTTTCTCATTTTCTGACCATGGATGTTCTTCAGGGCTACACTGTCACTCATCCCTCCTGTGTGTATACAATCATGGCTACAGATATGAGTGTCTTTGGTTAAAACTAAATCAGTTCAAAGATGAGGAGAGGAGCAACTACAGGCCTAAGATCTTGTGAATTTTAAAGCTTTATTAAATGTCATCATAAGAAACTGTGATAATAAGAACAAAATCCACAAAACAAAACCCAGATCACAGACTGTAGACACAAGAGTTTGCATTTGGAACAGATTTAAGTTTAATATGAAGCACACTCTGGGTAACTTGAAATTGATTTTTTTGTGTCTTCAGATTAATTAGATATAATCACAGGTCATGTTTTCTCTGTGGAGAAGAATTTCTAGTCCAGATATTTGTTTTATGTGTGAGTTGGACTGTGATGGTCAAACAAACTGCTTATTTAAAGCAGAGCAACATTTGTGGCCTTCAACGGCCTTCGGCTGATGTGATCCAGTCATGTTGGCTTATTTTTTAGTGCTATGTCAGTAAAATTACTCCTGTCCAAGTATTTTAAAATCTATGACCTAAATGATGAAATGGAAAATTTTACATGGATGGTAGTGTGTTTTTTTTTTTTGTTTTTGTTTTTTTTCCAGAACAGAATAATACCAAAAGTTATGAACAGATTAGCATGAAACTTTCACCAGAGGTGGGACACGGTCCAACATATGTCTAGAGGTTGGCCCAGATCCTGAGTTCGGATAATTTTATTTACGTAATTATTTCTTTTTCTGCTGCCTTCGTTATCCATTGTCCTTAACTTTATACTAAGACCAAATTGATTAAAATCGTGAGCTTTCTCCAAGATAAATTCGAGCAATGATAAGTTCTAATAGATATGAGGTTCTAAATGCCTTCTTATGAAGCTTTATGATGGGCTTCTACTCAACTACTTTGCTTTAGGGTGGGATCAGTGTATTGGTTCTTTATGTATCACTTAAATGGTATGTTCAGTATCTGAATCAAAAATCATTTTGGACAAACAAAGGGAGCCTTATATGGTCAGTGATGTTGGATAAACAAAGAAATGGGTGCAGAACATATTTTTGGTTCACCCCAAAGTCAGTTACATATAACAAGGTACAAAAATACTAATAAATGAGGAGAATAGTGCTCCATCTGTTTCTTGTCCCCATCACTCCTCTTGGTATTTGAAGGTGATGCTTCTGTCTGAGATGATGATCAGAACTTTTGTCTAAAATGCTGACCTTAAAACCTTCAGTCTGGCATTAAGCCAATCAGAAGCAGCAGAAACACCAGGTTGCTTCAAAGATGATCAGTCACCAAGATGTAGAGTAGTTTCTTTAAGATTTTTTCTTTCCCATAAGAATTTCTGGGGAAACCTAAAGAGGTCACAAAAGTTCTTCAGAAAAAGAGGCAAAGTATATTATTTTTTATTAGTTTGTTATCTTAAAGCTGGAGAATGTAGACACAACATAAACTTCTCTTTATAATATTTGATTTTAAATCAATCACCCAGTAAAGAAGTCTATTAAATATTTGTAGCAGTTTACAGTATTTGCTGCCCTCTAGTGGATAAAGAGGAAACATTTCAAGGCGTGCGGAAATTATTACTACAGTAGCGCTCACAAACCCTAAGGTGAGTTGGCCACTACTCATCCAGACTGAGGATGCACTTGATTTTGTATGCACAGTGCTGTCAAAAAGTATTTATCCCTTTACAGATGTATTCTAGTTTTGCTTTTTTTTGTTACACTTAAATTTATATCATCAAACAAAAGACCACTTGCAGATCGGCTCAAGAAGGGAGGCAAATACTTTTACTGTATATCTAAGGGGTTTAAAGCTGACTTATGCTATTAGTGGTTCTACTGGTGCCTCTGCTGAAAGGAAGCACCAGAATGCTTTTTTCACTGTACATATAGAGGGTTAAACCAATGCCCACTCAGTCTGGATTCAAGTTCAAATTCAAAAATACTTTATTTATCCCAAAGGGAAATTAAATGTTGATGTAACTCATTTAATTAAGGAGTTATTATAGATTGTGATGGCTGTGGGCAGGAAAGATCTCCTGTAGCGGTCTGTTTTACAACCAGTCTGAAGAAGCCTCTGACTGAAGAGACTCTGTTTTCCATTGACAGTCTCATGAAGAGGATGGGCAGGGTTATCCATAATTTTCTTACAGACTAATAGAAGATCTGCAACATCCTGCTGCAAACCTTGAGGGATTTTAGCTTCCTCAAGAAATACAGTCTGCTCTGTCCCTTCTTGTAGACAGCCTCACTGTTGAGTCTCCAGTCAAGTCTGTTGTCTGGATGAACACTGAGGTATTTATATTCCTCAACCACCACCATTTCTCCTCCCATGATGGAAATAGGGTTTAATCTGACCCTGTTTCTAATGAAATCTACAATCATCTCTTTTGTTTTGTTCACATTCAAGATGATATGATTGTTTCCACACCATGACACAAAGCAGTCCACCAGCTCTTTGTACTCAGCTTCTTGTCCATCTCTGAGACACTCAACCACTGCGGAGTCATCTGAGTATTTCTGTAGATGACAGGAGTCTGACTTGTGCTGGAAGTCTGAAGTGTACAGAGTGAAAAGGAAAGGTGAGAGTACAGTTCCCTGTAGTGCTCCTGTGCTGCTAACCACCTGGCTAGACACACAGTCTTTCAGTTTCACAAACTGGTCTATTTGTCAAGTAAACATGGATCCAGGCAATTGTTGAGGCCTCCACCTGTGTCTCCTGTAGTTCCAGATGAAGCAAATCACGCCGAATTGTGTTAAATACACTGGAGAAATCATACAACATGATCCTCATAGTGCTGCCTGCTTTGTCCAGGTGACGGTGGGTTTGTTGAAGCAAGTGTATAATTGCATCTTCAACTCCAACTCTACGGCAATAAGCAAACTGCAAGGGGTCCTGATATGTGCTGGTTTGCTTACTCAGGTGGGCCAACAGGAGTCTCTCCAAGACCTTCATCATGAGGAATGTCACAGCAACAGGCCTATAGTCGTTGATGACTGATGAGTGAGTTTTCTTTGGTCCAGAACCAGACAGGATGTCTTCCACAACAGTGGAACCTTCTCTTGGGTCAGGCTAAGGTTGAAGAGGTGTTGCAGAATCTCACAGAGCTGCTCTGCACAGGCCTTCAGGACTCTGGGGCTGACACCATCTGGACCTGCAGCCTTGTTCCGGTCCAGTCTCTCCAGCTGCCTCTTTACCTGACTTCTAGAAACAGAAGGGAGGGGGAGGCAAAGGGTGCAGCATCATCTCCTGATTTGGTTGAAGACAAACTAGTGGAAGCAGAAGAGTCCATGACTGGGGTAGAGGATAAAACCTCTGAGGTGTGACAGGAATCTGTGGGTCAAAGGAGGGTGGGATGCCTATTTGACTGGGGGCAGGAGGGGAGGATGGTACGCTTGTTCCTGAACTGAACCTGTTGAAGAATATGTTCAGCTCATTTGCTCTGTCCAGACTATTTGATCCTCCTTTTGCTTGAAGCCTGAGATCTCCTTCATCCCAGACCACATATATCTGATACTGTTCTTTTGCAGTTTACTCTCCAGCTTCTTCCTATACACCTCCTTGCTCTGATGTTAACTTTGAGATGCTTCTGTATACTCCTCAATAACTCCCTGTCTCACTCCCTAAAGGCTCTTTTTTTCTTGTTTAACAGTTCCTTTAGCTCACTGGTGATCCAGGGTTTGTTATTGGGGAAGCATCTCACTGTTCTGGTGGGGATGGTGCTGTCCACACAGAAGTTTATATAGTCGGACACACACTCAGTCATGGCATTAATATCCTCTCCATGTGGTTTGCAAAGAGAAATCCAATTAGTAGCATCAAAACAACCCTGTAGGGCTTCTTCGGGTTCTTGTGACCACTTTCTCACAGTCTTTTTTGTTACAGGTAGTCTCTGGACAAGGGGTTTATATTCTGAGCAGAGAAAAACAAGGTTGTGATCTGATTTACCAAGAGGAGGTCTTGGTTTAGAAATATATGAATCCTTGACATTTGAGCAAAACAAATCCAATGTCTTGTTTTCTCTGGTAGAGCAGATGACAAACTGTTGAAACGCTGGCAGTGTAGCAGAGACTGAGGCGTGATTAAAATCACCAGATATTGCCACAAAAGAATTGGGGTGTTGTGTCTGTATCCTAGCCTAGCAACAACGGAACTGATGACATCACATGCATTGTCAGCAACGGCTGAGGATGGAATGTAAACAGCTACCAAAATAGAGACATTTGGAAGCGGGTTAAGCAGCGCTTGTGTAGTGGATATTATCTTGGCAAATAATATGGATGAAAACTTACTGCCAATAGTTCAACGTCTGGACTGCAGAGATGGCACTTCACAGTAAGGTGTCCTGGATGACATTATCTGTTGTTGACAAGCACTTCCAGTTCACCTCCTTTCCTTTTCCTGCTACTCTTTAAATATCTGCCAGGAAGCCCAGCAGAGAGACGTTGGAGTCGGGGATATGATCCTGCAGCCATGTCTCAGTAAAACGCATAACACTGCATTCCCGATATTCTTGCTGAGTCCTTGTCAGGGCTTGAAGTTCATCCAACTTGTTAGCATAATCATTATGATAGATGGCAGAGATGATTTGAACTTCCTCCTTCTCTCTCCTCTTTGCTCCTGCTCTGCATCCACGACACATCCGATTCCGCTTTTGCAATGTTAATCAGCAAAACATCATAACAAAAGAGCAAAATATTTAAAAAATAAATTGGGAAAAATCAATCCAGCTGCACAGCATCCAAGACAAGATGGAACGGTTGTCCAAAAGAGCATCCCCCCCCCCAAGAAAAGCAGGAATTAAATTTTTGAAAAAGAAAAAAATCTCAATAAAAGTTGCAGAGCTACTCCAACAGCTTGCCACCCCGAGCAGCACAATTCTAGAAATTAGATGAATAGAAACCAGCTCACATGAGGATTTGTGAATGCTACCATAATCACAGAACCATTCAGATGTTGCACAAACATTATATATTTTTTATGTAAAAAGTATTCTGAATGTGCAAACTCCAGAATTATAAAATTGGCTGACAGTTCCCCATCTAGCTACTTAGGGGTTCTTAAGGTAAGAGTATATGCAACCTCTGCTTAACGCTTAACCTGCCATTTACACCTATTCTAATGTACTACTACCCACCAAAAACTGTCACTTTCGGCGGCGAACATTTTCCCTGTATTAGCTCCTCCCTCGCCGCTTATGATGGCTTTCCACCGGCGTAGTACGGCGGTCAACAGAAAGGAGCGGATCCACACATGCACAGGCCCGGAAGGATAAAGCTAACCTAAACGACGTATAAACACAGCTGTGAAGGCTGTGTTTTGCCATCTGAGAGATGGTGTACGTGTCCAACGGTGAGTGGATTATTCTTTCTTTACCACCGTTTTGTTAAAATCGACTGAGATATGCAGCTTTGTATGGAAATTAAAATGTATAAAGACAGTTTAAAAGTTATATAATGGTCTAGGACCATTGAGCTAAAATTAGCTGTATAGTTTGTTAGCTTGGCCTGGCGAAGTTAGCTTAGCAAACTTACAATATATTTTTTATTATCTTTTATCACTTTAACATAATATACATCGAAGTAACGTAAAAGTTAAAAATGTGTTGTGATTTTGTGTCTGTCGTACCCCAAGTGGATTTTATTTGGATATCACTTTAAGAGTAGTCAAGCTTTTGAGGTTCTTAGTAGCAGATAAAGGACTGTAAATTTCCTGGTTTCCATTACTAACAATATTAAACTATTTTAAATACCTAATGTTTCATACTTCATCGTTTGTGTCTTCGTTAGGCCAGGTCCTGGACAGCAGGTCTCAGTCCCCCTGGAGCCTGTCCTTCCTGACTGATCTTTTCTGGGGGGCAGTGGAGTTTATCAGCCTCTTGTGAGTTAACCAGTACAGAACATTGAAAAGTTGGATATTATATAGTCATTGCCCACAGAGTAATATAGCTCAGGTGTTTATTGCTGTTATGTAGGACGATTATTGCTTACAGCTCATAAAACTCAATTCTGTTTCTCAGGAAATTTCAATATTGCAAAAGACCAGTAAATTCAAGAATTTCTAGTAAATAAATGCTATGGATCTTGAAAGGGCGGGTAAGCCGCAAAAGGCCATCGCCAAAGAACCTGGTTTTTCTGAGTACTGTTTTCAGAACATATAATTTCACAAGTTTTTTTTCTTTAGATGCAAGTCATAACCATAAAAAGTGGTTGAAATATATCATTCTGTGTATAATGCATGTGTATATACTTTTTGAGTCTAAACTGGTCAATTGAATTATGTTAATAAAATAACTTTTTATATCTTGTGGGGATGTCCCTTTAAATGTAAAGATGAAATTTGTCCTAGTTTTACCTAACAGTAGTGCAGTATTGTCTTAGGAATATACAGATATCAAAATGTATACAGGCATTATTTCCAATTAAATTCAAACAAAGCTTTTATTTCATACTGTCTATCCTGACTTTGTTTTCTACCAGTTTTAGGACAATAATTCACCCCGATTTATCAAGAGATGGAAACGTGGCTTCATCACGCTTCAGTGATGGCAGAGGGTAGGTCCCAGAAGTACAGTCATTCCCTAACTGATGCATAGAAACTGAGGTTGTAACATCTGAGAATAGCTCTGCAACAAGAGAGAAGATTGCCAGAATTTATTAAGCCAGTTATTACCTTTTCATTTGAAGTGTTTCGAAACCTTTTTAATTTCCTACATAAAGAACTGCAGAGATCGTGTTGCTGATCACTTGTACATCCATGGATTAATAAGCTCTATGGTTATATTTACTTGCTCTTGCAGACCTCCAGGTCCTCCAGGTGGCAGAAGGCGAATGGGTCGAATAACTCATGGAGCGGGTCCCAACCCTCCACCAATGGGTGGAGGAGGATGAGGAAGGTGAGAAATAGTTTTTCCTTAATAAAACTCAAACCCAAGTGATGGTTATTTTGTATCTTACATAGTTTGCTACTTTCTTTGCTTGTTCATTAAGTTCTAATAGCCACTGTAAAGGTGGCTTTTAGTCTAGTATACAGTTTAATGATGTCCACAGTCTTTTAAAAACCTATTTGATATTTTAAAGAACATAAATAACCTTGTCCCTGTACATTTCTTCACTTTAGGTAAACGCCTGCACATACAGTGTGGGCGTGGGGCTGAGCACAGTGTCTGTCCTCTGAGAACACACAGATGGTAACGCCACCATGCTGAAGCCCTTCTTTATCAGCTGCCACTGCTGCACGCAGTTTCTTGACGCCTTTCTGGGAATACCTACACATAGGGGCCGGAATGGTTGATACAGCAGCTGTCTGCATCCCTCCTTCCTGTTTGTTTTTCCCCTCTGCTTCTGTCCTTCCAGTTCACATCAAAGTCTTAAGACATATCAGGCAAAAATATTTAGGTTCTTGTCATCCCTTGGAATCAGAATTTAGTTTTTTGAGGGTTTTTTTAACTTTGTGTTTAAATAAATCTATACTGAGATTGGTTTGTCTGCTTATTCCAACACACACATCATAACCTGTATAAAGCAGAGACAGTTGTTTCTAGTTATATTTTACAGTATAGTTTTTTTTGGCATCTGGAAAAAAACAATTCAGGTATCTGTTATATAGACACCAATAATTAACATTTTAGCTTGGACAAGAGGGAAACTTTGGATTGAATCCATATACATTCAATCCATAAGAAATGATTTTCTTCCAAATGCAGTTATTGGTTTATTTATACTTCCAGACCTGCATGAAAATGGGAAAATAACAGGAATCTTTACAGAACATAAACAATGATAACTCTTAAAAACATTTTAAGTTATATCTGGGTTGTAAACATCAAGCAAACTTTTCATCTCACAAAAAAAAAAAAAAAAAAAGCTTTACATACAGAATGATATTCTGATATATAAACAGTGAGTTTTAGCTTCAGAACCGTTATTCGGTTTCACCAGACGAATGCAGCTCTTTCTCGGAGCATTCTGACACCGAAGCGCTGCCACTCTCTCTGATGGATCCACATCTCCTGCGTGGTGTCCAAGCACGCAAGCACTGCTCCCCCCTTCCATGAAATTAACCTGGGATCCATGTCCTTCGGCACAAGCACACCAGTATATATATATATATTATGATTTATCGTGAAATATTATGTTACATATTTCACTTGGCAAGACATGCAGCAGTGCATAAAGTTTGTGAAGCATTAAAAAAAAAGTCCAAATTTGGTACTATTCTAACAAAATCTTTTAAAGTTTCAAACAGGAACTTATAGAAACTCAATCTGAACAAGTTTAGAAAAATCTATAAATTATCAATTTATCAGTGAATCATGGTCTGCTTGTGTGATAGGCACTTCAATGGAAGTTTTAGGGTTAAGTGTAAAAAAAAAAAAAAAAAAAAAGTGTCAGATCTGGTGTTATTACCTTTGGCCGTGTGATGACTTCCACGTTATCAACCAGCCTTCTGAAGGAGGGCGGCATCTTGTTGATGATGCGATGGAGCAGGAATTCCTGAGCTCCGTGGAACATGAGTCCTCCTCCCACCACCAGGATGGAGCTGTACATCTTCCGTTTGGTTTCATCTGACGCTTTAGACAAAAAAAAAAAAAAAAAAAAAAAAAAAATTGAATAACAGCTTTCATCATCTATGGAATAAACTTTTATGTCCCATTTCAAGAGGTTTGTTTTAAATAGTTTCCCCACTTCATATTTATTTATGTGTCCTCATCCTACTCCTTGACTATTCAACTTTCTTTTGAAGCATGTCATTCACTTTATTTTACTATGTACTTCTTTCTTCACTCCTCTCACCACTTTCTTACCACAGCAGTCGATGCTATGCAGGATAGCCTTGTCCAGCCCCAAAGCTTTGCTCTCAAATTGGCTAATGATGGCCGTCTTCCTGGAGAGGTGAGTAGACAGAGGCTCTTCCACCTCTCCTGAACCCATCAGACACTCCCCCTGGGCTGGCCCCAGCTCCATTTCTCCAAGCATCCCTCCTCCTACTGCACTCCCACTACCACAGCCTCTGGGCATGTCAGACATCTCCACCATTCTCCCCTGACAGCCCATCTCACCATCCAAACCTCCACCTGGCCTGGAAACAGCCTTCCGCTCTGCTGCAGATTTAGAGGACTGTTGCGAAAAAAACAACAAAAAAAAACAGAATAAACAAAATAAAACAAGAACCAGTAATTATTTATGTGAATAAATGTGTTTACAACCAGTGTGTGGTAAGGTGTATTACCTGGTCCCCTTTGCTCTGTGTGGCCAACAGGTAGTGTTCATCATGAGGATCTTCTGAGTTGCCTTGGGAACGGTGCTGTAGTGATGTCATTTTCTGACCAACGATACCAAATGTGCTTGGGTAGAAAAGACCCATGGGTGCCTATGGAGGATACAGACAAATTCTTTAAAAAAAAATGAACGTAAAATGGATTGTGTCGTGGATGAAAATCAGAGGACATACACAGAGGACATATGACCTATGATGGCAAAATTACCCACTCAGCGGTCAACTTCTTTTAAGACTGCTTTGACCAGGTACCTGTAATTTTTCATCCCCGAGTCGAATCTGGTACAGAAGAGCTGGGGCTTCTGGAAAACGTGTTTGAAACTCATGATCCTGTAATCCTGATATGTCCTGTTGAGAATAAAAAAATGTTTTGAAAATTACTTCAAAACGTTCTATTAATTAAAAAAAAAAAAAAAAAAAAAAAATCCAGATAACAGTACCAATTAAAAAGGCAACCCCTTAAGAGGAAAAGCTTCCCCCCAAACTCTTATCTACTCAAAAATCGACCCTCAACTAACACAAACCTGATCCAGATGACAGAAGGTCTCCTTTAGATGCTGCAGGAGCTGACAGTCCAGCCTGTTGGTCAGCTGACAGTCTCTGTAGGGAAACCCTGCCCTCTGCAGGAGCCAGAAGAAAGTGCGGGTCACATCTGAACCGCCATATGCCAAACAGAGCCTGCGGAGTGAAGGAACGAACACACACATGAAATGCAAGAAATAACCTTTTTTTTTTTTTAAATGGCTACGTTTGTGATTCGCAGCACTTTCCCACCTAGAGTTTCGATGGGATACTCCATCCTCAACACAGCAGATGCTGGTCTTCTGGTCGCCTACATCCACTACACAAGCGCTACTTAACCCACTTCCAAATGTAGCGCACACAGACTCCTGGTGCACAATGATTGCTGCAAACACACATATATACAGAGGATTACATTACATTTTCACACCTTAAAGCAAAAACCCATGAGGCAAAGAGCAGTTTATTACCATGTGTACCATGTGTAATTGAACGTTTTTAATTGACATGCCAAATGTGAAAATTGATGGAAAAGCTATCGCTGCATATCACCCTTAACGCTACAACCCCACGGTGAGACATGGTGGTTGCAGCACCATGTTGTGGGAATATATTTCTTTAACAGGAATAGGAAAGCCAGTCACAACTGATGAAACTGTGGATTTAGTAAAATACAGAGCATCCCTGAAACTAATCCTGCTCCAAAAGGCTTGAGACTGGGTTGGAGGTTCACCTTCCAACAGGACAACAACCCTAAACATTAGCCAGTGGGCACAGAGGAACAGTTTAGGTCAAATCATATTCATGTGTTAGAAAGTCCAGATTTAAATCCAATTGAGAATCTTTAACAATACTTGAAAATGAAGGTTTTCAGACGCCCTATTCAACCCAACTGAGCTTGAGCCGTTTTGTTGAAAAGCAAACAATTGTTAAAAAAAAAAAAAAAACAGGATTCTAGATTTGAAAAGCTCATCCAGACATATCCCAAAAAGACTTGAAAACTCAGGAAAAAAAAAAAAAAACATTTTCCCCCTTCACAAATCTGTGCTACTCTGTATTGTTCAATCACAATACATTCCAAAAGAATAACATTAAAGTTTGTGACTGTAATGTGTCAACATGGGAAAAAGGATTAACGAGTCTGAAGACATTTGCAAGGCACAGTATGTTTAGTAATCAGTACCTGAAAAGCCCATATTATGTAGCAACATGTTGACAATTTCCTTTACATGCTGTCTGTTGTAGATGTCGGGGACCAACAGGATGCATCTGTAATACTAACAGTCATGAAAAAAAGAAAAATCAAATATTAATGCAGCAAAAGCATTACCACTATGAAAAGTTTTTAGTCCAACTTTGGAAGGTTTATTGAGCTTAAAGATACTCTTACACTGCAGAATTACAGGTTCGATTTCTATCAGTACAAACCTTTCCTGTTCAATCTTTCTTATATTTCTTATGAGTTTAAAAAGAATGCAAAGAAGAAATGAATAAAACGCTGAAATGAGACTTTTACCTTTAACTCTTTTAGGGGGATCTCCAGATGCTTCTGAATGACGTAACTCCAGATCGTCTCAAGATCGGCCAGCACCGCAGTCAGAGAACCTCCAGAGCCAGAATGCACATTAAGCTGACCTCTGACAATGGGCCAGTGGATGTTGTAACAGTCTGATGGATTCACATATAAAGCCTGTAGTACAACATGATGAAGATGGCAAAATAAAAAATAAATTATACAGAATTTATCAAACGTAAACAATTACTGTGTATTTTTTCATCATTTATTTTACCTCCTCTCCCACCAGATAATTGGGATGGTGGTTTGTGTTTGTCCACTTTACTCTTGAACTGCTGTCAAGAACTGCCGGACGAATCTGACAGTTATAAGCCCTGGCCTAAAAACACAGACAGGAAATTGAATCAAGTGACAACGTCCACAAACACCACATTATACACCCAACCCGTTTTGATACAGCACCCAAGGAAATTTCAAGACTTCAACCATTTCTGCATCAGTTGTCTCTTTGGTACACAAACCTGTTCAGCAGACACAGGAGTCCTCCTCACACCATTGGACATCTTCTTGGACCAGATGGCCTGGTCTACCATTTTCAGTCCATTCTGCCTCTGCTCGCTGCTCTCAGCCTTCTGTTGGACATGAAGACAAACCAGATGAGAGACAATGTGAGCTTCGTATCAAAAACAGCCAGGTGCAACAAGTGTGAACTAGAACTGAACCTGTTTAACAGTGACTTACATTCAGACCCTCTCTCAGCAGCCAAGCATCTTCATACTTGGCCTGTCCACCCTGCTTATGTCTACGTGCGATTACATGAGGGACAATGACAGGAAGGGTGTCTGTGGCTCGGCCAATGCGAAGCGTTCTTGATCCAGGGTGGATCACAATGATGAAATTGCTCTGTATTTGCTATGGAACATAAAAATAATACATTTTATTATAAAATATAAGTAATGGTTGTGCACACATAAAAGTTGTTAGAAAAGTCAAAAATATCTCTGGAGCTCAACAGCCAAAATTGGAAATGCATCCTAAAGTTTAAATTGTATCATAACGAGTTCAATGTTAGTGCATTAAGGTAAAATTTAATTCGTCACTTAGAGAGAGAGAGAGAGAAAGATTTACAGTTAGAAATATTCAGGGAATTTATTTGACAAATAAATAAATAGCTTTATTAGTAACACTAACTCATTTGGAATCTGTTTTCCTCCATTTATAATAATTCAATGCTTGACTAAAACGCTGAACCCAAAACATTCGGACTATTAGGAAAAGATGATTTTCATTTATCTTGATCTGTGCTCAGCACTTATTCGCTGCCCACCTAAAATAAGCTTTTACACACAGCCCAAATCAAGATATATATATATATATATATATATATATATATATATATATATATATATATATATATATATATATATCATCCATTTAAAAATGCTTTTATTGTAAAAAAAAAAAAAAAAAAAAAAAAAAAACTTGTAAAAATATTTATTTTTCAACTTTAAAAGTTATTTTTATTTAAGTTCTTGATAAAAGATAAAGATAACACATAAAATTTTGTAAAATAAAAGATTTCAATGAAGTAAAAAGAAATGAAGGACAAATAAAGGCAGAGGTACCTCCTGGGCAGGTTCAGGGATAGCTGCAGGAGCGATGGGTCTCTTCACTCCGCGCTGCTGCTCCTTCTCTTTCTCCTTATCCCGCTCCCTTTCCTTCTCCTTCCCGTTGTCCTGCTCTTTCTCAGCTTGAGTCATGGTGACTCTTTACATTTCCGGAAAGATTTATCAGAAGAAAAACTAAAAACATCGGTGTTTTACAAAGCGACTCAAATGTAACAACAAACGTTCAGCTTTGCTTCAGTGTGGCTTTTACTTCCGTGTTTTATCACGTGACTGTTCTTCGGTGGGAGTTTCGGCGGCTGCAAAACTGCTTTATCGCCACCAACTGGGTAGGAAGTGTAGATTTATATGATAGTTTTGCAAAGTGATGAGTACCACTGGTTTTACTTACAATTTCTGGGGACCTTTCTGTAAAATTTTCCAGCTTTAAATTTGGAGGCTGGAAAATTTTTGAGAAAAATTGGAAAGTATTATCAAACTGCATCCGTCAAACAGTGAATCAGTTATTTATTTTTATTTTTCGCTGTTATAAAATTGTTACAAAATATGACAAACCGAAAAAAAATCCTAACTCTGTTATAAAGCTATTTTCTTTAAATGTCTTTTGCTATGGTGATACTTAGCAAATACTGAAGTGATATTTGTTACAGAAGGTTTGAGAACTACTGGATTAACTCAAGCAAGTTAAATATTACCAAGAAGAAACCAAAAACGCTATCAAAGCACTTACTAATGGAAAATTATCTGATGGCATATGTCTGTTGAATTTCTCCGTAAAATATCTGTAAGAGTAAACAACTTTTCCCCCTTTTCTAATTGCTTAATTACTTCTAGTCTGAGTTATCCGATTCACTGTTTCTTCAGATCCTCCAGCTTAAACATATAATCCTTCATTTATTATTTTCCCAATTTGAAATTTGAATTTTATTTATTTATTTATTTATTTTTTTCAATGTTTGTTTTGGGCGCTCGTCGTCATTTTTTAAATTTTTATGGAGACAGGAAAGGGGCAGAGAAGGGGGCAGATGACATGCGGCAAAGGTTCCGAGGCCGAAAGAACCGCAACCAGAACTGTAGCCTCCTCATAAGGGGCGCGCGCTCAACAAGCTACGCCACGCGAAGTTTGAATTTTGAAACTATGAGATCTACTCCGACGTTATTGGTGAAATTTAAGAAAATCTGTTTAAAATTTGAGATAGTATTGAAAAACAAGAAAAAAGGAAAACGACAGAAGCTTGCAATGATTCTAAATCCTTGTCTAATTCATTCCTCGCAATATTGTGTACATTTTTGTTTCACTGGGAAGAGTTTTTCTACTGCACTGATGTTTAAATTATTTACTTCCAGCTCAATTGCTCTATTCAAAACAATGATTTTCCTTTTTCTTGCATCAAGCACTTAACGTAAAATTAAATCAATTATTATTAATGCTTGATAAAGGTGGTATTAATTGTACCTTTTTTTCTTTATTTTTTTTTTTTTCTTCTAGAGGACTGAAATAATATTATCTTTCCTTATTTGGTCAATTACATCTCAAAATAATTTAGAAAAGGGAATTTAATTCTGTAACTGAATTCAAAAAGTTTGTATCATATGATATACAGAATCATTACATGCTGAGTGATATATTTCAAGCCTTAAACCATGCCTGATAGCTAATGCAAACCCAATATTCAACTTCTCAGGCAATTTAAATGCAACAAATAAACAATACAGAAGAATCATGTCATGGTTTCACTATCATGGGAGAAACTGCTAAATTCACAATTATTAAGTCAAGATTATTTGACACCCTCCATAAATAGGATAAGCTGCAAAAGGTCATTGCAAAAACAAACAAACAAACAAACAAAAACAACTGGCTGTTAACAGTATGTTACATGCTGCGTATTTCAGAAAAGCTTAGTGGAAGGAAAAAGTGTAGCAGAATAAGATGAAGATGCTAGATTTATACTAGATCCAATATAATCATTTGATTTCAACTGAAGTGTCAGTTTTGTGCTTCTAAAAATAAAAATATTTTATAACATATGAATCTCCTTTCTTCCTCTTTAAAGTGTACAAATTGAGCTCCCTGATTAAGAACTGTTTACCCCACATAATCCTTAATGACAAATTTGAGACTGATAGAATTTCTAATATATAACATAATTTCTATTACTGTATTCAACCACTACAACTGATAAATGTAAAAAACATTTTAAAATATAGATAATTTAAAAATTGAATCGATGAAGACGTAAAACAGAAACTACTGAAATAAACAAAACTATGCAAACACCATGAAAACAGCCACAGTGAACAGCAGCACTTTACCTTTTGCTTGATGCCAGCAGTTCAAAAATATTAATTGAGCAGTTTTCATGCAATTTTGTGGCAAAATATTCTTCTGTCATTTGTTTTTACAGAATGCATTCTCCTGATGCATTTTCCTGCTAATCCTGCTTTTGTATTTTCCATTCGTTTTCATAACACCTTGACCTGGATGAACCTGAAGGCTTTGGAATATTTTCTACTTGTGATTAACTTGTGAATAATTGCTGTCATTGCAGAATAAATTGCTCCAAGTAGTTTGGAAACAGTCCTGGAACCATCATCAGACTGATCAACAGTAACAAAAAGTCCTTTAAGATAATCCAATAATGTCAAATGTTGACATGTTAATTAAAATTGAATTAATTCAGACCAGCAAACTGCAAAGCCCTCTGGCTTTATGGAGATGCACACATCCACTGACAAACATTAAACAATTTTAATCAAGAGAGATATGCATATATAAAGTATTCTTATCCCTTCAACTTTTTCACATTCCAATGTTACAACCACAAACTTTAATGTATTTTATTATTCTTCTGTGCTCGTCACTTCAAGGCTTGGGCTTGGCAATACATACAAACTACAGGTTTTTATATCTTAGTAGCATCTTGGCTCCATCCTCTGACTTCAAATTAATTGCAACATCAACTGATACAACGGATACTTATGTGAGGACTTCTTTGACCATTTTGCATGTTAGCTAACTACAAATTCTTTCTTTTAACAATGTCTTTCTTCTTAAAATTCAGAAAATATCCATAAAGGACGAATTTATGGGGTGAATGACTTAATTGTCCTGTTCGAAGGATCCACCTGAGCTGTGATTCTCTGCAGCTCCAGAAAAAAACACCAAGGACCTTTTGGCTGCTTTATTGATTTATACTCTCCTCACCTGTCCTCTCAACTTAAGTGGGTGGTTAGCTTGATGTTAGATTGTAGTTGTGCCATAATCTTTCTGTTTTAGGATGATGGATTAAACAAAGCTCTGTGAGATGTTCAGAGTTTGGAATGTTTTTATATAACCTAACTCTGCTTTAAACTTCAACACAACTTTACATCTGACCTGCCTGATGTGTTCCTCGGTGTTCATAATGATGTTTGTTCACTACTGTTCTCTAACACACCTCTGAGGTCTTCAAAACCACCTAAATTTAAACTGAAATTAAATTACAGGTGAGCCTTTTTACTTCTAAATGCAATCGGTTGCACTAGATTTTATTTAGGTGTATCAAAGTAAAGCTAAATGCTGACACAGAACAGTCTTTTCACATTTTTATTTCTAAAAATGTTTGAAAAACATACAATTCCTCTTCTCCTCCAAAATTATGCATTACTTGGTGTTGCTCTATCTCATAAATTCCAATAGAACACAGATGTTTGATAGGGTCATATGTTAAAAAGTTTAGAAGATATAAATAGTTTTGAAAAGCAGAAAATAAACAACTCTGACTAACAAACAGTACCTAAAATACTTTATACAATTTATCAAATAAAAGGTGAGTACGTATTTGCCACAGTCATCATCACCTTATCATGTTCAAAATATGTACTACTGTCCATCCATCCATTCATTATCCATCACACTTATCCTTGCAGGGTCGCGATGGGGGCTGGTGCCTATTTCCAGCGGTCATCGGGCGAGAGGCGGGGTACACCCTGGACAGGTCGCCAGACCATTGCAGATGTACTACTGTCATTAACCCTTACTCTTTTAGAAATTTAACCATGTGATTTTTTTAAATAATGCTATTAAAAAACAGAATAAAATTCTAACTGGGAGGTTGAAATTGTACATTAGAATACAGAAAAACAATAGCAGGGACAAACAATATAGAATATAGAAAACAGATCTTAGCTTCATCTCACCCTCAACCTTTTCAACACAGATCTTTATTCAAGATCCCGTTGGATAAACCTGGCTTCTTTGCCCTGAGCGTTTCTATAGCTTCCCTTAATTTTGCTGTACTGTCTGGACTGTAAAAAAATTCAGGTTTGAGCAACAGCGATGATATCTTCTTCCCCATCTTCCTCTGAGCATGAAGATTCATGCAGAGTCTGTTCAAATCTTTCATCAAGCAGAAAACCTTGCATGTCTGCAGCTCTGGCAGCAACACACAAGACTTCTTGTCTTTGTTCGCATGCAGCTGCACCACCCAGAACTTGGCCAGCTCACTGGCACTTCTAGCGTGACTGGCCACCATGTTGAGAATCAGAGGGTAAAGGTCACCAGCTGCAGCTGGGATGGAATGTTGTGGGGGGCTCATGGTGATGGTAGAGTGTCCCAGCATAGAGGAGGGCTACAAGAAGAAAAAAAAATGTTTACAAGAAGCAGAAGTGATCAGAGTCAAAGAATGAAAATGGAGACACGACTTACAGTTTCTCCCTGAGGGGAAATGATCAGCACACGATCTGCACCCTTCACTTGTTCAGTTAACCAGCGCAGTGGTCCCAGTTCTGCAATTTTTCTCTGCTGCCACATATCAATTGCCACTCTGCAGCCACCATGCCACTGCAGAAACTCCGCCAGCGCCACCACCGCCTGCTGAAAGGCCGGTGTCTCCGCAGGGTACACCACAACCACAGATACTGGAGTCATGGGGGCCACTGGGAGGACTTCAAAACTCAAGTACAATGAAAACATTTTATCTGGAGACAACAGATAAAAGGGGAATTTACTTAAAGCACTATGAAGTCAATGGGCACTTTAGGTATTTTAAATGGCTGAGCTGATGCATGCTATGAATCAGTACATTATTCATTAAAGTACGCTTAAGTGGCAAGCCAAACAACAGGACAGTGTAGTGAATCAAGTCCACTGTAAAAGGCTGCAGAAAGATTGCTGTAATTTAAGTGGGAAGTATTTCACATTTTGAAAAATACTGACAAAGCAAAACTGACAAATCTAAACCATCTTCATGGGAAGGGTCTATTTACAAACTCAAATTTATCAGTGATTTAAACTGGGATGAACACAGATGCATTTATATACTGTACTTACAGATAACAATGAATGAACTCAAAATTATCAAAGAGGCCACAACTCCAACAATGACTATAGTTGTTAGTTGACTGTAGTCCTTAATCACTGTTGCTGCAAAAGAAGGAAAAGATATCTAATAATTTAGATAACATGATGACAATTAAACAATGTAACAGCTTGGACTTAAATGTCTGCCATGGTATTATTTGATCTCAGTGCTGCTTTTGACATAGTTCATTAAAACACACAAATTGATAAATATGTCTTGGGATTGTCTGGTACTGTGCTAAACTGGTTCAGATCTTATCTGGCAGATGAGGGGTTCCTCAAATGTATATTCTTGGGCCACATTTTTATGATCCCCCCTAATTCAGTTTACAGAAAATAATATATATAATATACATATAATATATATAATATACATAATAATATATATATAATATACACCATATATATGCTGATGACACATAACTTTATATCTCTGTCACTGAGTCAGTGTATCCATAATATCAATGAATAAGTCAGAATTTCCTCCAGCTAAACGCAAATAAGAAAGAAGTCCTTGTTTTTTTCCATTGAAAATGCAACAATAGAGGAAAAAAATGCTATATTCTTTTATTTCCAGTTGGTTAAATTACTGTAATAGTCTTGGGCTTGTGTGTTATTAGTGAGGTATTAAAGGATGTCTTTTTCTGGTGGTTATTTTTAACCACTTAACTGTCATGAGGACACCAGTGTCGTCATGGGCAGATTGACTTGCATGTAAGTGTTTTTGGAGTGACAGTTACGGGGTTTTAAAAACATGTTTGAAAGAGCACTGATGTTTGCCAAGCAAAAAAAATGTTTTGAATTGTACTGATAGCCAAACAATTAATTTTGCTTACGATCATCTTCCTGTGTCTTTGGATGCACTGAAACAAAAAGAACAAAAAATCATTAAACATTCTTACTGTCTTCAGTTTTCAAAACAATACAAAATACTATAACTAAAATTGTTATCAAAGGTACAGGTATTATTTTATACACTGTAAAATACTTAGCTAGTATTTAACATTATGTAGTAAAGTTGCTGATTTTATATAAAATGTTTATTTAACATGCTGAGCTGTCATCCAGGTACTGAATGGCCTTTTGGCTTTATGGATTAGAGAATTTAAAATGGGACTTTGTGCTAGACAATAATAATTTGAATTGTGCTGAGCTTAACAATAATTTTGCTTACCCCAAGTAGTCTTTGAAGTTCTGGGTGTAAGAGGTGCTGCAAAAAGAGAGGACAATTCAAACATTCATGGCATGCTGAGTTTTATTTTTTAATGTACTTATTATTTTATTTTTATTTGACTGGAGAATTACAGGCAACGTATCTCTTTCTGATTCTCTTGTCTAATGAATCAGTGACAAGTTAATAAAGTTTCTTAAAACTTACTCTTTGTCTAGTTTATCATTCACATTTAAACAAAGTTAGTGTTACAGACATACAGTTTTGAGAAGATTTGCTTACATGTTAGAGGAAATATCCAAATACTTTCTGTTAGTGTATGGGAGCCACTCCCCAGTGGAGATAATGGAAGATTACGAACACTGGTAATGTATGAGCCATACGTTACATCAACTAAAGTATGAAACCATTCCTACCGGTGACAAAGAAGACAATTGTTTTTAGTATGGACTTTTTAATCATTAAAAAAAAGCATGTGCTCATGCTGCTTCAAATAACATCAACTAGTTTAAGAAGTCATTTGTACCTTCTCTAATCCAGTAAGGTTTGCTTCAGTAAAAGAGGGGTTGTATTTACAGATGTATGTCGACATCGGCAAATCAACCAGTGTACCCCTCAGGTGAATAATACTAGCTGCAGACAAAAAAAAACAACAACAAAAAAAAACTGTTTTTAGAGCAGGTTAGCACTGATTCTAAGACATTTCACATTATTTTTCATCACAGGGATAGAAAAAAATAGCATCTGTAACTGAGCGTCATTTTTAATTGCCATTACTGACACACACACACATATATATATATATATATATATATATATATATATATATATATATATATATATATATATATATATATATATATATATATAGTGGAGCAGATAATCTTATATATTAATATTACAAACATTTAGAATTTAAAATATAGTGAATCAATTGGGCTTTCTTGAGGTAACAGTCTATAACATCAAAAACAGCTTTTTCCTACCATCAATGTTGATTGCCCAGCTTATGTTCAGCTTTCTTTTATCTCTGACCGTGACCAGCTCCAACTTTAAGCCTGCCACCTTGGATGGACTGCCATAGTTGGCTGTTTTGGGTAACTCTGGAAAAGAGTGGAACTCACTGTAATCATGTAGGTTTTTGACATTATGATTTATTTAAATAACTTGACAAAATATCTCCCAGCAGTATGGCATGGTTTTTTTTCCACCATGTTTTCCAAACTTGATCATAACTGGACTGATGTATTAAAACTTTTTGAGTTTCATCATATTTAATGTGAAATTAGTGATACTTAACAGCTTTTGTTTTTGAGTCAGAATCTCCTGTCAAGCCTTTGAGGTAACTTATTCATTTAAAGCAGGTATTTTGGAGCTGCAGCACATCTAAAACATGCGGATCTGCAGGCTATGTGATTCAGGGTAGGCAGTGGTTGATGATCATATTTTTTAATCTTTCATTAATTTTCACAAAAAGATTTTACTATAACCATTTCTTCATTCAATCCAAACTTAACGTGTTGGCTCAAAATGAGTATCTTGCGTGTGAGTATCCTCTCACATGTTTGCCAAACAATATCCCGTTGATCCCCTGAATATTTAGGAAAATATTCTATGGACTGAGGGGACTATAGGTAAACTTTTTTAGGAAATTGTGCGTCCCATTACTTCTAGCATAAAATAACACAGCTTTTCAGAAAATCAGCATAATACCTGTAGTAGAACATGGTGGTAGCATTAGTGACATTAGTAATTGGAACCACAAATACTACTCCCTTGCATAAATCCTGAAAAGCGGCCGTCAAATCGAGACCTTAAGCTCAAGTGCACTTGGGTTATGGAGCGGGACAATGAACCAAAAAAGCAAGTCCATCTCAGAATAGCTCAAAAAAGGGCTTGGTAAAATAGGGACTTAACTTTGATAGAAGTGCTTTTTTTATTATTTTTTTTTTTTTTTTTTTGTTATTTTATTAACCGTTACTTAACCAGGTTAAAAAAAAAATGGTGGCCTGGCCAAGAGGTCAGCAGCACACACTTTGGAAACACAAATCACTTACAATAAAACAGTAATTTTACATGTAAAGTGCAATTTGTTATGAACAGTAGTTTTAAAAAAGCAGTATAGTTGTGACCATTAAAAACGATGATAAAGTGCAATAACTGTCAACAATATAATAAAATACAGTTAAAATTTGGTTAAAAGGTGCTATTCACTGTAACATCTTTATGACACAGGCACTGTTTTAGCATAATCATAAACTGGCTGTTCTTTAAAAACAGGAATGGATCAAAATCCACCCACAGCAATGTAAAAGATTTGTTGCCACCTTATGGTAAGCGCAGGTAGTTATAGCTGACAAGAGTAGCACAACCAGTTCTTAAGTTAATGGGGCTTTACATAGGGCCAAGCTGGCTTCGGTAGCACTTTTCCATTAATAAATAAAATCCTCGGTTAAGCGCCACATTTTATTTGCTATCAGGTTTTCTCTGTATGATAATAAAATTTGTTTTGATGACATAAGACATGTTTGTGTAGCAAGCAAAAGCAGAAAAAATAGAAAAAACACAAATACATTTTCAAGATAGTTGTAGGTTATGTATGAACTGTAGGGATTATTAACACTTTATTACTTTAATAAACCCACAAAAACAACTGAGAACAGATTCAACTCATGGCTATTTTTTTTTATTTTTTTTATTTTTTCAAACTTATTTGCACAGATGTAACAACCAATCCCAGGACCAGTGAGACCACCAACCTCACTTAACAAACATTTGAAGCGTTGATACCAAATGGCTTTGGTTTACCAGTGAAAAAAAAATTATTTGAATCAAAACTGTTATCTTCAGCTTCTCATTGTATTTTTTAAAATAAGCACAACAAAATGGACAGACTAACATTTGTGAAATATGTGATATTATCAATTCTTCACAGCAGCCTATACTTGGTGGTTACATGCAGTTTGACATCCAACCCCAGTCAACCCTATGGAGCAAGATCAGACTACATGAAAATAAAATAAAAAATAAATTATACGCACAAATACACGGAAATAAACACAAATTTCTAATTGTATTAGTATTATACGGCTGAATAACATAGCCTTACCGTCAGTTTCGTCACACTGCACTTTCTGAAATAAAACAGCAGAAACAAGACTCTCAGATAATATCAATTTTACTTATAGGCTAGTGAGCATAATGTAAGGATGGATAACTTACTATGTTGTGAGATATCACCCGTGAAGCGACGAAGCAGAGAAAAAACAATATACTTTGCCACATTGTCAGCGTCAAATCTAGAAAATAAAGCCTTAAAAAATTGATTTCACCGGAAATCAAATCATAAATGAAGATTTTAGGAGCAGCGGCACCTTTAACCGTTGCTCTGCGCAGCTGAATATAGTGCACTGCGATAAAAAGCCCAGGAAAAGGGAGCAGGGACTAAGCTCCGCCCACAAAAAAAAAAAAAAAGAAAGAAAGAAAAATCCTACATCCGTTGTTTTTTTTTTTTCCTATTTGAGACAGTAGAGAGCCAAGGTAAGGCAAAACACACGTAAACAAACTGCTTAACATGACAGAAAAGGATAAATTTTTATGTAGCTTGGTAGGAAACTTCTCTGACTCTATTCCAGCTTGATTAAACGTAGTTTCTGGATTCACATACAGCGGTTTTCCCTTTACATCGAGCAGTAGAAGTAGCCAACTAGCTGTTTAAGAGTTTTTCTAAACAAAGTTAGTTTAATCTGTAAACCTGTCACAATAATGCCATTACCCGTAGTTCACACACTACTCATGATTTTTAAAGCATTGTCTTCGATCTTTAAAAGCGTTTTGAACCTTTAAAAAACTGTAAGCAGAAGTATGTGGAATACATGTAGACCTATCGATCATATAAGACTAAAGACTGATAATAAATGTCGTGAAACTGGCCTCTAGGAGCAAAAACAGGCCATGGAAACCTTAAAAGGTACAGTTTGAACCTTAGTAAAGACACGTATTTTTACACATTGATTTTATTAATGGAGCTTGCTTGCTGTTTAGCAACCAGTCATTACAATAAAGCACACCAGAGAGTTGTCAGGTAACTCTCCTACCCGCGTTTCACCCCCACCTTTGAACTAAACGCTGTAAAAAGAAACCCTCAGGCTGTGTTGCCATGTCTGGACAGAGGAACACGTTTTCTGCTTATGGTAAATCAGAAGTTCTGAACACAATGCATTGACTTTATGAAATTAAAATAATTACAGTAATTAGGTGTTTAGATAAAATAAATAAATAAATAAATAAAATAAACACCTGCAGTGTTATTTTAACTTGCAATGAGAATTAGTGGTGGATGTTGCTTATATTTGTATATATTTTTACACCACAGAAGAGGAACTGCTAGAGATGCTCCAGTAAATCGGCCAGAGATTTGAATCTTCCACAACCCCGGGTGGCCAAGCGGGTATAGACAATGGATGGATGGATAGACCTTAATTAAACCTGTTTTGTCTTGTAAAGTGCTCTGGAATTACATTTGTTGTCAACTGGTGTGATATAATTAAATGGTATGAAATTTAACCAAAAGCATGTGCATTGCACTTTTTTAAGTTTAATCAAGGTTTGCTTTGATGCTTCAATTGAGATGATCTTTTTATTCTGTAATTTTTTTTTTTTTTTTAATCTAAACTAGGGTTGAAACAGTTGATTGGATGAATCGATTATTGAAATAATCCTCAACTAATTTAGTAATTGATTAATTGTTAACTGAAGTATACAGACTCTAAAACATGCCATTTGCTGAAAGATCAACATACTCAGAGCAGTAATTAAGCCAAAACTGTACAAAAAATATATTTATCTACGTTATATTTGTATTTAAGATTTTTTAAAAAAAACCTTTGTCTGTAAATATGTTCTACCCAGAACTCCTCAAGTGTCCTAGTTTTAGCTTCACCTGGTTCAGATTCTGTTAAAAAAAAAAAAAACAAAAACAAAAAAAACAAAAACAAAAAAAACTCCCATTAAGCACCTTTTGCTATCCAATTACTGATTGGTAAATCCCAAAAAATCATAAGAAGATTAGCTTTACACTGTATTGATGTTAAGTTGAGCAGAAATGGCTGAGCTTTTGACATTTTAACAACAGAAGTATTTTTTAGATGCAGATGCATCCTGTGCTACAAATGATCAAGCATACACTAAAGGAATGCGATGTTATTCAATTTTAGGCAATAAAATGTTTATTTTCTTATTTAAAGAAGGAATTGAGTTGTTTGTTGGTATTTTTAGTATTTCTAATATTGTATAAAATAAGTGGTTAAATCAAAAATCTGCAGAATGTGTAAAAAATTTTAACCGATGGTCAGGATAATCGATAGAATAATCGATTGCTTAAATATTTGTTAGTTGCAGCCCTATTCTATACTTTCACCTATCAAAGGTACAGCATGTTTTCCCCCCCGCCCCCTTTATATTTAACTGTACTTTTTTGAAAAATGGAATCGGTCAAAATCAGAATCAACAGACCTAAATGAAACCCAGGTATCAGTTTTGAAGTATTGCTTGAAAATGTACTTTCCTGTCTGTAACCAAATCTGATAACACTAAGATTTGTTTATAAAGTTGTTTTGCATTGAAAGCCAGTCCTTACGTCACACATACGTGAGACACTTGGTTTTAAAAATGTTACGCAATGGGAAAATACTCAGCTCAGGTTACGGTCAGACACAGCTATGTTTTTCCTATGTTAATGGGCTGTATGATCAGCTCACACAAAGTGCAGTTACCTAATTTACACTGAACTTAAACTCTGTTTACCATTAAATCTTATGTGATGGTAAACATATTTGCTGTAACTTCTGACACTGTTTAATCCCATCTAAAGAGACAGAATGGCACAAACAGACTAATCCTACAAGACATCAAAGTGTTAGTTTTTCTTTAATGGCAGAAAAAGTGAAGACTGACTGGAGGTGAGCAGAGGGCTCACACAATCTACAGGAGGAAGTTACTGTACTACAGAAATATGTCCAAAACAACATAACATGCTGCTGTATTTATTTGTTTTAAAGTATGTTAATGGAACAACAAGACCACAATCACTTGGAATTAGCAGACCTGGCAACTTCATTCTGTAATTAAATATTTGCAACAGCAGACAGTTTATTGCAGGTGCTGTAACCTTTAATGCAGAGTAAGGGTTAGGGTTTGTAACAGTACCACACGGTGAAATAATTGCCAGCACATGCTTGACAGAAAAAGCACTATGATGAATTAAAGAGAGGAATACAGTGACAAACTCATTACTAAACGTTAGTCACAAATGTATGACTCTTGAGGTTCGTCATCCATTTTTATTCTACGATTAGCAAATACTAATCATAGAATAAAAAGTGTAGACTCCAGAGAGAAAAGAAGTGACTCCATTAACCTCTGAAGAACGCTGACTGTTGGAAAAAAGCCTTTTTTCTTTACTTAGCTTTTCTGTTGGCAGGTCTGTACTTGAAGAAATCCTCACCCTGTATTTCAACTCAAATTTTACATGCACCTTGTGTTCTCAGGTGTGCCACAACGTAATCATTGTTGTAATTCACAGTTAATAAAGAAAGCTTCCCCGAAAATGCTGTCTTGGGCTGTGGTGGGCCAAGCAGGAGCCCAGAGACTTGTGACAGGAACCTGGAGGAGATTTATAAAGGATGGCAGGTGCTTCTTGACATATTTTTTCAAAGGAATGGCCAAACATATGGGGGTTTCTTTTTAACCGCTCCTTCTCTATTGCAGATGTTTCACTACCTCAGCTTCTCACCGGAACGCTTCATCCTCACCTTCAGCCAGTCAGAAAACCCCATCCTATAGCTACGTGGTTATTGGAGCGGGGTCGGCAGGTTGCGTCCTCGCCAGTCGCCTCACAGAGGATGCCCAGGAGTCTGTGTGCCTGTTGGAGGCCGGACCCAAGGACAAGTGGCTAGGAAGCTTACGACTCTCATGGAAGATCCACATGCCAGCTGCTCTGACCTACAACCTCTGTGATGACAAGTACAATAATTCTCTCTTTTTTTTTTTTTTTTTAATTTAAACAATCAAATCATCATCAGGTTATGTCTGTTACTGATAAACTTTTGTTTTGATAATTTAGAGCTGAGAAGTTGTTTTTAGTGTCCTGCTGTTTCTTTTCACTCCCCCTCAGATATAACTGGTTCTACCACACCGTACCTCAGGCCCACATGGACAACAGGGTGATGTACTGGCCCAGGGGCCGTGTCTGGGGAGGGTCCTCCTCACTTAATGCCATGGTTTACATCCGTGGGCATGCCGAGGACTACAACCGTTGGCAGAGAGAGGGTGCAGAGGGCTGGGACTATGAGCATTGTCTGCCTTACTTCAGAAAAGCTCAGTGTCATGAACTTGGAGAAAATAGGTACTTAGTTAAAATGTTTTTATTCATTTTGGAAATGACTTCTTATTTTGCATAAGTTTGTTGGAAACTAAGGATGGGTGATATGATCTATTATCACAAAGTAACAATATATATATATACATATATATACACATATACATATACATATATATACACACACACACACATATATACATATATATACACATATACATATATATACACACACACATACATACATACATACATACATACATACATATATATATATATATATATATATATATATATATATATATATATATATATATATATATATATATATATATATATATAAAAATCTATCACTTTATTATTATTTTTTTGGTTATAAATATTTAACTTCATGAAAAGCCACACAAACAGAAAATTACTTACAAAACTTACCCTTTAGCAAAAAGACTACGCCACTACATACGTTCCATCAAGTAATGCAACTGTGCTTGTAAACAGTATGAAATTACAGCGTTAAATCATAATTTGCAGACATTAATTGAACATTTATTTTTGCTGTCATGGAAGAAACCATGGAAAAATACTTTGAACAATAAAAGTACACAACCTAAACAATACTATCAGTTTTTTATGATTCGCAAACATCATCAGTTTAGCCAGTCTGAAAATATAACATAAATTTAACACGTTTCTATCTCTCATAGAAAGTTCAGCACCAGAAGTCGAGGTGCCCCATTTCAGAGTTTAGCAAAATATCTTCAGCCAATAGAAAAAGTTTTCCTGCAGGTATTTTATAGACTCTGGGTATGTGAGGATTATAGGTTAAATACTGTGGATTTATTAGGTCTACTTTAAGAAACCAGAAAACACATGCAAAAGAAGTCATGCTTCGCAGAGGTTTTTTTCTTCTATTTGTTCTGTTTTTTTGCAAACAGGTATTTGTTCAGTGTGAATGGGACTTTGCAAACTGAAGTTTGAAACTCAGCTTCATGTCTTAATGCCTTCATGATGCACATTTTTTTTACAGATACTGCTTACTTAACCTGCAATCACACTGTTAGATATCTTGCCACCTATACTGGCGTGTCTGAAAATCCATTTTATGCAGGTGCAAACGGAAAGAAATGTAAGACATTTTCTGAAGCATCTAGTTCTGTCCTGTCTAAGAAGTATGTGTGTTGTTTATGATGTGCTCTTTTTTGTTTCTTGAGGTAAAGGGATAAATGTATAGTTTGGACTGAGTGGTTATTTTTTTGTGATGTCACAGTTGGGTTTATTTGTTACATTCTTAAAGGGGCAGTATTATGTAAAATCGACTTGAGCTTTACAACATGTTATAATGTTAGTCCCTCATCAAAAACATACCTGGAGTGTTGCCTTGATTCTTTCATGCATGTCTGAGAAATCCTTTAATGTCCCGTGGCAATCATTCAGCTGTGCAAAATGCCTTGTTGGACCCAGCTCCTCCTTGGAGCTGCAGTTTCTAAGCTTCCAAGCTTCTGCCTCATAGAGCATCCCTCCCCCAGGTTTTTCCCACTCAGCTGCTTCAGACTAGCCAGCAGCAATAAGCAAACATCTGGTGGAACTGTGCACCTAATGAGATCATTAGATGAGCTACTTCTCAGTGTAACACTGGTAACAACATTGTTAAAGGGTTAGCTGTTGTGATGACTTCATGAAGGCGAAATTTCAGAAAGAGCAGGACTTTCTTAAAGAGACAGAAGCCCAATTTCAAGGCGTTAAATTACGAAGACAAATTTCTTTTAAGTCATATTTGATATTTACAGGATTTTTATAACAACGGATGGTAACAGTTACTTAATTGTGCTATAAAATGATTCTATGTGCCTGGAAAACACATAATACTGCCCTTTTAATATTCACCTGACTCTCTTTGGCTGAAAGGACAGGGCTTTATTATTAATTAGTAAAAATGTCTAACTCCTCTGCCATGTCAGTCACTTAAAGCATTTGGCATTCCGGGGTGAGTGAATCTTCATCAGTACAGACAGAGCATCTCCATTGCATATGTTGAGTAGCTTTGTCATTATCAAAATTTATAAGACAACTGTCTAGCATTAATATACATATTGTAGCAGAGGTGCCTATGTAATAATCCCACACTTCCTGCAGGAGTTTAAAAACTACCAGAGATTTGTGAAATATTGTAAGATTGTGGTTTTCCCTCTTTGTGTTGCAGGTACAGAGGTGGCAGTGGACCTCTTCACGTGTCCAGAGGAAAGACCAACCATCCACTGCACAAGGCTTTTATCAAAGCAGGCCAGCAGGCAGGATACCCATTCACTGATGACATGAATGGATACCAACAGGAAGGTGTTGGCTGGATGGACATGACCATCTACAAAGGTTACAGAAACAAAGAAGAAAAATCTTTATTAGAACTTTTGTGAGAACACTTGAGCTTTAACAAATATGACAGAAGAGTGAAAGACTGCATTAGTGGTGTTGAGATTAGGTTAGGCCAAATACAGTAGCTACATCAGTTAACTAACCAATGAGCCTAATAACTATATTTTTTCTAATTTGATTATGGGTGCTTGATTATAACCCATTCACCCCTCATGTCTGGACCTCTAACCTCTAATAGCTCATGTAGCAACATCTGTGGTGTTTATATTGTCTCTGTAACACATTAACAATATGGAAAACGTCACAATAAGCAAAACCAGATAGTAAATGCTATGAAGACCTTCAAGGCCATCATAACAGTGGATTCAAATGCTCAAATAATGTCTACTCAGCGAGAAAAACCTCATGATTGTTTGCAAAATGTTAAGTATGATCCTGTATTTTATCTTTTGCACATTTATCTTTAATTTCAAACACTGAAATGTTAGAAAATATGACTAAAATTGGCTACAACAGAAAACCAAACTTCTAATGTAGAATTAAAGCAAAATCTTTATAACTGGGGATTGCATTTTCATAAAAATTGAGTGCTGAGCTAGACGGAAACTGTGGGTCACTATCTGCAGATTTCACAGCACAAATATTTGTTCTTTGAATAAATAAATGTATTCAGGGAAGCGGTGGAGCACTGCCAGCGCCTACCTCAGACCTGCACTGGGTCGACCCAATCTGAAGACAGAGGTGCACTGCATGATCACCAAGATCTTGTTTGATGACAAGCGTGCTGTGGGGGTGGAGTACGTGCAGAAAGGAGAGAAGAAGAGAGTAAGAAGCATGAATGTTGCAAAAGTGTCTCACATAGAGCAGGAGATCAAAAAAACTGATTAAAAAATGGGGGTTTTTAAAATCACGTTTTACCTATTGTTCATACCATATTCTATGAGCCTCTGTTTACAGCAGCTCACAGACTCTTGTTTTTTGTTATTTTCCAGGTGTTTGCAGATAAAGAAGTGATCTTGAGTGGAGGAGCCATCAATTCCCCTCAGCTTCTCATGCTTTCTGGTGTGGGAAATGCAGATGACCTGAAAGTTCTTGGTATTCCTGTCGTTCAGCACTTGCCAGGTGTGTGAAGTTTAGAGGCTCTGTTGACATTGCAGGGGATGCATACTGTAATGAGATTAGAGATTAACGTTTGGAGGATTTTACATCGCTTTTTGACCTCGCTGTACAACGGTAGCTGGTTCTAACATAGCACTGCAGAAGGAGGCAACTGTTGCACAACGACTGTAACTTTACAAGCATTTTGTTTCCTTTCTATTTTTCTAACAGAAAACAGGGTTTGGGGGGATTTCTTTTCTGGCTTTGAATGCAGTGCAGTTGTAACAACTTGTGTTTTTCCTTTTTTAATTATGATGCGTAAGCATAGCAAGAAGATAGTTTGTTTACAAGAAGAGCAGCTAATAAAAATCTGAGAAAATTCAGTGGTTCCTAAATTGTGACCCCAGATTAAAGAGGAGGCATTATGGACGCAGAGTAGGAGCACAGAGGAGAGAGAGGAGGGAGTTCAAACCATCTCTTCCATTGATCATTCTGAGGAATGCAAGATATCTGCAAACAAATTTAATTAAGTTAGAGCCCTACTAGAACCAGAGTATCAATAATCTCTGACTCAAACATCTCTCCACCTGATTTTCAGACAATAGGGTCAGAAGAGGTCAGTAGATGGGTTTGTAACGCTTGTAAGCAACAAAGAAACATTTCACTGTGAAATGTCATTCCTGTAGCCCAGATACTGAACTGTGAACTGTATGTTCTCATCTGTTGCTTACTGAAGGAGTTCACTAGTGTTTAGCAACAGTTTACGTTCTGCCATCTGCTAATGGCCACTCTGTGAGAGATTTGTATCAGTTTAGTTATTGCTAAACTACAAACATGCCCCAAAGCTGTTTTGGCCATATCTGGGGATTTTAACCACACCTCACTTTCTGCTACACTCCCAATGTTTCAACAGTTTGTCAGCTGCTCTACCAGAGAAAACAAAATGTTGGAAATGTTCGATGGAAATCTCAGGGTTTCATTTGGATCAAATAAGAAAGAACTTTCAGGGAAGAGTATGGGAATTCTTGAGGAATGAAAAAAAAAAAAATAAATAAATAAAGTCAAGATTGGAGACGGCAAGGAGGTGTGTTGGAAGATGCTGAGGCATAAGCTTCAGCAGAATGATGTAAGTGAGCTAAAGATGACATCATACACCAGCTTCAACAATCCCACTAGTATTTGGACAAAGTAGACAGCAGTGTGGTCATGTTCTTTGATTTTTCCAATTTTTTGCATTTAACTATGATTTGCTATGTCAGAAGCTCCAGAAGATCTAGGTAAATGCCTCAACAATTACCTGGATTGATGATCACATCAAGACTCACAGCCTGTGGTTACAAACAAACTACAGACCGAGACTAAAATGTTGTGTGTCTAACCAGGTAGTCAGCAACACAAAAGCACCACAGTAGACTGTACTCTCACCATTCATTTTCACTCTGTACACCTCAGACTTCAAGTTAGAGTCCTGTCATCTGCAGGAACACTCAGAAGACTCTGCATTTATTGAGTGTATCATAGATGAAGCAGAAGCTGAGTACAGAGAACTGATGGACCACTATGTGACATGGTATGGGGGAAAATAATCCTCTGAAGTAACAAACAAAGTAGATGGCTGCAGATTTCAGAAGAAACAGGAATATGTCGAGCTCTATTCTGTCATGGGAGGTGGTGAAGGAATAGCTAGATGTTCCCCTGGACAGCAGGCTGGACTGGAACCACAACACTGAAGCTGCCCTATAAGTCTGTTGTGGAGAGTTGCTGAATAAGCCGATAAAGAAGGGAAGCTCTGTTCTGGAGACTCTAGAGCACGTTCGTCAAACTCAAGGCCCACAGGCTAAATCTGGCCCGCCATAGCTAATGTGGCCCTCAAGACTTTAGAGGGCCACATCAATAGAACTTCAAGATAACAGTTGTGTGCTTAAATATTATTTTATCAGTCAAATCAAATTAGTTTTTATTTGTATTGTGCCAAATTACATCAATGTAAAAAGAGCTTCAATATTTTTTTAATTTTAAGAAGTACACATTAAATACAGAGAAAGCCATAATATTTTAACAGTTTAATAGATAGTTTTAATCATGAATTCTGCCACAACCGGCCCTTTGAGGACATTCAAGATCTTGGCGTGGCCCGAAATGAGTTTGACACCCCTGGTCAAGAGATTATTCTGCAAATAAGGATGTTTCATATAATGAAGAAAATATTAGAAAACCTCGAGCCCTTTCTTCACAAGACTGTGATAGAACAGTAATTTCTTCAGTCGTCTTCAGATCCACTATAATACAAACTGCTACAGGAGATCCTCTCTGCCCACTTCCATCACCATCTACTACATAACAACCTTTTTGAAGAATTGTGTGTATTTTGACTTCCATCAAAAATGTAATAAAGTTATATGTATTAAAGTATTTTTAATTGGATTTGAGTCAAACTGAATAAAAGCTTCTTTGTGTCATTCACTCTGTTGTTCAGGTGTTGGTAATAATCTACAGGACCACTTGGAGCTATACGTCCAGCAGCAGTGTACTCAGCCCATCACCTTGTACAAGGCGCAGAAACCTTTCCATATGATCAAGATAGGCCTCGAGTGGCTCTCCCTTTTTACCGGTAACCAAGTCCACTTTGCAAAAGTCTTTATACCCACTGAACATTGCACAATCATGCAAACACATTACATTCATGCAAATAAAACACAATGATGATGAAAGTTTGGAAAGTGTTGTGCATTTGCATTCCCTGCCCCCATGTAGGCTGAAAGTTACATTTTTGTTTCCTCTGACCAAATTGTGTTACTGTGTCTCCTATGTGGCTTATGGCAAACCTCAAATGTGACTTCTTCAGGCATTTTTTCCAACAATAGCTATCTTCTTGCCACTCTTCCATAAAGCCTGTAATTGCAGATGGCATCACTAATAGTTGTCCTATCAACTCTTTCTGTTTCTCTTTTAATTTCTCTTTTTACCCTGTCTGACAGCTTGGTTGGTGATGTCCAAACTTTTTGTCACTTTGGCCAAAATCTTTAAGTCAAAGGTATTTACAGCCCTAAAAAATATTTTTTTTAATGCTAAAATTACAAAAACTATATTATGATTTTTTTTTTTTTGTACCTGTTCAACATTAAACTACCATGCAATATTTTAATTAAACAAGTTAAAACAGCAGTATGTAATTTTTTTACAAAAATATGTTTTTTGCATATTTGCAAAAAACTTTTTTTTTTTTTTTTTTTTTTTTTTTGCAAATACTGTCACCATGTCATGACAGTATGGTACGAGACAAATATTCATACCTGTCAAGTTTTGGTTTTAAAAATAAGGGAAATTTTCCACCACCCGCTGTGAGCCGTCCCACCAGCACAACCAAGGTTCAGTATTCCTTATATTTTAAGACAGGTTTACAAGAAATCTAAAATAACCACCTGTCAACCACTTACAAACTGCAATTACGTGATCAGAATCTGATAGGCCTACCTGTGTTGACACTGAAATGCTGCGCCCCATCCTGCTCCTCTTTAGAAAACTAAATTCGCTGATCCATTTTACAAGATATTTACACGAAGTCTGAACTTTTTTGGCAGGAACGCCTTCTCTCTCGTTATGTCCATCCATCTCTCTGATTTGTAGTTCCAGGGTTGTTCCCACTGTCAGCACTAACCTCGCGAGAACCGCCACCCAGGCTGCTGCAGGTGGCGATTCTCGCGAGGCTAGTGACATTTAAGTTTGGAGAGGCACAGCAGTGCTTTTTTAAAATTATAGTATGATACGGGAAATTTACGGGAAAATACTAATACGGGACAACAGCGGGAAAGAGGGGTAAAATACGGTAGTTTCCCGGCCAAAACGGGAGACTTGACAGGTATGCAAATAATCTGTGAAAATCTCGAGCTCTCCTCCACTTCCTCCCTGAGATACTATTGCCGTCTAAAGAAATACACCGCTCCCGACCTAAAACAACCGATCAGAGCCAGGAGGAAGGTCTTATTGCTGTTAGTGACTTGCGTGTATGCACTGCTAAATGTGCTAAGAGTGTAAAAACAACTCACCATTCCAGGAAAACTGTTTATCCACCATCATCGGTGGCCATGCTAACTAGCCTTAGCATTCGTGGTAGGCCATGTTGTGGTTAACCAGCTGTAACATAATGAGCAAGGGGGAGTTTGTGAGCGGTGCATACACAAGGGTGATTGGCGGCTCTAAAACCCTCCTCCTGCATCTGATTGGTTGTTTTTGACTGAGTGGTGTATTTCTGCAGTTAGTTTTGGGAACACTGGGAGAAGGCAGAGGAGCTTGATTTTTTTTCACAGATTTTCTGTCTTATACTGTCATAACATATTGATAATTTTAACAAACATGTACAAAAATATATTTTTCATAAAAATTACATACTGCAGCTTTAAGCAGTCAGATTTTTTTTGTAGGAAAGGGATGAATAAATCATTTTAGATCCATAGCTTAAAAAGGTCTTTGCATGTTTGCCTTATTAAAATAATGAAATCTGGTTTGAAAATTATTTTAGGGTTAATTTAGAAAGAAATGTAAAAAAAAAAAAAGAAATATTGCATTTGTAGAGATGAGAACAATATTTGCCAAATATGTTTCATTCTTGAATGCAGTTGGGGGGCTTCAAAAAAATCATACTAGGGGCCACAAATGGCTGCCAGGCCAGACTTTGGACATCCCTGATTTAGGCAAATGACTTATATTTTGGTAGGTTTTCAGTTTTGCCTCATTTATTCAATTTTCAGATGATGAAGTGAACAGTGCTTTGTTCAAAGATGTTGAAAGTTTATTGATTATTGTTTCTATCATAACCTCCCTTTGAAACTTATCCACCACTTGCTCCCTGACCTGTCTGCTGTGTTCTTTGGTCTTTAAGATGCTGTTTGTTCATTAATATTCTTAAACAAACTTCTGAAGCTTTCAAAGAACATCTGGATTCATACTGAGATTAAATTACACATAGGTGAACACTCTTTACTAATGAAGTGATTTCTGAAGGCAACTGGTTATGCTGGATTTTATTTATTTTTTTTGTCAGAGTATAAGAGGGTGAAAACAAATGTAGGTCACACTTTTCAAACTTTTATTTGTAAACTGGTTTGTAAAGTTTGATTCATCATTTTGCCATTTTTCTTCCACTTCAGCGCCATGCACTACTTTGTCCTATTCTGTCACAAAGAGTGCCCTGCAGTCATAAATGTGAGCGCATACTAATCCTGTGAAATGTGTGTGTGTGTGTATATATATATATATATATATATATATATATATATATATATATATATATATATATATGTAAATATAAATTTTTATATTCCCTTCTCACCCTCCACGGGTGGTCTTTCTCAACCTCTGAGCTCGGGTCCTCTACCAGAGGCCTGGGAGCTTGAGGGTTCTGCGTAGTATCTTGGCTGTGCCGAGAACTGCGCATTTCTGGACTGAGATGTCTGATGTTGTTCCTGGGATCTGTTTTAGCCACTGCTCCAGTATATATATATATATATATATATATATATATATATATATATATATATATATATATATATATATATATATCTCAGTGTTTCCTAACCCTGGTCCTTTGGGCACACTGTCCTGCATGTTTAGGATGTGTCCCTGCTTGAAACACAGCTGACTCAGATGATTCAAGTTTAGCAAAAGCCCGTAAATAAGTCCTCAATTAAAGTCAGGCGTGTTGAAACAGAGAAACACCTAAAATATGCAGGGCTGTGTGCCTTGAGGTTGTGAGACACTGTTCTATGTGTTATCAAAAATGTATGTCATAACCTGGTGTTCCTCTTAAACGCCCATCGCATGGCTTTGCTACAGCTGAAGTAATTCTTCGAATCTACTTCAAAGAGGGCTAAGGTGTTTCTGTGAAATGTTCTGTGATGAACAAAATTTTCATGATTATCACAGGAAACTACCTTGTGGCTTGGCATTTAGAAACCTTAGGTCAGCTTGGCAGACTTACATTTTTTAAAATCAGCTTTGTGATTGTCTGTGTTATTAGGCTGGTTACTGTACTTTTCTTAACGTTATTCCCCCAGGCTACGGGGCTACAGCTCACTTGGAGAGCGGAGGGTTTATCCGCAGTCGACCAGGCATCACACACCCTGACATTCAGTTTCATTTCCTGCCTTCACAAGTCATTGATCACGGCCGGGTTCCTTCAAAGATCGAAGCTTATCAGGTGCGACAGATAACCAAAATTTTCTCTTTTCTTTTTCTTCCTGTTGACAGTAGGTAGGTCATGCTGCCAAATTTATTCATTACTATGATTTAGGCTATTATTAATAACCTTTATGCAAACATGAGATTAAAGACACAAAGGAGTACTTACAGAGTTCCCCCTACTGTTCCATGGAAAGTCACATACAAAAGAAAAGCCGAAGCTGTTCAGAGAAATTTCGTGGGAACTGATTCTCTTCCAGAGAAGTGCACCTGCCAGGAAAAGATAAGAGCCCTGCACAAAGGAAAAAGCTGTTGCTTAACTTTTGTTTTTACCAGATGGATCCATTTAGGAGGAGACCTGCAACAACAAAAAAAAAACTATAATTTATCTTGTAGCTGCTTTTGACTTATGACAGCTTAATTTATGAAAAAAAGATCATAACTGAAAGTAACTTCACATCATAAACAACTACTAAGTTGTTTTATTCTGTAAGTGTAGATACATAAAAAAAAATCTACAAACTCTGTGAGCAAATTACTTGAATTTGCTCACAGAGTTTTCAACACTTCGCAAACAGCACACCCCCGTCTCTCTCTCGGCTCTTCCCTCGGGTTCCTTTTACTGCTTTGCAGAAGAGTGGAGAGTTAGAACTGAATGATAGTGGAAATAAAGATGAGGGCTGCATGGAAATTTGTCACTGCAGCTGCAAAAGACGCTGCCACATGTGACATATGCAGAAAAGGACTTCGTCAAAGCAGTTCACCCTCGAGAGAACTCCAAGCGACAGAAAAAGTTGAGGAAGGAGGAGGAGGGAGAAGATCCCCAAACCCAACCCCCAACACAGAGACAGAGGTTTCTGGCATAGGCTTTTCAGCCGAAAAACACAAACAAAAATATGCATGCAATCTTTATCATAAATTAATGCTTTTCACAGTGTAACCTATGAGTAGAGATGGACTTTTATCAGTGATTAAACTATTGTTATCTATTCAGGCATCTGAATAAAATCTTACTGGAACTCAAAAATATTTATAGGTAAAGACATATTCGTCAAAGCTGCAATATGAATATGGCTGAGCATGATAATCCTTTTGTCTTAACTATTGAAGAAAAAATAGTATTCCTATTGAGGTTACATGCAGGTTACAGTTACAGAGAAAGTTAAAATTAATATTTTTGTTGTTTTACCTAGATATTCACAAAGAACATTACTGAGATGATTGTGAAGGATTTACAACCTCTCTGTGGTTGAACAGGAGGGTTTTAAGAGTTTATTGAAGCCACTTGATCCATGTGATAGAATTCCAAGTAGGACATTTTTCATGGGAGAAAAAAATACCTACTTTGTATGTAGAGTGTCGCTCAAAAGTAAAAAAAAAAAATGTCTAGATGCTGCTAACAATGCTGCATTGACCACCGACAAGTGGGCACCAAAAGCCACAGAGGCATATTTAACTGTCACTTGCACCAATATTGATGACATCTGGCAAATGCAACTCTTTGTGCTAGAAACCAGTAGCTTCTCAGGAAAGTACAGAGCTGAAAACATTTGGTCCAAATTGAAAAGAATCTGACAAATGGGACATGACTGCAAAAATTCAGGGTGTTATCTCAGATAATGGTGCCAATGTGGTCACCGCTATACACAAAACACACACCATAAATGTAGTTGTGAAAGACTCCATTAAGATCCTCCCTGACCTTCTTGATATCCAACAGAGAAGTGTAATAAAAATAAAAACCTAAAGATGTTACTGTTCCTGAACAAAAACATCTGTTTTTGACAGAGAACAGAGCCAAAGGGTGATTCAAAAAATACTTTTTTAGAGGGCTTTATGAACAAAGAGCCAATAGTAGTTTGCACTTTATTAGCACTACGAAATTTTTTTTTTTTTTTTTTTTTTTTTTTTTCCACAAATACTTATATGCAATGGATAGTAGGCATGTAACAGAATCTCATCATACAAGATCTCATGATACTAAAACACCACAGTCTTTCTTGTTAAAGTGACCACTATCTTGTGAGGACTAGCCAGTTCTGGTCAGTATGGCTTCATATGATGAGGTTGGAATAGAAGATGCCCCAACTACAATCATTTTTTTGGCTGCATTTTGGATTTCTAGTTGGAACTCCAAATGCAATAGAGTGACAGACAAGACACCAACAATGTGTCAGCAATCCAAGTTGTTCAGATGCTAAAAGAGGCAGAAAGCATCGCCATAGCAACCAATGGATGGATGAATGTAAGGGGAGGTTGAGCAACATAACAATCACAGTGCACTCTATCAATATCAGCTGGGAAATGTACTGCAGACCATGTGTAGTTGAAGAACTGTCCTAATGTTTGAAGAGATAAAAAGAAATCAGAAAAAGAAAGATCAGTTAGTTGAGTTTGTGGCAAAATTCATAAAAAGGCACAATAATGGCCTTTTTGAAGCACAAATGTGATCTTTGAAGTTTTCTTGAAATTAATATTAAAATCTCATCCCCTCTTCTTTTTGTAAACTCAATATCTCGTCTCGTGAGTATTAGGTATCATTGTACCCCTAATGGATAGTATTTTTGTTATGTTGTTGACATTAGTGTATTCATATTATTGTTACATTGTTGGCTTTCATTTTGCATTAGTGACTTTTTTCTTAAGCAATTGTGTATAGTAGAACGTACTGTGGGAATTGTTTTATTTCTATACTGCTACATTCTTTTATATTGTTAGTGAATAAAAAAACACTTATTTGCCTAAAATCTTTGTCCCGTATTTTATCATTATCATAATCCAGTTAACTAAAGTCAAATCACCAAATTATTCAATGATCATGACATTTCAAGAAAAAAGTATCTGCATCGGCGATACTATCCCGTATTTACTTGATACCAAATTCCCAGTATCGCAAACCCCTTGTAAAGCCCTATTTTTTTAGTTGACTAGTTTTTGTATGTGTAAATTATTTATTTAGCTTAATCTGCTGGAGCCTCTGCTATGCTACCAACATCTTTAACAGTGTACAACTCGTGCTTCAAAAATAAGGAGTGTTTTCATGTTCTAGGTTCATGTTGGACCAATGAGAAGCACCAGTATAGGCTGGATGAAGCTGAAAAGTCCCAATCCCATGGATCATCCAATCCTCCAGCCAAACTATCTCTCCACTGGTAAGATCCAAAGAGGGTTGTTTGACTGAAATGCAGCAGAAGATAAAACAGAATCATGAGTGTATTTTCTCTCATCTTTGCAGATATTGATTTGTGGGAATTCAGACAGTCTGTCAGACTGTCCAGAGAAATTTTTGCTCAGAGTGCTTTTGACCCATTTCGCGGTCCTGAAGTCCAACCCGGTCTCCAACTCCAGTCGGACGCCGACATCGACGCCTTCATCCGCCAGAAGGCTGACAGCGCCTACCACCCTTCCTGCACCTGCAAAATGGGCTCCGCTTCTGATCCGATGGCGGTGGTTGACTCGAGCGCGCGGGTCTTGGGTCTGGACCGACTGCGGGTGGTCGACGCCTCCATCATGCCCAGCATCGTGAGCGGGAACCTGAACGCCCCTACGATTATGATCGCGGAGAAGATAGCCGATATCATCAGAGGTCGGCCTCCTCTCGTGGACCTGGGGGTTCCTGTGTACCAGCCTCCAACACTCGAAACACAGAGATGATTGGCAGACAGCCGATTGGGTGATTCAGCTATTGATTTATGAGGTAGGAGCACCGGTGAATTTATTCAACAAAAATCAAAACATGTGACTTAGTTTAGTTTAACCTTTGATTTGCTTACACACTCTTCAGCTCCACAAATAATCTTTTGCACTGAAGTCAAGGATTTAACATTAAGTTTGATGATATGCAGACAATCAGATTAGGTTCTGTTGGTTAGGACTGGTACATTAGCTGAACTTTGTAGCGCTGCCCACAAACACAATAAGACATCACAAAAGCCTCACCATTCTAAAAGTAGACATTTTTACAGCCTAGGGTGTAAATACAGATGGCAGCTGTGCCGTAAATGCAAATTGCTCTTTGCAGAATCCAAGCCGTACCTAGAAGTGCCTTATTAACTGAACACTTGCTCAGCGTTAAAAAAGTGTTTTTGTTTAAATCTACTAATACAAGAGGATTTAAAGGAAATTCTGTTTACACCAACAACATGGTTAATCTCAACTGCACTGTATCCTCAGTTATCTTGAATTGTCTCGTGCCTTTTATTATCAGAGAGCAATATAGGAATCACTTACGCAGTGGAAAACAAAACAAAAAACAAACTAAGCAGTTTGGTTCCACTTGAAACAGTACTGTCAAATTAATCATGATTTACTGCTGCTCTGTGATGAGGGCTCAGATAAGGAGCAACATGCTCTTGCCTCTTGTCTACCAATCAGCAACCTGCAGTGTTCAAGCAGATATTTCTGTACCACAGTTTTGTTGCTTTGCAACTGTGGTAACCTTCATCTTCCTTCCTGCAAAATTCACTCACGTTTCCTGTACTATAGCAAAACCGTCGACTACATTGTTTTTCTGTGTCATGACAAAGTGGCTGCACATCCATTCCACGTTTTTATTTCAGGTCAGGAAAAAAATATTTCCTCAGTGATTACAGAGATCTCAAGACTATGTGGTCCATCCATATATGGTTGTGCCCATTCTGCTGGGCATGACTTAAAAGGTCCTTTCTTGTTTCAGCGCTGTGTTTTAGAATTGCTGATTTGCTTTGGGAAAACAGTGGAAAACCTTATAGTAATTTAATTGTTTTCATGGTTTCAAAATTTTTAGGTTTTCCGGCTCTAAAATATATTTGCCCTTTTAAATGAGCAGTCCTCCTTTACTCTGGACCATTGCACATGCAGAAACATTTAACTGCACATGTTGTTTTACCTTGGCTGTTGAGTAAGTGGCAGACGTTATGTGGTTTTTAGCTCCCAAATGGCCAACCTAAGATGTGTTCAACCTGTGCAGTAACATTAATAGCTAAATAGCCAACATGGCTAATTATGATAAAATACATCTTGTTTCTCTACACTAAAAACTTGAAAAACACAAGTGGACATAAAAAAAAAAAAAAAAAAAAAATGTGTGCCTAATTGTTTTTGTTGTTATTGTGAATTTTTACATAAGATGATTATGTTCAAATTTATGAATAACTGATGAGGAAAATGAAGATTTTAAACAAACTAAACTAATCATCATAAAAAGGTGCCTATAACATTATTATATTGTCATGTCAGTGTTAGTGTCAGATAGTTTGTGAATGAAGTTGATGCACATTTGCTGTGATTTTTTTATCTTCATTGATCTCCTAAGTATTGTATGAAATCAATTAATCTGTATTACAGGCTATAACGTACTTTATTTTCAACAATGAACTTTAACTGTTCTAAATTGTGTTTCTTTGCTAATAATGGGTACTGTGAAAGATATTGTTTACACTATAATGTACTGTTGTGCAATGATATATTTTTTTTTATGAAGGAATAAACATATGAATCAGAAAAGAAAATTTTCTGTCAATATATCAAAGCTTTTTTATTTATTTTTTTGCTGTATTGATTGTCAATAAGCCGTCCTGACCTTGTCCTCTTTATTTAGCAATTATTACAAAAATCAGCAGGTGCGTTGTCATTTCAGGCAAAAACTTCAAATGTACAAAACAAGGATGTTGCTTCTGTTGGTACAAAATCTAGAAGGTACTAATTGTTATGCTACAAAGTAGATAAGGACAACTTTTAGAGTGTTTTATACAACAAGTGGGTAGAAAGCAGAAATCTTCAAGTTAGTTCTTACAAACACTATACAGATTTTTTTACAACATTTTATAGACTTCTGTAAAGCAGTGGCAAAGTAGAAAAAATAAAGCTGAGTTGCACAACCAAGCTTTGTGTTCTTTGTCATTTTATCTCCTGATAAAATTAAATATTGATGTATTCAGATACTTGTACGTTAGATTATTGTGTTCTGTTAGTGACTTACATTTGACAGTTGGACTGTGGCAGCATCATGCAGTGTCAGCTTATATTTTGGTTTTATTATAAAGTTATTTCTAAAAGCAACAATTGATTAATAAACTGAATAACTAGGTATTTGGTACAAAACAGCTGCTAACGTCCTGTGATAGACTGGTGACCTGTCACCACACCTCTCACCCACTGACTACTGGGGATGGACACAAGACCCCTCACAACTTTAGGATAACTATGGAAGGAAAATGAATGAATTGCAGCTATCAAAATAAATGATTACCTTCTATCCTTGATTATCTTAACATGGCCTTGAAAGCTTTCAGTTTCCCTAGAAACTTAAGCTTTCAAATGTCAGGGTTATTTTCTTTTTGGTTTTAGACAAAATCTGGCTCAAGGTCTTTAAATTCTAATTGTTTCCATCCAACCTCAGATAAACAATGACACATGACACACCATATCTGTTTTTCAAGTAGTTTGCTTGTCTGTACTGCACAGGAATATGTTAGCGTAATCCTAAAAAAGGAAAGACATTTTTTGTTTCTGATCATCAATTTAAGAAAGGATTATTTTTTACTTAGAAGAACTTAACATTATGTCTTAGGTAAGTAAGGTTTGCATTTAAAAAGCCTTTTTGTTGAAACAAGACCAATGTGGAGCAGTTTAATGGTAACATAAAACATTCCAGCTATCAAGCATGGTGGTGGAAGGGTGATGATTTGGGGTTTTTTTGTAGCCACAGAACTTGGATACTTAAGTCTCACTGATTAATCTTGACTTGTTCTGAATACCACTGAATAAGTTGTGAATAATTTAGCATAAAAAATGTGAGGCCATCTACAGTCAAAATCAGGCGATCCAACTGGAGGATGTTTCAGAATTTAAAACAGAATGGCTAACGCAAAAAAAAATAAAATAAAAAAATCACTGAGTATAAATGGATCAGTCAATATCCGGGCCTCAGGTTGATTGAAATGCTTTCAGAAAGTTGTTGCATAATTGGATTTCTGCAAATATTGACGGACTTAGTTAATCATATAACGGAGAGTGGTCTAAACTCCTGTTTGATTACAAGAGAACTTAAAAAGGAAATTCAGAACACAAGTTATTACAGCTACATGTGGTTCTATACATTTTACTCTGACTTTTGCAATATGGTAAAAAAAATTTGTTAGATCAATAAGAAAATGTTTCAGTATGACGTGTTGCTTTCATCTGAGATTTTAACTGAAACATTCAGACCAAATGAGATCCCTCAGACTCAGGTTTGTAAACTATTAGAGTTAAGTTACTTTTTAACCTCAACTGTTTCTGTATTTTCCCCCAATCATAGGTAAGAAGAAAAAACCCCAAATATCAATGTTAAGAAAAAACCGTGTAGCTGTGGACAACAGTCCCTTTGTTTTGGTTTTATCTGTAAAGAAGCCCTTTGATTGCACAAATGGCCCAACATAGCCCAGAACTGATATCCGCAAGTTAACCTGAAGTTATTATAATTGGCAGTGGTAGCAGAACATGCTGGCTGAAGATAAAAGTCTTGCCTCACTTCATCCTGGAGCTGTGTTGCTCACTTTTCACAGATCTCTTTTTCCTGCGAAACTCCATTTAGGGAAAAGCCTCATAAATAACATGCTGGGGCTGAGATACATTAGCTCATTCCCAAAAAATGTACAATATGGAGACACCAGAGAGGTTTATTATACATGTGCGTCATCACATGAGAGCGTTATTCCACCCAATTTCACAGCTGGTCAACAAACTGACTCCTATTAAAACTGGTACGGGATGTCAAACAACATTGAAGTAAAACTTTGCACCAGTGGAGGCAATCCTGAATTGTTTCCTGGTAAAATAAATAAAATAGGTGTCATGCAGCAGGGAGACAGTAAAGAGCCACATCCCTCAAGATCTGGTAAAATGGTTTACATTTAAGCCTTTTCTCCTTTTAGGGTGATTTTTGGGAAAGTGACAAATTGCATATTTTAGGATGCACGCGACAGTGAAAGCAGTTTTCTTACACTGACTGTTTTCCAGAATTTGAGCACAATAAAAATCAGTATAAAGGTGGGGCAGGAAAGCACATAAAGAGGAAGGATATGCCTGAGGACAAAGTCTTTACTTATTGATATGTAATTTCTTCTTCAAAAAAGAACAATGTTTAACCCTGAACTTTTAACTCACAGCAGCTTTGTTTAAATATATAATCCTTTGCAAAAGTATACATACCCCTTAAACCTTTTCATAATTTGTCACATTACAACCACAAGCTTTAATGGGTTTTACAGGGATATTATGTAAAGTCATGCGTACTAGGGGAATGGAAATGAATGAAATCTATGAAGCCAACCTGAGTCAACATTTTGAAGACCTTGTTCCTGCTACAGTTACAGCTGCAAGAGTTTTGTAGTATGTTTCTATCAGGTTTGCACATATAGAAACGGAAATTTTCCCTTTGTCTTTACCTACAAAATACCTCAAGCTCATTCAAACTGGATAGAGAGCAACTCAGAACATGAATATTTAGATCATTCTAACATAGATATGCTTTGATCTAAATAATTACTAATTTAATGGTTTTAATTTTATTATCATGTAGTATATTATGACTATTAATTCATGTCATGTTATGATGTTATGTCTTTGTCAGAGGGAAATTTGTCTTAGCCAACACACTGAAGGTTTTTCCCCAGAGAAAGAGCCTTCAGAGATCCAGTTTCACATTTCTGTCCTTGTTATGTTTATTTTTCCTTCCACTGTTTCTATAAAACTGTTATGTTGCCTGCCTATTGCCTATTGGCAGAGCTTTTACTCTGACGGGTCATGAGTGTTTGTGCAAGATATAAATAAACCTGACTGAGGGATTTTTACCAAACAGTTCTTGGCAAATTAATTTGTCAACCAATTAACTGACTTCTGGAAGCAACCTGTTTCATTGGCTTTTATTTAGGGTGTCAAAGTAAAAGGGGCTGAAATCAAATGCATAACATACTTTTGAAATTTATTTTTGAAAGAAATGTTGAAAACAATATCTCTTATTTCTTCCACTTCCCAAATATGCAAGACTTTGTTAGTCTATCAAATAAAATCACAATAAAAATACACTGAAATTTGTGGTTGTCATGTGATCAAATGTGGAAAAAGTAAGGGGGTGTGAATATTTTTACAAAGCACTGTACCAGCTGCTCCTATTTTGGTTCTGTCAAATGCTAAAAATATATGTTTTCATCAAGTTTGACCAATAAGGGGTAAAATCACACATTTTATACACATAAAATGCAACAAATTTTAGGAACTTTTGGAATATTTGGAAAACCAAAGGCCCAGTTAGTGTTTCACATCTAAACTGCAACCTAGGCAGAAAGATTTGGAAATGTTTAAGTGTCTAAAATTATTTACACATGAATAGTTTCCGAATAAGAATTTTCATTTTCACGCTTGAGTCTGCAGGTGATTGGTGGTGCCACATTTTTTGTTGTATTGGCTCTTCATATAGTAAACAGTGTATGAATTATGGCCTTGTTTGTGTAAATTCTTACAGCTTTAGTGAAGCCCCAAGCATTTTTCACCCAAAGCCATGATGGATAAAACACCCACAAATAAAACCGAGTTATATCATCCTCAGAATCTAAAACCAAAAGCTTTGAAGTTTTATCCAACTGATGTTAATAATTAGGAAAATAGAAAGCAAGTTTTAATGACTCGCCTGCCTTCCAAGAAGCTGGCTTGTAGATTCAGGTCTCCTGATTTCAATTACAGCACAGTTTGTTTTCTATAACCATGTGTCCATCTTAGCTGTAATCCATTAAGCAGAAAAAGAAAACAAGGCACTTTGCTCTCACATTTATCCCTGTTTCTAATTTTCTGTCCTTTGCAGGGCATGTTGAGACATTCCCATACATTAATTAAAACTATATATATTCTGCTGTGAGTCGCTGCTATAGAGAAGTGATGCATATCATCTCATCCGTTAGGTCCTCCTCACACTTCACAGCCACATACTGCTCCTCGTCGCTGTAGTCCCTTTGGTGGGCGTCAGCATGCGAGTCTGAGCTGGTGTTTCCTGCCCCAGCCACATTCCCGTTACCCATGCTCCCATTCAGCAGATTGCTGGCAGCGCTCTCCATCTCGTCGATGGTCATCTCGCAGGCGTCTGCGATCTCGTGTTTGGCTGCTGTCACAAACTTGGGGTCCCTGGCGTATTTCCCAAGACCTTCAGAGATCAGCACCTGAGAGGGATATGAGTTTAGAAGGGTACAATGTGTGAAAGCAGCTGAGACAGACTAAAATTGTAGAACTAATGAAATAGCTGCATTGTCAAGATCACTAGGGACAATAGTTGATGCTTTGATGAGCAGAATGCAAAGTTGAGAAACTTATAAGTAACACCATTTTTGGCATTTTATGTTATAAAATATAATTCAGCAACAATTAAAGCATGACTTGATAATGATAGTAACTCAGCTTTAGTATGTAGACACAAAAAGTGTAAGTTTGTAGTCTCTGGCTTCATAACTAAATGGTCCAAATTGACATGGGACGTTTTGAATCATTTTATAATCTATACATAAAGTACTAATACACTGTCTTGCAAAAGTATTCATACATCTTGAACTGTTTCACATTTTGTCTCATTACAACTCCTAAACTGCAATGAATTTTATTGGGCTTTTATGTGATAGGCCAAAAGAAAGTAAATGTGAGATGGAAGCAAACTGATGATTTGTTTATTTATTTACTATTAATACAAATCTTAAGTGTGGTGTGCATCTGAATGTAACATGCCTAAGTCAATACTTTGTAGAACAACCTTTTGATTTTGGGGTAAGTCTCCACCAGCTTTACACATCTAGTGGCTGAAATCTTTGCCCGTTCTTCCTTGTAACATAAATCAAGATTAGTCAGATCTGATGCACTCCATCTGTGAACATCAACTTTACGGCCTTGCCATGTTCTCAATTGGTTTTAGCTCTGGTATTTGACTGGGCCATTCTAACACATGCATATGCCCTAATGTCATCTGTTGCTCTGGCTGTATGTTTCGGGTTTCTGTCCTGCTGGAAGGTGGACCAGACTGAAGTGTCTGTGTTTTTTTTTCCAGCATTGTCCTATATTTAGCTCTATCCATCTTTCCGTCAACTCAGGCCAGCTTCTCTGGTCATGCCGAAGAAAAGCATCCTGACAGCGTGATGCTGCCACCCCTATGCTTCACTATAGCGAAAGTTTGTTTTAAGTTTGAAGTCTACTGACCTGACCTGAAGCTGAACAACAAAATATTAAGCTACTGATTTACTTACAGCTTCCACCAGACTGCTAGCGCTGCCTCTTTTTTGCAGGAAGTGCGAGCAGCTTTCAGCAGGTAACTGTAACCGTGACGGTGAGTGGCTTCGGCTGGGCAGGCCATCCTGGCCATCAGTGTACCAAGAACTCCTCTTCACAGCCCCAGGGATGCTGCCCACACTGCTAGTACTCCTCCAGTCCACCTAAAGATGCACATTACCCATTTTATCCTTTACAAAAACTGCAAGACAACCACAGGAAGTGTGGTTGTTTTAACAATTGCGTTGCCAAAAACATCAGTTCATTATATTATTTGGTCTCAATGTATGAATAAAGGTCTGATCAGTTTTTATTGTAGCCTATTTCTAAACCCACAGAGGGAAAACAAACGTTTAGATTTCCTGAAACTGATAAATTTCTCTGCTGTTGATCCATTGTTTAGACCATTTTAACATTTCATTACTAAAGCAATACAGATTGTCCATCAGTGTTGATTAGACCTGTATGAGTGGGGTGTAGCAGGGCGAGCAGTCACGGCTGATTGGGGAGGCAGGAGGCGTGGCCCATGAGCGTAGCGACCTTGTGGGAGACAGACGTGGAATTCTGGTGGCATCCAGACCGGCTACTGCCATTACCTGAATGAGAGAGAGGAGACGGAGCAGGTTTCTATCGATGAACCATCCACATTTCACTCATTTCCAACTCCTCCCACTATAGGCGTAGGTGTACCTGTTGCTGCATCAGGTGCAGTGGAAGAGCTGTGCATGATGGAGATGGAGGAGCTTCATCTATGCTACTTCTTCTGCGAAGACACTCAAAACTGAATGTTGGTGTGTTGCAGGCTTAGAGGAAACAAGAAGTGAAACTCTTTCAAACTTAGGGTTATTGAGGGTCTGACATATACAAAAAATATTATTTATATATTAAAGTCAAATGAAAGAAAAGGAAACAAGTAAAATTTTATGTACAGTTAGAATTATCACAATATTACTGAAAAAATAATATATTTACTGCAATTTACTATTATTTTAATATAAATTATTTTAAAAAATAAATTGTCAATTTAATAATATTAAGGCATTTTGAGTTTAACTATTTGCAGATATAATAAATTTCACACTCAAATAACTTAATGATAAAATCACTATTAAAGCAAAAGCAGTTGAACCTTGGGGGGATGGTAAAAACCATCTCCTGGGCGACCGCCGGTCATCTTGGCATATAGGCTGTTTGTCGTCGTCACAGTAACCTTCAGACTGACAGTCATCCCTGAAATGGTCAAACTCTCCGTCTGCAGTGTCATGGAAGTTCGTCTTGGATAACCTGTCCCTGGTGAGCATGATGTCATCTTCATGAAATTCCTCCCCACTGAAGTATTCCCCAGACACCCGCTCTTCATCGCTGTCCCTGCCCCCGCCCCCTGGCTCCTCTCGGCGAATAGTCGGGTGAAGTACTCCGCCATTTTTTGACCTGTTAAACAAAATCACACAGACCTATTATCATTTTGGTAATTATAAATCCCATTCGTTGTACATATATTGGGGACCCAATTCATAATTTGATTTATGTTTCTTAAAAACCGTCATCTAGATTCAAAGAAATAATGTAAAACTTTTTCACTATGAATCCAAGGTGGACCAAAACAGTCATCATCAAAATCTGTGAAACTTTTAGGTAGGACGTATTTCATTTCAGTTGTTGCATAGGTTACATACCTAATATAGGCCTCGTAGTAGCGTGTTCTGATCCACGTAAAGGAGGAGGAGGTGATTCAGGCAGAGAATAATTTTTATAAGCAGAGAAGTGGAAACAAGAGAAAATTTGAAAGTTTTATGTTTTTTTAGATTGAATTCTGAATTTTTACATAACTGTAATGTCTCTTTGGTAAAAATGTACTTCCAAATACACTGTAAATCTTTTTATAATGCTGTGAAATAAATCCTACATATCTGCATTTGTTAAATATTTATTAAACAGAGTAATTTGTGTAACATCTGAGGGATGGAAATACTGATTATATGGCATTTTGATTTTGTATGTAGGCAAACCTTCAAGCTGCAGCTTTGGAATTTAATCATTTAAGTTTTCCTCCACATCTTTCTGATTTTGATTTCCATTTTTTTCCATTTTAATACTTTTTTATACTTATTTCAATCAACCTCTGATAAAAGGTTAAAGATGTCTGGAATGATTAATGTTACTAAGACCTTCAGGGAAATGTGCAACATAACTCGTGTTGTTGTACTGAATACAAGTCTTAGTTTTCAGACCAGTCTTAAGACATCATTTTCAATATCTTGGTCTTCTCTTGGTCTCAGACATTTTGGACTCTGGATTCTTTTTCTCAGGAGGAGTCAAGACCACAGCTTCAACATCCTTTTTTTTTTACTGCATTTAAGTATGAAACACCTTCCAACATTCGAATGCAACCAATAAAGTTTTTTTTAATAAGGAAATTTCAACACTGCCACCTGTGCCCCAATTTGTACAGAATGAGAAGATTAAAGGAAAACAAGAAGAAGAAGCAAGAGGGGAGAAACATTTTCTACTGCAAATATCTTAATGTGTTACTGTCTGTACAGCAGGCAGAGGGAAAGCTAAGTGAATTAAGTCCTCCATCTGCACCTCTTCCCTCTACTTGCTGTAGTCAGTTAACGTTTAGTTGGACGTATGTATTCATGTAGCATGTATCTGAGGATCAGATTAAAGAAAGTTGGCAGTTCACCTAAATGTTGTGGCAGTGCGCCTAACTGAAAAAGCAAAGCGCACCAGTGAAACCAGTAAGTCTTAAAACAGATTATCTTTAACCATTAGCTGGAACAACCGGATTATTATGGCTGTTATTATGACTACTACAATTGTCTAGAAAATGGCATCCTATTTGTTTGGTCTTGGTGTCGACACCCTCAAAGTATTGGTCTTGTCTTTCTATGTTCTGATCTCCACTAAGTCTCAGTGTCAGTTGCCTTGACAACAATAACTAACTATATCCAGAATAAATATTTGCTGCCTTAATCTTTAAACAAAACACCTGTTTCTTTCACAGAATTAATGAACTCCACACTAATATTATTTTGAACACACATGGTTCAACTGGAAATTCATCTACTATTAAACTGTTTGCCATGTAAACATAATGTCTACCAAAATTAACGATTGATGTGGTTAGTGATGTTGGATTGCTATAATTTTGAACAAAACAGTATATTCAAATCAACTAAATCTGGATATTGTTTCTGTTTGATGCGCTTAATTTGTAACTTTTAACTGATAACAAACCTTGTGGAATGTGACTTCCACTGCTTGTTGTGCAATCCCCTGCTGTAAGTTGCTGATGACTTATTTCTTGCTGAAGAAGGGCGACCTCTCTGTAATAAACACTTCTGTTGCCTCCCAGAGGTCATCGAGAGAAGCGAGGGCACATTGGCATTGTTGAGGTTGGCGTTGGAGGGTATTGGGGACTGAGGAGAGGTCGAGTTACAGTGAGGGTAATCATACAGATGAGGGGGATGATGATGATTATAGTGGATGGGTGAGGAGTTCATCTCCGTCTCTCCTTCTTTGTCGCTGCTACTGGCTCTCCTGCAAATCGGAGCAGGCACGATAGAGGGAGTGCAGTAGATGGGCAGGATCTGTAGGGGGCGTTGCGTGACGGTTGTGGGCTGGGTATGATCTGTACCAATGTGGTTAACGTGATTCCCAAAAAGGCCGCCATTGCGCTTTGAGAAAATAACAGACATTAACAACGAAAACAAAAACAAACAAAACAGATCACTTAATTGGAAATGGACTAATCTGCTTTTTCTATTATGAATTATTTGAACTAACCATCTCAAATTTTACAATCCGACAGAGCAGACATTAAAACATTAAAACACACATGAACTTTTTATTGGGATTGTTTGTACCCGAAAGATCTCCTCTTCTTCCTCTCCAGTTCCATCTACAAGCCCCTCCTCCTGTAAGTCACATGATATTGCTCGGCGAATTTCTGGTCCAATGTCATGCAGCGTGCGCAGGCCGGCCTGCAAAGTAAGTACAAATCTAAAAGCATTGATGAGAATTATGCATATGGGGACTAAAAGGCTTTATGGGCTTGGATAAGGTTTAAAGAATAAGTTTATAGTTGGGATGGGTACCGTAGCCTTAAGGTTTCAGTAAAAGTTAAACCTGATTTTACAGCATAGCTGTAGATGATTAGGATTAAGGTAACGGGCCAAAAATATTTTGACAATGACAAAAACAAAGACGTTTTTGTAGGGTAGTGTTTGTACATCATGGAAAATACTGAGTGTTGATACTTGGTAAACCTGCCTGTTTTCTCAGCTCTGACCATATTGTTATTGAAATGCTTATATACTCATGTTGCAATTTCCAATGAAGTGTTTAAACGCCAACCATAAAGATTACAGATCACAGCCAGAGTTAATATTATACATTCAACATCAAGTCTGAACTAAGTTTGCCATTATCAGTAGTTGGCAATCAGGGCCTCAGAATATAAAACATAAAAGAATGCATCCCTCTGATTAAAGTAATCAGAAGGATGTAATGTCTTCCATAGTACAACATTGTAAAATAATTCTATTCAAGGTTTTTATTGTCCAAGTGCTCATTACTTTTCCCCTTTTAAAGATAAGCATACCATAAAAAGTTATGCATTGTAAAAAGCATAAAGCATAAAATCCTTTTTCAGACTACAGAAAAAGAAAATCAATCCAAAAAATGTTGACAATTGTTTGCCTTTTTTTTTTTAAGGCAAATGTGCATAGCTGTTTAAGTTTTGGATCTACAATGATTTATAGTCAAGTCAAGTTTATTTGTATAGCACATTTCAGCAGCAAGGCAGTTCAAAGTGCTTCACATCATAAAAACATCAATCAAGTATACAGCAAATCATCAAAATCATCAAGCAAATACACATGAAAATCATGAAAATCATTGAGCAAATATAAATGCATCAAAATCATAAGGATCATCAAGTAAATATAGTTCAATGTTCTACTTACTGGTAATCAAAGGCAGCGCTAAACAGGTGAATTTAAAGGAATTTAGCCTTGATTTAAAGGAACTCAGTGTTTCAGCTGTTATGTAGCTTTCTGGGAGTTTGTTCCAGATTTGTGGTGCATAAAAACTGAAAGCTGCTTCTCCATGTTTGGTTCTGGTTCTGGGGATGCAGAGCAGACTAAAACCAGAAGACCTGAGTGGTCTGGAAGGCTGATACAATGACAACAGGTCTTTAATGTATTTTGGTGCTAAGCAATTCAGTGATTTATAAACTAACAGAAGTATTTTAAAGTCTATTTTCTGAGCTACAGAGAGCCAGTGTAAGGACTTTAGAACCGGGGTGATCTGCTCTATCTTCCTGGTCTAAGTGAGAACACGAGCAGCAGCGTTCTGGATCAGCTGCAGCTGTCTGATTGATTTTTTAGGCAGACCAGTGAAGACACTGTTGCAATAATCAATGCAACTAAAGATAAAATGCATAGATGAGTTTCTCTAGATCTTGTTGAGATATTAGTCCTTCGATCCTGGAAATGTTCTTCAGGTGACAGAAAGCTGACTTTGTAATAGTCTTTATGTGTCTCTATAGGTTCAGGTCTGAGTCCATCACTACACACAGATTTCAGGCATGAACACGAGTTTCTGGCTGTAATAACTGAAGCTGAACGCTGACTGTAGATCAATCCTCTTTAGGTCCAAAGATAATGACTTCAGTTCACCAGATGAGAGGGATGAGTTTACTATTTGAATCAGGTCAGATGCAATGACAGGCAGAACTTTCTTAAGGAAGGTTGTAGGTAGGATATCAAGACAGCAGGAGGAGGAGTTTAACTGATGTATAATTTCCTCTAAGCTTTTATAGTTGAGTAGTTGAAATGTGGCCATTTTATCTGCATTTGTTATGATTGGGCATAGCATTGTTATTGGATTTGGTGTGGATGTGCAGATTAGCCTTCTAATTTTTTGAATTTTCTCTGTAAAAAAGTTGGCAAAGTTCATTGCAGTTCATTCAGTTCATTGCAGGCCCTGGTAGAGTGGAGTTCAGGTGGTAAAATCACAGGAGGGATTGTCAACGTGTCAACTGTGGCAAACAAGGCACCAGCGATGTTGATGTTTTTGTTTATGATTTACACAAAGAACGTTTCCCTTGCATGTTTTAGTGATGAGTGATAAGCTTTGCAGACTTTCTAGATAAATTTTCTACAAAAATTACAACTGTTTTGAAATTTTCATGAAAATGTTTACTGACTATGGTGGTCTAAAAATGTTTGTTTCACATGAACAATTAAAACAAAACAGAAAACGATTAAAACAAAAACTTATAACTCCTACTAATTTAAAGATAAAAAAGTTCTTAAAGGGGAAATTTAAACCTACATTACATTTAGGAATTTTCAGTAACATAAAATATATACATATTTTACATTAACTAATTCATTTAGTCCCCATATGCAGAAAATTAGTGATACAAACTGCTTTTACTCACCTGTAAAGCCAAGGTGGTGTTCTCCCAAGACCTCCTTCCCACAAGACCTTGCTCTTTGCGCCTCTTGAATTTTCTGAAGTAATCCTGTATCAGGAAGGTGGCATAGAACTTCCCCACTGTTACCTCGTCATCTAAGTGAACAGACCAAACACACCAAAAGCCTCCCACATCAGGACCCAAACACCTCAGCGCTGATATTCTGCTGTAAACCGAGGTGATACCAAACACACAGAATTCAAAAATGCCTGGGAGTCTGTTAGATTTGTTTTCAGGACAATCTAACTCATCAATCTTGCCAACTGTGAGTAATTTCTAATAAAAAATTTGGTCTATTAAGACTAGAATGTTTTAAAAGTGATCTCTTCAGTGATGCTTGACCACAGAGACAGTTGCCCACCATAAAGGTTTTGTTGCAAATAGAACACCAAAATCAGAAAAAAGTTGGAACACCATGAAAAATATCCAAAGAAAAGAGAGAAAATTCTTAGAATACAGTTTAACCTAAAGTTACATTTTGCGTGTTAGTTCATCACCTGTATCCTCTTTTTCTTTGCAGCTTTTGCAGCCTCCATTATGTGTGAAGGATATAGCTTATCTTATTTATTCTACACAATAAACATCCAAGTGGGATTTGTGAACATAATTTGGTATTAGACATGCAGGGAAATATTTAGTTGTGTCCTGAGTTGACCTTTTTTCAGCCTGATCAGTCTGACCAGCAACTAGGGTTAGGGTTTGACAGCACATTAGATCCTTCGGCCTCAATGTGGGCTTGAAGCACATTTCTAACCCCAAGTCATATGCTGAGAGGGACCAAAAATGCAAATTATGAATGCCTTGATTTCAAAAATCGGCCTCTAATCACTGGTTGATTGATCCATCTATGCTTGTTACAGTTTTAGTAATGTAATCCTCTGCTTGTGTTGTGTCAGCTTTAAATCTTGTAAGCAGGGCTCTGAGATCACAGTTGTTCAATTTAGACGTGCCCTTGCCTTTTACGCACAAATATACTTCAACATCTCTGAAGTACTTAATAATATTACAGTAGAGGGGAAACATTTTAAATACATTTAAATTGTTTTATATGTCTTTCTCCAGTTTTTTTTTCCTCAGGCGAAATATGTTTGCACTCTAAAGTATCAAATCCTAAACTTTTGTCTTCCCAGCCTTTCTAAGTATGTATGAATTGCGTGAAGTTTTATTTTTTTTAAAAAGCTAAACAAAACATGAAATTTCTTTCATTTGTACTGTCTGAAATTAAAACTATTTGCTATTTAGTTTTGGATACATATTTTTACTTAACATTTTTCATACTCCTACAACTTTTTCAAACTTTTAAGAACATTTGGGGTTGTATCAAAATTTTGAAATCTATTTACAAAATACTACACTTCTTCTTTTTTGGTGTACAAAACATCCAAAAGAGGATGATTTCATATGTCAGCCAGGATGTAGTGGAACGCTATTCTTGGCACTATCCACTGACAAATGGTTTACCGTGTTTATACCAAGGAAGCTCTAATCAGTTGCAACAGCATTTTAAAACACTCCTTTTACTTCATGTCATAAACAAAGACAATTTCTCAATCATCAATTTTAGAAAAAGAAAAGCAGATGTTTCTACATCTCTTGGAGCAACATAATCTGCAGCAGCAAGTGCATGCAACAGCAGAGCACAGGGAAGTCAGAGTCAGATCTCCACTATCTATCACAAGGGTTTACAGGATGAGCAAATGATGTTCACCCTGAAAGAAGCTGTGACTATAAACTTGCTCTATCTGCCATGCGGGGAGGCTCACCAGGTATGAGTCTGATTCCTCAGATAAGCTATTCATGAAGCAGACTGGGGAGCAGAGCAAAAAACACAGCTGAATCATGGTAAGTAGTAGATTTCCTTTTCAATGTTGTTATCACCTTTCTTTGACCCTCTTATTGCCAGAGTGGGGTCAAGTAAGATGACACATGCCAGTGGACGCTTTAGGATGGAAGTGTTCATTACTTGAATCATTTTAGGAAAAAAAACGTCTCTACATCACCTGAAACAGCCAGAGAAACACTTCAAGAGGCTCTGCTCAGAAAGAGAATCAATAACTAAGGCAGAAATTAGCATGAGTCCTCTATTTTTAATTTACACTTAAGATAAGTCTCTTATCTTAAGTAAACTACATAAAGCATCTGTAAGTTTTTAAGAAAAAAAACATCATTAGTATTTCAGCTACATGTTTTTGTGTAATTTATGTTTTAAAGTTTTAAAGTAAGTCATTAGACTACTTTACCTGTGATTTAAATCAAAGAAACCTAGAGTTTTCTTAACATTTCATTAATCCACAATGAGAAGAGCTCATAATCAACCATAGATTCTCTTTCTGTACAGAGCCTGCTAAAGTTTTTTAAAAGAGGTATCATTAGTTTCATGCCACCAGACCAAAGCAGAACTACTCCAGAGAGCTCAGGACGGCAGAAAGAGAAGACAAACAATGCCAGCAACTGAAAGCGGGGGAAGCTGTGGAAGACAGACGCTTTGCAGAAAAATAGCAAAAGCAAAATAAAAAGAGAGAGATGGGTTCACATATTAAACCACACAAAAACATGCAGCATGACTTATTCTAACTAAAGCAAATAAAGTGTCAGTGATGCAAAAACTACTCAGACACAACTAAAGGAAGTCACATTTGCACAGACTCACAAACATGAAGTTCCAGACACAACAGATTTCTAAAAGCAACCATTTAAGAAACAATCGACAGTTCTGACATTTGCATATGCTCATCTTTAACAATAAATATATCCAATTAATTTGGGGCTTTTAAGAAATCAAATTACCCCTTATTTTTTTAGGGTTGAATGATCATACAACAAACAACTGGCCCCATACAACCCTACATGAACTAAGTAAACGGATATCTAAACGCATTTCCTCTAATCTTGAGTTTTCTAATCTTGAGTCAAAATTTCACATACAGACTCAAATATACACTGTACATACATCCCTGCTAATATTTAAGCTAATGTCCCATAGCGAATTGCAGAGAACCCACATTCTTTTTGTTGTCAACAAAAAAAGGTGCTTAGATTCTGGTGTTTTCAGACACATTCTGTTGGGTTGTGGTTTCTCCTCATTGTACCTTCTCAATGGTTTTTAAGTTTCTGTTCACCGGCTTCCTTATTAAAGATTCATTCTGCATAGATCCATTTGCCTCCTGTTACCTGCACTTGGGTCCAACTTAAACCACCATCTTAAAAGCAGTTTTGATGTGTGTTTGGGCTCACTATCCTGTTGGACTGACAGCCATGTCTAAGGTTAGAACTAGTTAGCTTTTGATTTGAGGTAAAGTCCAAAAAGTGAGAGGTATTTTTCCTTCATAATTATTCCAACCATTTTATGCAATGAACCATTACTACTGGCAGTGAAACAGACCCTCAGCATGATACCAGTGTGATGCCACTACTAGTTGGTACTTTGTTCTCAGGTTTGAAAGCTTCACCTTGTGTGAAGTGTGGTTAAATGGCCCAATTATTGTCTTGCATAGAACTTTTTCCAGAAAATGTTTGACTTGTTCATGAGGACAAACATTTCATTTTTTCTCCAAAAATTCAATAGAGCTTGAACGTAGTGAAGGAGATTCTTTCTTGGTTGACACCCTCTCAGTCCATGATAAATTCTCAGGTTATGACAGGCTTGATCCCTGATGGTCCTTGAACTGTTGCTGACCATCCTTACCAATCCTCTTTCATGCAAAGGTGACAGTTTGGGTCAAATGGCTAAAACTTTGACATATGGGTGTTCCAACAAGACAATGATCCAAAACACAAATCAGAGCAGGCAATGAAAGGGTTATATTAACCTTGCTAAATGCCGTTCCTAAAACCTGAACCTCAACCCTATTTGAAAATTATGGACTATGTTTAAAAGCTGGGTCCATGGCAAGAATCTAATGAATTTAAATCAACTTGCCTAATTCTGATAAGGTGAATGACCACATAACTTAGTAGAATCATGCCAGAAACTTGTTGATGGTTATAAAAGAAATGTATGGTGTCTCTGCAGCTCGCAAAGGGCCATTTCGCCAAATATTACTGAAGGTATGTTTATACTTGAGCATGTATGTATAGTTTTTACCTCTAGTGGATTACACAAAATTAACAATACATTTTAACTCGTGACCCAAATTCTAAAAAGAATCACCAACAAAAAAAAAACCCTATGAAGGTTGTATGCTCTAATCTGGTAAAAGGGGGGTTTGAAAACCTTTAAAACCCTAGCTTTATTAGTTAATTAATCAAACCATGTCCATGCCCATCATGAGATTATATTAACTTCTGATTGGCACTGTACATTTTTCAGTTCTGCTTCTCTTTATTATTAAATGTGTGTACTTTCCATGTAATTGTGATAAATAAAAGTTTTTAATCACCAACATATAATCTCAGGTACATAATGCTGTTAAATCTAATTAAATCATCTCACTACTTGTGTCTAATCAAATGGCTGTATTCAGTAGAATTCAATTGAAATCATTTAATGTTATTCTGAATCTGGATTTAGTTGGTGGTGTAACAGCTAAAGAAAAATTGCTAACCTTTACTAACTCCACTGAAATCTAATGCAGAACTGGATAATTGAATCTAATTATGATTGTAGGTACTGTCACCTTCAATGACTGTCATTTTTATTTCAGACAAATGTTTTGTCTGTTTAAATTTCCTTTCAGTCCACATTTCACCAGTTTAACTTAGGAAAAGCTGTTTTTTTATGTGACTGAGGCTCAGCAAGTGTTTTCCTAAGTGTTATGATCACTGACCGCCTGCAGGAGGCACGACTTGATCCAGCAGCTTCATGCTGGTCCTCTTCCAGATCTTCTTGATTACAGCTCTCAGCTCCTCATTGGCTTGCTCCAAGTTACCTTTGAAAGTAGTAAAAATGTTATTGGGGGTACAAATGAGTTATATTCATTCAGTTAGGAACACTATCTGATAATAACCTCATAGTATGTGGATATTGCTCAAAGTATCATTCTGTCATTGGCTGGTTAAATTACGCAACTGGACCAGTTCATTATCATTAACTCCAAAGTTGTTGAATTGGATGGAATCAAACTCCCTCTGGTGGCAAAACATGAATAATGCATCTTGCTAAATAAAAGAACATCCTGACACCTCACCTAAAAGTTTCTGTTGTTATTGTTTTTCTCAGTGGGACCTAAAATTTAACAGTAAACAAAATTTAATTAAGCTAAGTTAATCTCACTGTTTGAATTTGAAATGAATAAATTATGCATGAAGCAATTTTAAAAGGCAGAAAGTGCTATGAAGGATAATATATAATAATCACAGAAACCCCAAAACATAAAAATACTATAGAAAATACTATAAAAATAATGGACTTAAAAACTTTTTACAAAAAACTATATTATCAGTTCTTTACAGAGAATGTGCCTTTAAGAAGTTCAGTGAGTCAACCAAACTTAAATAGCTTCTTCCACAGTCATGGTGCGACAACCTGAGGGGCTTAATCTATTTTGGCTGTCGGTCTTGTATAGGGAATAACTAACAAATGTTGATTTTGAGAACAGAGAGAACTAGAAACTTAGAATGTTGGAAAAATATAGTGATGCCTGTTCATTCACTGCTTTATATGTGAGTGGTAATATTTCAAATGATTTCCACATGAAGCTAGTTTGATGCATTTAAAACAGGGATTTTATTAGTTTGCTTTTTAGTACATAATAACCTTTAGACATATATCTGAAAGACTCATAATACCCTGAAGTGAAGTGGTATTTAGTTCAGTAAATAAGGCATTGTAGATATCTTGAGTTTAGGAATGCTCATTAAATGAAAGAAGAAAGACTGTAAGAACTGTTTTATATTTGAATCCAGAGTCAGGTTTGAATAAAAATTTATCCAAGCTAATGATGTATTTGGTTGGTTACTGTTCAAAAATTCAGGTGCAGCTATAATTATTGTTTGTGGTTTATTGAGATTTCTATCCTCCAGCTAATCATTCATCTGAATCTAGCAGTAAATCAAGGTGTGTAACTTTTCAAATGGACAGGTTTCAAAACACACATAGAATTGACCATCACCTACATAAAAATAATCAAAAATGAAGAATAAAAAAGAATAATACCGAGAAATAATATCTGAAATATATGAAAACATAAAATGAAAATAATTGTATCCATCCTTGTAGAACACTACAGGTTAACAATGTTTTTACTTTGTGAAATTAAGAGGGATAAGACAACTTTGGGATTTTTTTTTTCCAAAATGATGTCTGCCAGCAACAGAACTACATTAACCTCTATTTTTTGCTTTCTGTTTATAATATGTTTATTAATAAAACATTTACCCACAAAAAGATATCAACTGCAAAAAAAACTACTCTGCCATGCAGCAACAATGAGTGAGGAAATAAATGAGAAAAAAAAAAAAATAATAATAATTTTGCCGATTCCCAATAACCTGAGCTGCTGACTCACCCTCAGTCTTGATCTTAAGGGCAGTGCGGACTAAAGCAAACAAGGTGGCATTAAACATTACGGTCCCATCACTGTTGAGAGGCATGTTCATTGCCACCAGTCGCTGCAACAGAATTCAAACTTCAGATTAATTTGGAGGCATCAATGTGAAAATGGGAGCTGTTTTTCACTGCAAATACGAGATTGTGAGTTGTACAAGCCCACCTTACAGGCAACTCTGTGAGGACAGAGCTTGCCAAAGCCCAACGGAGGCTGGATCCTCCTTAATAGAGTGACCACATCAAGATGTTTAATCCTGCCCCTAACAACACATGTGAAAAGGAAAGGCATTACATCTACAGGCAATACTTTTAATTACAACAGCTTCTAAGAATGATCAAAAAAGTTGCTGTGTTTTGGAAAAACATTCAGGAGTAAATTTTATTTAAAAAAAAAATATTTTTTGGTCTTACTTGGCTTCAGGATCATATTCAGACCATATCCTTTTAAACTCATCCAGATGGTGAGGGCCAAGAATGGACCAATCACGAGTCAAGTAATCAAAGTTATCCATAATGACCGCAACAAAAAGGTTGATAATCTGAAACAAAAACATTCAATATTTTTGCATCATTTCATTAATCGCTTTACTGTGAACTCTGGTTGACTGTTAGGTCTGTGGTAAAAACATGACTGGCACTGGAAACAGTGAGCTGTATTGAGGAGTACCAGGAAAGCGCAGAGCATGTAGAAGCTGATGAAGTAGATTATAGCAAAGTTGCTGCCACAGGTTCTCTCCTCTCCTGGGTTGTAGTCTGACTCTGAGTCGCACAGCTTCCCTGGCAGACAGGCCAGCATGATCTCCTGCCATGCCTCCCCTGTAGCACATCTGAGATAGAATAAGAAAAAAGACTTACACAGCTGCTAAACCATTTTATTTATTATTTATAATAATTATGATCGTCCCAGCCAACGTTACAAAATGTTCAAACCTGAACAGCATCAGGACAGCTTGAGGAAAGGTTTGGAAATTGTTGTTGCGGTTGATTTGGGTTCCGTCCACCATTGCTATTTTTCCAAACACCTAAAAGCAGAATCTGCTAAAGTAAGATTTAAAAGCTACAGGAACAGACATGAACCTAAAAATAGGGTGCTTCGAACAAGCCATGTGGAGTATCAGAAAGTTTGGCTAAACATCTGTCTACATGTCAGACAATATTACCTGCATCCCAATTACAGCATAGATGAAGAACAGCATGGCTATCAGGAGGGCAACGTATGGAAGAGCCTAGAAGGGAATAAAAAATAAAAAGTATTCATGAATTCTTTTCTGCAGTGTACATTTTTTAGAATTACACAAGGCAAAGTTATTACAGTTTTTGGCTAAACATTAAACAAAAAATGGCAATCTAATTATATGAATTCAGAGACACAAATTGGACACATAGTAACTACTAACTTACATACACTCACCAAGCATTTGGTGAAATTCTAAAAAAACAAACAAAATAATAATCTGGAAAAAAAATCCACATTTAAAGTGTATTATATTTTTTGTAGCGCTAAACATGAGTGCCAATCTGAATAGCTATATTTGACTTGTACCAGTAAAGTTCCAGTCATTTTACTTTGAAATGTTCCAATTTTTTTTCATTTGCTGCACATGATAAAGGTCGAGCATCAAGGTCTCCTTGGAAATCATGGTTGTTAATATTTAGAGATGCACTGAGAAAATGGGCTGGTGACTGGTCGATTTAAAGGTAGAGTAGACCTGACTGGTGACCAGCAGTTCTGTAACTCAAAAGTACACTAACATAACACATATCACTTAACACCATACTAAGCGCAATTAGGTTGCAATAACTACAACACTCTTCAGTGTGGATGCTATTGCTGAGAGAGGACTGAAAGTGCGTTATTTTCAGTTACAGTTAGTGATGTGACATTCACAAACAATACGATTCTTTTGAATGGCTCTTTATCCTGAATGATAGGACTCGAGTCTCAGAGAGAGTCGTTCTTTGTTTTTTCATGACTTTGATTGCTTATAATGCTTTGCACACACTGCAATAGCGACTTATTTAATTTAAAATTATGTTTATTACATAAATACAATAAAAGAAAGGGATAGTCGTATGAGCATACAGAGTGCATGCTCTTTGCTCACTGTTTTCGTCACGTGTCATGGCGGCAGACGTGTGCAGCACTGTGCGTGACTTGGCTGCAACACTGATGCAGGCTTCATACAGCGAGGGAGAGAATGAGGACGATGCACGGTGCGCTCCCTTGTTCTTAGTTTCTTCCTGCTTGTTGCTCCTGGGATATTATTTATAGGTAAGTGTTGTTTACCATTAGTGTGCTGCCTTCATTGTTATATTTAATGGTGCAGAAGATGATTTTTGTTTCTGCCAAATCAACTCAAGTGCATATTTTTTCTTCTATTTGTTACATTTTTCTTTCTTGATTTTGTTTCTATATTACAAATTGCACTAACATGATATTAATGCACACAACACTTGCAGTAAAGAACTACATGGGTATTTCATCATATTTTGATATACACTTAATTTTTTTGAAAATATATACATTACCATTTTTTTTCCTGCAAGAATATACTACGGTTCTATTTTGCACCTTTTGAATAAATATTCATTTTACTTAATACAGATGATTTGTCTGTCTTTGTGAATTTCACCCACAAAACAGATTTCTATAAATTGATATAAAACTATGTCAGGGATAAAATGGCTTGATCTTAGAAAAATGTACATTTTCAAAAATGGATCATTTGAACAGTTCTTTTGAATGCCTCTTTGAAGTGAACAGATCCTGAAAATCTGGGTCTGTTCAAAAAGCCATAAGTGTTATCACTAGTTACAGTGGTTTAAAAATTAATCAGAAGACGTACAGTGATGTAAGACCTATTTTAAGGAATGTATAAAGTTCATTCAGGCATGGAGAGAGAAAGAGCTTTAACAGAAAACAGGGAGGCTGAACAAATTACTAGAAAGTTGTTCTGTTGTACTTCATCCTCAACCCCTCTGTCATGAAACACACTGAACTGTGAAATAATGGCAACCTTTTGAAAATTTCTGAGTTACTATAAGGGTCTATGTTTCTCTGAACCATACACACATAACCATACACACAAAAACGAAATTATAATTTAAGAAGTGCTTTTTCTATTCAGTCAGATTATCTTTGATGTAAAATTTGAGAAATTCTGAGAAACATTTTAAAATGACAAAAAAAAAAACAAAAAAAAAAAAAAAAAACACACAAACAGAACAAAGACTGCAAATACTTTTTCACAACACTCTAAGACTTCACCTGGAAAGACTTGATGAAGGTCCACAGCAGAGTCCTGATTCCTTCCCCTCTGCTCAGGAGTTTGACCAGCCGCATCACCCTGAACAGGCGGAAGAAGGTGATGGAGATGCGAGCGCTGTCCTCTGTATTCTGGACGTGAAGAATAACCAAGATACAAATAAACAAATACTACAACCTTCTATCACAGTATTTGGGGCTTTGTATTACTCATTCATTCATGCAGTCAGTGACGCATGCATTCATTCAGTATGCGGGAATGAATTAAATTGGCTAACAGCCAAAGTGGCAGTGGATCCAAATCCTATTAGAAATTACAGTCCTGCTTCATGACAACAACCAACCTGCATGCAGTCTTACTAAGAGTTACCTCCCATGGCATTAACAGATCTGAATGACTTACACACATAATACATTTAACTTTTGATGACAGAATACTCCAAAATACAGGCTAAATAAACCAAGTTTTTGAACTACAGCATGGGGCTTAGCCTGGCTTTGAAGTAGACAAGCATGTCAAACTTAAACAGAAATGATTGGCAATCTGACTTTCAAGACTTTAATCAAACATTTGGAATGTACAACAAAAACCATCTGTGTTATCCTATGTACCATGCCATGCACCCAGACAAGATGAGATACAGGGTCAAAGTGAAACTTATGCCAAAATGCAACAAATCAGAACGAGCCAAAACAAGACTGTGACAATGAGAAATACCAACGGTTCAAACACAAACTGTTTCTGACTACAAAAAGCATCTTATTGATTTAAGCAATCTCTCGACAAAAAGTGTCACAACAGAACGATGTAGATGCTTTTGCTTTTAGATGATAACAGAGGGATGAGGTTCTTGATAAAAGAGGTGGGGCTTAATCTTACCCCTGGATCCTCTATCACCTTGACAACAGGAATGGCTGCCGACTTGAAACCAGAAATCTAAAGTTAATCCAAGCTGCACAGCTTCAAACTATTCTCCACATTTTCACACTAGCTTTGTTATCTGCATCTTTTACAAACATTACAGGCAGAAAAGTTTTACTTTTTACCTGGAAGAATTTCTTCAGCAATGTAAAGCTTCTCATGCAAAAGCTTTATCACATCAGGAGTAACACCAAATATATAACAGTGCACTGTAAACATTTTCATTCCCCTTAAACCCACCTGTTTAGAGATGCCTTTGATTAGTAGTAAGTAAAACACTGAACTATTTTTTCTTAATGATCCCTATGATTTTGATGTATTAATATTTGCTCAGTGGTTTTGATGATTTTCATGTGTATTTGCGTGATGATTTTGATGATTTGCTGTACACTTGATCGACGTTTTTATGATGTGAAGCACTTTGAACTGCCTTGCTGCTGAAATGTGCTACACAAATAAACTTGACTTGACTTAAACTTTTTCATATTTTGTCATTACACTATAGTAAACTTTAATGGAATCTTAGACTAACACAAACTGTGAGGTGGAATTAAAATAATTTTAGTTATTTTTGTTTGTTTTGACAAATTATTTATGGAAGAGTAAACTGAAGAAAGCCATTTTTAAAAGATCCATGAAGGGGACATAACAAGCGTGAAGAAGTTGTTGCTCCATTCAGATGAAACTAAAATTGAATTTTTTTGTCACTATGTGTGCCAGAAGACTTAGACTACACATCACCTTGAACACACCATCCCCATGGTGAAGCATGGTGGTGGTGGCATCATGATGTGGAGATGCTTTTCTTCAGCATGCACATGAAAGATGGTCAGAGTTGGTAAAAAGATGAACAGAGCTAAGCACAGCAAAATCCTTCTATTTTCCTTCTAATTCACAATTATATCGTACCTTCTGTTAGTTTTTTTTTTATGTAAAATCCAATTAAAATAGACTGAAGTCTGAGGTTGTAATGTAACAAAAGGTGAAAAAGTTCATGGGGTGTGAATCCTTTTATAAAGCAGTGGATAAGACACGTGCATATCAAAACTTATGAGTAAAAACTATTTGTGGGGTAAAAATGTCAGTGAGTCTTAACCAAGACCTGAATTATGTCCCGACTTTTGATCAATAACTAACCCGGGTGTATATGTCATGAAATGCAGGCATGGTCTCATGAAACATTCACTCGATGCTGAGATATATTCAAACATTTCTTTCTAAAGAATTTATCCCATGTTGCTTTCTACACCAATGATTGGCTGCTGAAGCTTTACAGTGTGTTTATTACTCCAACCAGTCACTCAGAACAAACCAACATTTGGACAAGCTGGAAGAAAGCATGAAACCAATGTTAACATGATTCACAAAACAGGACATGGGGCGATCTTGCAGTAGCAGTGCTTTTTGAAAAGAATGCAAACAAAAATCCTGATCACATGTATGACAGATGATCTCAGCTGCATTCAAAGACAACTGATTAAAAAAAAGACATGCAGAGCAAACATGAAGTTTAAACAGATATGCCAGCTCCTTATCATCATCTCTCTTTTTATTAACAAACTTAAGTGGATATCTATGAGTATGTGTATAAAATCTGTTGATACTGTTGGGAAAATCCAATGAAAAAGAAGAAGATTGTGTTCTTGAATGCAACTCTGATGCTAAAGCAAGCGCTCCTGCTGATAACGACACAGAAAAGACGTGTGAGAAATGATTACTTACATTGATCTCAGTGATGGCAATGTCAACCACGCTACCCACAACAATTAAGGCATCAAACGTGTTCCATGCATCAGCAAAATAGTTCTGCAAGCACAGGCAACAGAGACACACAGAAAAGAGGATAGACAGGGACAAAAGGCCGTAGAAAGAAAAGGTAAGACAGAAAATAGCTTGACATATAGAAAGTACATCAAAAAGTTGAGCTTTGATAAAACAGGGAAGATGAAGGTCAGAGTCCTCCTGTCAGAGTTTGTGGGAGCACAGGTCTTTACAATTTAGCAATAGTTATCTAATTACTGTCAACATTGGTTAATAATCCTATAAGAAATGATAGGTAGTATGCACATGTTTTGATTTAGCCTCTGGATCCTGTAACAAATTCAAAATTAGACAGATATTTGGTAAATAATTTCCCCTTAATAATAAAACATTTGCTTTGTGAAAATGTGTTTATCTTCTAAGTAAAAGATAAAAAGATAAAAAAAGCCCCACAAACTTAAATCTGTAAATTGCTGATTCATTTGAACCTTTAGTCTGCAGATAAATGAAAAAAATTACATTTTGTGTCTTTAACGTCTGCTGCTGTTTAACAAAAAAATAACCAGCAACTAGATGCATCTTAATGAATTAATTAAAAATTAAAAGTGAATTAATTAACACTTTTGCTTTTCATATCACTTTTCATCTGTTTAGAAATTTGTAATACTAATTGGTCCAGATTTGCAAAAGCGTCCATTCCCATTTTCGCTAAGTAGAAGATATAACATATGTATGATATGTCTATAAACCATGCATCAAACAGATTTAGTTAATACAGGTTGTTTCTCATCTTAGATGTGAACGCAGATGTGAACGCACAGAACATATGGCCACTGACCTTTAGCCCATCAGAGATGAACTTGAGCTCAGAGAACTCTGCACATTTGGTAGTTTTACATGGCTCTTAAACAAAAAGCAATAAAGTGTATTTTGTTAACATCATGTCTTTCCCTTTCTTTGGAGAATTAATTTTATTTGCACCCTTACCTATTACTTCGACATTTTTATTTTATTAAATTTTTTTCAATTTTGGTCACATTTGAGCATTAGGCTGAAAGTCCAATGCTCTAAGCAGAGTGCAAGAGTGACCCCAAAATGCTTAAATAGTTATTTGTTCAAAGTTTCAGAAGATAAGGACATGTATACTACATGTATCCTACGTATTCAGCATGCAAAAGCAAGTAAATCTTTATCAGTGCATTGCTGTGACATTTGAGTGGCACTTGAATAAATTCCATAGCAAATGCATATATTTGGGATGTATTTGGAGTATTCAAGCTGCAATACTCATGACAAATCCAACAATATCCATAAATTTGGTTCATGTACAAGTTGGTTATGCTAGAGTATGAAAAGCATAGAACGGCAGTGTTGGAACATTGTTTACTTTAAACTGGGAAGGGAAGTAGATTTTATATATATATATATATATATATATATATATATATATATATGAATGCTGAACCAAAAAGTAGGAAAGAAGAACAGAGAATTTTAAAAAATGGTTTCATAATCATGGTTTCAGTCACTGCTAAATTTGCATTTTTACATTTACCGACAAGCTGCTGATATCTAAATATTTTTGTGTAGTTAAAGATTCTGACCCACCAAAACGCCTTTATGTTTACAGACTGGCTCACACAAAGATAGGACGGGAAGGAAAGGAAAGGAAAAGGAAAGACACTTAAGAAGGATTAGAAGGATAAAAGCAGTAATGTCAGGAGGAGCAGGAAGAGGGACTGAAAGAGCTGTACAGTCTGATGTCTTTCTACCTGGCTGAGTATGATGTCGACTACACTGCCGATCACCACTAGAGCATCGAAGACATTCCAGGCGTCTCCAACATAGCCCTGAATATGTTGACATACACAGCCAGCAGCGGGAGAAGGCAGGGCACAAGGGGAGGCAGCATGAGGTATGAGGAATAGGCAAAGTGAGGGCTGAACATCAGACTGTAGAGGGGTAAATATAAAAATTGGTCTAAAAGGAAGAAGCAGAGGGTATGAGATGAGGCACTTACTCTGGGTTTGAACGCAATGAGCTTTAGGATCATCTCCACAGTAAAGACTCCTGTGAAGACCATGTTGAGGATATCCATGGCATAGTTAAACAGATGTGACTGGCCATGGTGCTGAGGAGAGAAGCTGATCATTAGATGAATTCATTTTGTGATCATTACAACCACAAACTTTTTACTGGGATTTTATGCAAAAGATGAACACAAATTATGAAAAGGACAGATAGTTTTAAATTTTTATAAATTTCACAAAGTGTAGTACGCTTTTGGATTCAGCCCTGTTTACTCTAATCCTCTGAATAAAATCCAGTGTACCTTCAAAAGTCCTGGGAAGACCTCAGAGGTTTGTTAAAGAACATCAGAGAACAAACAACAGTATTTAGACCAAGAAACACAGCAGAAAGGTCAGGGATAGAGTAGTATAGCAGTGTTAAGGTATAAAAAAAATATTCAAATTTTGACAGGCATGAGAAGTTCTATTTGTAGTTTGGCTCAAGCTATGTAGAGGACACATGGCTTGTGTCCTCTACATGTTTGAAACATGTGAAACAGGGCACTCTGGTTTAAATCAAAGCATATTCATCTGTTAAAATGGCCCAGTAAAACTCCAGATCTTGTTTTTGTCTTGAGATATAGAAAGTTCCTGGTAGAGACATCCTGCAAAAGATTTGCAGCTTTGATTCCAGTAAAATGTGGTTCTACAAAATTTAACTCATGCGCGATGAGTACAATTGCACATCTCAACGAACAGCTGCATTTATATGGAGATAGGTGAACTCTGTTTACCTGTTAGGTTACTTCTAAAGGTAATTGGGTGCACTGGATTTTTATTTATGAGTATCACAATAATCGGGGCTGAATGCACATGCAGGCCACACTTTTCAAATGTTTATTTGTAAAAAGTTGTGAAAACCATATAACCTGTCCTTTTTTGCTTTGCAATGCATTACTTTCCAGTGGACTATCATAATAAAAGCCCCATTAAAAGACAGTAATGTTTATAGATGTAATGTTACAAAATGTGAAGAAGTTCAATATTTATGCAATGGACTGGACAAGTGTTTTAAATTAAGATGATAAATCCTATTAGGAGAACTTACTTGAATAGCCAGACACAGGGTGTTGAGAATGATCAGGACAAACATGACGTACTCAAAGCCGGTGGAGTTGACCACATACCAGAACTTGTACTGGTAGGGATTTTTTGGAATGTAGCGGCGTAGAGGGCGAGCTTTTAGTGCATACTCCACACACTGGCGCTGTAGTCGTATTAAGGGTGAAACAAAGGAACAAAGAGACAAACAGACTCATAAGTGAAAACTAATTACAGATGCCTCTAAAGCTAATCTTTTTCAACAGCCACCAACCTGGTTCTTGTCCAGCTCACAGTTCTTGTACTCCTTCTCTCCCTGCTCCTGAAAGGTAACAATGACGAAACCAACAAAGATGTTCATCATGAAGAAGGCAATGATGATGATGTAGATGATGAAAAAGATGGAGATCTCGATGCGGTAGTTGTAGATGGGGCCCATGTTCTCCCTGTTAGAGTCGATGGCCTTGTACAGCAAACTGTGGGGACACAAATAATCCAGTTGCAACAGTAAGTATAACCTGTTTTATTCACATAAAAATTCCCCATACAACACATCACATGCATTAACAAGCACAATGGGCTTTGACAGAGCTATTAATATTACTTTATTTAGGATTTTAAACTGATAGTGATTAACTGAAGTGGACCAGTACTCACGTGGGCCATCCCTCAAAGGTGGAGACGGTGAACAGGGCCATCATGGCCATGAGGACGTTGTCAAAGTTGAAGTCGCTGTTGTACCAGATCCTCTCCTTCACCATGGGCAGTGCCGTGTCCCCATTGTTGTAAAGAATGTATGTTCCCCTAGATTAAAAATTGTCTTTAGACACTTAATGCAAAAGTACAACACTGTCCAAATCTTTTAAACTACTCCTTGTTTCTTTATAATTTGCTTCCAGGCAGCAAGACTTTTTGGTCACGTTTTACAATGGTCTTCATAAACAGAATTTAGGCTTTCTGAAAGATAGTTCAAAGTACTTATTTCAACTTTGGCTGCTTTTCCACTTATTTCCTGTCCAGTTCCTTTTACCTGACAGTCACCACATGTGCAAGGTGTGCATAAAAAATTAAGAGGGTAGATAGGCAAAGAAAAAAAATGAAGAAATGTCAAATATAAAAAACAACTGCAGCAGATCTTCAAAAAAATAAAAAAAGCAATAACAATACTCCAGCAAAGACCTGAGACCAGCTCTGAAAGATGAATCAATCCATCTGATCATCTAATACAGTTTTCAGCTGTTTAGGAATCATGTCTGATACACTGTATTATTTAAAGACTTTTTACAGACTGAGCTAAAGGCACTGGAATAAGTCAAACTTAAAGGTCCAATTTGAAATTCGTTCTTTGCGAAGTTACCTTGCCAATACACCAGAACAGACCTTGATTTTAGCAGCCTTTTGTGCCTGAATAATTAATAGGCCAGAGTTAAATGGCTTAAAAATAAAAACAGGAACAAATTTCCGAATAAATAAAATAAAATTGTTTCTGATAAAATCATCAATTACTGCACTAACAATGAGGCAGGAAACAGCCAAACGCAAAACATGCGCCTTTTTTTCTTTCTGAGACCTGTTGATCACATCCGGCTGCTTGGAAGCAAAAGTACAGTCCTGCAGCTACGTCTGCTGTCAAAAACTGTAACCCAGAAAGAAAGGAGAAGAACTAACTTGCACTCATCTGGGCTGGATTTTGCATCATCTGTGCACCGGTAGAATTTACCCTAAAAAAACCAAAGGTACAACGAGATTTTATGTAACATATGTAATATAATAACACAAATTTCATACATATGTATGTGCTCTTGTACCTTGAAGAGCTGCACTCCAATACAAGCAAACATGAACTGCAGGAGAGTGGTGACAATCATGATGTTGCCAATGGTCCTGATGGCCACAAATACACACTGCACCACATGCTGCAGAGGGACATGATTATAAACTGTCAGTTCAAATACACAGCTGCATCAGAAACAAAGCCAGAGGCTTTCACAGAAAAACTACGTTCACGGGGAAAACCAGACACATTCATGTAGAGAAACACACAGGATTTAGGCCATGCATAGTGTTTTTACTTTAAGTCCTTTGGCTCTGTTGATGGCCCTCAGTGGGCGGAGAACTCGCAAAACACGGAGGATCTTCACCACTGAGATGGCAGAGGACCTGTGGAGGGCAGTAAAAACACACCAAAGGATCAACTTGACTTGTTTCAGAGGAACAATATGACAGTCATATTTGTTCAATATTTTTCTAAATGCAGTCTACATATCTCAGTTTAACCAAAGATCATATTGTTTCTTTCACATTTTTATACTGAAAAGCAACAAACTGAGATAATCTGAAATACTATTCGGCTAATCAAGTAACCTTTTCATGATCTATTCTCATGTTCAGGTCCAACATGAGAGAAGTTATGGTCTCGTCCAACTTCAAGAAATATCTTTACTTAAAACTCCAACTACTCATGTAAACCCACTGTATATAACATCAAGCAAAAATTAATAATTTCACCAAGGGATGAAAAAATATAATTTCCTACAGAGAGATGGAGTGATACATACTGAATGCCAAAGGAGACGAGAGACACGCCGACAACCAGCAGGTCTAATAGGTTGAAGTAGTTCCTGCAGAACGCACCTTTATGCAGGAATGCTCCGAATGCCGTCATCTAAACAAGTAAGAGAAAAATATTACACCAAAATCTAGATTCACAGACACAAACACAGAGCAGAAAAAATGGCAGCTTGGCTCAGGTTCATTTTTAAAACTTAAGACACAATAAAATCATCATTTTAAAATATTATTTTTCTTAATTTTTTTGTCCACTCTAAGAGGTTGGTTAAATATTGTTTTTGGGTTTTTGAGCACATTCAGCATAATTCATAATAATTTTTTTAAGCTTTTATTTTGAACTTCATGTGAAATTGAATAATTGAATTTTTGTCACCAATGATAGTATTAGGCACAATCTAAATAAATATATCATTTATTTTTCAGCATACATTATAAACTAATAAGACATGGTTTACATCTAAGCACGGGTCAGTTGCAACAATCAAGCCATACCACGCTTATAAAAAGTTACACCTTTGAAACAACTAAGATGTTCTACTATCATCCTCCTTTTTATGAGGAGCTGCAAAAGTTCAGAAGAGCTACAGTGCTGATTTCTGAAAAAGTTTGAAGCATAGAGTGAACACAGCGCTGTCCTGCTCCCAGCACACTGCTGGTCAGCTGGCTGAATGAAGGATATTACTTCATTAAGCAAGACATCAAGCAATATGTCTTGCTTAAAAAAAGACATTCGACTATTGGGAAATGTTTCTGGTTGTGACAAAGACAGACAATGAGGGCTAGAAATCTACAGTTCTGTGAAATAGTATTTGCCGCCTCAAAGACTTCTTCGGTTTTTGCTTTTTTGAGACACTGATATGTTGCACAATTTAATATCAGACCAAGATAACATGAATTACTAAAACTAAAACAGTTTTCAAATGATGATTTCTTTCATTAAATACAGTTGCCCTCCTTATTAAATCACGAATTAACTGTGATTAACCACATTTTACTGCCTCAGTTTTACAGGCCACACCGAGGCTTGAAGGATGTCTGACCTGTAGAATCAAGAAATAACTTGGAATAGAATCACCTGACAACATTACATAGGCTTAAGGATCTCAAAAAGCAACAGATCATGCCTCCAATAAAAAAAAAAACTGAACAGATGAGAAATAAAGTCAATGATATTTATCAGTTTAGAAAGGAATAAGAAAAGACATTACTCACAGTGAGTCATAACCTAAAAATGGAAAGAACATCTTAAAACCTTCCCAGCAGTGGCTGCCCTACCAAAATTACTCCAAGAATACGTCAACATCTCATTCAGGAGGTCACAGGAAACCTAGAACATCTGAAACACTGCTTGCTTCACTTTAGCTAAGGTCAGTGTTCAGAATTTAACAATAAGAAAGAGACTGGGCAAAAATTACATCAATGGGAGAGTTTCAAGGAGGAAACCATTGCTGACCAAAAACAACACAAAGGTCAGTTTCACATTTACCAAAATTTATCTTGATGATCCCGAAGACCTTTGGGAAAAAATTCTGTAGTCTGATGAGAAAAAAAGTGGACGTTTCTGGAAGGTGGCCCCCCAAATCCTTACCCTAAGCCAGCTTGGTTTGGATAGCTTACTTCCATTCATCAATGAAATTATCATTTGAAACCTGCATTTAGTATCTTTTCTGGTTATCTTTGTTTGATGTTAAAATTTTTGGATCTGAAACATTTTTGTGTGAAAAAAATAAAACTCAAACAAATACCTAAGAAATCTGTAAGGCAATTACTTTACTTTTTTTAATTGGCAAGACCACACTGTTTTAAGCCAACAGTTTGCAACCTTTCAGCCACAACATTTAAGCTGTCAGCTGCAGGCTGGCTACCTGAGCAGACAGCCTGACTAATCACCTACTATCTTCTTGTTCGACTTGTGTTACTTTATAAAGTTCAGAAGGGCAAAACTGTCTTTAGATTTGTTCTAAAGTCTCTATATAAAATGAAACAAAATGTTAGAGATAACATAATTATAGCTGTAATAATTATTGTTTCATTAGCAGCATTTCTCTTGTTCATAAAGCAGTTGGAACTATGTTATATTTGTTTTCACATTTCTTGCATAAATATTGTGAACCCTTGCTGTTTTTGATCAAAGTTATTATACAGTGAGAATCTCTAGCCCATGCCTTTTCTACATGTGCTAAACAAATGCCTTTAAAGTGAATATATACAGATATACATGCATGTGCAGCTCTGCGCACACACACTGGGACAGACACATGTGCACTATAAACAATGCAAAATATTGACACATGACAAGGAGAGCAGAAGTCCTTACATTCATTCACTACACAGGTGAAGCCTAAAACTGTAATGCAAACAGTGCCGAACATCCTCTGGCAGACTTTTAATCTAAAGCCTTTGCACAGGAGAGTTACCTGGTGCAGACATGCAGCGAGCAACGAGATGGGAGAAAGAACTGAACAGTAACTGTGCCGACCGTAAAATTATTCAGAATAGCTGAATCGTTAAGCTTATTTTTTTTTTTTGGAAGAATGTCAACCAAAAAAAACATTGTATTTGTGACTGCAATATTTAGTAAGGCAGTAAGGGAATATACCCAGTCCTACTGCATTGTTACAAAAAAAAAAAAAAGTCCAAAAAACTAGAGAAACGTAAAACTACTTAAAAAATAAAAAAAACCAAAAAACATTTAAAATCAGTTTGATGTTACATTAAATCCTGATGTGACAGAAATTTAGATATGGTCTAAATACATTGTCAATTTTTAAAATTTTCTTAACTTAAAAAAAAGCTGTGATGTTGCTAAATTACTTAAGAAATAGTTTTATTCTGGAGATCTTAGACACATTTACTTACCTCTACACTTATAGATGCCCCTGATAAAGGAATAAAAACCCTCAAAATAAATTCACTTTCTTTTAAATATTTTTATTAATATTTTTAAATGATGTTTTTTAATCCAGTCTTTAATTCAAGACAATAATTCATTGGAGAAAAATCCGATATTAAGAAATAATTTCTTTTTTTATATAAAAACAAGGGTGGGACAATTAGTCACACCCCCAACAATTTACCCTGTTTTTTGCATTTTTTAAAATGTTTTAAGTCAGTAAATGTCTATTTAAAAAAAAAACTACTTGCTTAAATTTGTGCTACAGCGAGTGCAATTCTGTCCTAACATTATAAGGCTAAAAACTGGAAATGCGACACGAACAGTAAACAAATCTAGCTACCACGGCGAGGGCGATGTAAGGGAGGTAAAGGAATCTCTAGAACAGCAGCAAAGAGATGCATCTTGCAGTCATCAAATCTCTGTTACTATTAAGTTAGTTTAATGATTTTGTACACATCTTTATTGTAGGTGCCAGTGATTGTGGACAGCGTTATGCCCAAAGATGATTAGGAAAAGTGGGCCATGATGCAAAATGTGTTTTTGACAGACAAGGAAAAAAAGTCACATTAAACACATAATTTCCGTGTCATAGTGTTGGGACGACAAAACGAGCAGGCAGCCATTCTTTCCTAACATTAAAAAACGACGGGAGGAAGGACATTTGCAGCAAGCTCAGAAGTGCTGTTGAGGCAGAACAACAGTCGCCGTTGTTTACCTTAACAAGGATCTCAAATGTAAACATACTAGTGAAGACATAGTCTGCATAGCCTAGGATCTGAGAAGGCAATCAGAGTGACATAAGCACACAGGGTTACTGAAGCTCTACCCAACACAGCACAGCACAGCACACACAGGACATTTACCTTCAACAGGATCTCAACAGTAAAGATTGCGGTGAAAGCATAGTCAAAATAACCAAGTATCTGCAAAAAGTAATGCACAAGTTCAAGTCATTGCAGGTCAACACACAAAGTGTTCTATTAAATACTTCTAGCTGTTAGATAATGCTGTTTAAACACATATAAATAAGAAGCAAATCTCCACAGAGTGAATCCACTGGGTAACATCTGAATGTAAAAGCTGTTTTATTGTTAATCATTTCATTAATCATGGTGTAAAGGATAAAGTTTGGATTTAGCTTTTTGATTTTACTTCCTGCCTGGAGTTACTATTGGGAGGAGATGTCTGTTCAGTCATTTTTTGAGAGAATTTTTACAACACAGAGCACAAAAAGCTAATGTTCTTTATGATGAGGTCTTGTCACAAACTACAAAATCCCAGACATGACGGCTCCTCAGACAGACCATCATGGTTGGAGCAGCTAATGATACCTGTAAGGTCCAACACACCTCGCTGGCCTCCCTGCACTGGCTTCCTGTCTATTTCAGGATCTAAATTAAATCCTTGTTTTTAAGTGTTTTTATGGCATAGAACCACTATGTCTGGCAAAACTTTTACACTATCAAATTCTAGGTAGAGCTCTGATGCCCCAGTTACATTATTCTGGGTTTTCTTTATACTTTTATTTTCCACCCTTTTTTTTAACACCTGAATCTTTGGGGTTTGTGGGTTACCAATCAGAAACTCTGCATTACCTATGCTGCATTAGCAAATAGTGATGATATTGATTAGTTACTCTTGCCATGATGATTTCTGTTGCATTTAAGGCACATTTCCATTCTTCTCTTTTTTTTTCTTTATCATAATGTTTCTGTCAAGCTTTTGCATCTCTAGCCAATACCATATTTATCAGAGGTGGGCATCAAAGCCAGGAGAAAGTTCATTCAGTGAGCAACCTTGGCCTGCAAAGTGTGCAAAGTTTGATATTTTGATATTAGACAAAACTGCTAATATTTCCCTGAAGATTCAAATTATCATTGGGATCATCCTACATTCAGGATTTCCAAGTGCAGCTTGTTGTGGTTTATAGAAGTACCTATTATCATACCACTGTTTTAAATTCAGAAGTGAATTCATTCTGTTTAATAAACACACATTTCTGAGGTATTATTTGGGAGCAAATTCAATTATTTAGACATGTAAGAGATGAGCAATCTGACCATGTTCATTGTTTTATTCATGCCTGTAAGCTGAGAATTTATAAAGAAGATTCACAACTGGTCTGTCAGAGAAGAGATCTAACAAGTTAATGGCAGTTCTTCTCAACTGAAGCATTCATGTCAGTGTAATAAATAACAGCTGACATCCTAAGAATAGGCTTCATCCCCAGCTGTGCTTCTCCTACCGTGATGTGTGGAAAAATCCTCTGTGAAAACGACTGTTCATTTGCTACGGTCAGTATATCAAGCTGTCTTATAATGTGCACAAGTGTGACGAAGCCTCAAGCAGATTAATGTTGCTTTACGTACAATGTTGCGAGCGGAGAAGTTGCGGATGGGGTCTTCAGCAGCCAGGGAAACAGAGCTGAGCATGATAAAGACCAGGATCAGGTTGGTGAAGATCTGATGATTGATGAGCTTATGGCAGAGCACACGAAACCTGTAGAAAGAGAGGAGAGGTGGGACAGAGAGAAAAACATTAGACTGTTATGACAGTTTACATTTTAGGTTTTCTTTTTCTGCGTAGCATCTAAATTGACTGATTTTTTATGACTTCTGTGACTCTGAACAGAGAAACTGGCTGTTCAGAGTCTAAACACCGCACTCACGGGTTGGTGCTGCTGAAGATGAAAAACGCGCTGCCCTCGGGGATGGGTGGGGTCTTCTCTTTCATGGTGAGTTCAGAGAGTCGCTGGGGCCGGGGCCCTGGGGGGGCTTTGGGGAGGTTTCCATTATCATCATCATCTTCCTCATCTCCTGTAAAATAGTTGCAATAGTGCCTATTGTTTGCAGCATATTAAAACTGCCTAAATCAAAAATATAAATCAACACATTTTTAAATAAAACAAATATTTTATTTATTTACTGCATTGATTGTATTGCTGATAATTCTGTAAAAAGAAAAAAATATCTATTTATTTTCCTTCATTTTTGGATTTCCCTGTGGTTTTTTGCTTAACTTAATTATGTTTTTAATTCTATTTTATAATTCATTGTAACTTAATTATTACAAACATCTATTTATGTTTTTCTTCATTTCTTTTCCTCACATTTATTTCATTATATTTTTTTCAGTTTGCTTCTTTCATTATCGATGGATTATGTCAGATAGGTATAATAAAAGTAACTTTTTCAATCTATACCAGGAGATAACTCTTTAAAAGTATATTAAATCCTGTGAATGAATGTTCTGTTAAACTTGATTAAAGTAACACGTAAGAACTGGTACCTAGTAACATTTCAAATTGCTCTAATATGAAGACAAAAATACATCATTCATCATGAATCTGCTGAGGTTATTCAGTGAAAGCTGTATTTTAATTTCAAAATATTTTTTTTCCTCATAAATGTCCTCATAAAAAAGTTTTGTGGTTTAAATATTATTCACATTTATTTTTAAACTCAGGTTATTTAAACCTTATCTGTTAAACAAGGTAATTTACCTGGTGAGTCAACGGCAGTGTATGACTCATTGTCCCCCTCCAGCAAGGCCTCAGTTGGCATCTAAATGAGATGAAGATGTTTAGGATTAAAAAAATTTAGATTCTTCATACAAAAAAAGCAAAAACCGCTAACTTTAACAGAGAAGTGGGGTGATTTGGTCATTTGAATGATGTATGAGGGCTCAAGGCACTTTGCATGTTACCATTGTTTTCCCGTCTTCTGTTATTTCAGTTCTCTTCTTCTCTGTGTTTGCGTCCCTATTGGCAGCAAATAAAGTTTAGTTATTAACAAGATCGACAACCTCCAACGTATTTTTTTTTCTGCTGATGGAAATTATTTATAAATTGTTAAATAAAGTAAAATAGATCAAATGAAAGTGTTGTGAACCATACTTTGCACTATTCTTTCTCTTTTTGGCCTCTTCTTCCTCTTTCTGTGCTGTGTTGAGGCTCTCTGCATCAGCCAGATTATCAACAGCAATGGCCAAGAACACATTCAGCAGGATGTCTGATCAAGTGAGTTAAAAAAATACCTACCAACATTATAAAAATCAAACAAAAAGCTTCCTAAGCTTTGTGGAAATGGATCAGTTCATCAAAATTAGCTTTTTTTTTTTTAGGTGCAAAAACGTATTTTCTTGCTGTGCTTTGCAAAGTATTCGTACCTCAAACTGTTGCACAGCTTGGTGCATTCCAACCACAAACCTCAATGTATTTTAATGGGATTTAATGTGACAGACCTAAGGACAAGCCTAAACATACAGCGAGCTACAGTGAAATGGTTTATATTCGTGGTGTACTGGACCAGTTACAGATATCGGCTTGGGACAACGATGGTGTTTCACCAAATTCTGTGGCCATCACATTACACTTCAGAGGGAGCTGTTAACCCTTTCAGACACGTCATCCACTGGAATGGACTTATTGTATTTCTGTGCTCAAAACAACAACAACAACAAAATAAGTTATTTCAGTTATTCTAAACAAGGCTTGTCACTCATCCATTCATGGTTACCAAATGAGAACAAAAATTTGACTTTGAACTTGATGTGAGAGATTATCAGACATCAGACAAATACAAGGGGTAGGAGCATGTCCTTATCATCCATTTCAGCTGTCACTATTCAAAATATAGTTGGAAAAAAATTACCATCATCAAGTTACTGTATTGTTTTGAGAGGAGAGAGAGAGAAAGAGAGAGAGAGAGAGAGAGAGAGAGAGAAGGAGAGGGAGAGAGAGAGAGAGAAGGAGAGGGAGAGAGAGAGAGAGCTGTGACCTTTTTTACTAAAGCTTTTCATTTCCATGACATTTCATTAGTTACGGAAGAAAGAGCTAAAATGTTTTGGTTAGCAGAAAAAGAATCAGGTCAAAAAGAGTGAAGAGGCTGGACCGAAATACAGGCGGTCACATATTCTGACAGCTGTCAGGTAAAAATTTATAGCAGTATTTATAAGTAAACATAACTTTTACAGGTCACTTTACTTATCCTCCAGCTCAAACATTTTTTATTTATCTCTGACATAAACAGTGGTACAAAGTGCAATCTGCCTTATATTCTGCTAGTTTTTTACAAATGTGTTGATGCCGCAGTTTAAACAAAAAGGTTTTAATTTCAAACCAAACTGCTGTTTTAGATGATTCTCCTGTCTTTGCACTATACGCACAACTACTTTCACCACTGATGGTGAAGAAACGATGCAATGAACTTAGGAGAATATGTGATTGCCTGTATTTCAGTCTAGCCTTTTAGCATCTGCTGGTCACAATAATTGATCTTACTTGATCAATTTGGTAGAGTTTCAGCAAAAGGTGTTTCTCCAAAGTATGGATGCAGGGAGGCAGAATACAAATACATGCCACACTTTTCTGATTTATATTTGTAAAATTTTTAACCATTCATCATTTCCCTTCCACCTCACAGCTATGCCCTACTTTGTGCTGGTCTGTCACATTAAATCCTAAATTAAAACAGTTTGTGGTTATGTTAAAATTGGAAAAGCTTAGTGGGTATGAATAGTTTTTCAAAGCACTGGATGGATGATGTGAGTGAGTGGGATTGCAATGAGTAGGATACAGTTTCCACAGATGAAGAGGATGATGAAGTAAATGCAGACCACCATTCCAGATGATGCTGGACCACCGTATGCCATAATGCCGTCATACATCACAGTGTTCCAGTCCTCTCCTGTTAGGATCTGGTGAACAACATCAAAATAATAGGACAATAATACTCATCTGTTTCTGTTTGCACTGTATTGTTCACAGTAATTATTCCCAGAAATTGAAAATGAGTGTTATAGGTAAGTGTAATACCTTAAAGAGTGAGTCATAACATATGTTCATCTCTGATTCTTGCAAACACAAACCTGAAACACAGTGAGCAGGGCCTGGGGGAAATTGTCAAATGTGCTTCTTTTGGTCACTGTTTCATCAAAGTTGAATTTGCCTCCAAACAGTTGCATGCCCAGCAGGGAGAATATAATGATGAAGAGGAAGAGCAGCAGCAACAAGGAGGCGATGGACTTCATGGAGTTGAGCAGAGAGGCCACCAGATTACTAAGAGATGCCCAGTGACTGAAGAATAAAGACACAAGGGGTTTAACAGAGAAACACAACAGTTTTTTTTTTTTGTTTTTTTTTTTTTGTGAAAAAAATAAAGATGCTCTCTTCAATTTCATATTAGCCTGAGGTGCTGTTGGGTATGTGTTCTTTCTTTCTTCCTTTCTTTCTTTGTAATCTTCCAACATGTTTCTTCTGACTGTAAAGGGTATAGATTTGCACCAAAATATTTTCTAGTGCCATATCGCTTTGATAGAACATTTTCTTTGTTGGACTTACATGTTTGGTAAAAGCCTATATCCTAATTATTGTTACCCATCATCCCATATGTGAGTGAGTGGGATTGCAATGAGTCGGATACAGTTTCCACAGATGAAGAGGATGCTGCTGGGGTAAAACAGCAGCTTTCTGCAGTCGGTTTACGGCATATCATGGCCAAAACAAAAGAGCTTAGTGAGGAGCTGCGACTGCATACTGTGGCTGCACAAAACTAAGGAAAGAGTTAAAGTTTCAGTGGCAAAATACAAAGTATCAATAAAAATACAAGGCATTCCACACTTATGAAAATCTCAGTGGTAGGATGTCATAAGTGACGAAAAAGTGGCAAAAATGGCTGACAAGTCTGATGGTGTGAGAAGCATAAAGGAAACAAAGGATGAACACCAAGACCATCATGAAGAATGCAGTAGAAACATCTCAAAGCAGACAGTCCAACAAACCCTGCATACTGCTCAACTAAGAGGGTGCAGACCAAGGTGGAAGCCACTTCCCTAAAAAAGGCCGACAGTACATGGCTTGGCTTTAATCAAAATATCTTCATCTGGCAGATATTTATTTTTTCTCTCTAACATCAAATAAGAGGGCAATGGACAACAGAAGGCCAGAAAAAAGACAGTTTTGGAGAAAAATCTGAGAGGGATTTCAATGAAAACATTTAAGATCTTAGATTCAGACATCATAAAGGCGTAAGAAGGTAACATAAATTGTTTGCAAAAGTCCAAAACCAGGAAACATGATGACACCTTGCTCTTGATATAGTGAATGTGTTAGTAGATGGAAAAAAAATACCAGTTAGTGTACTGTGTCTTTAAACTTAAGCAGCTGACAATAAGAACACTAACCAACTAAAAATGCACTGTTAACATAAGCTATGAATTTCATTTTATTCCAAATGATGGCCTTGCCAAAAATACTGCATTTGATTTGACTTATTTGATTCTCTTTTCATTGCTCCACATGCCATTTTGGGTTTTTATTTTTGCTTTTATTTGTTCGGCAGACTTTAGCCTTTATGTCCTCAATAAATATTAGTATTAATTGTACTTACCGTGTAACTTTAAAGATTCTGAGGAGGCGTACACAGCGTAAAACTGAGATCCCCAGGGGAGACATGATGGCCAACTCCACCAGGATGGTCTCCACAATGCCTCCACACACCACAAAACAGTCAAAGCGATTGAACAGTGACACGAAGTAGGCCTGCAGCCCCAAACTGTACATTTTCACAAGCATCTCCAGAGTGAACAAAGCCAAAAGAACTTTGTTGGCTACATCTGGAGAAGAGAGAGGAAGACAATAACTTCTGTAGAAATAAAGTTGTTATATTCAATTTCATTATGATGAAAGTAAAGTAAACAGAATGTAAAAAGTAAAACCGATACCCTGTACTTCGGTAAGCCAGTCTGGCTGGTTGTAGTGTTCTGATGCAATGGTGAGGGTGTTGAGAAACACCAGGATGATGACAAGCCAATAAAATGTCACAGATTTCACGGCTGCCCGGCACTTCCTGCGGCACAAACGGTTCCACCGTCGCCACTGACGACTGACAGACAATCAGCTTGAGATCAACTTAGCAAATCTAAAGGAAAACATTATGATCTACTCCACATGCAATGAATCATTTATTGAAATAAAGGAATATTATCACAGCAAATACAAGTGGATCAAAACTGATCAGGAGTAGACGGCTGGATTTTAGGTCAACATGAAACAACGTTGAATTGTTGGTGCCATCAGGGAAAGAAACATACAGATGAAAACAGCAGGGATCAGAATGATTCAAATACGTGACCAGAATTAATCATGCACGATGAGCTGGATCGCATCAAGAAGAACGTGTCTACCATGCAGCACCACAGCACAGTACTAACCTGCACTTTGATTTAGTTATTTTCTGACTGGTGGAAATAAAAGACAAGACATTTTTTTAAATTTTTTTTTTATAAAAATGGGAAACAATGTAAAACTTTAAAACCTGAGTTTGGTAGTGGAATCTTTCAACAGACTAATGCTAGTGCTGCATTTCAGAACTTGCTACTTGACCCATTTCCTATTGCAAATACTTCAACCACTACAGAGCAGCTACTGTGTCTGATAGCTGTGAGTTACTTGATGAAAAATCTCTTGCATGATTTTTGGTGTGGTGTGTCAAACTCACCATAGTGGTCCACAGCATCGAGATTTGCCGTCTTCTCCATTATGATTATCTGTGGTCACTGACTCTGTCTCACTTGTGGGCATGCTGGCTGCAGTCACACACACAAAGGTATAAATGTAAAATGAATAAGTACATGAAAACATTAAGAAGTTTAACATGACTTAGCATTTTGTTTTATCAAAATTTTTTAAAATAAAGTGTATATTCTTTCTGTCAATAATGCTTTCCTGGTTTAACTGGGTAATAGGCTCATGAAATATGTGCATTCCTTTCAAAAACTATAACCATCAAAACAGAGATCTATGACTTCACCAAAAGCCAACATAAAATGAAACATTAAAAGCAAAAAACTGAGAAACAGTAAAAACATTTTTTCTTAGATATTGCAAGGAAGAAATTCCTTGTTTTACTTTATGAGACTAAAAGACCAAACAGGACCACAGAAATTGCAGAAATGTAACAATTCTGTGTGCTCTACAGTGCCAAATATTGTCTCTGATGGTTGTAAATTACCTGGAAAAAAAAAGAAAATACTCTGACTAAACTGACTGGATGACTTCTTCACAAAGTTTAACATTAACAATGAGAAAACAAATGTATATAATCTAGAACAGAATGTATAGAGTATTATCAAATTTTTATGGATAATTATTAAATCAAATTATTATCAAATGATCAAAAAGAGATACTTTATATCAGTTTATCACAGTATGGGCTGATCTCTAATTCCCTGGAACTGCGTCAAAACATAAGGTCATCAATGCCAAAGATTTGTTTTAAGAGGTCTGCATGGAGAAGTAAAATAAACTCATTAGCTGCAAACTACAATCTAAACATTGTTACTCAGACAAATAAAATACTTACAGCTGAAGCTAAGTAGTAATAGGTGAAGTGTGCCGTTTAAATATGCTTTTTATGAGCAATGTACAGAACATATCCCTGTCTGTACTGCAGTAAGTCTTGGTTTTAATAGACATATGATCAAAACATTAATAAAGTACTGAAAATGGAAGTATTCATGCATGCAGGAAAAAAACATATCTTTACAGATGAGAAATTAAAAACAAGTTCAATATGACAATGGTGAAATGATGAGCAATCTTTACACGAATCATTCTGATCCAATACAAGCAAAACCTTATTTGCTGATATATCTCAGCCAAATTGCCAAAAAAAAGTTACGTTTTGTAGCAACTTTCCAAAGACCATAACACTCTTTACATTTGTATCCACATAAAAAAATCTCATGTTAAAAAAGCTTCTTCTTTTTTTTTTGCAAAATCACTCTCTTTTAGGCACAACAGAGAAATTTAGAGAACATGCAGCTCAAATAAGGAAGATGTGTTTTCCCTCATTAGTCAGGAATGAACGTAACTCCAGTTACAGCTGGGGTAAATTGTTCAGTTTCAAATAATGCTACTGCGATAATTGCTGAACCTATTTGAAGACTTTTACACCTTTGACTATACACTCAGAACTAATATCCCTGCTTTTATTTGGCTTTCATTGCACATATTCAGTAGTGTATGTACAATGGTCATATAAGTATTCACTTTTCTGTTAGTCTTTGGAGGATTACCCACCTCTAAATAGACAGGAGGTGGGGTGGGGGTTATCTGGTGGTTTATAACTGCTTGCATCTCATTAATCCAATTTGCTTTTATGCTAAAATATATTATTCTTATACTAGAATATGATTTAAGCGTTAAAGGAAATAATTTTAGATGATGACGACGATGATGATGATGATTATGATGATGATGATGATAGGGACCATGTACAGTAAAACAGCATAAAGAAAGGGAGTGCACAAAGCATCCAGCAAACCAAGCCCATCAATGCAAAGACACTTCAGGACAAAGATGAAATGTCCTCATGAGTATGCACGAGGAATAGATAAAGTCTTCCTGACACTCCCGCGCTCAAGTGCACACAAATACATTTACCCTGTGTCTCTGTGGATTGAGAGAACCAGCCAAACTTTCCTTTCTTCTTCTCAGTGAGGTCAGCCAGCGTGACCCCTTGGTGTTATCAACATGCAGTTCACACAGCCAGACAGCAGAGGAAGCAGTGAGTCAACACAAAGCAGAACAAGAGAGGAATGAACAGCTAGAGGCAGCTTCAAAACAAACTACTGATGCAGCTACAGTATCCAGAAAAAGACTGATAACCTACAGAAAAAAAAATATATTTTTTATGGATTAAATAATAATAATAATAATAATAATAATAATAATAATAATAATAATAATAATAATAATAATAATAGAAATTCCCTCACCAGTAACTCAGATCCACAGGTTGTTATTTATGAGATTATTTCTGATTAAACAGTATTAGTTGTAATGAAACCCAGTAAACCAGTTAGAAACTTGACTAGTCTGATCTCATCCCATGATTTCTGGACACAATAACCACATATTACATTCTAAGACTGGGAATGATTAGCTATAAACAAGACCTCAGTGAGAACATGAAATATAGGAGTTTGGGAAGTAAACAGCTGTTAAAAACAAGAAAGATATGTGGCAACACATGGGAGAAAGAGGGGAGGAAAAGAGGTAACATCTGATGTTAGCAGCATTCTACAGACAGTTTTTACAAGGCACACAGACACTGCAGGAATCAAGGAGAGAACGTTAGTATGTTATCACCTTAAACAACAACAGCAGCAGCAGTGGTAAAAGCAGTGCAGATACTGGAGAACATGAACACTGACAGGTGCATATGAACTGACTGCAAGGCACTGTAGGAGTTTCACTGCACAGAAGATGAGATTTGCATGATTTTTGCAAAAATGGATGGTTCCTGCACCATGCCAAGTTTATTATGTAACTGCATAATTACTAATTATATAAACAGACTCTTCACCTGTCTTTCACATATAGATAAAAAAAAAAATCATGTAAAAATTATAAATAGGACCTTATCTGGTTTTAGTTGTATTTTTGAATTTTCCAATTTAAACTTAACAGATCTTTGTTGAGTGCTGAACTGATGTTAAGATTCACAGCATGCAGTGACTTTGAAAGACTGAAAAAGAAAAACAGCTCACAGTTCTGGTTGGATTCTTCCTGCTGTAAAACAAGAATAAACAAAAAATCAGTAAGTTCCAGGTAACTCACGATTACGCTTGCCCTCCTCGTCTCCCTCCTCCTCGTTCTCAGGGTCGATGTCCTCGGCTTGCGTGATCCAGTCCAGGTAGCCCTTAAGGTCCTCCTCCAGCTGCTGCTTCTCACGCAGCTTCTGGAAGTCACCTCGAGCTTTGGCCTTTTCACGCTCTTTGGAAAACTCTCTGCAAGGAGGAAAGACGCAGAACACGCAGGAGCCTTGGTTTATTTAAATTTCTACAGAACATTAGTCAGCATGAAAATCACTAATAAATTACACCATAAATTTAATATGATGCATGCACTAAATAATAGTTACAAGATTCACAGTTACATTACTCTTATTTCTGAAGAATAAAAATCTGTCTCATCTCTTTCTGTCAAGAGAAAAATAAAAATGTAAACTTACCCACTCAACACTCCCAAGACCAGGTTCAGAACAAAGAAGGAGCCAAAGATGACCAGACTGACAAAGTAGACCCATGGCAGCTCAAAGCCCATTGCATCATTCATCTGCATTGAAAAAACATTTAATCAATGGTAGATCACTTAGGAAAAATCCTTGCCTAAACATCTAATTGAAATAAAAATTAAATTAAAAAAATAAAATATATATAAAATTTTAAATTAAAAGTACTGGTTTGGAATGTGTTTATGTGTTTTGATCTGTAGGTTTTTGGACTTCTGCTGTGATTCCGGTTTTGATCATTTCCTTATTATTTACTTAAATCAGGTTTTAGTTTATTCCTTTGTGTTATTTCATTATTATTATTATTATTTTTTTATTATTATTATTATTTTTTTTTTTTTGCTTTTTCATTTGTAGATTTAGTTTGAGGTTCCTTAGACTGGCGTTCCTTTGTTTACTGTTTATGTTAGTTTCAGGTTTTTCCCCTTTAGTTCTATGTTCTCCCTTTCTTGACGCTCACATTTGTTGTTTTTTTTCTCCTCTCTTTGCCTGGCATTCTGCTCCCCTACCCAGCTGTTTTGCGTCTCCTATTTTCCTGTGCCTGCTCTCTCCCCCAGCTGCCACTACTCTCCTCTGATTAGTTCTTCTGGTTTCTTTGTCACTTCCACCTCTCGCTCAGTATTTAAGCTCCTCATTCTTTCACTCACTGCTGGATTCTCTAATACTTTTCCTTGTCGCCTTATGATTTTCTTTCTGTTGCCCTCCTACCCATATCTAGTCTTGATTTCCATCATTCCTGTAAGTTTCATATTTATTTCTTCATTAAAGCCATTTATCAATACCTTTTGCCTCCAAGTCTGCCTGCACCTGGATCCTACTTAAACCATGATTAGAATATGATGTTGTGCAGCTATTAAAACGGAAATCCCAGGTTAAAAAATAGATCACTGAGCAATTTTTAACTGAGTTATTTCATGTTGGAAAATGAAAGAGGAAACAATTCACAATTCATTGTTATGAAGAGATTCAAAACATTTTGTTATATTTTAAAGGCATGTCATATTGTTCAGAGTGTAATATTCACCCTCATGGAAATCATTCAGCTATCGACAGAAAAACAGAAAACTTCCCTCAATAAGTACCAAAATAAAGTAATAAATACAAGTTTATTGGCACATCAAAGCTTTAAAATAAAGCCATACAAAATATTAGTATGAAATATAAATATATTTACCCTATATTTTATTGCAGTAGTATAATCTCACTCTAGAACATTGAGAAAAATCCAAGCTTGATTACATTTGTTTCATAATGAAAAAAAAAATCCCATATTAAGAAATAACTATTGTTTTGTTTGTTTATTCATTTGTTGTATTTTTTCCAACAAAATCAGCAGTGCCAAACTTATTGGCACCCCTAATGATTTTTAGAAAATAAGTTTAATGGTAGGTTTTTATCATAATTTACCTTTTCAAGTTGATCAAAGTGTTTAGGAACTTTTAATTAGTGATCTATGACTTCCAGTTTCTCTCAGGCATAATCGTGGCATGAGACAGAGGTCGATTTCTTTAAGTCAATTTTCAAAATGGATAATACAAGAGAACATCCCACTCTATAGAGGCAAATATGCTTTGGTCTTTGTAAATCAGTAAATTGCTTCAAGAAACCAGCTAGTTGCCTAAACCTAACCATATCTATATTCAAATTGATAATTTAAAAGATTTTCTTATAAAGCCATTGCTTTATTTAACTCTATAAAATATATATTTTTAAGACTGCTAATTTATGCAGTAAATAGTTAAAAAAATATATTTTGTAATTTATAGCTCTTAAATGGAAATCAGAAATTGGAATCAGCAGGTCCGAGCTTTACAAACTATGAAATAGAAAATCAGCCACAAAATTTCTGATCAGTGCATCCTTGCTCTTCAAGAAACTGAAAATTGTCTTTTTGGAATTTACAGTCACTCAACTGAGTTTCTACACAGCTTCACTCACAAATTCCTTCAAGCTACCATACCAATTAGCCACCCCCCCTGTATGAGCTGTTAAAGCTGGTCTATTTAAGTAGAACAGGCTACCGGGCACATCTAATCTAAAGGACCATCCTTCCATAAATTGATTCTCTGTTTTAAGTTTATCAAACCATCTTCTTTCCAGCAATAGAACATCAACAGTCAGCTGGAATTGCCATGGCAACTCATACATGAAAAGAGCAGTAAAATGTGTGTAAAGGATGAAAAAAGGAGTATAGCAGGACAGAGGAGGAAGAAAGAGAAAGGTTCATTATATCACAGATGAGGGTCATCATCAGTAGAAGAGAGTGGGTGGACTGAGATAAAGCTCATAAGTGTTCGGCTAATTAAAAGCCATTGCTTTTTTGCTGATGAGAAGCTGAGACTTTTCAAGAGAGACTAGCTTTTTAAATTGGTGATACTTGTTTATTCAAAGGAAAGTGACTGTTCAGGGTGCAGCTTTGAAACAAATCATGTCATGTGAGTGTGACCCATGTGAGTTTGTCTGAGATTTTATATCTTAAAGGTTTCAAATATATTTCAGAAGAAATATGGTGATCATGCTTTGAATAAAATATCTAGTTACTGAAGTTAATCCACCTTATCTTCACTCATATGACAGTAATTTACTGCTACTTTAAAGATGATGCAGTTAACGCAGTTTAACTTCCTAATGTCAGGCACATTATCTTCATTATATCATTTCATTGTGATTTCAAACCTTAAATAGGAGTCAAATGTGAAGAAAATGCTTCTTGGTAAAAATTCAAAATTTCATGTCATAAGAATAAAAGAAAAATTGGTGGCAGATTCAGGCTTTGGAGTAATTTTAATTATACTAGAATACCCAGTAGAGAACGTCGGTCCAGCCTTCCATGGTGATACACTGGAAAACGGTGAGCATGGCAAACAGAAAGTTGTCAAAGTTAGTGATGCCATTGTTGGGGCCTTGCCAGCCCTCTCTGCAAATGGTGCCATTGACTAGGCAACGGCGACCGTGCCCTGAGACGGCGCATGGTGCAGGCTCCTCTTCTGCGAGGGCTCCTGGAGGTGTAAACACAAACAGGTTGAGAGAAGTCATTTTCAGTATTAATTCCCCAAGTTTCACATTTCCTCAGGGTGTTTATAAAAACATAAATCCTAAATACACTGAATGCTAAAGAAAAACTAAACCTTAATAAATCTATATCTTTACCTGTATCAAATTGATTTGTCTAACTATTTTTTATGTCATAGTCTTTACAGCAGATTATTTGAGTTTAACACAGAGAAATGCAACCTGCATGAAACAGTTAAATGAAAGAACTTCAGATCTTACCTATTTGATTCATATTCACTTTACACTATTGCATATCTCTTTTTAGGCTACTTTTGTAACTCAGTCCCTAACAGTTAGCACTAGTGTCGGCCTCTATAATATATGCGACTCTTATGTGGCTCTAAAGGCCCATCATTTAAGTGCATCCATGGATGTCAAAACAGTAGCAGAGAACTGAAACTGAAAAATAGCAGCACTAAAAAAAGTGTCAGTGTGAAAACTTGGTTGTAATTTAGTTATTTGGTTTAATGTATATATTTAGAGTTTCAATGAGTCTTTTTTCACTTTCAGTACTTTTCAATACATTTATTTCAGAGTCAATGTTAATATTTTCAATTGCAATTATATTTTTCAGTGCCAACATTTCTTTTCAGTTTCATTCTAAGCTGTCATCAATGCATATAAAGGCATTGATACTTGTAATATTGACAGCAATATCAATGCTAAATGACACAATGATCATAAGATACACATCTGACTACAAACATTTATGACATTTTGGGTTAGGATAACATACAGCTCAGTCCTGCAGAAGCACATAACCTAGTCTCTTTATTTTCAGCAGCAAGCAGAGGCTGCCTAATCAGCACAAGGGGGTCCCACCTCCCCATTTAATGTATATTCATAAAAGCAATAACAAACATTTTCAGGGCACTACTGATAGATAAGTTATATTGTCTGGGTCTTGTGTGTAACCCAACTGCTCCCCAACTTTCTAATGCAGCCCTGGGTAACTGCCCAGAAGATCCATATCAAAAACCACCACTGTATACAGCTTGCACATATTTTTCTTGATGTTTTGACTAAAAAGCTATGTTGCTCAATCTGAAAAGCATGGTCAGTTTATTTTTTTTTTTTTCAACAACTGTTGCTATAATTTTCTGAAAAATGTTCATTGGTTTTACTCCCGGACAGAAGATTACACACATACCCAGACTTTCCCAACAGCAAAAATCACAGCTTAAGTTCTTCCTCTGACCCAATAAACAACTGCTGAGAGAAGAATCTATCTTGCTCTGATTTTTTTTCTTTTTTTTTAAATTACATTGAACCCACTTCTTGAATAATTGTGCTATTTTGTAAGAGATGCTAGGCTTGTTTACATAATAGCTAAATATCTGTCATTTAATCACAGGATTTAATCCACCATCTGCTGTTCTGTCCTGTTTTCAGCTGCTTGTCACCATTCATATACAAGGTGTATTATTCCACTCAGTCCCTGGGATGAAATAATGTATCTGTCGTAATCTCAGATCCACACTATGTCTGTTTATTGTGAAGCAAAGATATAAACTAACTGAATAATGAAATAAAGACCAGTTTAAGAACAGCTTTACCTGTTTTTATGACATAGCATGTGGCGTGCATCTTTCCAATGAAGAGCTCCAGGCCGATGATGGCATAGATGATGATTACAAAGAGGACCAGCAGAGCAATGTGAAGGAGTGGGACCATGGCTTTAATTATGGAATTTAAAACCACCTGTAAACCTGTAAACATACGCAAAAGTCAAGGTCTCAGCAAATCATAACTAAAGACCACATCAGAGTTTTTTTTACATTTTTTCTGATCATAAAAGAATGTCCTTCCTTACACTGTCATTGTTATAGTTCAGGCTTCAGTGAGTCTGCATTTTTATAATGATTAATTTCAGGAAAGTTTTATGTTGCAGAAAAGAAAGAAAAATATTTTCAAAATCACACATTAAATAAATTCCAAGGCAATTTTATGACATCAAACTAAATTCCAGTTTTTTCAAATTAGAAAAGCAAAAACAAAATGGTAAAATACAACAATTCAACACAAAAAGTGTTGGATTGAAATTACAAAAAATTCATTGTGAGTTAAATAAAAACACTGTTTGAACTGAAGTAAAATATAACAGACATTAATGGGGAGCTAATGATTGTCCAAATACCAATTAGTGTATCAACAACATCTTGTATGTAAAGCAGCTGTACATAGATGAAAACTGTTCAGCCTGTTCAACCCCTATTAGCTCTCATAATGACATGATGTACACAAAAGCCCAGACCTTATTTTCTGTGCTACAGCCTAACTAAACTGCACAAATGAATCGACAAAGACAAATATTAGAGAAAAGGAGAGCTGAAAAACACATTTTCCATCTAACTTCATGTTTCCCAGCAGTTCTTTCCTGCCTCAAACAGCCAAATGATCCGCTGCCATGGAAACTAAAATAATGCAAACAGATCAGTGCATGTGCAAATGTAAGGTCATATGTTTTGGAAACAGAAGTAGGGAAGAAAGCACTGTCGTCTTCTTAGGTTCACAACAGGAACTGTAGAGATGCTATCTGTGCAAATTAACTTTTTTTATTACAGTTATAGTCATTCACATAAAATTCAGTAGAAATAAATACATTTTGGAGAAAATATAACACTCTTTGTATTTCATATTTTTTGTGGTAAATATTTTTGGCTATGATAACTTACTTCTTCCTTAATCTGCTTTTATTAATTAAATCATTGAATTATTTAATGTTTTATTTTTGCTGATTGATGGTCAGCCATGTGTGTTTTAAAATGTGCTCTAGAAATGTAAAGTGTAACACAGCTGGACTGACTAACCTCAGCAATACCATTTATATAGATAACAATAAGACTTTTAAAACTAAGCCATTGGTCCAGTTTATGATGCATTTGGACCGTCCACTCATTCACAATATCCCAGAACGACTATATCACTGTATTTATTAGAACAGTCACAGACTGCAGTAACCATTGACTATTTACTATTATGTGTCAGATGAAAACAAACACAGAAAGTAATCCACACATCAACCTGAAATCACTGATAGAACATTAATACTGTTTTTGCTGGAGACTGTGTATGAAGTCACATATGAGTAAACCTTCAAATGTTTTAGGCTTAACTTTATCCTAACACAAGGTTCACATTTTTGGTGTCTGTAGTTGAAGCTTCTCACTAACATGTAACTAACTGGTCTACGGATCCTTAAGTAAGCAAAGAGCACATTTTTTATTTCCAGTAATGATGAGCACTTCCCTTTTATCTGCTCATTATTGGTGTTGAAGAAAATTAACCCTATACAGCAAGATTACAACATGCAACTTTGATACTGACCTGCTACTGTTGTTAAACAGTGACCTCATTTTAAATAATGTGTGGAGATTTATAGAGCACAGGAGTGGACCTTGATGGCTGTGTTGTGCTCACAGTGGAAAATAGACCATGATTGGTTGTTTCTGAGCTAATATTTCAAATCAGTCTACAGTATGTTTCTAACTAGCCTGGCCATTTCTTTCCTACACAACTCCCTTCAGTGTTCTGTCTGGAAATTTCTCCAATTGAGCTCAGTTTTTCTGGTTGAATTTCAACCAGGCCAGTCAACAAACAGAAGGAAGAGTTGTGAACAATGACATCAATTTTCTGCGCTGTTTTAGAACTGTAGTCTTCCTGTAGTTTTAGCAATGACAGCGGAGGAAGTGAACGAAGTCGTTCAGTTCATGCTGGCCACACTTCCAAATATCGAGCAATCAAACTCGGGGCAAGAGGAATGTTTAAGACATTTTTTTGCTGGCAAAGACGTCGTTTGGTTCAGCACTTCTCTCTTCACAGTGGGGGATGGTTCTTTACAGCAGACATAATTTTCGGTGAATTTCATAGCATAGCTTCCTTCATGGTTGTGCTGGCGCATTACATAAATTATGGTCAAACATTAGCAATTGGCTAAAATCAGATCTAATCCTTTAAAACTTCAGCAGAGTCCACGCTTCTAGCAAGCAACCACTTCTCAATAGCCGAGGGTCCACTTCCTCTGTATGAAGAAAAACGTAGAACAAGGGGCTTGTTTTTACCAGGCTAGTTTCTAACAATGATAATTGCAAAACCAGGAATTTTGTCTCGAAGTTTGAAGTCGGTCTGGTGAAGCACTGTCAACTGCTGTCAGCGCTTAACGTCATCTGGTGATTTCTCAAAGCTTGACACCCCTTGGATCTATGTATGAGACTCTTATTTTGAAAGAAAAAAGAGCTGGTTCATGAGTTGCTCTGCTATGTTGAAGGAATTAGCTGATGAAGACTGCTTTCTAAAAACTCATCCCATCTAGTTCTCATCAACATATTATGCTGTATCATCTCATTGGGTGAGCTGGGTGGATCTTTGTTCCATCTTGACTCAAAACACCAATGGTTTCAATAGAAGTTCTGAACACTTTTTTGTCTACAAAGCCACATTACTCTTTAAGTCACCTCAGTCTTTAGAAACTAGCTACTCTCAACTAGCTATGTCTCTTAATGCATCTAATACCAATGAATCTGGTGAGCAATAGCACCTTTATTAGTGAGTAGAGGTATATTAGGTCATCCCAAACCCCCCATGTTACATTAGTCTGTTTATGAATCACACTAAGATAGGTGTTTCAGACCCAGGTTATGAAAAAAGCTTGTACGAATATTTACACACAGCTCTGTAAACATTATCTGAAGATGTCTGTAATTGCTCTTTTAGTTACTCTGAAACTTAAAACATTATAATACATAGGATTGGACTCATAGAAATCAACACCTGTGGAGCAATTTCTGAATTAACTTACTGGGAACTCCAGAAACAAGGCGAAGAGGTCGAAGCACGCGAAAGGCTCTGAGGGCCTTCACATCAAACCCCCCTGGTTTGCCTCCAGTCTGCCCCCCAGAGTCAGCATCTTTGGTTATCATTTCCAGGACAACACTGAACAACCTGGGTATTAGACAGGAGAAAATAAAACAAGAGATGGAGAAGTGAAAAAGGTAAAAAGCATATGACAGAGAAGAATGAGGGAACAGTGACGCCAAACAGAAGAACTGCACCTAAATGATTAAAGGAATTATGTCACAAAGCAAAGAACAAAGCTAGGGGTCGTTTTTGTACTATCTCAGTGAGCATCCACCTGTGTGAGCCATATGCTTTCAGGCATCCTGTATATAGTTAGGCCCAAAGTTATTCATACCCTCTTATGAAGGGTTTTATTGCTGTCAGCAATTTTATTGCAATTTGAGAGGTCTGTCTGATTTCCTGTGAGAAAAAAAACCTTCCAGGTTGAATGAAAACATTTCCACATCTGAATCTACCAGAGGTATGGATCATTTTGTTTAGTTGTTATGTATGTCATTGCTTATTTACCTTTTTTGATTCACAAGTCATCAGAGTCCACACTTAAGTCCCACAGGTGGTTTACCCACAACCTGTAACTCTATACAACACTGTGTGTGTGGATCTGCATCTGTGCACATTTATTTAACTGTACATGTGCCCAACAATTGCTGCCATCTGGATGGGACTTTGTAGGAATTTTAATTTAACATTAAATATCTAAAAAGTACTTTTAAAATCACCTCTTGTTCCAGGTCTTTTAATTTGTGTTTCTACTAGCTTTGCACATGTAGAGATTGATAGCTTAAACTCAGTCAGATTGAATAAGAAGCATCTATGCGTAAACATTGAATTTCAGATTCTGGCTTCATGTTTACGACTATAATTGTATGAGTTATAATTATTGAGTGATTAAATTACAGAGAATGTGCATACCAAAAGCTCTATGGATAATGTTAAAGTGGCTGTGATCTTACCCCACTATGACGATGACAAAGTCCAACATGTTCCATCCGTTTCTAACGTAGGAGTTTTGGTGCATGACTAAGCCATAGGCAATAATCTTCAGAAATGTTTCTATCGTAAAAATGATCAGGAAGGCATACTCTACTGTTTCCTGCACAGAGAGAAAGAACAAAAACATGGCAAACACAGTTGAGGGTACTTTACGAATATTTTAGTCAACAAACAATAAACAGTATATATATAATCATTAGGACAACTATTTGTGAAAGTAAATAATATTTTCTTTACATTGTAAAACTTCTTAAGTTGTCTCTTTTTTGATCAAACAGAACTGGTGTAACTTCTTTGACTATTTATACTATGGCAAAATGACTTTCTTAGAATTAACAGTAACATTAGCCATGGCATAACCTTACTAACAGCTATTCATAATTTATTAATTTATTCTGACCCCCCAAAAATGAAATGAAATACACCCATAAAAAGGTGACATATTGCAAAAAAAAAAAAAGAAAAGAGCATAATTAAAATAAAACTTAGCCCAGTTAAAATGTATTACAGATTGATGAAGAATGATGTATCACCAAAATTATATTCATATCCATAATCAGGTCTTCTAATTTAATGACTTGTCCAACAGAGTAAATGTTTTTTAGGGATATGCAAATCAAAAGGAAAATTTGGGCTGATATTGATATCCAATATTAATATTGCTGTTATGACCGATGACCGATATTTATTGATATCATATATATCATATATATTTATATTTCCCTACCCTTTCAACACCATGAAAAAAAAGAACCACACCACTGACATTGATTCTCTGCTTTAGTTTAAACACCCCACAATTTTGCGCTGCATCATCATCACTGTCAGATGTCCAAATACCACATGGAGAAACCCCCTGCCCACTTCCTCCCAAAACACATACACAAAGATGGAAGATGCAAGAACTCCACCTCAGACTCTGCAGGCCTCAGTTAGCTAGATCCTAAAGTCCATGACCAAACAGTAGGACGTAGCAAGTATAGATTGTTTGGAAGAAGTGTCAGGAGAAAGCCCTTTTCTCTAAAGAAGAATATGATAGCAGAACTTAGATTTGCAAAGTTGCATCTAAATGGACCACAAGACGGCTGGAATAACATCCTTTGAACAGATGAGACTACAATAGAGGTACTTGGGCATAAAGTACAGCACCATGTGTGATAATAGCCTCAGCACACTAGCAAAGAGGGGGAAGGATGATGATTTGGGATGGGTTTGCAGTCACAACAGCTGGGCACTTTGCAGTCATCAAGTCAACCATGAACTCAAATCTACAATAAAATGGCCTCAAACCAAACAATCAAGGTGTTCCACGGGCCCAGTCAAAGTCCAGACCTTCACCTGGTGGGAATACTATTATGTGATCTTATTAAGATCATCTTACAATAGTTGTGCAGAAACAGATGTTTGTAAACCACAATGAACTGAAGCAACATTGTAAATTAGTGCGAGACAAAATAAGTCCACAATGGTATGAGAGAGAGAGATAAAGTGGTATAGAAAATAACTCCTCAGCATTACTTGGTATTGAAGATAGTTCTGCAAACTGTTGAACCATGGGATGTACTTAATTTTTTTTCTTTCCGCATAATTTTTTAATTTCGCCTTTATCTGCAATTAATAAATATTGACCGAGTGGAATCTTTTGTGCATGGTTTGCACTTCAATTATAACAATTTTAGAAACAGCTAAAGACAGTTATTTTTACTTTCTCCTGATGTGTTAATCCCTGTTAATGAAAAAAGTGCCTTTCATTTGTTTTCCATGAGTGTAAGTGCATTTTAGTGTTTTTTATTTTGGATATTTTCTTGGAGAATTTCCAGATCTTTCCAGACTTGACTTTCCAGAGCTCCCAAGTGTTTACATTCATCTATATGTAATTTGCCAAAACAACAAACAGGAAGGAAGGAAGGAAAGAAGGAACATTTAGACTGTCATAAGGGATAAAGTCTAGAAATATAAATATTTTTCCACACTTTTCCAAACCTAAAATAATTAAATGGACAATAATTAAATGTATGGACACTCGTCCATACATTTCTAGATTGTTTGGAAACCATGTTTCACCATCTCACCTTCACTTTTTCCTTCACTCTCTCATTGTCCTGTTTCTTATATCAGTGTTTTTTCTCTCTCCCACATACTAACTATCTGTTTCAATCAACAGTCTGAAATTTAGTAAGCTGGCAGGTAAAACACCCAAAAGATGAACTTGTGTATTGTTGATCTGAAGGACACAAAGTGGGCACAAAGAAGCACAGTTCCAGCAAAGAGACTGATGACTTCAGTGACACGCACAATAACTTCACACCCACTCTCACAGGCTGAGAGTCTTGCAATGGTTTGGAAACTCAAAGCTTCTATCAGAAAGGCACTGAGCCAACAACACAAACACATTCACAGAAGGACTGTAGCTGTATCACAGAAAGTGTTTTTCAAATTTGATGCATAACCATCAATTACTGTAGTTTACCCGGATATCTTGGTTTCACATTCTTCTTTTGATCTAGTTACTAATTCCTACAATAAACATCAAGATTTTAATTCAAAGTCATAAAGAGCAGCACTTAGATGCTAAACGCAGAGCATCTTGAAGAAGTTGATAAGGCATCAATTGATGACAAGTCTTTGTAATGGAAATGTTAGTATTCCCACTGATTATAACTGGGTATCTTGGGCAAACAATTATTGCTTGTTCTTATTTTCTTTCAGAAAGACTGACAGTGATGCTAAGTATGTAACATTACAATATATTAAACAGGAAATACCATGGATGATCCTTGTATTAATGTATGAGAAATACTGCTTTCTGATTTTTTTATGTTTATTTAAGATCTTCAGCAATGACATCAAAATTAATTATTGAAACATTACAGCAATTTTTGTGCTATAATGATGATACTTTAAGAGGGAAAATAATGCAATTTATGAGTGAAACTCAATATTTCAACTATGCCGATGAAAAATGTCAGTTTGAACAGTCAAACAGAGATTATTTTTTCCTCTCCCCTTATTTCTCAATAAGAATTGAGAAACCTAACACTGTTGTAAACCTACTAAAAGAGTCCAATGGTATTAGTCTAACAAGCGCTGATGTTTTCAAAATAATAAATGTAGTCCATTTCTAAATGACAAGTATTTAATCATTAAAAATTAAAGGGAATAGTAGAGAGCAAATGTATTTCAAATGAATTAGGTAAAAGGGCACAAATTAAAAGAGATAGTGAGTCAAGCCTTCACTTTGACTGGAGTTGCAGTTAGGTAGCAAAAACAAAGACTTCATATTGACTTGGACTCAAGGTTCTGAGTAGTCGCCTTAACAATCTTTATCTCATGTAATAGGGGGTGAAAATAAACAAGTCAGCACTGCTGCCAACTCCTCAGCAAGGAAAGTAGCAATTGGCTGTCCTAGAAGTTACTAGAAGTCACTAGATCACCTAATTTGCACATTTGGTCATGTGCGATCTGGGCAGTATAAGAAAAGAATATCAACATTGGCAAGACAGAAAGTGATTAAAACATACTCTAAATATGTTAAGAACTAAAAATGAACTTTATTAAATAATTTAATCATGTAAATACTTTGCCAGAACCAACACTGCATAAATCAGTTTCGTATAGCATCAAATCTAACCAAAAAACAATGATTGGAGCCACACACAGTGGATGAGATGAATCTGTGACTGAGGCATTGTGAATCAAAAATCAAATGCAGGGATTTATTTTAGCGTTATGTGGAAATGGAATGGAGTGGGTCTCCTCTCTGCTCTGACTGAGGGCTGAGTTTGCTGCATGACTAGGCTACTGTCAGACTGACCACCTGAATGTGCTTTGGAGGTGGGAGGGGTTAACACTGCTCTTTGTAACTGCAGTACTATCAGTGTTTTTCACATGTTTTCACCAAAGTCTCCAATAACACTGAAAAAGTCCCTGGATTTGTCACTAGTTCCTTTTTTCTCCCATGATATATTTTAATTGAGCAATTCACAAGGTTTAAACATGACATTATTTACAGTATCCAAGTACTGCTCGTTTCATATGTTACTAATAACTCAGACAAAAAATATCACACAACATACTATAGCACAACAGAATACCCTCCCCACACACCTGGCCCCAGCTATTCACAAAAATAAGAAGCCAGATCTGTAACTTCCAATTACAAGTGTAGAAATGTATAAGAGGTGTCCAGACTTTACTGAAGAAGGAAAGTCTATCAGAAAGAGTATATCGTGTACTTCTGAGATGTAACATAATTAGAAGGTCTTTGAGCCAAAGTTTTTTGTGAAGGGCTTAGAATAGAATAGAATAGAATAGAATAGAATAGAATAGAAATATCCTTTATTGCTTCTCTCTTTTTCCAGTAATTTAGGAGATGTTTCTTTGCGATAATAATACAATGTATTTCTTTGCAGTGTTTAATCCCAGTGCCCAAATAATTTCTAATGGGTCAGGTTTCAGCTGTATGTGAAGAATTTGAGATATTAGATCAAAGATATCGGCCCATTACCTTTGAACTTTAAAATAGAAAACAAAACTGTGGCTTAATGTATCTTCAGCGAGAGAGCATTTCTCACAGATGGGAGAGACCTCAGGGTAGAGTCTATGTAATCTATCTCTAGAAAAATGTTATCTGTGTAAAGCTTTAAATTGAATCAAACAGTGTCTTGCATTGTAAGAACATTTATGGATATTCTCTAGGCCTTCTTCCCGCTGGTTCCTTTTTTAAAAAATGTCACTAGAGGGGTCTTAAAATTTGCGAAATATAGCGACAAAGTCACTAAGTTGGCCACAGTGCAAGCCAGTATAGGTTACTGAGTTAAAGATTAATGTCTTGTTTGAGTTGTTGTAGTGTAAAAGAAGTTTACAGCAGCATCCAAGGTTGTTTGAATGAAGCTCTGCCAGATCCTCCTTTTAAAGGGTGTGTTTTACTTAAATAACCACAGCCTGAAAGACCCTGGATGGGGTTTGAACCCAGGACCTTCTGTCAGAAAGACAACAGTGTTAACAACTAGTTCACTGAGCAACCCTTTTCTGGTTGTTCAGAATAACTGAGACATCATTGAGAAATTCAACATCAGCTGGTGTTAACGTTTTTCTTCTAGCTTCCTTTAAACATAAATGCATATTTATATTTTAGTAGAGTTCATTAATTTCCTTTTTTAATATAAAATGAAATGAAAATGTTAATTTCAGTCATTGGAGCCCTAAGATTTGGCTTAAACTATTCCATCAAAGACTTGAGACTCATGGAAAATCTTCCCAGAATACAGTTTGTCTTTAAATATAACTAAACTAGGTACAGTAACACTGCCTTCAAGAGTATAACCAGAAAAAACAATTTGATTGAGAAAAATGAAAATTAATCTAAACATTTTGTTCTGAAATTAAACGCCCCAGCAGCCCAATAAGACGTTTTTCTGTTACAAGTGTGCCCTGTGATAGACTGGAAACCTATCCCTGCTTTGTTTTTTTGTTTTTTTAAAAAAAAAAAAAACAAACTAAGAAATAATCTCCAGCATTTTGAAACATCTTTTTATTTAAAAGTACCATGTAAAAGTACCAAAAATATGCAAAACCCGTTTTCATCCCCTTTACAGTCTGGATCATTCAGAAGAACAACTCAGAGGCTGTTTAATAATTGATTTCTCATTGGTGGCTGTGAGTGTGACTTCTAAACGTTTACTGGCATTAACTGTGCGTAGTGCCACTGCAGCGGCTGGGTGATGACCTGTGAAGAACAACATCATTCAGAGCTGTTTCACACTGATAAGAGTCTTCACCGTCTGCTTCCATTCAGTTTAACATTCTTGCTCCATCCCCCTGTTGTTTACAGAAGACTGAAACGTCCGTTCTTCTGCTTTGTGAACAGCTGACAGTCAGTGCTTGTGTGTGTGTGTGTGTGTGTGTGTGTGTGTGTGTGTGTGTGTGTGTGTGTGTGTGTGTGTGTACGCGTCTGTGACTTGAATTTGAAGAGCTGTGGAGACAAACATGACAATGCAGCAAGACTGCATTATTGCAAAACTGTTTTGGGTTGCATTTCATTTTTTTCATTACACATTAGACTTGTTTCCCACTGTTCAACTAGATCACAGGATGATACATTAATTCAGGGGAGAGGGGGAAATTCCACGTTGAAAAATAGATTTTTTTTTCATGAGATCATGTGTACCACTATCATTAGCACCCTTGCTGGTCAGACTCTGTACAACTGTACAGACTCTGTACTCTGTACAACCCCCTTTTAGCAATAGGACAGCACTTGTCATTTCATCTTTTATTGAAAACATTATTCACTTTTACATGCAGATAAATAAAATCTAAAGAATAAAGTACATAAGTCATACTTTTCACCCTTAAACTTTAAATTTTTATTCTGTGACCATCTTTTCAGAAACTGAACAAAGGAAGTCATTTTGTATTTAACTTCTCAGCTCAGGAATCTATGTACAGTACTGAGGGACCATGGCATGCTCACTGTTTCTCCTTTTTGTAGGGTATGGTAGAGGATTCAATAGGTGTAGGCAGATATGTAGCAGTTTTTTTGCCTCTGTGTGTGTTACAAACCTCCTGATGGGATTAACATGCATGACATGATATGATATAATATTATTAAATCCTTTACTCTTCACAGCCCCATGGGGATATCAGGATAACAGTGTGAGAGAAGCACAGGCCTGAAGCTCTTTGATTATGTGTTCAGTTTAAACTGAGGTGATGAATAAATGAACCAGTCTGATGAACAGAGCTCCTGGTTTCTGTATGTTTCTGTTTCATGTGAACTATACATCGACAAAAGACCGATACCCACTGCTTTTGTTTCCTGTGTCCTGGATCAGTGACGATCGTTCCCTCTGAGGTTGTAGTAAAAATAACGTTGCCATGGAAATCAGGCTTGTCTTGTGTGTGGGCAGAGAAAGAGACTTGAAATAATCAAGTGAGAGAAACTCAAGACAACTGCCCCTAATACAGCAAACTCCTTCAGTTAATAGCAAGAGAAGCTCTCCCATGAATGATGAGTCCTTTCATCTCAGTGCTTTATCAGTCTTTTGTGGAAATGATCAGGCTTCTGTTATAATTCTGACTTCAGTTTTGACAACTCTTCTTGGTAGAATTGTTAGATATAGATAAAAATGGTTGGTTTCCTGGAAGAGACCTGGCTTTTAAAAATAGTCTGTACATTTTAAATTGGGTTTAGTTCAGGGAATTGATATTCCAGAGGGTTAACCAGATGGCCACCTTTGTTGGTGATTTAAAAACTGAGTTATTGTATGTGTGAGGGGGATTATTTTTCTGTTGGAAAATTCAATTAGATCAAACTTTCACTCATGAGACTCAGACTGTAACCTCCGATGAACAGAAATTAATTGAGATGTTCAAGAATCACCAAGATCGAAGTTTATTACAAACTGGAAGATGCTGAAACACCTGTGTCAATGTCTGCAGTGATGAAAGATGCACATTATTAACACAAACAAGAGTAAATGAGATTTGAAGCTGAACACATGGATAAGCCAAATGCATTCTGAAGCAAATTTTGAGGTCAAATGTGACAAAGATTGAGCTATTTGGCCTCAGTAAGAATAAGTATATTTGGAGGAGTCAAGATGAGGCTGTTTAAACCTTTGACCGCTGTACCACCTGTCAAGGATGGCGAGCATCATGCTGAGGGTCTGTTCCTTTATTCTTTATTTATATGGCACCAATTCACAACAAATGTCGTCTCGAGGCACCTTGCAAAAAAATAATTTCAATTCAGTTATACATACATTCCAACTGATCCTATTTATCAAACAGTACAGCAAGCTCACTTAATTATTCAAAGTAGTTCGAGAAGTTTCTAAGGAAACCCAGCAGATTGCATCGAGTCATTGACTTGCAGCATTCACTCCTCCTGGACGAGCATGTAATGACCGTAGAAGACTGAATTATAGAAAATCCACAACAAATTTGAACTTGTGCATCCAATCGTTGCTAATTAATTTAAATTGCAAGTTATTAAAATGTTCCACAACTGAAATATAACAGTTCAAAGGAATCATTAAAAGGCCAAAATTAAAATGTCTGTCAAGGCAAGACTCCAAGAACATTTCAGAGCAGTGCACTAAATTAAGCCTCAAGACTATTACACCGTTAGTTTATATCTAATCCATTGTTTCAAACAAACCCACAAAATAATGTTGACACAAGGTTTTTTTCTTATTTTGTTTAATTAAAAAACTATAACATCTTTGACTGATATTGTCAACTGTCTGCTCACATGCATTCAGCTGACTACCTAAAACAGAATGCGGCTCGGACACTAAAAGAGACACCGCTTAATTAATTTAAAGCGAAACAGTGTATCCTGCAATCTCTAAAATCCTCTGTTTTGGAGGCGGGTCAAGACGTTTGGGTTGCTGAGTTTCTTTGGAGAGATGGAACCCAATTCCCAGCTGATGTTTCACAGAAACTTTTATACCAAGTTTTAAGCCCTGAGGAGTTTGATAGCTGCCTGTTCAGTTCATGTGGTTCAGCTCTTGAAATGTTTGAATGTTAGTGCTGCTCGGTTCCATTGCCAGATGATTTTATGGCATTTCAGCATCCTTAAGCACTGAATGAAAGCATCTATCTTTTAAAGCATGTGGAAAAATCCTTCGTGGAGTACTTTTAATATACTGACTAAACCCAAGTGTGTCTGAAAGGCTTTTATTAAAAACTCCCACACTGATTTGAAGTGACAAGATGTGAAAATGCTATTTAAGGCAATCCCTTGATGTCCTAAACAGAACACTTTTCAGATTCAATACATTGAACATTCAATTTATAGGATATTTGTTCAGATTTTAAGAAGTGGATTATGAAGTAAGAGTCACTCAAGGAATCGTTTCAACCCCATCTATAACATGAGCAACTTCTCTCTAGGTAGGAAACTGCCTATTGATGAGTACTTCATGGAAAATTACTTAAAACTTTCCAAAATATCCCTTGGAAGTAATTAGTAAGAAGCTTAGCTTTGGGGGCCTAAATGAACACTCAAAAAATGAGTTTAGTTCATTACTGACCAAGTTACAGAGAATTAATCCCTATAGATGACTGTCTGTAATTAGAGCCAAATAGCATTAACACATTCACCCCTTATTGTCCCTCAACACCAGGACAAACTTCAGCCATTAGTTTTGATTTAACTTCAGGTCTTCAGACAGTTAGTTGATACGTTTCACATAGAACATTGCATCTATGTGTGCAGCCAGAACGCTGTACGTAAGCCCGGTCATTAAGCTGCAAAATGGTAATTAAACTCTATCACTGTTGTCTGCAATAAAGACATGATGATAGCAGCAGTAGTGAGTTGCTTGTACTCTGCAAGTGTCACATTATGTTGTGTGAATCTTTGCACTTTTACAAACAAGTGAATCTTTTTGCGCTCCCCAGGCACTAATGACTAATTATTCAAAAGGTTTTATTTGACATTTTTCTTTCAATTATCTAAAGTTTCTCACGTTGCAGTAATGTTGTACAGCTTGAACAATTGGAAACCTACCCGTAACAAGACTAAGAGCAACAATACTGAAAACATTATAAAAGTGAGCATTTCAAAATGTATTTTTCATCCATAAGGTTATCAGCGATGTTTAAGTGTGCTCAAATTTTTCTCAACACTAAGCTGAACTAGACAGAAGAAATGTTTTCCTTTAAGAAAAATCTGACTGAAGGAGGACAAAAGCTCTTTGTCATCTTTAGTATTTTCAGTTTTAGTTTTTGGAGTTTATGGATCTGCCCTAAGATTTATGCTAACATGCAGAAACAGATAATGCCATGTGGATTTGTGTTTGACTAAAGAATTATGCCTCAGCATTATGCCTTATTTGGAGCCTTATCTAAAATGTATGAGGAGTCGTATTAAATCCAGTTTAAAAAACATGCAAGGCAAATCCATATGGAAGAAAATGTGCACAAATTAAAAGATTCAAAGGCTTTAAGAAGAATTAATACAGTACGATATGCCCAGCTTCCACTAAGAAGAAGAAACAATAACCAGTGTCTTCATTTTGCCAATTAATGATCCAATTTCATGAAATCAAACATTAAGTGACACAAATCTAGACTCCCGGTTATATAAGGTGACATAATCTGACAGCACTACGCTTTCAGCAATAAGAAGAGTGTGAGAAAGAGTGATTGGAGGAGACAAGGATGGATGTGTTAACTGTACAACTGCTCGCCTGGAGCATTTTATGCCTTTAAATTATTCCTTCTAGGTTTGCAGACAAAAGATGGCAGCACATGAATGTTTAGATTATAATGCGAAAAAAGGTGCTGCCTGATTGGTTATAATGTCATTCTAAAGCAAGCCAACTAATCAACTAAGAGCAGAGCTTCATAGAGTTTCAGCCAATTTTCATCCGTCCGTCTATCTATCCATCCGTCCCTCCGTCCATTATCTTATCCAGGGTCGGTTTGCAGGGCAGCAGCCTAAACAAAGAAGCCCAGACTTCCCTCTCCCCAGCCACTAAGGCCAGCACCTCCATGGGAACCCCAAAGTGTTCCTAGGCCTGCCGAGAAACATATCCCCTTCCCACATGTCCAGAGTATTGCTCTGGGTCTTTTCCCAGTAAGGCGTGCCCAGAACACCTCACCAGGGAGGTGTCCAAGACACATCCTAACCAGATGCCTGAGCCACCTCAACCGGTTACTCTTACCAATGATGGGTTTCGTAAAATTTTATAACATCATGCTAACACCTATTGTAGTAGTTTTTGATTTATCTTTATGAACTGTAAAATACAGATAAATAAATTTTCTGAATAAACAGAAAAATAAAACAGTGATTTCTCATAAAACACATCAAAGTTACAGCACAAGCAGTGACAGCCATACTAACAGCAGAACCTGCATGTATTCTCGATGGAGCAAGGAGACCCTAAACTGAGACATTTTTGAAAAACTGCCAATATTTTTTAGCCTACAATGTTCCATAAAAGAGAAAATACTGTTTCAATTTAAACAGCTTCTTACACCTCTGTGTTTTCCTCTTAGTTCATTTTAATACCTCACTGATACTGAATGTAACAGCTTTCTCATCACTCAGTAACAACTTCTACACCACAGACTGTTGTCAGTGTAACCAGTTAGCATCTATGTATGGTGTGTTCACTGATTGAAAAAAGATCGGACTTTTATTTAATATTTATATGTACCAAAAAGACATAGAAAAGGGAAATGAATAGTTTCCTGAAAAGCATAACATAATAAAATTGTTTCCTGCAAGTTTGCATGTTGTCTCTGGATACACCTGTTTCCTGCAGAAATCCTTGTTGCTCGTTTAGTTAATTGGCCACTCTAAATTGCCTTTAGCTGTGAGTCTGTGTGTATGGTTGTGCATGTCCTCTGTGTCTTTGACCCTGAGATTGTAGGCTACACTTGTTCATGCTGCCCCATCTCTCAGCCAAAGACTCCAGGGACAGGCTCTTGCGAACCTTAACTCCAAACAGGATTAAAGCTACAGTATGTAACTTTCACAAAACATGTTTTTTGCATATTTGTTAAAATTGTCACCATGTTGTGACAGTGTGGTATGAGACAGATAATTTGTGAAAGCACTGAGCCCCTCCATCTCCTCCCTAAGCTGCTATTGCCATTTAAAGAAATGCATCGTTCCCGACCTAAAGCAGCCAGTCAGACCCAGGAGGAGGGTATTAGTCCTGTCAATCACCCTTGTGTATGCGATGCTAAATGTGCTAATGGTGGAGAAACAGCTTACCGTTCCAGGAAAACTACTTGTCCGCCGCCATCACTGGCCATGCTAACTAGACTTAGCATTAGCGGCAGGCTGTGTTGTTATGATCCAGAGCTAGCGTAGCAGAGAGCAAGGGGAAGTCTGTAAGCGGCACATACGTGAGGATGATTGACCGTGCTAAGACCCTCTTCCTGGCTCTGATTGGTTGTTTCTGACTCAGTGGTATATTTCTGCAGTTAGTACTGGGAGTACTGGGAGAAGGCAGAGGAGATTGATTTTTTCACAGATTATTTGTCTTATATTATACTGTCACAACATAATCATAATTTTAACAAATATGGATAAAGCATATTTTTCATAAAAAGCATACTGCAGCTTTAAGCAGGTAAAAATAACAAATGGATGCATCCTTTTTTGTAAATACATTAAACACAAGACTGCATACCATGCATTATTCTGACTATTAATCCTATTTTAAAGAACAACATCTTCAGATTTATGGGGTGATTACTTAAAATAATGCAACATCATTCATGTTCCTCTCTCCACTAATTGTGTTACTGGAGTCATCTTGTTCTGCAGTGATCCTACTGCAACTACTGAAATCAGAAATGTGTATTCAGCCTCCCATACTCAGACACCTCTTAATAAAATCCATTAAAATCAACAGCCTTGAAAAGTCACCTAATTAGTAGATGGAGTCCACCTTACAAGCATGCAACGAAAATAGAGCTGGGAGTATTCTCATTTTACTTTCGAAGTTAAAAACCTGCAAAACTTCTGCTATACTCTAAAATTATTTGAGAGTGACTGTGCATTTGTGTACAATTGATCCAGAAGAAAAGCTCCTGCAGCCCCATGATCATCATGACTGACCTACCTAACAAATCAGCTGGGAGCATCACACACACACAAACACACAGCGCAGTCACACACTCAGTCGATGTCACCTCCCTCGCTGATGGTAACATGAGCTGACATAACACTCAATGCTGTGTGGCTCCAGTGTATGTGGTTTGTGTGTGAGCGCAGTCTAACCTTCATCATCCTCACCCAACCCAACAGGTACTGTATTGTAACATATTGCAGTGATGACATCAGCCCAGGTCACGTGATGTAAACAAGACACTTTTAGGACTGAACACAATTTTAAAGTATAAATAAAATGTGGATTTATCACTGAATACAAAGAAATAGGGGAAAATGTCAATAATCAGTAATATGCATTGTGTAGAATAGTGCCTAAATTAACTTTGACAATGAGGATGAAAAGACAACTGAAAATCATTTCAGTTCAAATTCTTTGCTGAGAAAACATCAACGGTCCAATTCTGAGAAGCACAATGTCTCAGGTCAGCATTGCCTTTAAAGTAACATTAGTAGGCAAAACTACTTCTCCTCTGCTAAAGCAATTTCATAAGGGTTTTTATAGATTAAGCTGTTCAGCGCCTATGTGTGTCCTTATGGAGGTGCAAAAGCGAGAGTGTTTGTGTGTGTTAGTGCGTGTGTCGCTGTTGTGTGTGAGCCATGAAGGTGAATCAGCCAGGCAGCCAGAAGCAGGCTAATCAGCCCCTATTATCCTGTGTTGCCTTTGATTTTAATGAGATTAATGGGGGCAAGAAAGGCTCAGGATGGACTGCTCAGTGCTTCACAACACTGCCAACAAATGATTCACTGATATCACCATTATGGAAGACATATTACGCCCCTACTACACAAGATGACACCATTTCCTGAGGTCCTAATGTAATCTCTGTGACATGGTCAAAATGTGACAGAATTACATTATCCAAGCTGTCTTAATATGGCCTCGTCAGCCAGTTATTACACTGATCAGACCTAATGTATGCCACAATTCTCTATCACAAGTAAGCTCCCTGTTGGAGACATTTCCGCAAGTTTAATTGTTTTAGTAGCTAACATAAAAACTGTTGCTTATAAGGATAGTATTTATTCTATAATAACTGTTGTTTATTTTTTGTTTGGGCTTCAAAATGACTGAAGAACAACTTTAAGTCCATCAACAGCTGAAAAATAAATACGCGAGAAATTTGATTTTGCAGTCAAAGCAATGGCTGCTGCTAAAGTATTTAACAATAATTTTGTTGAAGATAAAGATGAGAGGATGGGATTTCTTCCACTATAAACTGGAAGTGTGACATTTCTTCTTCTAAACCTGGAACCAACCAATCTGAATGTTTTCAAGGGCTACAAACAAATGTGCTCTTTCTGAGTTTTTGAGAGGCCCTAATGACTACTCTCAAGAACAGAAAAATATTATTTCAAGATTAGAACTTCTTGAAAATGTTTCCTGTTAGTAAATTTAAATTTAAAATATTGCACAAAAATAAATTAAATAGGATCTTTGCTATGCAGTTTAGAACAAAACACAAAAATAGGGCTTTTCCACTTGGTTCCAGGTCTTAATCAGGACCAGTGCGAGAACTTGTTCTTAACTGGGTCTGTGAAAGAATCAGTCTGCTTTTCCACCACCTGAGAGCCAAGGCGGAGCGACTTTATTACACCATTATAAACATCTCCTTCATTTGTTGTTTGATCCTCCCTCTATTTAATTCTGTGATTTTGTGAATGATTGTAGGGCACAGAGACAATTTAACCACACAAATAATATTAATTATTACATTATCCCTGTAAATACATCCTATGACATACCCAACTTAATTTAATGATGCTTTTTTTAAACAACCAGTGGTGACTGTGAATGCTTTACAATCCTGATCAGCTGATCTCTCATTCACACCAGAAGCTGTAAAACGGAAAGTGAGCATAGTTTTAGGAGCAAGATTTAATAAAGCAACCTGGTGATGTTAAAAGATGAACAGTGTAGAAGAGCTAAGTTGGAAATAATCTTTCTGGATTCAGTGACAAATATTCAGCTGAGTCCAGCAGTAACCAAGGCATTGACCTACTTAAACTCTGTGACAAGTGATTTCAAAATAAACTGCAGGAAGATTGCAGAGATTCAGCTTTTGTTATTCTGACGCTCAGCTGTTTTATTGAAGTTGAAGTGCCGTGAATTTTTTGCTTTTTTTAATACAATTTGAGGGAGCAACTTTATTCTAAGACATTCTTTTGTTGGCATTAAAACAGAGGGTGAGTATGAAATAATGTGAGAGGATTGTGAGATTTAACAAGCCTAACTGCATAATTATACATTCAGAAGATATCCATTAAAACACAGTTTGATGATGATGAAACATTTATATTATCGAATAAAAGGCAAAAAAGACAATTTTGATCGTTTTTCCAGGATTATGACCACCACTTTAAATTGAGATATACAAAAATGCATCCAACATATGGACAAGTCAAGCCTGTATTGAATTATTCTAAACATTTCTCAATAAAATTTTTTAAATCTCCTCTTCTTCTCATTCTTGTTAACCCAACGTCATGTACCATTTAATCTCACACATAATGTATTTGTTTCCGTCAGCTGAATACCCTACACCTACAACACCGTAACTGGTAAGTTAAGAGTAAGGACTGTGAATTCTCCATCATCTTTAATGTAACCTGTTGTTACTTTGTTTCAAGCTCAGGAATAGAGAAGAAACAGAGAGAATACAAAGATGTGATTAACAGTGTCACTTCCCCATATCTCTTTTAAATTTCCTATCCCTCCTGTCTCTTCCTGTTCCTCTTACTGTTTCTTTTTTTAAATCATTTTTATCTCCCCATGACAACTCCTCTGCAGAAGGTCTGTCCTCAGATTAAAGGTTGTTATAACATGAGCAGACAGAGACTCGTCCCTTCATAATTATCAAACCACCAAGTCGTGGTTGAGAATCCTTTAATGCGCGTCTCAAAAATCAGCCACGTGTCGTGCAGTACAGTACATGCTGTGTATTAAGGAGAATACATTGTCAAGTCTATTTTATCAGCACGTCTCTTTGAGTCAGACTGAATCTTTTAATTCAAATTAAATCAACAGCTTCATGTTCTTGAACTTTCCAGCTGGTGAACCTGCTTTTCCAGCTTCTTGTTTTAATAAGTATTGTAGTCACAAAAGACACCTTCAGATGAAATAAATCCCCTTAAAAGCTCTCATGTTCAGTTTCAGAAAAAGTCTGGATAACTATCATCTATTACTATTGAGAAGGTGCATGCATTGGGCTGATTTCATAACGTGCTACTTGAGGAACCATGAAAAACCTATATTTTCTCTGCTTGCCAAGGTAAGGATGTTGAAGAAATGAAAATACAAAGAATATGAAAAGAGAAGAAAAGAAAAGGGAAAACTGTGCTCATTCCTATTGTCCAGGGGTAAGTACACAGGACTGAGATGGTCTTGTTGCATTTCACTAAGTAACTCTTGGAAGAGATTTAGTGGATATGATAATTTTAGTCAATTTTAGTCAACTTCTGTTCAGTAGGTTTAAAAAATACAGCAGTCAAACCACATATAAAAACATGAACATTTATTTTTAAATATCCTTTTCTGATAACAGTTACTGGATGGAAACTGCATCTGATCAGACTTATTAGATACATCACAACAGTGTTGCACAGTAATACTGAGTGAAATCATTTAAACTCCAGTGTATCACAGTTAAGTTCTATAAATTATCTGTTTTATGATTCACCATCTAGTTAAACAAATTCCAAGTTCCTTTATTTTTCTTATGATCTGCTATATTGTAAATACAGCACACAGTTTCAAGACAGGAGTGACCTGCCATTTTACTAGAAGTAATTTAAGCTAACGTGAATATTCACAAGCCTCCTCTTGATACACTGTAATAACTTACCAACTGTCATTCAACCATTTTGAAAAGACCATTTTCATCCCTACAACATCCTTATTCTTCTTCCTCTTCCATTTTCTGTTTTGTTCTCCAGAGAGCTTTCTTTTTTGCTTCTCCATCTTTAGCTACCTGTTGTCATATGACAACACAATTCAAATGAAAACAGTCACACTCCAGGGCATCCTCGAAAGGTATGGGTCTGCCAAAACAACCCCCTACAAAACGGTGACATTATTTTTTAAATGAAATTCTTTGGAGAATTGACATATGCAGCGATACCAACAACATGAAATAGTTTATACAGTGATATCACCAGCCCTTTAAGGGAGCAAAAATAGTTTGCAAAGTATGCACCTAGCACTAACTTGACAAGTTAATCCTTGGTCATGTTCACTTGCTGGTTGTGTGTATATAAAGCTACTACGGAACCTTGCAAAAGTAGTCATACATCCTGAACATTTTAACATGGAACATGGAACAATACAAACTAGTACAAATAATAAAGTGGAATTATGGTAAAGGTCTCAGAGATTTGTGAGAGAACATTAATGAACAAACAATATCATGTGCACCAATGAACATAGGAAACAGGTCAGGGATAAAGTTTAAAGCAGGGTTTGTTTATAACATCCTCCCAAGTGTTGAACATCTCACAGAGAACTGTTCAATCCATCCTCCTAAAATGGAAAGAGTGTGGCACATCTACAAAGCTATCTAAACATGATCATCAGCTTAAAATGTCTAGCTGGGAAAGGAGAGCATTAATCTCAGAGATTCACAGCTCAGGTGGGATATTCTGTCTGTAGGACAACTATTAGGCATGTACTCTTTCTTTTGTTTCTATCTTCTGTGTTTTTGTATCTTATATTTTATAAAGCCCTTAGTGGTTTCTGGCCTGGAAAATGTGCTTACTTACTTACTTGCTCTACAAATCTGGCCTCTATACAGGAGTGACAAGAAGAAAGCCATTTTAGCTAAAAACAAATTCTTGTTGCAATATCGCCATGTAGGCGACACTACAAAGATGTGGAAGAAGGTGCTCTGGTCAGTTGAGACCAAAGTTATGGAAGAAGGAACACTAACACTGCACACTAACCCTAAACATAAAACCAGAGCTATAACTGAAAGGTTTAAATCAAAGCCTAATTATATATTAGAATGGCCCAGTCAAAGCCTAGACCTAAATCCAACTGAGAATATGTTGTAAGACTTGTCAACTGGTGATCACACACACTCTCCATCCAATCTAACTGAGCTTGAGCTGTTTTGCAAAGAAAAATGACCAAAAATTTCCAGCCTTAGATGTATAAATCTGATAAAAGGCTTGCCACCGTAAATGAAGCAAAAGGTGGCCTAAGTGAGGTTGAACACAAAAGCACACAAATCTGTATTTATTAACAACTTTGAATGACTAGACGTTTAGACAAACATACACTTAATTCATCCCTAAGGGAGAATTTACATATTCAGTAGAAGTATACATAAATGCATCCACAGACATATAGATTAGACCAATTAACACACTATAAATGTGTTTTCCAAGAGTACTAAACGTCTAATTGGCCTGGGAACAAAGTATCTTCTCAATTGTCTGTTGTTACACCGACCTGATATGTTGATGTGTTCCCTTAGAAACATTTACCAACAAATCAGCCCAGGGCCTTGTCTGATCCACTTTTCTGTCTCACCCATGTACTAACAAATGCAGAGCCATTTCCACACCTCTAAAAGATAGCAACTACCAACAGGTTTGGGTCAGTAGAAGAGAGGTCTAAAAAATACTAAGCTAGTGGGCCATCAGAGAAAAGATTAACTCTGACAGTGGCCATGCACTGTCGGATAAGGTCAGGATCAGCTGTAATGCTGCCCTGCTCAGTAGTAGTGATTACATGTTGCACAACAAAATGTTTACAGCAGCACTCCAGTCCATACACAAGTATTTTAATGCTGTTTCTTAGGCTTTGTCTACACGAGACCGGTGTCTGGAAACTGCCGGTATTTTCAGATGCTGATTGGGGAAAATTTCCACGGTTAGACAGCACAGCGTCACTGTTTCGATGAGACCGCTTCGACATCTTGAATCCGTTGTAGTTGTCATGCCAGGGCGCTGTGATTTTAGCATGTCGTCGAAACACGCACGCACTTTGACCCGATAAACCAAGTACTCATGTAACATATATATTCCGTATAAGAAGACGTGTTAAACTTAAAAGGTTAAGTAGCACAGACAATACAATGCTCTCCCCAGCTTTCCCCAATTTCTTACTGTTATCTGCCCGTGCATGGGTAAAACAAATCCTGCAGCTGTGCTTTTAGCACATGTGCTCTTTCATATCTGCGGAGTACTTCCCAAAAAGTTTTGCTCTGAGACTGATCTCAAAAAGTGCCCTCGTCAGAGACTCTGATCACTGGTGACATGTAAACGAGCGACATGTAAACCAGCTCTGTGTATACCAGGCTTTATCCAAAGTGTTTTTTCCATCACAAAATGAGCGTGGTATATTGAAAGTTCATAAGAATATGTATGCTTCAGTGTTTTGCAGCAGCCATTCCTCAGCGACTACAACTCCCTTCCATTTAAATGTCTCCACCAAATAAAGCTGCATTATATACATGTCTGTCAAATTCCTTCATAATGTAGGGGGGAGATAACTTTGATGGAGTTTAACGGTAGACTATACAAGATTACTGTCTACAAGTCCATATCTGATAAAATCATGTAACGTACCTTTCATGTAATGTTTACAGAAAGTGACATGCAAGACTGCTCTACCGCTTGACCCAAAACTTCACCATTGTCATTCATGCACTATCACAAAAATGCTTGTGTTCACATCAGGCAGTAAGTATAAGTAAAAATGTGTTTAACACACTAAAAGGTGGATTTAGGATTCCTCTGTACTGAACTGTTAACAGATGAATCACAATAGAGATAAATCAAAAGACTCCTAGAGTAAAATGTCTGAACTGATCCAAAATCCCAACGTTAAATAAGATAACTTTTATCTGGATGTTTACAGTCTTCAAAATGGTCTGCTTTGTCTGTGTAACTTGGTACCAGGTTGGCAGACTTCTTGGACATCTGGTATTGTATTCTAAACACACATTCCTGCAAAAGTTTACAATTAGGGCCTTGAGCATTTATAGTTCGCTCTGAACTTCTAAGAACATAATAATTTAATTAAACAAGCTTGAAATAGCTGTTTCATTTTGTAAACCTCAACAGTCTTGAAGTGGGGTGCGTTGGTTGTTCATGTTCCAAAATGTAAAATGTCCACATCATTTAACAAAAAACAGAAGTCCAATTTGATAACTTAATCGCTACTTGTAAAAACAGTCATATCAGTCTTAAAGCTGGGTGCACTTTAAATGATACACTGCAGACAGAAATTATTCTGTTACATACTTGTTTATTTCATATATAGCAGAATTCTTGTCTTTCCCATAGTGAAACTGTCTTATCTTGTACAAATCAGTATTATGCCATTACTAGTAGTATTTTTATTCACAAGCCTCCTCTCAATACACTGTAATAACTTACCTACTATCATTCAACCATTTTGAAAAGACTATTTTCATCCCTACAACATCCTTATCCTTCTTCCTCTTCTGTTTTCTGTTTTGTGCTCCAGAGAGCTTTCTTTTGTGCCTCTCCATCCTCTCCATGTCACTTCATTTCTACGTCCACAGCTGTAACCCATCTGCAGCTGGTTCACCTGCTACCTGTTCAGTATTTATCCTCACTGGTTGCTTCTGTTCATTGTCAGTTCCTTTTACATGTTAAACATATGCTGGGCTATATGTTATTTGTTGATTTTATTCTGTTGCTCTCTGTTGCTAGTTTATCATGAGTTTAGTTTATTTTTGATTCTTGGTTTGTCATTAAAGTTTTAGATCGCATCTCATTCTAATTCCTCCTCTTGCTTGTATCTGGATCTTCATTAGCAACATTTAATTAAGTAATTTCATTTCCAGTATTTTATTTTGCTCTTAGAATCAAACTCTGTCCACATTTGTATTTTATTGGTTGAGGACATTTTAATTTGGGAAGATTGTTTATTGAAGCTGAACTCAGGCTCTATTCTCTGTTATTCTTTTCCAATAAACCCTTTCCAGTTGTAGGAGGGATCTATTTTTTGTTGTGGATGTTCATAATCGAATGGCTGAAGAGTGAGCATGGCTACAAATACAGTCAAAAACAGCCAACAAGAAGACTGACCACAAAAACCTACTCCAGAGTTTGGAATTAGGATGATCACAGCAGCATCAGTGTTATACTTTACTATGACACATAAACAGTCTCAGATGTTTGGCATAATTTTACCCCTGTGTTTAGGTAGGAACACAAACATATTTTGCTATAGTTACTGCTTATACAAAATAACAAAGAAATTTCTCAATTAAAGTTTGTTTAAACAACCATTATTTCCAGCTACTGATGTACACACATACATTTTTTTTCATCAAGCATTTAAAAGAGGATAAAAACAGAATCATATTATCTGTCTAAAATACTTTGTCACAGCAAAGATAGAAAAGTACAATGTCTATGTTACATCAAGCACTTTGATATTTCTAACAAGCACAATCAGGAAAACTATTTCCCATACTCTTTTATGAAAAAAATTAGGGGTTTTTTTGTTTTTTCTTTTACAAATAAAAATCGGAAAAGTGCAGCTTGCATATGTACTCAGCCCTCTTAAATCCAATACCCCTAAATAAGATCCAGTGGAATCAAATTACTTGAGAAGTCATCTCATTAGTGAATGGAGTCAACCTGTATGTCCAAACAACTGTTAATCATGAACTCCAGAAAACAAGCCTTTAAAAAGGGCAAGAAGAAAGCTACTGTTGAAAGAAAGCCATAGGAAGTCATATTTTCAGTTTGCCACAAGCCATAGAAGACAAAGCAAGCATCTGAAAAAAATGATCTGGTCAAATGTTACCAAAATTAAATATTTTGGCTTATATGCAAATGCAGTGTGGAGAAAAATGCTGTATATCATCTTAAACATACCAACACCACAGTAAAACATGGAGATGACAGGCTCATGCTGTGAGGATATTTTTCTGGAGCAGGGACAGGAAAGCTGGTCAGAAGTAGGGAGAGAAATACAGGGAACTCCTAAAAGAAATCCTGTTGGAGGCTGCAAAACACTTCATAACAATTCTTTCCTATTGAGGCAATAAGTTACTAATGAGGTTTGTGGCAATGAAATGACACAATAAAATGACAGAATGCAAAACAGTTCAAGCGGCTGTGGATATTATTATAAGGAACTGTATATTTAGGGCAAGAAACACAGACAACATGTCTTTATATAACTTTGGCCATCTTAAAAGCTACTTTTTCTAACTTTGAATTTAGTGCAGAGATGTACATAAAGGTAAGAATAACAAATTGGATTCAGTCTTAATCAAAGCAGAAAACCAGCTGAACATTTTTAAATTCCCTTTACTGTTTTTTATTTCTGCAGCTTGACACCTACAGCCCCAACGTCATCCTCCAACTCACCTAGCAATTTTTTTAACTTTCTTTTCAATCACAGATCAGTTCAGACCCTCTTTTCACTCCTCTACCCTCCTCAGCCTATTGTCCAGCCCAGTTTGACTACCTTTCAGTAGCTTTACGCTCTTTTCTCAATATCCTGTCGCTGTCAGTAAGCCTCTCTGTACCTTTATATCCCCTTTTGAGAGCCTGCTCCGTGGACACTCCACTAGTCTCCATGGCCACAGTTGTCACAGCAGCAGGCTGTGCTGTATGTAAAACTAGGTAAAGGACATAATGAATATAAAGATGCAGCTTTTTTTCCAGCACATGCAAGGAAAACACACATATGACAGATAGATGTATCTCACAATTAAAGCACATTTTTGCCAATATTTGTACCAAATGCTGAAGGATGGATAGAGCATAAGGGAAAATTAGATGTAATTTTCTACATTTTATTGTGAGAGTTAAAAAATAAAAGTAGAAAGGACATAGGGAACAGATACTAAGTGTCATATAGAGACAGTGAAACAAATGTGCTGCAGATTTGAAGTCAGTTCTTTGCCTGTCAGGCAAAGCATCCTGATATGAAGAAGGAAACTGGTTTACGCTAGAGATTTAACTTCTCATTTATTCCACAAGCCATAAACCTGCTTAGCTGTAACAGATAATCTCCTCATCACATTTCCTGGCCCTCCCATCTACAGGCTACTTTTATTTTTCATTTTTGACAGCTTTGTTTGCATAATGTCCTGTTTTCAATTGAGAGGGGACATAAAAAAAGGTTCTTCCAAGAAGGTGAAAAGACTGAAAAAGAACTAATACAACACGCCAGCAATGCTGGAGTTATTATTTTGAGTGTAATAAATATACATTTCTCTTAAATAATGGCAGAAAATTTGTATTATAATATTACTATTAACGCAGAAGCCGCAAAAATGTACGTTTTGGTCCTTGTTCCTAAAAAAAATAGGCAGTCCTGATGTACCTGGTTGGTTGGGATTATAATCTGTTTTTATGTTTGGTTCTAAAATATTTTTTAATGTATGATCATTTGTTGTTTGTTTTTTTTGCCTCTAATCTTTCACTGAAATTCAATATCAAGAGCTTGTATTCTGCACAAAGCAATTTGGGTCAAGTCCAACAGAACATTGTGTTTCAGTCACTTTGTCTGGTGCACAAGGCCTAGCACTGCATTTACCAAGCATGCCTCACTTTGTGGCTGATTTCAGGAAAAAAAAAAAAAGTGAAGCTTTGAAATATCAGGTGTTCAAACTACACAATGCGCTTGTAAGGCTATGTATTTGTGCAGCTCAGAGGGTATGTTTATGTTTGTGTCTCATATTTCCTCCAGAGGCTGCAGTCTCTTGGCAGTTGGGTGCTAAGCAGTAAGTCCTGCAGGCGTCCTTACATCTGGGCATCTGTCACCCTGTGGCCTTAAAACCTGCAAAGCCCCCGGGCTCCATTTGGAAAACACAAACACTTGCGTAACATTAAAACATGCACACTGACGTTGTTTTGTGTGTTGTTCTTCCATGCTGTTTATTAAAAATGCTCTCAAATTAAACACAAACATGTTTAGTGTTTTATGGCCATTAATTGATTCAAAATATGACCTTTTGCTCCTCAAGATGCAGTTACAGAAATTATTATTTTAATTACCAACCTCTGTGTTACTTCATATTCTTTAAGGTCAAAGGAACTGTTTTTGTATTAGCACAGAGCCTATATTTAATACACCATAATGATGAAGAGGAGTGACAGCTCAGAGAAGGAAGAAGATGACTCACAGTGATGGTAATGAAGCTGTATTATCATAAACGTCCAGAGGCTGCTTTACAGTCCCAACACACACTTTCACACACAGAGAAATTCACATTCACTCACACACCTGACTGTAAACCTACCCCTCTGAGGACATTAATTACAAAATCAATCCCTATAGTCTACTATCTTTACCTTAAGTATAAAACGCAGAGCTCTGACCTCTGGAAAAAAACAAACATTTTCATTATATCGCCAAAAGTAATGGAACACTGGCCTTCACACATATGAACTTGAGTGAAAATACAGTCAGGCAAGTCCCATTCATCTGGCAACCGCCACACCCAGATTTGTCCACACGATTCCCAAACAAAGAAACATGATTTGTCATTCCAAAGGAGGAATGCTTTACAAAACTGCAGTTGGCATTGCACTTGGTGAAGGTGTGTCCAACTGTCTCCATGGGAGATTCATCTCCTTAGCAGATCCTGTGTGGTTCTTCCCCATTTTTCACAATCACTTCAGGAGTAGTACAAGCCGCGCCAAGCCGTGTACTCCGCGCAAGCAATTTGATTGACAGCAGACTATATTATTTGACTGGCCTGTGATTTATGTGGGGTTTATTTGAGTCCATCAAAACTACAATCTTGAGGTTCTCCGTTGCTGAGTGTCACTGTAAAAAATATCATCGGAGCATGGACCACAGCTCCTGCGCCTTCACGGCCTGCCCATGATCCCACGTTCCTGTCCATATTCATGCTCACAATAGTGAGGAACAGATTATAATGGAGACACACTCAACTTGAGTAGAACCGAACCAGATATTAACCAGTTAGAGTGAGACTTGACAATGGAGAAGCAGCCTAAGTCACTGAAAAATCATTCAATGAAGCTCTCAGCACTGTAATTTGGAGGTTTGTAGCTTCTGACTCTGCATATTATGTACCTCAGCATCTACCGACCACTCCCTGTGATTATATGTGGTCTACCTCTCTGTTGAGTGTGAAATATTGAGTGAAGAAATTTCAGAACAAGACTTATTGCACAGGTGTCATCGTATCATGTTACCAAGCTCCTGAGAGCGACCCATTCTTTTAGAGATGCTTGTAGAAGCTGTCTGCATACTTAGGTGCTAGATTTTATTAATCTGTAGCCATGGAGGTGAACATCCGAATTTAGTGTTTTACATGGATTAGCAATAATTTTGGCAATATAGTGTGTGTTATTACAGACAGTTAGAACTCAGAATATATCATCTTCCTTCCCTCAAATGCATCTTATTTTTATTTATAATGTAAATGGTTTTAGACACACTTGATTCAGCAGTCAAAGGGTTTATTAGCTGCATCAGACGTGTTTGAGACACAATACCTCAAATACCTAAAGTACTGACAGTGATGATTCAATGTTAAGTCAAAAGACTTCTCCAGATAATCCAGGAAGGAGATCACTGCCTTCCATAAACAAGGTAAAGCAAACAAAAAGATAGCACATGTGCAGAATGGTCCAAGAGCTACAGCTGGAAGCAGAGTTTACAAGTTTAAAATTATAGGACCAGTGGTTATGCCATCTGAATGTGGCAGAAATAGGAAGTTATCAGTGGCTACCACCAGATTCCTGAGGAGGCAGGTGGTTGGAAACCCTTGTTTGATTGAAAAGACATGCTTTAAAACTTTGTTTTAGCACCTGCTGGTACCGGTACAAAAGACCAAACATCCAAAGGACCAAAGCAGCAACAGGCCAATAGCCCTGATGTCGCATCTGATGAAGACCCTTGAGAAGCTGGTCCTCAAACATTTACGCCCCCTGATGAGATCTTCATTGGATGTGCAACAGTTCGCCTATCAGCCTGGCATTGCAGTGGATGACACCATCATCTACCTCCTGCACCAAGCTCTTACCCACCTGGAGAAACCTGGAAGCACTGTGAGGACCATGTTCTTTGATTTTTCCAGTGCTTTCAACACCATCCAGTCAGGACTTCTGAGGGACAAGCTGGAGCTGTTAAGAGTGGACCACCACATGTCCCAGTGGATACTGGACGGCCTCACTGGTCGCCCACAGTATGTGAGGACACAGGGCTGGTCAGGGAACCATGCTGGCATTGTTCCTCTTCACCTTCTACACTGCAGTCTTCTCCATCAACTCCCCACGCTGCCATCTGCAAAAGTTCTCTGATGACTCTGCCATAGTTGGAATCATCACAGGTGAGGACAGTGAGGATGAAGTACAGACAGTGGACTCAGGACTTTGTGGACTGGTGCCACAGGAACCACCTCCTGATCAATGCTGCTAAAACCAAGGAGCTGGTGGTAGATTTCCGCAGGCGCAGACCCTCCTCACTGACACCAGTGAACATCCAAGGAGTGGACATTGAGATTGTGAACTCTTATAAGTACCTGGGTGTTCACCTGAACAATAAACTGGACTGGACTCACAACACGGATGCGCTTTACAGGAAGGGTCAGACACACGCTATAAAAAATATATTTTAAAAATTGCTTAAGGTTAGGTAATAAATTACTTGCTTTGCATGATTATTTTCCTTAAACAAAAAAAATTAAATATAATCTTGATAGCCTAATGCTGACACATGAACCAAACCTACTGCTGAAATATTTGACATTTAATCTTGTTGTTCAGCACAAAAAAATCTATTCATTTTATGGAAAATTTGAGAAATTCAATGTAAAAACGATGTGTAAAAAACCTTAAAATCATTAGGCGCAAATTTCCCACAAGCAAATTGCAACAGTTCTGTAATGGTGAGCTTAGGGTTTGTTTGTTTTTTTAATTCCCTTAACATCCTTGTCACTGTCTATAAAATTGTTTGTCATCCAGCCAACGAAGATCAATACGTACCTTACATAAATGGCATGTACTCTTATCTTTCCTATTTTGAAGAGAATCACAGGCCATTTATATCACAAGAAAACAGAAAGTTGCGGATTAATGATTAAAAGTTCCTAATAACAACAATCAATTTAAAAAGTGTAAACTCATTTCATGGATCTACCATGTTGTAACAGGAAGGGACCAAAGCTGAGAACAATCTTTTCCATTGCCTCTTTGTCCAGACTGCAAACTCATTGTTATTTTCCAGTTTTAATAAATCAGGCCTGATGTAGTCAGTGCTTTCTGTAACAAGATTGTATGGTTACTTAACTGGTGGCATAAACAATCTATTTTTAGTGTATGCAACAGTTTCACTTATGTTTACAAAGTTAATTTGTTATTAAGTACTATTACTCTCAAAGATAGAGGTTTACCAAATAGATAAACCTGGATGAGATGCTGCAGCTTCACAGAGCTTACCTAATGTATTTACACAAGATTCATGTAAGAACCTTTTTTCCTGCCTGTGGTGTGGTAGCTCAGTAAACAACTCTTTCTTTCTGCCTAACAATCCAAACACACACGTTCTCTCACACACACTCTTTCCCACACAAACATAATATGACACATGGGCAGTGAGTGATCTTTAACAGAGCAAACCAGCACGGTAAATGAGGCCTTAAGAAACCAGATGATCTCCTTGTGTCCTCACATCAGGTATTAAGTGATGAAGTAAGGGCTTAATTTATAAAATTCAACAATGGAAATATTTGTTTATTAATTTAGCATGATATTTCAGGAGAAGTATTAAAACAAGTGAGAAAACTTATTACTTTTATCAAATATTTCAATATTGCTCTACCCGTATCCATTAAAACTCTTTAGCACCTGTTAGATTAATCCATGGATTTAAACTTACTGTATTTATAGTGGAGAAAATACAAATTATCAAACATATTCTGTTCTGTCTAAATTCAGTGTGTTGTAACAAGGATAAGATCAGTTATTGCACTGAAATGGAAGAGGAGCAATCAAAGATGGAGAAACAAAAAAAGACACCAATGCACAGAAACCTTTAACTGAAATAAGAAGACTGAAGCAAACGCTGACTGGGTTCACACTGAACATGACTTTTTTTGACAAAGCAATTGTTGTTCAGGTTATGGATAACATCAAAAAAGTTAAAAATGAAAACAATGGAAAATCTTGTTCAAGGTTTGACATAAATGGCAGCACCCCTCACAATTTCTGCCACCTCTTGTAAAGATTTGTAAAAAGCCTTTTAAAAAATCCTCTGTCATCACAATATCATAATATGAAACTAATAAATGTAGAAAAAAAAATCAACATTTAATTGTTGCGCTTTCCTTTAGAGAGAAAAAAATCCCCACATTATGAAATAATTGTTTTTAACAAAATCACATGGTCAAAATATATTAGCATCCCTGACCAGTCCTATAAAAAACATGTAACTGAAATACTTTAAGTTGTCCAGAGAATTAACAATATTTTCTTTAGTAATCCAGGACTCCCTTTCTCCCTGTTGTAAAAATAAGACAAAAAAGCGTTTTTTTTTTTTTCCCCTTTGCCGCAAAATGGGAAAGACAAGAGAACGTCACATTTAACTAAAGCAGATTAATGGCCAACTTCAGAAGTCATTCATCCCTATAAGAAAATGGAAACCCTCATAAACTTGCCTTCATCTTGAGTCAGAGTAAAATTTAAACAAGGCAGGATGAGAAGCCACTGCACAGACTGACTAGGATGTCAAAGGATCTTCAAAGTTTACTTTTAGAGGACTGCAAAAGGAGTGGGAGGTCAGCATGTAACCAAAACAGGTGTTTAATCTAAGATTTATACACATTTTTACCAGATTGTGAATAATTGTGTGTGTGACACTCTGTACAGCCGCCCACCAGTATACCTAAAGCTATCCTTAAGGAACAACTTTTATAATTAATGTACCAGTTATACAAGCATTTCTTTCTAGGCCTTCTAGAAGTAAATCTGACTGAATATATTACAAAATCTGTTATAAAAAAAACATATTGTCTCCTTCCTGACGTTCTCTCACATTACAAGAAAAGAACCAGCTGAGTTGTAACTGTTTACAACTGGTCCAGACAACACAACTGTGCTATGTCAGAAGTGGCAGGATTACAAAGTCAGATGTAAACAGAAGCACTCTTATTTGTATGCTATTTTATAACTTGTAGCTTAAGAAAAAGTTTGTCTAAATATGAAACAATTCACACTCTCAAATCTACATAAACACATCCTTTATTACATCCGTCTACACTGATACTTCATATAGACTCAAACACATAATCATGATACATTATGTTGCCAGAAGTATTCTCTCACCCAACAAACGACTGGATTCAGGTGTTTCAATCTCTTCCATGGCCACAGGTATATAAAATTCAGCACCTAGTGCAACAGGGTAAGCTGTGAAGTTTATCCACTACTTAATATTTCAGTCAACTCTTAGTGGTATTAAAACAAAGTGGAAGCGATTGAGAATGACAGCAACTCAGCCACAAAGTTGTAGGCCAAGTAAAATCAAAAGAGTGGATTTCAGCAGCTGCTAAGCTGTGTGGTGTGCAGAGGTCACCAACTTTCTACAGAGTCTTACTCATTATCATTAAATTGCAAACGTCCATCCATCTATTATCTGTACCTACTTATCCTTCCAGGTTCACCGGTAGCCGGTACCTATCTCCAGCGGCCACTGACATCCTGGACAGGCTGCCAGTCCATCACGGGGCAACATAGAGACACATGACAAACAACCATGTACACAACCACACTCATACACACGGACAATTTTAGAGAAATAAATTCACCTAACAGTCAAGTTTTTGGACTGTGGGAGGAACCCAGAGTACCCGGAGAGAACCCACACATGCGTGGCAAGAACATGCAAACTCCATGAGGAAAGACGCCAGGCCTGGATCTGAACCTGCATGGTAATAGTGCTACCAGCTGTCCCATCGTGCAGCCCAATATAGAAAACTTGAGTAAAAAACATAAAGTATCAAGAATTTCTGACTGTGTTCCAAGAAGTTTGTAGTTTAAACTAATACAATTTATTGGCTTCATTGAACAAACTACATGTGCTACTGGCAACAGTACAGAGAGAAACAAAATTGATCCACTGGGAATTTAAATCCCCAGCCCTATTATTGGACAGTAAAAGGTTTTACAGTTACTACAAATAGGCTAAAAATAGTGCTTGATGTCCTTTTTTTGTTCTTTGTTGGAGAATATATATTTATTCATTATTCATATTTCTATAACAGGATTTTATGTTAAAAAAAATCCTTTTTTTGCTACTAATGCAGATTATTCAAAAACAAGATGGAAAAGATGATTTTATTTTAGCACCAACTGGTAACACCCACCCCTTGTTCTCATATTTATTCACAGGTTTATAACACTTTATAAAAATAATTTAGCATCACATTTCCCAGTTTCCCACACCAATGTAGAAAATAAAAAGCAGAGTTTTTCCTCTGCATTCTTCCACAAAGTATATTTTTAATTCTAAAATTCAATCTACAGTGAGGAAAAACATAGCAGAAAGAAACTGCTCATCAGCTGGTCAGCTGCAGTGACTTTGCTGGGATTCTTAAACATGTGGTTCAGAGTGAAGTATGTTTTATCCAATCTTACTGCAGAATTTTTGATAAGATAGAAATAAACGCAGCACTTTGAAGTCACTATGCAGTCTGTGATGATCCATAATTACTCGGCCCTCACAGCAAATCTCTCCATCGTTCTTTACAACACATTGTGCCTGTTTCACTCACTCTCTCTCACACACACACAGACATGCAAACATACACACACACACACACACACACACACACACACACACACACACACACACACACACCACATGATCAAAAAACTGTGCTGCTTTATGTTACTCTCATTTCCTCTACTCTCTAAACCTTTAATCCCTCATGGAAAAAAGAATGACGCAACCTGACTTTCAGCCCTCAGATTTACAATAATACAGACAAAATTTGAACTTTGGGCAAATGCACATCAGTGCGTGTACGCTTTGGGTCCCTGTTACATATAAGACATGTGAACTGAAAATGCAAACAAGCTCTAAAAGACAGAAAACCTACACATGATCCAAATCTGTGTGGGATGATTTTTTTTTGTTTGTTTTTTTAATATCTTCTTTTTTTTCTTTTTTTCTGGGGGGAGGTGTTTTTAAGAATGGAAACCATAAACATACAGTGCTTTGCCTAAATGGACCACTCACTGATTTCATACAGATATGCACACATGGTGAGGGAACTGCTGTTTAAGAATAACAAGCCTATCCCACAGAATACCACAGTTTATTTCATATTTGTGAATCACAGTGAGGAAACATAAGGAAAAAGTAACATAAAACAAATCTTGGAAAGCAATTTTAGGCTGTATATCTGAAAATTATACAAATGCACAATTAATTAACAGCCATGACAGAGGTGATAGATATACCCTGAACATTTGTTTTACATTTCCTACAACCACAAACTTATTTATAAGTTATTAATTATTAATTATTTATGTATTTTATTAGAATTTTATATAATAGATTATACAATAGACCAAGTCCGTATGAAGCATAATTGTGAGGTAGAAGGAAAAGGGTTTTTTTTAGCTTAAAAGTGTGGTGTGCATTCGTATTCAACCTCATTTACTCTAATTAGCCTAATAAAATCCAGTGAAGCCAATAGATACAACTCAGAAATCACCTAATTAGTAAAAAGGAGTCCACCTTTTTGTAATTTAATCTTAGTGTAATTAGAGTTGTTCTATGAAGGTCTCAGAGGTTTGTTGAAGAACATTAGATAACAAACAGAATCATAAAGACCAAAAGCACAGCACATAGTTCAAAGAAACCCTTTAAAGCAGAGTTAGGTTGTAAAACAATTTCTCAAACACCTCATAGAGCTCTGTTCAATCCATCTCATGAATATGGAAGTAGTATGGCATAGCTACAAACCTACTAGCACGTATCTACCTGCCTACACTGAAACCCTGAGCAAGGAGAGAATCCTTTACAAAAGCAACAAAAAAGCAAACCTGTGGAAGAAGAGGCTCTGGCCAGATGAGATCAAAATTTAACTTTTTGAGCTACATGTAAAACGTTGTGTATGGCAACACTGCATTTCATCATGAACACACCAACACATTGGTGATATATGGTGGTGGCAGCATCATACTGTGGAGTTTCTTTTCTATATCAGGGACAGGGAAGCTGTTCAGAGTTGATGGGTAGGTGGAGGAAGCTAAGTGTAAGACAACACCAATAAAAAACCCTGTTAGAGTCTGCAAAAGGCTTAAGACTTAGAGGGAGGTCCCCCCTTTAGCAGAACAACAACCCTAAACTTAGCCAGAGCTACAATGGAATGGTTTAGATCAAAGCCTATTAATGTGTTGGAATGGCTCAGTCAAAGTCCAGACATAAATCAAACAGAGAATCTTAGCAATACTTAAGAACTGCTATTAACAAACACCCTCCATCCAACAGGGTTTGGGCTATTTTGCAAAGAGCAATAGAAAAAACAATTTACTCTCCAAGTTGGTAGAGAAAATACCCTGAAAGACTTTCAGCTGTCATTGCAAAAAGTGTCTCTGTAAAGCATTGTCTCAAGGGGGCTAAAAATAAATGCACGCCACAAATTTAAACCACGTATCCTTCTTATCCTTCATTATAAACACTACATTGTGTTAGTCTGTCACAAAAAAACCATTGGAGTTTGTGGTTGTAACATGAGTCAATGTGAAAAAGTTCAAGAGTTTAAAATATGACACTTCTATTTGAATCAAATCTTCTAAATTTGTTCATTTTCTGTCCTTTTTCTTTAAAATAACACTATTCGAGATTTTTTGATTCAAAAACTAACATTTTAAACCTGCTTGGACTCTGAAATTTATGTAAAGTTACACAAAAGATACCAATGAAGGTCTACTTTTTAAATAGTATTTTCATATTAGATACACTTGAAGCAAGTCCAGTCAAGATGAATTCTATGTTACATCTAATAATTAAACAATCCTCCTGCCCTGTGTGGATAATTAAATTTTTTTTAAGAAGCCTGTTACCATGGTTTTAACTTTATACTCTACATTACTCAAAAACATTATTTACCCTTTGATCTATGACTCATGCTGTTCACGGAAAGGCTCACCCACATGCAGCTTAAATGAACTCTAATAATGAGCACAGACTCCAAACATGGATGGCACATTTGGATACCTCGCTGTGTGATTTACTCACATCCTGATAACGCTCAGAATCTTCCAATTGGTTAAACCCACCCGATGACCTATTCGTATGCTTTAACAGAATCCTGGAGGGGGGGTGGTTAGTGGAGATTTTACCAGTGAAACTCCAACATCAGAGTAAGATTACTCTGAGTAGATTACAGAGTACGTTTTAAAAAAATGTAAAAAGACAAAACACATTTTTCATCGGTTGAGTGATAATATCATAGTAATAGTATTAAAAAGGCTAAAATCTCTCATATAACTTAATTTTATTCAATATTATTTTTGGGAAATTTTATTTCACACCTTATTTCCACTAATTGTGGTTCAGATGCCTGTTTGGACCACTTGACTCCTATCAAATATTAAAGAAAGTTTCTATGAGGGCCCTACTGGTGATGGATATTATTTATTGGTGTAAAATGACCATATTTTTGTAGCAAAAGCAATGTAAAAATCCTTCACTTGCGGAAGCAGGTTTAAAATAAACCAAAGGTGGAGATGCACACACACATAGCCAGTAGACAAGCTACTGTGGCACATCTCTGATTTATGTACCTAAATAACTTGGGTATGAAAAACCAAAAGTTCAAAATAACAAAGGATAAAACATGACCAGAACCACCAGAACCACCACCAATAACATGACTCAATACCATTCAAAAAAATTTTAATCTCAAAAAAAAAAATTTTAATCTCAAAAAAAAAAAAAAAAAAAAAAAAAAAAAGCTTTTCGGAGTAGTTTTACTGCACTGTACTTTTCACTTGAGTAATATTTTTAAAACAAATTGCTACTCTTACTTGAGTAAAATTCCTTGATACTCTACCCACTGTGAGTAACTTCACTTGATGAAGAAAAAACAAGAACAACCTCCATACGCCAATCACCCATAATAACTGATTCGACCTTTATTGAGAAAAAAAAAGAAATTAAAAAATATCACCCTTTTAGTTCTATGAAGAAAGATATCAAGTCAAACACATGGCAGAGTGAAATAAAAAAAACATGTTGGTAAAGTCTTCTATTTTCATATTCATCCATCCTTCCTTCTATCCCTCTTTTCCTCTCTGCCTCAGCAATCTCCACTCATTTAGGGACTACTAATCCACTGCCCAGCTTAATCCCTCAAACTGCTCACACACACACAGTTTCTCTGCCTTCCTGCACACTCTCTTCATCCCTCACACTCAAACCCGATCACATTCATCAAATATAAACACAATCTGGTAGAAGATCAGAAAGATCCACTGCAAACTGCTAAATATTCTCTTTGTGGAGGCTTTTGTTTTTATAATATTAAATGGTAAAGTCATCTTATTAAAAAGCCTTCAACATCTTTACAGATTACCAGAAGAACAATACTGTAGCACAACTCTGCTCTCAAATCATCCTGAAAGCTGATATGTGACTCCTGACAGTCTCAAGCATAATAAAGATAATTACACACATCGAATGCTTGGGATCTGGGTTGCATGGGCAATAAGTAAAAAATCTGCAGAGAACACACGTAAGGATGGGGAACTTACACTGTTGCCAACTTAACAACTTGGGTGCTATATTTAACCACTTTCCAGACCCCTGTAGTGCATTAAAAAAAAAAAAAAAAACATGACTTGCAACAAATGTAGAGGATTTTTTTTGTGAGCAGTGAGTGCTACTGTGAGCCCCTCCCACCTCCAATGCACTTATAGGTGGTCAGTCTGGCTGCAGCCTCACTGTGCAGCAAACCCAGCCTGCAGTCAGGGCAAAGAGAAGACCCACTTCACTCCGTTTTCACACTGCAATTGAATCACGCATGTGCAAAGCTTCCAGTGATCTTGCTCTGGATCACAAAGGATGTAAATATATTATGAATATAATTTTTCATATTGCCTAATGTTTTTTGTTTTTTTGTTTTTTCACTGAAAATGTTGCACTATAATACATCCCTGCATTTGATTCACACAGCCTCAATCCATGATACACCTCCTCCACTGTGTGTGGCTCTGATAACTGTCTTTTGGTTAAATTTGATATTACACAAAACTGACTTCTGTAGTGTAGGGTCAGGCAAAGTATTTATATCATTAAAATATATAATTAAGCTAATTTTTAGTTCTAAACATATTTGGAGTATTTTCAATAACTTTTTTTGTCTTGCCAACATTCATATTCCTTTCTTCTACTGCCCGGATCACACATGACCTAATATGCAAATTAGGTGATAATGTCATCTATCAACTTTGAGACTATTAGGACAGTCAATAGCCACTATCCTTGCTGAAGTGTAGGAAACAGTGAGATCGGATGAAGCGATGAAGTGATGAATCAAACGGTGCATTCAATTTGTACAAGGATGTTGGAATTTCCAACCATCTCGATGATAACATCAAATTGAACACCTGCTGAAATTGAAATTCCATCTTGGATAGTCACCTTTCCTGGAGCAACCTAGAGTTAAACATCCAACAAGGCTGCTGCATGTATAAAATACAGTCAACGTTGCATTAAACTGCTTATTTGCACTTATGATGGTATATATCACATTAAACCAATAACCCACAAAGTACTGTACAGTGTATGTCTGTGCTTATTTGTTTTTGTTTAAATTCATCAGATGGAAAGAAATTAGTTTGGTGATCTTGTATCACCAGTAGTAGTTCATTTGGTCACTAACCACAATATTTAGGAAATCCCAATGGTTTTCCAACTTGTAGCCAGAAGGGCATAATTGGTATACCTTCAACCAGTAGATGGCATCAAAGTGCTTCCAATAATATTTTTTGCTTATGTTGAAGATGCATCAACTGACATTATTGGTAGAAGCCATGTCAAAAATCTCATAAGGATTTATTTTAGCTGCAGTAGCTGCTAAAATAAATGTAGAGTTTATTCAGCTCTACATGAAATCTGTCTCCACAAAGAGGGTACTGATGAAATCACACGAACATCCTCTCTCAAAGAGATAAAGCACCACTTGTGGAAATACTATGTTGCAATGAAAGAGGAAACCTATGTTTTCTAAAACTCAAATGAAGTAAAACATTTTGGGTCTATCAAAGCACTTTCAATGGTGCTTCCATTAAGGCTCAAAGATAACAGTATACATGTTACCACAAAAAACACATTATAAAACCAACAAACCAATTGTTTGGTGCGTACAGCACTAACACAAACATCTGGTTTCAAGTGTTACATTTAGGAGTCAAGATTTAAAATCTACAAGCTCAGTAAGAAAAACTAAAATATCCTTGCCAGAGTATTTCATCCCATTGGTAATATATTTCAAGTAATATTGTATATTTTGATGGGAAGAGATTAATTATCACTCTGTCCTCCAAGCAGAATGAAACAATGCAGCGTGTGTTTGTGTAGCTTATGTTTCATTAGACAAAGCAAGTATTTCAAAAAGATTTTTTTTCCTCAGCTACACATACTGTACATTATGTAGTGAGTGATGAGTGTAGACTTGGACAGCATGAATAATCCCCATCTGTTGATAGACCATGAAACTGTGTCCGTCTCACTGGTTTATACACACACAATTCCCTGTGAGCCTAAGAAGGTCGCTTGCCAGATGCACTGAGTAAAAAAAAACATTATTCACTCTGTATGAAAAAGCCTTCTGAGGTTAGTGTGAATGCTTGTATAATTAAGCTAATATCAGAAATTCATATTGTTCTTTCAACAGTCTAAGGTGAAATAGTGTTCTGTCAAGTAAATTAACAAACAAACATTTCCAAACCTGAGGCTTTTATTATACTGCTGATTTGTTGCATGGATAAAATGCTTTAAATTGAAGCCTTCTATAAACTGGGTTAAAAGTGATTGTTGTTACTGTCACCATGACAAATGTTTTGTATTTGTTGATTACATAACATATGTCCTTTTTAGTCATTTAGTCATTTTTTAAAGATGACATTCAAAATACTCACTCATCCACAAATATTACAAATGATCTTCAAGGATGATGGAAAAGAAAAAGCCTGGGGTCAATCCCATCACAAATCTTACTTAGTAAGTAGAGTAATTGTGACAACTGTGGCTGTCTACAGTTAAAAATGGATTAAATGTGACATTTTCCTGTTTTTCCAATTAAAGTAGTTCTAGTTCTTGGTTTGGGCAGAGGGATAACCATTTAGTGGCATATGATGCATGTCAAAAGATACAGCTCTACTAATTTCAATTACAACATCCCAGAACAGAGGTCTTTGTTTTGTAAACGTCACAGTCTCTGAAAAAAAAACTGCCTATGTCTGAAACCCAATGATCATTGTTCTCACAGCAGAGTTAATGGCAACGCTTCCGATATTTTTTATGGTGACAGTTTACATGCTTATGAAAAGCCTACTAACTCAGTATGAAAATATATGTGAGCACACTTTAGATATTTTAGTAGCAGTTAATCATGACATCAGCTTCATGCTTCTCCTTCAGCCTCATGCTAATGATACCTTTGTGTTAATAAAGCTGATGAGCAAATGGAGAGGATTCTGAGTAAAATTGGTATGGATGTTGGTTTCCCTTTCTCAAATAAAAGGTAAGCCTGGCTGTTTGGCACCATTTCTACTAAATGGTTCCAATCTAAAAAGAAAATGATCCATATCAAACATCTTTCAGTAACGCTGTTTGAAAATGAAAGCAGCCCGTCTGTCAGGCAGCAGACTATTAGCGCACTATTAGACACCCACTACTAGAGCAGATAGCCTGACAAATTAATAAGCTAAAATCTGCTTGCGCCACTCTATAAGGAGTAGAATAGGCTGTATTATTCACTATACATTATTATTATTATTATTATTATTATTATTATTATTATTATTATTATTGAAAAGCATTTTAAAACTACTTCTACATATGATGTTCTAAATTTCAGCTTAAGTTAATGTATGAAAGTCAAAATAACAACATATCAGTGTTATAGATTTAGTATTATTACAGCTTATAAAAACAATCAGATCATGTTAAAGCTAGTATTATACTGTGAAACAGTGGTGTTTTTAATCATAGTTGAGAATCTCATACCAGCCCTGGACTGTCTAAATCCTGCAAGAATTGAAATTAAACTGAGATGAAGCACTAGCATTTTTATGTAATACCTCTTCGTTTCAATAACTTCATTACAAAAATGAAATGTGCAGCAGAAATCAAAAAGATGGCAGGTAGTGTGACAGTAGAGCTGGAAATAGTATAACAAGCTAGCAATGTCTGTGATCTGGAGATTATGTTAATCTTGGTTGGAAAATACAAAAAAAAAATATTAACACGAAACATCAGTTAAACTGATACCCTTCGTCTAATTGCAAACAAGTGTTTTACATCTTTCCACTGGTATTTTGATGATTTAGCTTTAGTGATGAACTCCTGTTGGGTGACTGCTATTTGCAATCACCCAAATCATTTACTTGCTGCACAGTTTCTCTATGTAATTAAACTGGAGACTCAGGCTGGGCCACAATATTACTCCCAGTCAGGAGAAACGTGTTGGTAAAATTTTAAAGATACTTTAAAGCTAGTTGCCAGTGGTGTGAATAATTTTGGGTGAACTTTGCATATGCTTTAAGTTCTGAAGATGATGAGGAAATATTAGTAAACTAACAGATGCAATAGACTTGCATGGCATTGTGTTGGTATTTAAATCAAGCACAATCTGTTTACTTCCACACATTCCTTGGAAGATGTACACTGGCATTCCATAAACTGTGGGACTTTAATACATCCCAGCTCTGTTCGGGCGCTCTAAAAATCCAAAGGAAGGTGCAGCATTAGTCTAACCAGAATTTTCTGCTCAGTTCATTCAACTGTGATTGTCACTAGCTGTCAACAACTGTCATCTATCGCCATCAAAACAATCACTAATGCAGTTTTTCTCTGCCACTGGCTGAGGTAACCTTAGCCTCTTTTATTAACAACAAGGAAGGTTTACCCCACTAACTTACATGATGTTCAATCATGTTGAAGATGTGGGGTTTGTCCTGTCCAAACAGCCTCAACAGACTTTGAAAGTCAAAGCAGAAAGAGCTCATGGGTAAATAATAACAAGGGTTGATCCAATTTTAATGACCCAGTTTAAGGGACCTGGTTCAGACACCCGTGTCAGTGACAGTCATTACAGAGACACTAATCCAACAGAGCCTGTTAATGTTATTAGTAGTACCAGTGCTTTTTGCTACTATCACTGACAAGCGGAACCATCTTGGAATTTCTAAAAATTGTCAATTATTGTTTTGGACATACATATGAATCAGGAAAACAATAAAAAATACTATAGATTACACCGCCTGTTTCAGATACAGCTTCTGTGTATATTAAAAAAAATCCCACCACAAGTAAATACATATATACTGTACAGGTGCTGTAAATTTCCAATCAGTGGACAATTTTAGAATGTTACAAACTCTGACCTGAGACAAATTCATTCATATTCATTTGTATAACAATGAAATCAATTTATAGTTTAAGGTCATAAAATTGCTATGTGATAAGTAAAGCACAGAAAACTTTCTTTCCATCTCTGACTTCCTCTCTGTCATGATACATAACCCACTTAGTATTTGTGTGTATGTATATGTATGCAGCCAGACACCAGTACGTGTGTCAAGAGAACAATGAAATCCGACATATTTATCGAAATATTTCTGTGAAACCCTGTTACAAAGTTTGCACATCCATCCAACCACTCATGTAAAAGCCAACAATCAGTGTCCCGAAATCCAGCTGATAAAACAAGGTGGCACAAAAAACCAGCAGCCAGTGTATGTAAAAAAAAAAAAAAAGAAGAAGAATTAAAATTTTTGTTGCACATTCAGCTCCAGCAGAGCTTCCTTTTCAACAAATAAACAGGTCCAATAAATCAAGAAAAAATAAAGCTGCCTCAAACTTCTGCCCCAACTGCATCATTGACTCACCTTAATATATTTAAACTATTAAAAATATATTATAACAGTAATTAACAGTCTTTTTTATTTGAAGTTATAGAAGAAATAACTGAGTTTAAGTTATATATTTTTGATAGTTTACCTTCTAACATTCCTGAAGAGAATTTGATGGTATCTGCCACTTGATGGGTACCACCCAGAACCAATACAAAGGATTATTTGTTATGGTTTGGCACAAAATGCATTAGCTGTGACCTTTACACACCCATTAGAAATCTTCAGCATTCCTCTGTAATAATTAAACTATCAAAAGCCAGACATTTTGTTATTGGAACATGCTAACATAAAAAAACATTTATGAAACATTGTATTTTATACGCTGGTTAGGTATTATGCACATATTAGTTAAGGTGTCAGAACTTCCTAAAAAGCTATTAACAGCATGTTATGTAGTAGTGCCTGCCTTGATTCTTATCTAACAGTATCTAACACTATCTGCACCTAACACCTCACGCTAACATTAGCTAAATGTTAACATAAGCATCACAGCAATAAATAACGAACATTATCTATAATGATAATACAGTGGACCTGCTGATTTGCGGTTCAGTATTTGTGGATTTTTCTGTGACTTCCTTACAGATTATTTCATACAGCAAATCTAAAATATTCAAAAGAATATGCAGCACAGGAAACTGAAATACATATAGGAACAACTATTTGACATGCTATTGGCTGGCATTTGCAAAGTAGCCAATCCAGGAGTGCCATTTATTTCCCTGATTGGCTGTGCCCCCAGTTGTAGCTAAGACAGTTTACACTGTGTGTATTAATGCATATTAAGGTTTAATGACTGTTTGAACTATTAAAATAGGAAGTATAAGTGTTTTTAGAGAGGTTCTCAGGCATTCATGCTTTATTCACAGCCGGCTGTGGTCCCTAACCCCTGTGAATATCTGGGATCCACTGTATACTAGCATTTTCCTAATGTCCAGCATTAGGAAAATGCTAACATTCAGCAACAGGTCAACATTAGCATATTAGCTAACACTAAAAGCTACTATGCTAACATCACCATACTTCATATCTTATCATGCACTACTACCTGAGTACCTAAAATGCTAACATTAGTGTTAGCACCAACATTACTCTATGCTGGTGCTAACACTTCAAAAAGCAATGTACTGAACTGCTCTCTATTCATTGCAATGGCAGCCTCCAATAAGCATGTTTTCTGTCATTAAATACAGAGATAATAGTTCAGCTTTACTTGAGTGCATGTGCAACCTCAAACATGCTTCCGTATAGTCTCATGGTAGATTGATTAAAAAGCCTGCTCAAAAACAATCAGTCTGTTTTGTCAAATTATCGCTGATATTCCAGTCAAAGGACATACAAATTTTAGATTACAATCTCACAATATAACTGCTGAGTAATTCGCAGAGACCTGTACAAGATACTTATTTGTACTTGTTTTCTGTACATCTGTTGCTTTGGACTAATAACTAGGGTTCAATCCGAAACTGAAATCAGCTTTGTGATATACCTAGCATCTATATTTCTACTCACCAGTTCTTGGTTGGTAGAATTAGAGTCATCTCCAGGAAAGGGGATGTAGATGGCTAAGGCCACACAGTTGGCAAAAATAGACAGGAGTATAAAGATATCAAATGGTCTGAAAAGAAAGTGTTAAGGAAAGCAATTGCATTCACAGTGTTGCATTCTCAGTAATCAGGGATCTTCATTAAGAGTAAATTATTTTTGCAGTCATCGTTCTCGTGCTGCCTACCTATAGGTTTTATTGTCTTTACCTATTTTCTCTTCAAATCAAACTGCGATGGGGTAAAATAACTTTCAAAAGATAACAGGAGAAAATTTTGTTGACTTCAATAGGTACTCAGGGTATGAAGCAGTAATAGCTAGTTCTTTGATATCTTTTTGATCTGTTCTTGGATATTTTGAGGTGGATTGTTGCAGTGTTAGTTGTTTATTTGCTTCATCCTCTCATGTATTAACTGAGATATTATAATACCAGTCTATTCCCTATGTCAGTCACTCCATTCAGTCCAGTATTTTTCTTAGTCACTGTAAACAGAACAAAAAGGGCACACATATTATCCTGCAAAGTTATGGTGTTCAAAGTCAGACACCCACTGTCTCCATGCATTTACCGGTTGAAATGTATTCAAATATTAGATCATTTCTAAAGGTCAGTCTTTATTTGAATGTGACAATTCCTGACAAAAAGATACTTCCATTCCACCAGGCTGATGCAGGCCCTTCGGATCGGGTTATTGAGGGTGAGGCAGAACAGCGCTCTGGGTGGCCGACTGTTGGTGGATCCTCCTTGCTTTTTGCTTTTGGCATACTGCTGCCTCTTCCTCTGTGCGAGTGAGCCAACAGGAGCTGGTCCAGAAGTGCAAGCTGAGGGACGTGGGTCCTTTTCAGGCATTTCAACATCATCTTGCGCTTGTCGAACAGCATTAATGGCAGCATGCCATGCAAAGACTGGGCTGACGCCAGAACCAGAGCCACCTGGGCCCTGAGTACTACTGCTGGCCCCAAGGAGTCCAGAAGAGGACCCGACAGGCTTGCCAGTGCTGGCCGGAGCCTGAACGGGCTCGGGAGAAGGGAGCTGGTGGAGGCTGGTACGACTGTCAGACCAGAGTGCGGGAGTGTCACTGCAGGGAGTGGTCTTTCTGTTGCTGGCATATTGTGCCCCTGGAGAGACAGGGTGGAAAACAGACAAGAAAGTTTTTATACATTTTGCAGAACAAAAATACAATAGCTAAGGTATTTGGCCAGAAAGAAAAGAAGTATGTTTGAAAGAATCAAGTGAGGCTTTTAAAATTAGAACCAATGCACCCACTGTCAAGCACAGTGGTGAAAGCATCATGCTGTGGAACTTTCTCATTGGCACTGGTACTGATGCACTGCTTGAACTGGATGAAAAACAGGAAAGAGGACTGTCTCCAGATTCTTCAGTTGTATCTAATATTAACAGCCTGGCATCAAAAACTTGGACAACTAGGTGTTTTAGCAGGACAAATATCCTTAACACACATAAGGTTGGCTAGCAATAAGCTTCTGAAACAAACCTTCTTCTACCATATAAACAATTTAAATGAGCACTGCCAGATCTGTGAAAAAGATCATTTAAATACCCTGGTAGGTTGCTGATGACTACACAAAGCATATATATAAAAAATGGTAAATGCCCTGTACTTGTATAACGCTTTATCATATCCAGAGGATCCCGAAGCGCTTCATGCTATATTCAGTCATTCACGCACACATTCACACGCTAATGGTGGCAAGCTACTGAATAGTAGTATATTTGACACTGTATGGATAAGGAAAAATAAACCCTCCCAATTAATAGGACAATCACGTATTTAAACATTGAACGCCTTACCATACTTCTTCAGTAAAACAGAAAGAACAGTAAAAGGTAAACCAGCAATGATCTTTCAACAAAGCTTATTCTTTTTACAAAAAAGATGGGAGAACAATAAATATTGGGGGCTCTAACATTCTTGACACATACCGGTCACTTTGTGCAGCTTAAGGTATTACCTGTATTTCAGTTCCCACATAAAGATAGGTGCCAGAATTTAATTTGAAGGTAAAAAAGGCATCCCATCAATAACGAAATTCGACTTTTATATTGTGGAACAATTCTGTCTAGTACTACTATTTGCTAGAAATGTATCCAAGCATCCAACAGGAAGCAGTCCAGAAATAAATTGGCAGAAAAGGGAAAAGAGGAGGAATGGTTCAAAAGGATTACAGAAGCGTAAGAGACTGGGACAGCTGGCATGACTGAGGGAGGCAGTTGTTAAAATCAATGCAGGTCACGAGTAAAAAAGACAGTGCCCTTGATAGTTTGGGTGTAATTCCACAAAAGAATTACACCCAGGCCTACTGTCCAACATTTTATGTCACCAAAAGAAAAACTTTCTGGAAGAATATCTATATTTCCATCTGGTAATCTGACCCATGCATAAAGACACATGCAAAGATGGTTGCAGGAAAGAAAGAAGTAAATAATGGATTTCTGACAGATTCAGTAAAAATTATAAATTTGGTGCATGAATAAAGTTGCAAATTCTTTGAAATTGTTAGTTAAGAGCTGAGAGCTGTATATGTGGGCCATCTGGGATGAAGTGTTACCAAAATTTTAAAACATTTTGGTTTTAAAATACCAAAAAGGTTTCATTCAGTACCACTCCTACAGCTTAAAGTCCATTTAATGAGATGCCAGAGTAAAGGCTGAAGCAACAAGAATTTTTAAATGATCCACACTTGACATGCAGTCAAAAGTAAATTATTTCTGTGACTCACACCTGGAGTTATAACCTAAAGGCTCTTTCACTCAAAAACAGTTTGTCTCTGAGTTAAAGCATGCATAATTTGTCTATCTAACCAGAGATTATAGTTCCTGGTGAATTTAGGATTTGAAAGAACATTACAAAGGCTGAGAATCACCTCTTGTAGCTTTGTAAAGAAAACTATAATGTTATAATCTACAATTGGCCAACCAATATTTTTATACAAATTTGCTGACATGCATAACATATCACCACAGTGAAGTATAGCTAAAAATGTTGTCTGCTTAAGTATTTTTTCTTGTACTGAAATAGAAACATTTGTTTCTACAGTAAAAACCTTAAATTAACCCATAGTTTCTCTGTAGGTCAATGTAATGTTTAAAAATCTAATTTTCTTTTAAAAATCCAACTAATTTGCAAATTCATAGCCATTCACTCACATAATCATTTAGTGTAATACTTTATTCCTTGATTTTGAAAATCATTTTACTTCTATCCAAACTGAGAATGAGTTTCAACTTATAGAATTTTTTTAACAACATCAAATGCAGATTGCAGATGTTCTGTGGCACTTGCTAAGGATGAACCAGAATTATATAAAATACTAAAATACTCCACAAAAAATGAAACTTTGTTACATTGAGACACAAGTTATTTATGTAAGCAGTTAATAAAATGGGAGCCAATATGGATTCCTGGGGAATGCCCTTGTATATAATCAATCAGAAATAATTTTAGCAGGCCTATTCAAACATTGTTTTGCCTATGCATAAAAATCTGAAGAGCAATTAGCCTATGGTAGAAATAGCAGTAATGATCAATATGTTATATTATTTCAAAGCAGTAAGAATAATTGTTTAAAATCTTTATGATACCGTGAAATAATGCATTTTTTACTGAAGTTTGCATTGCTGCGAGAATCTCATTCTGGCTGAAGTCTTGTCATATGTTAGTTAGTCTTACATGATCGGACAGCACTCTGCCAAATATACATGCCATATGTTTAGCATCTGGTAACCATACTGAAAATGAGTCTAACACGAATTTATCATTACTCTAATCAAAAAATAAAAAAAAGAAATAAATAACCTTTGCTGGTTTGCACCACTTTTACATCGTTAAGTTCATTTCAAAACTCAGAACTCGCTTGAAAAGTTGATTTAGCATGTCTGAGTTTGTTCTGCATTGTATACAACTCCCAAACACCCTTCACTAGGACTTGATCATGGCATTATAACTAATATAGTCAACCATTTTTTTTTTTTTCTGAGCAACAATTCGCTTTCAAATGGAGCTGAACTGTTATAAAGCAACATAAGAAAATGCATCTAAACGCTAATACATATTCCCAACAATTCCAAATAAGAACATATTATCATCCTCTCAACAGGAGGCACGACTCCGATAAAAATCTGATAGGTAATGGGGACAGTCAGGGAATAAAATCAAACGAGCGCTCTCGCCCCCTCAGCGCTCCAACTCTCCTCCTGCTCTCAGCGCGCAGCAGCTTTTTTTTTTTACCTTCAGACTGTTCATCCGCCTCTTGCATCCTCGAATCCACATCGAAAAGATCCGTTTCAAATCCAACTCATCGTTGGAAGGAACCCCCCTGAAGACGACGAAACGAACCCGAAGCGGAGGCGCTAACCTGAACTATAAAAGAAGATTTTTCGAGCGCAGACCCTGAGAGGAGCGCCGAACATTTTCGCCACACATCCGGGTGCCTGCCTGGCTGCACACTCACGGCGCAACCGAGAGGACTGGCTGGCAGCAGCGGCGGCCAGTCAATCCGCTGCTGTCAATTATTCTCACTGCAAGGCTGAGCAAGGGGGGACCTGTGGAAGGTTGGAGCAACTAGAGCAGCGAAAACGCGCAAACCTGAGAAGCGTCCTCAGAATAATAATTGTTTAAGACACAGATTATAACGTCATACAGAAGGGAAAAAAAGTGTAAAGACAAAGTTTAGTCCTAGGCCGTTATACATGGAAGAGTTTTAGTGAGTAAAAAAGCATTGATGACACGGGAAAAGTTTACCAATAGCAGGTGATCATTGCTGAATTACGTCATCTCGTAATTTTGCCTTTCATTTGTGAATAAACACAATGTTCCAGGTGCATAGACTTACCCCTCAGGGGTCTCCCCCTTATAATAAACGGCATTCTGTCACCTCGCGCTTCTCCCGGGCCTCATTGCGCCGTTTCCCGTGCTCACTCGACTGCGATGCAGAATGAAATGAATTGTTCAGAGGCTCTGGTGGAAGGTTTGCAGTGATTGGATTACCTGTGCCTGCACTGAGGATAAAACGGTTTCACCGCAGAGACGTAATCCTGCGATTATAATCCCTGCACCAATGTTCCCCAGACTAGCGAGAGAGGCATCTGCGGTTCAGCAAGGCCAAGCAAGTGGGCCTGACAGTCACAATTTATTATGGCACTATACCTGATGGTTTACACGCCTTTTGTCCCTGAAAGTCCTGCACTGTCACTGTTGTTGTAATTTTAGTTCCACTAAAGGGCATGAAGATTGTTTTAATTTTTAAACAACTCTAAAACCGTTTGGTTTACTGATTTTTAAACAAACCTTTTAGTGCTGAATAAGGTGTAGCACCCTATAAAGATCTGTTTTACTTTAGTGTGATACAAAATCGTTGTTTTTTGTTTTGTTTTTACGGCAAGGCCAGCATTTCCAGATCAGAGCTTTGAATTGAGGTTTAACCTTAATTGAGTTCAATAGATTTTGTATGGAATACATCACCATTTAACAGCAAACATAAAATCAAAGCACTTAACAAGACAAATGCGTCAAGTTCAAGTTATATCCAATCCTGTACTATTCAGTACGAAACAATACTCAAATCCAACAACAGGTTAAGTTCAGTCCAGTTAAGATACAGTATAGTTATATGTGGAAAAATCATACAATTCCAATCAATAAAAACAACCCTATAGAGTACTTTTAGATGAAGCTCTTTTGGGGTTTTCTATATGCTAAATTGTAAAAGTTGTATAAGACTCAGATTTCATGGCCAAGTTGGTGTACATAAACAAGGAATTTCACTTCAGTTTCACATGCTCACAGTGTATAGACATTAAATATAAATATATACATTTGGATGAGATGAAAAAAACTAACAGAACAATATTAATATGTGCACCCAATATTTTTTGTTAATACAGTGCAAATATGCATATCTTGTTTTACAGTAGAGTAGCTGACTACTCTGGCTGTAAGGTGTTCATCAAAGAAACACCCTGGGGAAAGAAACTGTCTCTGTGGTGGCTGGTTATTGCAAACAGTGCTGCAAAAACAGTGCTGAAGGTAAAAGTTTAAACCTTTTGTGACCAGGATGTGTAGGGTCAACAGAGATGTTAACTGGCTTTTTTCTGAACCTAGATCTGTAGAAGTCCTGGATGGAGGGGAAGTCAAGCCAATGATCCTCTCATGCAGACCTAATTGTTTGTTGCAGTCTGGTACTGTCCGGTTTTGTGGATGAGCCAAATCACACATTGATGGACTGGATACTGGAAGTGTAGAAGATGACCACCAGCTTCTTTGGTAGGTCCTTTTGGAGTTGCCATAGGAAGTATAGTCTCTGTTGGGCCTTCTTAACAGTGTCTATTGTAGAAAACCTGAAATTTTAATGAATCTTCATTTCAGTGTCTTATCCTAAGCAAGCGTTGGGCCACAGCGGAAAAAATTACTCCCTTTTAACAGGAAAAAACCTCCAGCAGAACAATGCTCAGGATAAGCAGTGGTCTGGCTTGATCAGCTGGGAATTCAGAGGACATTCTTGATTGCCAGCGTTTTTATTTATTTCTAGTCTTTTAGACTCAGGAATGCTGGACCTTTTTACGCCTACAAAGTGGAGAACGGAGCTTGTTTGTTTAATCATCATGATAGATCATCCCTCTATTTACACATTCATTTGGGTGGTAGGGGTGTGGGTTACAACATGCAAACAAAATCCACTGATAAAATTTAACTTGTTTTGTTGTTTTAAAATCATATACACTTGTATTAACTGGTATACAACTGTGATGCATTTACAATTTACACCACATTTTTTAAGACATTAAGCTATATTATTCTAAAAGGACTTGCTTAAATAAATTATTTTGCATCCCTGATTGTGCTGATTTATTTTCATTATTGTTTTAAAAAGTGCAGCAACGTTACTTCATCATCGCCCTGTAATTCTGCATGCTGTCAAAGCAAGCAAACACACGATGTCAAAATTCACCTACTTTTTTAAAGATTAACTAAAAATTATATATATATATATATATATATATATATATATATATATATATATATATATATATATATATATATATATATATATATATATATATATATATATATATATATATAATTTTTATTTTTATTTTTTTATCATCGAATTATTTATTAATTTACGTTTTTGTATGCTTTTACGTTTTTAATTTACGTTTTTGTATGCTATTTACGAGCTGTGGAAATATAATGGAAAGGCGTGAAGTTAAAAGCTGTACTGCTTTTTTGTTATTATATCAATCCAGATTAAAGGATTTTGGGGGAGATTTTTTTGAACGCTACTATTTCCGGGTAAGGCGGAAACTACAAGTGTTTGCAGAAAATCCGTCCGAAGATGGAGACTTTAACTGCGGGACATATGATGAGCTTAGCTGCTCTACAGAGACAAGACCCGTACATAAACAAGCTGCTAGATGTTACTGGTCAGGTAGCTCTCTACAACTTCAACTCCAAAGTGAACGAATGGGTAAGTTTGGGAAGAGTGGGCAAAGCTAGCTACATGTATATGTAGCATCTTAGCTATTCTCTCTAAAATAAAAATGCTTAAAGACGCTTTGATAAATGTTATTAAAATTTATTCAGGCAGCGCTGGTAGACATTGGGTTTGACCCCGGTTCTCATTCTTGTACTTAAAGGGGGGAAATAACATTATCGCTGTTATTGAGCTGAGTTTCGCTAGCAGCGGCTAACTGTAGTCGCTGTTTTTTTTTTTTTTTTTGTTTGTTTGTTTTTTTTAATTCAGGCGCTTTGGATTAGCGGTTGTTGTTCTTAACTGAGAATGTATGTTTTCTATTTTAGGAGAAGACAGAAATCGAGGGAACATTATTTGTTTATTCAAGGTAAGACTATAAGATGCAAAAATTGTGTTTAATTACAGAATCACGAAGGTTGTTTACTGATGTTTGTTACGTCGCCTTATGCTGTCATTTGACGTAATTAGCGCACGTGTGCAGGCTGCGGTCCCTGTAAACAACAGGGACTTGTGTTACAAGTCTACTCCTTCACCATATAGTCAATTAGTAGAATATACCCTATTTCAACTCCCAGGGTTTACATCTCAGGACATGATAAAATATAAAATCTTTTCCTGCTTCTAAATTTATTTAAAAAGCAGTAAGGGTGTACTTAGATATTTGCTAGATGTTTGGCTTTCTTTTTGTTATATAAATGGCAGGTCAGAGTCTGTCTAAACTCGAGGTTAGAGGGATTTTTTTTTTTTTTTTTTTTTTTTTTTTTTTTTTTTTTTTTTTTTTTTTTTTGAAAACCTGGTTAACAACAGGTAATATTTATAGTCACATGATACATAAGACGTTAGAATTGAAACACATTTTACTTTTTGTCATGACTTTAGTTGTCTATATTGCTTGCATTAGGCTGTTGTTTAGCGTGAAGTAAAGAACTTGTAAACATTTTAAGAAAATATTAGGGATCCAACGGTACACAAATTAAAACCAAAAGTTTTCAGTACAGCCTTTTCTGTTTGAGATGTATGTGAAGCAAACAAATAATGTTTTTTTAAAAAAAAAAACCTGACAACACACAGAAAGGCTTCATATTATATCACAGATTCAATGTCATCGCAAAATCAGTGTTTGCAATATAAGTAGCATGCATTCATGTTGTCTGTGCCATTAATCTATATGGTGTTGTTTGTTTAATGAAGCAGGAGGAGGGCATTAAGATGTCCGGGGGAACAGCAGTCAAGAAACTAAAACTAACTTGCTCGTTATCATAACAACAGTAGGCAGATGTAACCTTTATTTTCAATAAAACCATGTTGCTAGGATGAAAATGATTAATTTCAGTTTTTTCAGTATCTGTTTAGACTACACATCATTTGGGATCTATGTTTGCAGTGAATGCAAAGCAGAAAGACATGAATATAATTTTTAGTATTTGTTTATATATCAGAAGTCCTATTATCATCATGACATAATCCAGCATTATCACATTTCCCTGATATTGTGCTGCCCTTTTGCACTTTGTGATTCATGATTTGAGCTAAATAAGCAATATATGCTTTCGATCTTCATCCCAACAATATAAAGGCTTTCCTTTCACACATTGAATTCAAAGTACTGGCAAGGCTGAGTTGTCTTAAAATAAAACACTTGCCATTAAAACCTTTACTTTAACCTTGCCTAAGTAAAGTAAGATGGATTCCAAAGTGAAGTAAGAGGGTAGATTTACCCTGTTGAAAGCCATCAGGATAAGAAAATGATGACCTATCCTCCCTTTTGTTTTGAGTTTTATTCATGTTATTCATCTAAAAGGTAGGATAGTTTGCAGAGTTAATGTACTGATTTATATTTGTGTGTGTTGGATCGATCTCATCCTTAAGCCTATTGGTAATCTTTATGGTCTGCTAGAAGAGCTTTCAAGCAGAGGACAATCTCTCCCATCAAGAAATATCAGTTTAAAATTAAAGCAAATCAATATCGTGACATTGCCTGAGTTTGTTTAAGCAATGTTGCAGCAAGTACTTGCATTAGTAAGGACTGAGATAAAGAGTGTATGTCTGTGATTTTTTTTTTTTTTTTTTCCTTAGTGCAAATGTACTTACTTTTGAACATAACAGGTTTTCAGAATTTAAAGTTTTGAATGTTTGCCGTAGTTTTAGTCAATGAAAACAATCAGCATGAAAAGTGATTTTTTTATTTTATCTGTCCTTTTGAAGATCTGCCTCCCCTCACCATGGCTTCACCATCATGAATCGACTAAATACAGAGAACCTTGTGGAGCCGATAAATAAAGATCTGGAGTTCCAGTTGCAAGATCCCTTCCTGCTCTACAGGAATGGCAACTGTGAGTGTTTTTGAGGAAAAGAATGAAAAGTAAAAAAAAATGAAAAAAAAAAAAAATAAATAAATAAATAAATATATATAATATATATATATATATATATATATATATATATATATATATATATATATATATATATATATATATATGATATTTCTCACCTCGAACAGATCATGTCATCAGTTCCTTTTTTCTTGAAGGGCTGCAGGCTGTTGAGATGTGTTGCATGTGACATCCAGGCCTTTAGTTTTGTTTTTGTTTTTTTATATTAAAGGGATATCTGTTGCTTAACTTAATTTCTTGTAGCTGAATAATAAATGTACAAAAAAGATGAGAAGGCTCTTTAATAATGTCTGGTCAAAATGAAAATTCCACTAAACTCAGTGAGAATAAAATGAATGGTTCTTTTGCCTTAGTTAGTTAGTTTTTGCGAAACTCAGATCTAAAAATAAGCACAACACAATAATCTCATTGTGGTCTTGGGCCAGAAACCGATAGCTGAAAAAAGGCTTCTATACTGTTCTATAACAAATAGGAAGAATTCACTTGTTTGGAAATTTCTTGTTACAAAAACAGACACTAAAGAAGCACTACCCATCACTCTTAAGGTAAATCTAGTTTAAAACTAGAGTTTGAGCATCATGTCTAAACAGCTGACCTCAGGCTTTAGAGAGCATATAGCTCAAATAATGAACCATCTAATATCAGCTTATTTTTTTTTGTTGCTCCATAAAAAGCAGAACAATTATCACTTGAAAATTATGGCTGACTTTATTATTATTTTTTTCATTGTTTTGATTAAGTCTGTCACTGTTAAAAAAAGACAATAAACAAACGTTATGAATATAATTATACCTGTAATAATGTTAGCAGCAGTAATTTGTTGCTTATCTGTTAAAAACTATTCAATAATGTTTATTTTAGATTTCCATGTAAATACCATGAAAAGGGAAATTTTTCTCCTTGGTATACATTGAGAGTCTAATGCTTAAGAGTTACTAATTTGTGAGCATCTACCAGAGTTAATTTGCACATTAAAGCACACATACAGTCACAATCACACTGGTGTTAATGGTGTACCTCTGAAAAGACTAGACAAACATCTTCCCAACGTCCGGTGAAACATCTCTCGTCCGTTCTGCTTGAAGTCATCTTTGAGTTTTCTTGAAGCATTAAGCAGGAAAACTTTGTTATTCATGGCCTTGGCTGGCCATGCAGCAACATCAGCTTAGCTTGGCTACTGCTGTCTTTCTGCATTTGGGAAAGAACCAAACCCTCAAGACTGTAATTGGGGCATCGGACTTCTACTTGATATTGAACTTGCTAGAAGTTAAAATCAGATCAGTGAAACGGAAAGTCACAAAGTTCCTCAGATCTTCAGAAAGTAGCTGACAGCGCTGCCGCCAAGGTAATCTATTAGAAGTCTGAAGAGAAGTTTCATCAAGGCAACGAACAAAGAGTTAGATTGCTTTCCCATTTGTTTGCTTATGAGAAAAAATAGCATAGCCAGGGTCAGGGTTAAAGTAGACTGCTCCCCCTTTGAACTCTGTTTTCCCATCAGCCTGGCTGGAATGGACGACATGATGTGGTAACTTGCCGGTTTTCCAAAAGGAGCAGCTCCTCTGATGGCTTCACTAGAGAGTGAGGGTTGTTTTCGTAATTCCTCCTTGGTTTTGTTCCATCAGTTCACCTTGACTCCAGATGTAGATCTCTCATTTAGTCGTTTTGAGTTCTGTTGGCGTGTAGGGTCTCTCATCTGCAGTAGTTCAGCTGCTGCTGTAAATGTGTAGGTGATAGAACAGGTTCCTGGTTTTGTGATCTTATGATAAATCGCAAAAAAGGGCTCCTCTCCGTGAGAAAGGGTTTGCAGAAGAAGAATTATGATAAAGGAGCAGAGAGTCAAGCAAACAGAGGGTTGATTCCTCTGAGAGATGTTGATAGTTGACGATTATTTGAGTCTAAATTCTCTCCCTTTTGAGCACCATTGAACTAAGTGCTCCAGGCTGTAGTGTGTGTTCGGAATTGAAGTATGCTGTTGGAGAGAAACATGTACTTTAAAACACTTGTTTACATCTCTTCAAATTCCCTCTGGTAGCAGGAGGGACTGCAGGGAGGCAAACACTTGGGTTGCTAGGCTAATACAGCCTCAGGGGGGGTCCCTGAGTACGCCAGCATTTTGTCACACACAAATAACATGATTGTTCTATTAGCTAATTCTTACTTTGGTGACAGTGGGAAAACTGTTAGTTTCCTTTAATTGCAAGTGAAGTTTTTCCCCTTTTTGATGATTAATTATTTTTGACATGTATCAGAGAAGTTATATTTGGATCAAGTTAAGGGAATAAGTTTGTAAAATTATACAAATTAATTGAAATGTTGTTTGTTTTTTTTTTTTGTTTTTGTTTTTTATCTGATCTCTAAATGATATAGATATATTGTTACTGCTTTTAACAAAAAACATGTCTAGATTAATGGTTGCACAGATGCTCTAAAGAGCTAGCAACTCTCGCTTGTCTTTGGTATTTGAAAGTGCAGAGCTTTGTCTAGTGCAATGCTTCTCCTGATATACAGCCATAGTAAACAAACTCTAAAATGAAGTGTTTTTGGGGTTTTTTGACAGTGGGTATCTATAGCATTTGGTTCTATGACAAGCGGGACTGTCACCGCATCGCCCAGCTGATGGTCAAGTAAGTAAGAATATTCATCTTTGTGTCTCTGTATACATCAGATAAGACATTTACCTCTGTCTGTTCTTTGACGTTAATCAGTATTAACTCTTTCAAGTGACAAATAAGTTAGAAAATTACTGTTTTCAATAAATGAGAATATCACTGAAATGTTGAAATGGTTCTGAAATTCATATTTAAAAGGGGAAGTGATATTCCATACATTAATGACACAGAGTAAAACATTTCAAGCGTTTATTTCTGATAATTATGACTGACAGCTAATGAAAACCCCAAATTCAGTTTTCCAGAAAATTAGATTGACTGACAAGACTAACAATTTCATTAAAAAAAAAAAAAAAAAAATGTTATTTTGTGGCCTAAACAATCATAAGGAAGACTGTGGATATGACAGATGTCTAGAAAACATATATTAACACATAGACACTGGTTGTTCACAGTGCTGTATCCAAGCATAGTAATGAAAAGTTGAGAAGAAGGGAAAAGTGTTAGAAAAAGGTGCAGCAGCTGCATGGATAAGCGTACACTGAGGAAAGTAAAACTCAATCAAGAAGAAATTCACAAGCTTTGAACAACAGGTGGGGTCAGTGCAAGCTCTATCAAGCATATGGGCTAAAGCTATCATTCCTTGTATTTTCGCTCTCCTGAATCAGAGATGATGAAGTTTTATTATAAGGATAAAAAAAGATTAGGCTCTTTTTGGGCTGTCCAAAAAGAGATGAAAGGGACATTTGGAGCTTACAGGAAGAGTGGAAAGCCACAGACCCTGGGTTGCTTAAAGCTGCACTATGTAGCGTTAAGCTATATAGTACATGTAACTTTTATAAAAAATATTTTATCTACATATTTGTTGAAACTGTCACTATGTCGTGACAGAATGGTATGAGACAGAGGAAAAAAAAAATCGAGCTCCTCTGCTCTCTCCCAGTGTTCCCAATGCCATCTAGAAACAACCAATCATTCCCCCCCGTTTGCTCTCTGCTGTGCTGCAGCTAGCAGAGACTGTTGTGAATGCTAAGGCTAGCTAACATGGCCGTCGATGATGACGGATAAACGGTTTTCCTGTAACGGTAAGTTGTTTCTCCACCACGGGAGCGGTGCATTTCTTCAGACGGCAATAGTAGCTCAGGGAGGAGATCGATCCTTTCACAGATTATCTGTCTCATAACGTCGCAACATGGTGACAGTTTTAACAAATATGGAAAAAACATATTTTTTAAAAATACAGATTACGCACTGCAGCTTTAAGTCCAAAGTCAGTAAAGCCGTCTATCAAGACATTTTAGAGCACTTCATGCTTCTCTGAGCCAACGAGCTTTATCGAAATGTTAATTTCATTTTACTGCAGTTCTTAGTGCACCTGCCCACACTCCCAAATATTCCAATTCCTGCTTCAATGCCATTGTAGTACTACTGTGCTTAACCTGGCAGCAAACTCCCCTGACCTGAACCTCATAGAGAACCTAAGGAGTACTGCCAAGAGGACGGTAAGATACAATGGACCCAGCAATGTAGAGAAGATGAAGGCCACTGTAAAAGCAATCTGAGTATTTTCAGCAGAGTTGATGCAGTAATTCATTCAAGCTGAGATAGTGAGTCTATGTACTCTATAGTAAATGGCCGTACTTTTCAACAGGATGACATTTCTATGTGTCCTTCTATTTGTTGGTCTGATGTTGTAGTCTAAGTCTCTGAGAAACTGGATTTTGGGTTTTATTTGTTGTACATGAGTGGAAATAAACTCTTTAATTGAATCACAGTGTGTTTAATGAAACTATTTAGGTTTCACTTCTTTAATTAAGTCACTGTTAGAATAGAATAGAATCCTGCATTTGTCCATTAGTGGGAAAATTCGCATTCATCAGCAGCAAAATGACAGGTTAATATCAATAATCATAATACATTTTTGATGTCAGTCTGATTTAAAGTGTACATGTGCTGCTTCAACTTATTTTTCAGGATTGTGAAACAAGAAGCAGACCACGCCCTGAGAAAGACCCCAGAGAGGGTAGATCCAGGAAGAACTAATGGAGTCGCAGAATCCCGGCCGATCGACATCCTGGAGCTGCTCAGCAAAGCCAAGGAGGAATACCAGAGGGTGGGCGAGCACAGCATGTTATTTCATTGTTTCTATTCATCTTTAGATGACTGCATTTTTATTGTAGAATTTATAAAAATATCACATTTAATCACAGTAAACAGTGAATGTATTTCTCCTCCCCATTAAAATATCAACACAGACTTAAAAAGATGAAACTTTTATGATTAAAATATATTTCCATGTTAGTTAATATTATCTGATATAAATTTTGGATTATTTTAGGCCCCTGTCTACTCTACTCAGATTTTTTTATTTTTTAAATTTTTTTTTTATTTTTTAAAAAAATAGTCTACACTCAATGGATTTAATGTCTAAATGTTGCCAGTATGTGGCAACAATATTAAGATTAATCAGAGCAAAAACCAGTCTAAACAGTTTTAAAAATTCTGAAAGTTAATTGATTTAATTGAAATATTTTGCAGGTCTGGAGAAGCATCAAAAAGAAAATAGGAAATGTCAGAAAATATATAAATTTTTCCAGACTTTATTTTTTGTTCTGCTTTTAGCATTATACATTTGACATCAAATGAATCCATCCACCCATTAGTCCTGCTGTTCATCAGTCTGCCGTCCGTCCACCTGTTCATCCATTAATGTGTCAATCTGTCCAACCATTCGTGCGCTAATCCACCCGTCCGTCCCTCATTCCTTTATAGCTTGAAGTTTTTCCAGGTTTCAGATTTTGAAAATGTTTCCAAAAGATTTTTCTGAAACAATTTTAGCTTGCGTTTTGTTTGAAGGTTTTTGCCCCATTTTCTCATTCATTAATTTCTTTATCCTACATTTCAAGTTTATTTGAAACAGAGTCGGAACAAAGTGAGACAGATGTCATGGAAAAAAAACCATAAAAACGCCTCCTTTTTTGTTTGTGGCTTTTAGCATGGAAAGTAACACTGGTAATCTGTGAAAGTGGCCTCTGTGTAATCATTTTTAATAATTTTGAGATATCCAGTTAATACATATATTCCACAAATAGTTTTGTTTTTTTGTTTTTTTTAATGTTTGTTTTGGAAAGTGTTTTTAAAAGCCTTGGTTTTTCACACCAGAAATTGTTTGCACATGGACTGGAGGTGCAAAGGCGGTACAAGTTTAAATTTTCAATCCTTCCCCTCCTAAACCTTGCTTTGTTTTGTTCGGTTGTTTTTGATAACTAAGTTTAAGTCTGTTAATTCTACACATGTTTGTGTGCCTTGAAGGCCCAGGGTGGAGAAACAGATGCTTCTACAGAGTCAAATGTGAAAGCAAGCATCAGCAAAGCTCCAGAACCTGCACACAGCACACATCCAGCTGAAAAGGTAGTTTATTTATTTAGTTATTTATTTTCCAAAGTTGGTGTTTGGCAGCACCAATGTTATCTACCAGTTTTGGTTATGTTTCAGACTAAAGCCGGCTTTCTTGAAAAGTAATTTTATTAATTGAAGGCAAGATGGAGTACATTTATTGAATATATTTAAATTCAAACAGCAGAAGTGACATAAGACAAAAACGTCCTTATCCAAGTGAGGCATAAAGATTAGCTGTTTATATTCTTATCTTCAGTATTTTTTTATCTTATGGTAATGCAATTCAAAGTAAAAACAAAACAAAGAATAAATTATTTGAACACTGGTTCCTTAATGGCAAATTTCAAAGCTTTAAAACATTCTGGTTTGACCCTGATATTTTAGAGGTTGTAGAAGAGTTTTGTGAGAAACTTTGTGAATCGCGAGATAATCGCTCATAGTGCTTTTAAAGTGGAAACGGTTTTCATGAAGAGTTTCACATGAATCCTGATTCAGTTGAATGTTTTCAGCCCAAACCTGCTGACTCTTTTTACATTATCCCATGTTGTTTTTAATTCAATATATTGTGTTCCCCTGATCTTCATTATTCTGAGTGAAAAAGCTCTGATTAAAAAAAAAAAAAAAGCTATCTGATTATTCGCATTTTATACGATCACTAAACGATTGACAGAAAAATTACTCTCTCACCTTGAACTTTTCAACATTTTGTCAGGTTACAGCCATAAACTTCGGTGTATTTTATTTGGATTTTATTTTACAGCTCAGCAGAACATGGTGTATGATTAAAGTTAAAGGAACGTACATGTTTGTTTGTTTTTTTTTTTTGTTTGTTTGTTTGTTTTACAACTAATCATCTGAAAAGTGTGGTGAGCATGTGTCTTCAGATATTTAGTTGGATTTTGAATGGGTCCCGCGAACATCTTAACACAGTGTGATCCAAGCCACTCCATTCTAGTTCTGACCGTACGTTTAGGGTCGTTCTTCTGCTGGAAGATGACCTCGGTCACAAGTATGTATTAACCGTCATCCATCTTCCAATGAACTCCAACCAGCTTCTTTATCCCTGCTGAAGAAATGCATCCCCACAGCATTATGCTGCCATCACCATGTTTAACTACAGGGATGGTGTATCCAAGGTGATGTGTAGTGTTAGATTCACATACTGTTTTGAAGCCAAAACTTTACATTTTTCTCTTATTGGACCAGAACACCTTCTTCCACATGTTTAACTGGTAGTGAGCTGTGAACAAGTCTTCTTGTGGCTTTCTTTCAATGTCTGAGGCTTTAATGGAACAGCTGGATTTACACTAAGGTTAAATATTATGCAGCTGGACTCCCTAATTAGATGACTTCTGAAGGTGGGATTTTTGTAAAGGGTACTGAATAAAAATGCATGCCACACTTTTCAGAAATTTATTTGCAAAAGGATTTTGAAACTCTGCATCATTTTCCTTTCACTTTATAGTTGAGCTCTACTTTGCGTTGATCTGTCAGAGAAAATGTGAAAAGTTGTGATTGTAACGTGACTTAATGTGAGTTTTGTTTGTCTTGTGCCAGTCACCTAATTGAGCTAATCATGTTGCACTTTTTACCACCCAGAGTTCTCATATGATGGTGAAGCAGATCACTGTTGAGGAGCTCTTTGGTTCTCCGCTCCCTAAAGAAGCTTCTGCACAGAACACCACCTCATCCAGTGACCTCCCAAACACCTATGTGCAGAAACAGTCATACCCCGCTGCAGCTCACCAAGGTCCCCTCCTCACACAGCAATTCTCAACCCATGATCCTGGCTCTAGCCAGCAGCCACACGGACCTGGGCCAATTCCGACTCCTTACACACTTAATCCCAGTCCTGTCTTCAAATCAATGGTTCCCATGCCAGACCCCCAGTCTCACTGCTCGGTCTCCCCTCTCCTGATGGCTCCAGCAGGCTCAGAACATCACAATAACCTCACTGCACCCACAGTGTCTTCAGCTGCCTTTTTGGGACAGGACATTGTTAGCTCTCTCAAACCAGCAGCTTCATCTGTGAATTCAGGCATCCACAAACCCATTCTCGCACCCAGCTTCCTGCCAAGCACGCTGGTTCCCCCTCATAGCTTCCAAGAGCCCAAAAAGGATGTTTTCTCTCAGCCTCCCAAACTGGTTGCGCCAATGTCTGTGAGTTCAACTTTGTTTGCTAATGATTTTGTTTCCAGAAACTAATGCTCTGCTACTATTAGTTTGTAAACTACCCTATTTCTTTCTTATTCTCAGGGTATTCCTATGAGCCCTGGTCTTGCTGTTCCAGGCTCAGATGCTTCAGTGCTATTATCCCCCAGCGCTTTCCAACAGACCATGAATAAAACCACAACAGTACCAGTAGTCCCATCTGCTCCTCCAGATCCATCATCTACTTCTGGAAGAGCTGCAGAGCCTCTTCAGGCCCCCTGCAGTAAAACACAGCTGCAGGAAACTTTGATACACCTCATTAAGGTACAGGTATCTAGGATGGATCAAAATAAGCATATTTCCAGACAAGCTTATAATAAATGTCTCGTAAGATACAGTGCTGGCCATGTTTATTGACACCTCTGCTAAAAACTGTGTTTTTTTAAAAAAAAAAAAAAAAAAAGAAAAAGAAAAAAAGACATTTAAAAAACAAGCACCCAGGTGGGATGTCTTTGGTGGAAGACACTGGGTTCTGCTGACTGCTCTCGCTGTTGGACCCCCGCTACGTGATATTGGACATATTTCGAGCTCCACCAGACAGTGTACTCTACTACTCTCACATTGAACGTGTCCTTAAAGCTGCAGTATGCAACTTTTATAAAAATGTGTTTTTTTTACTGTCACTATGTCGTGACAGTGTAACATGCGAGATAATCTGTGAAAATAATTGAGCTCCTCTTCCTTCTCCCTGTAGCGGTAGTATTTATAACCAAATCAGAAAATTGATAGCCAATCCATTAATCCGTATTGGTGATCAGGAGCATAAAACTTGATCGGATCATCCCTACTATAAAGTATGACTTTAAATCTGGGGGAGATAGGAGAAGATTAAGTGCTTGTTATTGGCAAATGGAAGGTTGTACAAATAATAAAAATAATCAGTTATTATTGTAGCACTTTTGCAAGTAATAGTTGAGCTCAGATAAAAGGTAAGATAAAAAAAAATGTTGCTCTGTAACATTATGCTCCTGCATAAACGTTTATTATGAGGATTTTTTCTAATCTTTAAAAGGGGTGCCAATACATGTGCCGGTTTATATACTTTACATTTTCTATACATTTGTAGTCATTCTACTTTTTTACTTCCTCCTTCAGAATGACTCAGACTTCCTCAGTGCCATTCATGATGCTTACCTGCAGAGCATATCCAAGGACTTCAGTAACATGAAGCTGTAGTCCTGCTTCAAGCAGACATGATTTCAGTGCTAAAGCATCTTTATGGCCACAGAAGAGGACATATGATTGTGGGAGAAAACAGAAGGATGAGGAGACAGGTTTGTGATGCACAGCACACCACATGTCATCTTCAGCACTGGTTTGTGTGCCAAGGATTGTTACAGGAAAAGCTGCACAATCTAGCCCTGGAATCTCCTGTTACCCTGGATCTGTCAGTGAATAACTGTGGGAACACGAAGGGGAGAATATTTTTCGATACGCCCTTCAGCTAACTCTCCAAATATGGTGAATCTGGTTAAACTAATGGCCACTTTTTGAAGAAATCCAGTTACTTAGAGGACAGGAAGGAACAGAATGGATGTTTGGTGGTACTAAATCCTTTATGACTTGTGGAGAGGTAGAAAAAACTGCTGGAACATTATGTGAATCACAGACTCTCCTCATCCAAATAAAACCATCATCTTTGTGGGGTTCTCACAGTGAGAACAGGACAATACAAATGACACACATGCCTTTCAAAAGATATATTTCCACTGAACTAGAAGGTGACATGGAAGCTTGTGTATTTTTAGTAAAATATTGTCAATAGCAATCTTTTTTTTTTTTTTCTTTTTCTTTTTAAGAATAAGTAACTTCCTTTACTACGAAGAGGCAGTTAAAGCTAAAAACATAAATTATGACTGTCAGTCAGCTGTTTTTTTTTTGTTGTTGTTTTTTTTTTTTTTTTACTGTTATAGGTAGAATATATTTAAAACTCCTAAATGCATAAAGACCCATCTTTGCTTCGTTTCTTTCCTCCAAATGTTCCTGTATCCTTTTGTTTTCATCCTTGTTTGTCATTGCCTCTCCTCCACCAGCTGAGCTCACAGTACTTGATCTTTGATGTTCATGAGGGGGGAGGACTTGTGCAATACCAAACAGATTCAGACCAGCACTGTGGGATACTTAAGGATGGTACTTCAGAACTAGATTTATATGAATTTAAATATCTTGTGCAAAAAAGAACAAAATCAGGTTGGTGTAACATTTGGATTCCTGTTTACATTCATCCTTTTCTGATCGAAACGCGTAAAGAAAAGTTGGAGCTGAATTTTCTTTATAACTTCATTCTCATTTCTATTCGGTTATCTAGCTATTAGTTTGGATTAGAAAATGTAAAATACCTTCATTTTTTTGTTTACAGTTCAGTTTCAAGTAGAGAAAAATTCAATTAGACTTCAATTACATTCTTTTCTTTGCAGTAAGAGACCACT